>CM077522.1:34061349-35286797 GCA_039654895.1 Mongoloraphidia duomilia
GAGACCCTAGCAATCGTTTAAGATCATTTTCAGACTGATGTCTGTATATGTGTGTGTGTATGTGTGTGTATGTGTGTGTGTATATGTGTGTGTGTGTGTGTATGTGGTCATTTTTTCGCCTTCGATATCTTAAGAACGGAACAACATACGGGCATGCCGATTGTTCTATTGTGTTTATCAGCCTTTAACTTAGATCTGATTAGATTTTGAGTCAAATCGGTTCAGTGGATCCTGAGATATTCAAAAAAACGTCCTCAATGTCACGTATTAACATAGGTAAAAAAAAATTTAAATGAATTCTAGATGTTATAATATGAAAAAAATGTAAATATTTTTTTTCTCTAAAATGTATAGTTTTCGAGAAAAAAAATATTTTACTAAAAAAAATAAAAATTGTACGTAAATCAAGGTAACCATGATTTTTGCTATATTAAGCTAGCCATCAGTAGATCACCAAAGAAAAAAGAGGGCCATGCTTTTTTCAAAGAATAAAAATTAAATTGTGTTTTAAAGACCACCAAAAGCTAAGGTTATTTGGGCCTAGTCAAAGAATAAAAAAAAAGAGTGTTTATTTTTTGCAAATATTTACTAGGTGGGAAGTATAGGACTGGTCATCAGTCGAATTTTTATTCATAAGCTTGCTTGCTTTATCAAGACCGATAGCCTGTTTCAATTGATCTTTGTGTTCATAAGTTTCCTTGCTTTAGAATGACCTATGCTAGGAAACTTATTATTTGTGTTTAATGGTCCAACCGTAATCTTTTATAAATTTCCACTAGCCGTACAGAATAAAGTTGAAAATTTCAAATAACGGAAAAAATGTTTTGAATTGAGTCTGCTATGACAAAAATATCAGAATTCCGGAAACCGACGTTAAACGCACTATTTTTTTTCCACGGCCATGTTTTATGTTGTTGTTTCAATTCAGTTGAAGTTTGGTGTAGTTCCGAACTGTGTTTGACTGTGACTGAAACCTGTCTTGAATACTAAGTGTCAGCAGAGACTGTGCACGAACTCCGTTCTCATTCGTACACGAAAAAATGCATTATCTAATAAAACGATTTCATGGACTGAATGCCATTAGCTTGTTGTCTATAGTTTGAAGATGTAGACTTCAGTAGACTAGTAATAAACAAACTATATTCCTGTTAGATATATTTGTTCCACAATAGTCAGTATAAAAGTACTGAAATTCCTTGCACTAATAGTGGAATAACATTTTTTATATTGTTGATAAAAAGCTCTAGTGATGAAGTAAATTCTACCGAAATTTAATATAATAAAAAATAAAAAAAAACTCGACTACGGCCAACACAAAAAAACAAAACAAGGTTCAAATATGAAAATTAGTTGAAGATCTAAACATTTTTTACCATACTTATTATAAAATAGCTGCTTTACATGCATGTATGTACGCATGTAAAGTGACTTTTGACAGGCCGTTGTACGGGAACGTATCTTTTCCACACTAGTGTGGGAAAGCAAGCCATTTCTGTAGTGATTTATGTTTATTCGCTTGATCCGCCTGCTATTACCTACTCCTGTGCGTGCCTCGGCCTACGATAGCAGTGAAGTTTGCGACACAAATGAACTGTACATTTTTTTTGAAAATACTGAAAATGAAGTGAAAGGCAGCTATTTTATAGTGGGCATGGCAGAAAATACCATATATATCTCGTGCGTAATGATTTTATGACTCGTGTGACTGTTAAAATTTGTTTTCATTCGTTTTAACATACTGTCACTACTCGTTAGTAATATGCGCCTCAATACGCAACTATATATAGATGTACAGTCTACTAATAAAATCTTAATATTCTAGTAGTGAGACTACACTAAAACTAATACGTTTTACCCGAATAATTTTCATATTTACGTTTGTAGTTTTCGATTTTTAAATTTTTTTATTTTATTTTACGCTTTTTAGTTTTCTTATTAAAAGAAAGATAGCGATAGTATAGATAAGTAGATTGAAATTTGAGAAAGAAAGTGATGAGCACAATCATCAACTGACGCACTATTTATGAACTACGCAACGCGTTTGGTTGGCACTGCCATCTATGGCTGGGTAGGCAAAGTAGTCAAGAAGTTTCACCATCAAACAGATTCAGGTTTGTTCCAGCAGCGTCAGAAAAATTACCAGCATGCGTAATATTTTGAGCACGGAAACTACCGAAGTGTGATTAGTTTTTGATTTTTTTAAATTATCCTAATTTTCATGTAATTTCAATATGTAAAAAGTAAAAGTTCAAATTTTAAAATAACAGGCAAAATATGGATGAAAGAAAGATATTGATGGTAACTTCTGTTTATCCAAAAACGGATGGTTAATGAATTTTTTTGCGAAAAATATTTTCGTGTAAAGGTGGAATTAATTCCTTCAGTGTGTAAATAAATAACAAACGTTCTGTCTAAAAAAATAACAGAAGTCGATTAAAAGTATGAAATTAAAAAGCATGGGTTGTCGTGCGTACACTGGGTAGATAATATGAAGACAGTTTGTGTTGGAGTGTGGGGTCTGGTCTGAGGACCCCTAAGCTGAGATTTCTAATCACATCGCGTCTTTAATATCACGCCCCGCATATGTCCACAACATGAAATCAAACACATCGTCAAAGCCAGAGTTCATCCTATTAGTTCACTTTAAGATTGCCGTTACGCACTCATCATTAGACTCTGTAAATATACATTAAACAAAATATTGTGGGCTGTAAAATTTTATTACTAAAAATTTACTGAAAATATATAAGAGAAGATACTAACGTACTTTTCTAATAGTAGTTGAATGACGAGTCGAATCTTTTTTCGCAATTGAATTTTGGCGCCCTTCTTGACGGAAGCCTGGAGCGGTTGCTCCGCTCCCTCTACCCTTGGGCCGGAACTGTACACAGGACTCTTAAATTGAACTTTTGTTAACTAATTAAATATTAAATAACCAAAGTTATATCAAGTGTTTTTCGAAAGAAATATGTACTTACCTATGTTTCTCAAAATTAATGAATGGAATAAAATAATATTTTCTTGTTTGCCTAACAATTAATTTCTTGAACAGTGATGACATTTTGGTGTGAAGACACTGAATACTAACAAAGTACTAAACACCAAAACACTAATGTTTCTCTAACCTTGTTAGCATCGCCAGAAAATGAGTTTTAATCATTGCTGATTAGTAAAATGTGCGTCGAGAAAAAAAGTGTTTGTGTTTTGGCATTATTTTTGTGGTTACTTTGTGATCATTTTCTTGTTTGTAATTTTTTCAGGCTTTAATATAATTAATCCTGTGATGCCATGGACTGGGTTGAAAATATGAAATAGTAACTATAATATTTTTTAATTAGACTTCAGCGAGTTCTTTAGTAGGTATGCCAGTCTAAAAGCATTTCAAACTGCTAATAAACATAATCATCCATCACTACCTCCATGAAAATTCCAGAATTTTTTAGATTTGTTTTAAAAATAGTTCTTGAAATAGCTATTTGTGCAGCATATCATCAAATTTAGGTGGAATGCAGTATCACCTTGGCTGTTGTGGGGTGCTGTATGTGGTATGAAGACCACCATGGGGAATTCAGAAACACGTCTCGTACAATCTCTAGATTGAAATGTCACGAATAACTACCCTTCCTCTCTACCAGTACCTACTGGCGGTAGCTGACTGGTAGCATAGCTGCTGGTTTTGTATATATATGTGTGTGTACAGTGCGTGCGAGGAACAGAGGCGCGAGGGTGTTGTATCGCCATCGTTGGGCGATGAGGTTGATTTGACATGTCAAACACAAGTCTGGTCTATCCAGCGGCATCCCGTTATTGCTTTTAAAGTGATCTATAAAACCTGACATTTTGCTTGTTTTTTTAGCTAATATTATTATTATTATTATTATATATAATATCTAAATTACCAGATACATGAACGAAATAGGTATCAGGTAATATGTCAGCAATGCTTAATTAATAGTGTAGAGCAGTGTTTTTGAATCTTTTTCATGGCGCGACCCCCTTAGTATAAAAAATATTTTGGGACCCCCTACTCTCCGCTGTTCCTAACCAGTGTAGTGTATTTTATTATATTACAAATATCAAATCCGTACAATATTTTTATTTATTTTCAGTTAGGTATCGGTTAAATACATAATTAAGTACCTAAAACAGACATCGAAACGCCTCCATGGAAAAGCGATACGACAATAGTAAGAACTATCAGAGAACACTGGGCAAAGGTGGACCATAAAATGTTTTTAAATGCAGCTTTAGATGAGACAAGTTTGGCAACCAGCCTAAATGAAAATCTGCTGGAATTATCTGCCGATGGAATGTTGCACTTGGAATTCAAGTCTGTCAATTTGGTTAAAAAGAAAATCAGAATACCCGGAATTAACCACAGAAGCTTTGAAGTGTTTGATTCCATTTGCCACTTCGTACTTGTGCGAGTTGACGTTTTTGTCAATGGCCCAAATAAAAAGCAAACAGAGAAATCGCCTAAATTTAGAAAACGATTTAATTATTAATGTAGCAAAAACGGATCCGCGATGGGAGAAATTGGTTAACGCAAAACAGGCGCACACTTCACATTAATGTGTTATGTGACTCATGGGTATTTTTTTAAAATTTTGTTAATTTGTGTTAGCCTATAATAAATGTCCTTTAATTAACATTTTCTTAATAACAATATCTTTTTGAATTTTGTTTTTTTTTACTGAGGCTTCGCGACCCTCCGCTATCCCCTTGTAGAGGCTTTGCGACCCCCCAGGACGTCGCGACCCACACTATGAAAAACACTGGTGTAGAGTATGTCGATATCGGTTAAAGACCTGCGCATAAAGTTCTTATACTTTAACAGTGCTGTTAGTAGAAATACCTACCTACAGCCTGCTCTCGAAAATGTCAATTGAGCTGTTTTTCGAAAATAGCTTACGTAGAAATTTTGTACTTCGTGGTTCTAATTTCTTCCACAGATCATCATCTGGTTCATACTTCGATACTCTAACTCACAAGTTGACGTATCTAGAGTCTAGACTGTATAGAGGACAAGTTAAAAAAACATATACCTATGAACCGAAGCACTATCCTACGCGATGGTTGTAAACTATATCTGGAAATTATTACGTGACAAACTTAATTTTTATTAAATTTTTGTAACAGTACGGAACACTCATGGTGCGAGTTCTACTCGCACTTGACCGGTTTTTTTGTTTGTATTCAGCAGTAATAATATTATTATCCCTTTCATTCAACAAAACAAAAAATAAATGAGATTAACAATCAATTATTATTTCCTTACTGTACCAATTCACTATTTTAGTGAAATTAACAAGAACATCAGACGACATTATTCGCCATGAAAATGCACTTATTATTATAGAAGGCTACATAAGAAAAATGTAAATGCACCGCCGGGACTTGAACCCGGACCTCCCAATTTCGCGTCGGGAAAGTTTCCAGTTACTTCACACTAGCAACGATACACCGCAGATCCACAATCTGCGAGACCTATTATTAGTGTATTTGCCATATGGCACATACACTATTGGCGTCGGTCGGATGGCGGGACCTAGGGGTCGGACCAAAATTTCTCGACGTTTCATAGCCTCCTGAACATTTTGGCACCATTTTTGGAAATGTCTATTTATATATGTATATATATATATATATATATTTATATATATATGTGTACGGGCTATAACTTTCGAAAGAGTTAATTGATTTTGACGAAATTGGGTAGGCACGTTGCAATCCATAACCGCACGAAGCCTATTTAAAATGGGCCCAATCGGACCATTTTAAGGGTGGTTTTTAGGGGTTGAAAAATGTTTTTGGGCCCAAAAATACCGAAAAAATTTTCAGAATTGTTTCAAAATTGAAATTTAACCCTTTAGTGAAGATCAAAATGTGCTGCTAAAATTTTAATAAAATCGCTCCGACAGGTCCGGACTTACAAATTTTATGAAAACACTAGTTTGCGGATAGTGATTTACTTACTGAAGGGTGTATTTAATTTGGTACAGAGGTTCCATTGATAATAATATTGAAATTAAGAAAAAAAAATATTATTTTAAGGGATGTATTAAGGGGTTAAATTTTTTATTTTGTCCAAAAACCAACTTATGTTTACATAATAACAGCACAATGCCTGTATTAGCAAATACACTATATTGTCGGCAGGGTTATGGCACTGCGACCCGAGTTTTTTTATTTTTTATATTTATAACAACATTACAATGAATGCTGGCTTTCTCAAATCGGCCGGACAATAATTTTCAATTATTTACTGTAAGTAATTTTTCTCGCAAATAATTGAAAAAAAAATATAAATGAAAAAATTTTGCTCAATCATAAATAGCTGTAATGAGTGTGGGCATCGGTGACGAGGCGCCAGTGTCATTTTACTTGATCTCGCGGCCGGGCCGGCTGTTGCTCAGTGGCAGTGCTCTAATACTGTAATACACATACACTGAATTCATTCAGTGGGTATTCTAATTGAAGCGGGCACTGATTACAGTTTGTACATTTGACTTGATTTGCTTGGTGCTGCAAACACGCTACCGTGGTCTAGCTGCATAAGTCAAAGCTGTGACTACATATTGTTAGATTTCGATTGATTTAAACAACGGCACGTTGGTAAATACAAAATCGGACCAAATCACATGCTTTTATTTAACTTGCAATGTTTGTTAGTTTGTTTTTGTGTTTGTTTGTTTAGGTCAAATCTTGCAAGTCAATTTTGAACGACTTCCACGTATCCGATCGATTTGAAATTTTGTACACATATGTATTCCCGATGACAATGCATGAACAAATCGTTTTTAGAAATAAATTCAACCCCTAAAGGGTTCAATGTAGGTTTTTTTTTGATTTACTCGAAAATTTAATTACACTTATGTCCGGTTTATCGTACATTTAAATCGCGATGTTATTTTGATCACGCTGTTAAATTTTGACAGCTACTTGTTCATTGGTTGCTGCGTTTCGTTACCATAGCAACCCGTTACTTAATCGTGTGATAAAAATGTACGATAAACCGGCCATTAGAGAATTCAAAATTCTACTAGTCTTTACCCGCAGTTTCGCGTTCATCAATGTCGGTATGGACAGAAACTTTTCTTATTTGGTCGTACCGATGAAATATTGCAGGTGACCTTCAAAATAGTATAAATAGCGTTAAATTAATGACAAACAGATGTCAGGTATAACTTGCCAGCGGCTTCACGATCACGTTAATATCAATTTTGGTCGCAGCCAATACTTCAGTTTGAGTAATAGTAGGCACTGAACTAAATGTCATCAAAATCTGTTCAACCGTTCTCTATAGTGATTTTGGTACAAGCATACAAACAGACAAAAATTCATTTTCCAAACTAGGTGTCATACAAAATACAGAAAAGAAAACAGGCAAGAAATCGAAATTACGGAGGCCTTGTTATAATTTTATAGGTATATTAATTAGCGGCCCGGCTTCGTCCGGGTGCTAAGAATTTATGATTTATTATCCCTCCCGCGAGAAATTATCCCCCTATATATAACTTATTCAACACATGCATGGTTTTAGAGAACTTAATTGAAATGTCAAACACCGTAGACTCACTGACAGCAGTATATCTCATTCTAAAAACATTAGCCTCTATACAACGATACAATAATTCATTACCATAGTAACCACATTTCATTATAGCATTGAAAAGCATTACATAATGAATCATGACGTCACTAGTCATTAAACGGCAATTTAAGGTTCGCTTTACAGACACGAAAAAATACTAAAAACGTGCAGGTGTTGAATAATATAGTGGATTGTATATATATCTAGATGTGTAATGTACTATATATTACGACGAGTAATGACAGTAAGTATATAAAAACGAGCGATAGCGAGTTTTTCCAGTCACATGAGTTGTAATATCATTATGCACGAGATTTATATGGTAATTTTTGCCATACCCACTACAAAATACCTACTTTTCACTTCATTTTCAAAAAATGTAGAGAGCTCATTTGCGTCGCCATCTTTCTTTCTACAGTATGCCGTGAAGGTCGTATAGAGCGAATAAGCAGAAGTTGCTATGGCAACCGTTTACTTACCGCCCTAGTGCGGTAAGTAAAACACTTCCGCACACCTGCCTGTTAGAAGACTCATTAAAGACCGCTATACATACATCGAAAGTAGCTATTTTGTAGTGGGTATGGCAAAAAATGTATTTCTCTATGAACCTGCATTTTGTGTTTTTATAGCTAAAGTTCCATAGTATACTGATTAGACTTAAATAGCCTCTAATCTACAAAGGTACAACGTTTGATTTGTATGTGTGTTCGTTTTGTTATAAATGCTAGTTTCTCTGTATTGACAGGTCCGGATTTCTGCTTAGGCCAATAAGGCACCGGCCTAGGGGCCCAGTCGTCGAGGGGATCCCGGCCAGGCCGAGGATGGAAATTATAGAAAAATAAAATGTTTCACATTAAAAAGCTCAAACATTTTCTAAGATAGATAATTGGCGACTTATCGCCCGACGCCGAATCTGGCAACACACAACACTGCACCGGCAACTAATCCAATCCCATTTCCATTTTTTTCAACTTTTTTGTGTCTTGGGGGGGCCCCAATTGTTAAGTGCTTAGGGGGTCTCTAAGTCCGAGCCTGTGTATTGATGTAAATTCGAAACCTTCGAAGGTTATGGTTTTAAGAATACTATTAGAATTTGAGCAGACGATGCATGGATCTCTGCATCTACACAGAAAACTAACAGCTGATTCGAACATATCGAATTTTAACAATTTATTTATTATTAAACATTAGGTAATAGAATACAGTGACATCAAAATAGAAAACGAACCTATCGAAATAGTAGAAGATTATAATTATTTAGGTCAATTAGTTTCTTTTATGGATAGGCAGGACAAAGAATTAAATAAAAGAATAAACAAATCGTGGAAATGTTTCTGGTCTTTAAAACATGTTTTAAAAAGCAATATTCCGATGTGCTTAAAATCGAAAGTGTTCAATAGTTGTATAATACCATCATTAACGTACGGTGCTCAAACATGGTCGTTAACGGACAAACAATATAAAAGTCTCCAAGTTTGTCAACGGCGTATGGAAAGGAGTATATTAAACATAAAATTAATTGATAAAATTAATATAAAATCTATACGGGAAAAAATGAAAATTATAGACGTCAAACATAAAATAAAAACCCTAAAATGGAAGTGGGCAGGCCATTTAGCAAGAATGTCAAACAATCGTTGGACGAAAAGAATAACAGAATGGTGCCCGTTAGAAGAGAAAAGAAAAACAGGAAGACAAAAGAGAAGATGGAAGGACGAAATAGACAAATTCGCTGGAAAACTTTGGCACCGAATTGCACAAGACCGGGATATGTGGAATGCCAAGGGGGAGGCCTTTGCCCTGTAGTGGGATTTTAATGGGCTTATTATTATTATTATTATAATAGAAAAGAGAACGATTGACTGTGACCCTGACGTTAGTAAATTTCAAGCGACATTCGCCTTTATATCGCATGTTTTTTTTTTGTTTTTGTGAAGTCACATCTGTTGAAACGTTAGGTTCAAGGATGATCGTTAGAGATGCCACTACTTTTTTCGCTATTAAACTTGTCCGCACTTTCATCATGGTAGTAATCAGCGTCACTAAACATAATAATCATCAGAGAGTGAACTATGTGTGTAGCTCCGTGCACGGTCCCTTCGGTTACAACACCCTCTGCTGACTGGAGCTACGCCCTTTTCTTCTTTGGTAGCTCCGGCTCCCTGTGTACAGTACAGCGGGTCTGTACACGGCAGTCACTATAGCTAGAGCTAACTTGATTCTCTTAGATTTAAATTCAATCAACGGGTCGGGGGTCGTGTTTGTGTTGACAAATACTACAGTAGATCTTTGATTATACGCAGTGCTTTGTATGGATATTTAATGATTTTTCATATACTCAGGTGCCTGTTTTAAATTAGAATATTTTAGAGAATATTTACAGGGGGAAATTAGTTTTGTATTAACACATCATACATGTCGACTTATCTCAACTATAATATACCGAGTTTAGAAACAAAAGTATCTTATACAGGTGTTAAGAATCTGTTTTAATTAAAAAAACAGAAAATGTGATGATCCTGATGATATTAGAGATAAAACGACTCGAATGTGGGTTAAGAATCCAATTAAGAAGCAAATACTGTTTTAATGCATTTTACGAAACGTTAGCCAATAAATGCATTAAAACAGTATTTGCTTCTTAATTGGATCCTTAAGCCCCATTCGTGTCTTATACAGGTTTTCGCTAAAATTATGTTAATATTACATATTATAATATTATACAACTCATATTTTGATAAAAATTAAGTTTTGAGAAAGTCTGCTAAATACACTATTTTTGTGTGTACCATCATAATATTATGACATAGCGGCCTTTCTGTTTATTTATTTATTTATTTATTTATTTATATATTTATTTATTGTAGATAATAGATGCTCAACAATTTAGGTAATTAGCATTTAATTGCATTAAATAACATCATCAATTAAAATAAAACTACATACTCAATGAGCGAGGTGAGATTCGAACCACGACAGCTTGATCCAAAGGCCAGTACGCTGACCATTACACCAAGATGTCCTCGCGTAATCTGTCTATTTATGTATACTGGAGATGCATGGATGTATGTAGCAAACGTTTAAAAACACTTTTATGCTTTGAAATGCGTTAAGTATTTCAAAACTTAATCTTTAGAGATACTCCACGTCCCTTATCTTCAGAGTGACGAATTATGCACAGTATTAAAAAAATTGTCAAAAGCTATTTTGTCTCGTAGTTATAATATTCAAATGAAATTCTGCAGTTTTTATCCCAAAGTAAGACATTTTGTCCTGTTTGAGTTTTGTTAGATGTAAATAAACATTTTAGAGCATGTTCAATAACAAAACTAAAATTCGGTAGTAATTGGTATTTCTACGTTTAATATGGAACTAGAAAATAAAAATTTTGTAAATAAACGATTTTTTTTCCAGAGTAGGTTATAAAACATTGTCTTGCATGCTTCAGTTTTACTTCAAGTTTCTTTACAAAAAGTAGAAACAGAAGATATATGTTTTGTTTGATAATTTACTTTGAAAATGTGTGTAAGTGTTGTACACTTGTACCTATGTATTTTTAATAGTTCTTAGAATAAAAAAAATTCAACTGAAAAAATAATTTCTGTTCATAATGCTCGTAATCAAGCATCGGCTGTATGAACGGTGCTATATTATTGTGTATATAATATATACCAACATATAGTATGTATTTATTAGAAAGTCAATGTTTGCGTTTTCGGTAATTGATTTTGCATATTTAATATGGTTAGGGATAATATTGACTTGTACTTGTTTTAACTACATACGTACAGTATGTTCATACAAAACCGCAATTAGTACGCGCTTTAAAAAAATCGATCATCATTGCTATTTAAGCAAAATTAATTGACGCATATGGCAATATTGATTGTAGTATTTTTAATGATCTATATCTCAGAATGAAAAAACGGAATCCTTATAGGATCACTCTCGTGTCTGTCTAAAATTATAATTATTTTTCATAACTCTTAGACTCTAGAGAGATCATACATCATTGGTAAAAAATATTTTTATAGAAATTGTTAATTTTTAAATTTTTTATTAATTTCGGAATTTCGATATTAATTTCTTCAGTTCCGGAATTGATATGTTTAAAAATGTTGTCCGAAATTGCGAAAACTCGAAATTCTGGTATGGGAGCCTTACATGCATTCTTCGTTCTCTGCTAGCTAATGTCGAAGGCCCAATAACTCGCATTAAATTAATTTCTATGTAGTGGTTTCATGAACACAATATTTTGAAAATATGGTTGATTAATGATTATTGAATAAATTGAAATATTTTATTATTAATTTTTATTAATTCCTTATTTCAATATAATTTTCTGCTATAACGGTAGTTATAGGGCATACTGATTGATGTTTTTGGAATTTAACTCCACAGTTAAATAAAGTTTGCCTATTTTCGATAAAATATTTTCTATAGGAACCTACTGAAACAGACAATATATTCAAAGTGTATATTGAAAGTGTAAATTAAATTTTTAATGTACCTATAAAAATGTTATAGTGAACTATTTGTAAATATGAATTGGTACTAAGCCAGGATAACTTTGCTAAAAAAAAATGTCAGACCAATGTCCTTTTCTACATTGCACTATACATACAGGGTTTCATAATATATGCGCAGGACTTCAGGATGTGATAGCTCGTCCAAAAATATGAAAAAAAGTTTCTATTAACTTACCCTCTAAAATGAACCATAAAAACACCTACTACCCCTTTAAAACCTTCACCAATTATGACTTAAAAAAAAAATTCCGCACAAAACATAGCTTATTATGAGTAGAAAATGCATACAAAAGCTGTTTTCTGTACTATAAACGGTTCCGAAGATATTCGCAAAAAACGAAATTTTTGTTTCAATTTCAACACCCTGTATCTCTAAAATGGTGCATTTTAGAGGGTAAGTTAATAGAAACTTTTTTTCATATTTTTGGACGAGCTATCACATCCTGAAGTCCTGCGCATATATTATGAAACACCCTGTATAAAACTGCCAACATAAATAAAGCTGTTTTATTTTGTAATTAATTTTTCATATTTCTTCATTCTGTTCTTAATTCAAGTTAAAAATGTTCTGACTTCCAATTTAAGATTTTTAGACTTATTTGCAACAAATTGAAGTAGGTATACAAGAAGCTGAGAAAATTGGGTTTAGATATTTTGTAGGTAAATAAATATTTCCTTGGCATGAAGCAAGGAACGTTGTGTGCATTCAGAATATTGCCTGATTGAATCTGTATGGGGGAATGCGAACGTATCTACCAACCTAATATACGTAATGTTACTGCCAGTACCAACCACGCGTGGCTACGAAATTGAATGGGAAATAGAAATTTTCAGATGTCACTATTTACTATAAATATTTTTTAGATATAAGTAGTTACAATTTCCGAAAATGACAATGCAGTAGAGAGAAATCAGTGTTGTGAAAGTATCAATACAGATCAATAAAATCGTAACGGGACCTGTGTGTAATTTCAGTTTCGTTAAGACTGTTCGAGGTTTTTGGGTATTTTATAATATAATACTTAGACCTGTCTGTTTGTATCGATATCAATCGAAAATGACTGGATGGATTTGATGAACTTGGTGCAGTATATAATATGATATCAAAACTTACAGTATAGGGTACATTTTACCTGATAGATTATAATATGCTTCTTGTCCAAAATAAGATTAACCTGGTAAAATCTGTGGACAAAATCGACGTTCACACGAGCTTATCCACAAGTAAAAGTTAGTAGGCATTTAATATGGAAAGGAATGGAAACAAATACCTATAATTAGATAATAAAATTCGCATATAGGTCTGTGGCGCGTATAAATAGTATTCGCCATTTTGAAAAAGTCGATTTTTTGCTTTTTGGATTTTTTTGAAATGCAAATCGAAAACTTTTAAGAAATGGGCTAAGCTCAATTTTAAAGCTACATAATTTTTCGCAAATAAAATTTTAAAAATTGGTAGAAAAACCTGTGATTCTTGAGTTTTCATCTACATTTAAAATTGTGTGGGTTCACTACACCCAAATCTACTGAAATATAACCATTTTAAAGATGCTGCTTTACCTGCATTTTGTTAGGGAACTATCTAAGGGCAAACTTTTCCGAAACTGATTTTATTATACTTATTATTTTTCTTTTGATTTCAATGACATTTGTCGTTTGGTATCTAAAGTCTTAAAGATGGATGGAGTAAGAAGTGGTTTTGTTTTCTTAACTTTCCAGCCGTCTCTTTTTCTTTCTTTCTTTCTTTCCATCTTGCTTTCTTTCTTTCTTTCTTTCTTTTTTCTTTCTTTCTTTCTTTCTTTCTTTCTTTCTTTCTTTCACGGTTGAACGGATTTCAATTAGATTTTGAATATATATATACCTATATCTTGGAATAGGATAAGTTAACAGAAACCTTACATTAACCGTCGACAAATAAAAGTAGTACTACTTTCTAATTGAAGTTTGGCTATCTTTGCTAATATAAAAGAAAAAATTTGTATATAACATAATAATATGTTACCTCTAAACTCCAGAGTCACTGAACTGATTTGACTTTTGTTTTGAAGCCAGCTATTGCATGACGAGTAACATAAGGCTACATATTATTTTTCTACGACAAAATGAGGGATGATTAGTGAGCGAAAAATAACTATTTGCACCAAGTTAGGCCGAGCAGTTAGTAATATCATAAAAATGTTAAACTGGTATATTTTGATGATATCTATAGTATGATTTGCGTCCAGCGTCAGCGTCTACGTATTTTCATGATCACTGCATTTACGTAATGCATTAAAAGGTTCGTTCAGTGCATATATACGGAAAACCAATCGCATCAATAACTATTATTTTCAAGTAATCAATTCCGAACACCCGCGCCGCGACGGTCTAGGTAGGTAACTGGTGGAGGCATATTATTTTAGCGATATGCACACGTATTCATATCAATAGACACAATTCAAAGTAGTGTATGTCACTGAATATTAAAAATAACATATAAATGAATGCATTACGTATGCATTAGTATCTATAATATGAAACACCCATTTGACAATGACGTAACATAATGCTGTAGTCAGGAAAAATTTATTTTTCAAATCTGTGTCACCGTAGGGATTCTAACCCTAAACTTTCCATTATCGCGGCGGACTGAGTTAACAATTACTCACACATTGTTTAAAAATGTGTCACTGTGTGAGTAATTGTTAACTCAGTATTACTTTTTATATGCTTACTCATATTATTATTACTTGTTTGTTTACATACTGAAAAGTGAAGTGGCGTCATCTTATACGCGGTGATTGAATCAAACCATATAACTAGTGGCGTCATCTATACTATATTATCTATACTGTCAACCGTAAGGTTCGAGTTTGCACTGTGCTTACATAGACGCAATTTACAGTAAATTGTTGTAACGGTACGGTTAACCCTCATGGCGCGAATTCTACATGTATCTTGACCGGTTTTTTACAAGCTTTTATTTAACTTGCAATGCATGCTAGCTAGTTTGTTTGTTTAGGTCAAATCTTGCAAGTCAATTTTGAACGACTTCCACGTATCCGATCGATTTGAAATTTTGTAAACATATGTATTCCCGATGACAATACATGAATAAATCGTTTTTAGAATTAAATTTAACCCCTAAGGGGTTCAAACGAGGGTGTAGGGTTTTTTTGACTAATTAACGCCCAGGCCAAATCGCTGAAGCTAGAAACTTGAAATTTGGACTGTTGGTTCCTTTTCTGACGTAAGCATCCGCTAAGAAAGGATTTCTCGAAATTCAACCCCTACGGGTGTCAAAGGAGGGTAAAATTTTGAAAGACTAAAATGAACAAAATAAAATATTAGTAAAAAAAAACTTTTAGAGACAAGCTTTTATTGAAATGTAGGTACTAAATAGGAAAAAATAATATTTAATAACTTTGGTTCATAATTATTTTAAAAGCGGGGGTTGCGACTAATAAACTATCATAGAGATTACAATACCCGCTTTTATAATCATTAAATTATAATAATAATCATTAAAATATTAAATATAATTTTTTCCTTTATAAGTATACATTTCAATAAAAGCTTGTCTCTAAAAATTTTTTTTTTACTATAATATTTTTTCTTTCTATAAATAGGTAAACCACTTTGCCCCGTGGTCACAAATATAAACATAGTTTTTTATTTATTCAGTTCGGAAACTGACGTTATCGACTGCGAAAGGGAAATTTCAATGTGAGCCGCATGTACACTATGAAGGTGTTTATATATTGCGCAGCCTGCGCCATCGAATATGCCGGTATATCTATTATAGGCTTGCATTTTCTGCGCTATATGCTTTGCATACACATTTTAGCATAATAGCTCAAATGTGAAAAAAGTGTGTTGTTATCATAGTACAAACAGAACATAGTAAAATACGAGTACAAAGTCAAATATCATGTTCCTTTAAGGGTTCCGTAGCTTATAAGGAAAAACGGAACCATTATAAGATCACTTGTGCGTCCGTTCGTCTGTGACAAATTAAGCCACTCAGAGTTGAAGCAACGGGTGATTGGTGAACCAGTGGTATCTGTTCTGAACTCGCAATCGTAGGTATATAGACGGTTCGATCCCCGGTCGACTCGAAGTTTTTTTTCTAATGTAAATATTTTGGAATTTTTGGAATAAAAAATTTAATTTAAAAACGATTTGAAATGATTTAAAATTTATTTAATTTAATAGAGTGTATTTTAAATTATTACTTATTACTTTCTTAGTTGTACGGAACCCTCTGCGCGCGAGTGCAACTCGCACTTGACCGGTTTTTTTATGTTTATGTACAGATTTTTTGCAGGTTTGAATTTCAAAACTCAACTGAAAATTCAGATGTTGATAATGATTAGATAATTGAAAGTACAAACTAGGGCAAAAGAGTTTTCGATATGAGCATTTTTGAATAAGGAACTATGGGTCAGATCACTCAGAAATATGAAAATAAAAAGAAACTTATTTCGAAAGTCTTGAAATTAGCTGCTTCCCTAATATCACATAAACTATAAAGGATTAAACGTTTCATTAATTCCCTAGTTGTGTTCATTTTTTGACGAAATGCAAATGTCTAGATACTTTATTAAACTCTAACAGTACATCATCGGTTAGAGTTTAATAAAGTATCTAGACATTTCATGAAATAACCAGTTACATCAGATGGCTGAAACTTATAATACAATGGTGGTCTGAAAAATTGTGAGCCTCAACATGAAGATATTGCACGTCAGAACCATTCTGGTACTACAATTCGTATAGGCTTTGAAAGATACTTGTGAACATTTCAGCCATTTAAGACACGTTGTTGTTTGACAGACGTTTATGTCAATCAATGTCAATGTGTTCTTAATTTCATCAAAACAACGCATCTGCTCACACTTCGGCGGCCAAAATTTATGAATTGTTAAAAGTCCCAGGGAAATACGGCGGATGATCAACCAAATCGAACTGCAATTCGTTAACTTTGGTCATGTTGCGTTCTTTTGCTGGAATTAAAAACACATTGACATCTATTGACACAAACGTCTGTCAAACAACAACTAATGCTGGGTTGCAGAAAGCATTGCCAGAAAATCTTATTTGGCAATGAACTTAGATTGTGACTATACATATTTCTCCATAAGAAAAGCATTGTAGAATTTTAAATCGATCCTGCTCGAAAAATAATGGATCGATTGAAACGATATTTTTTTAAACTGTGTATACATGTATTAAATATAGTTTTTGTACTGCAATTTCTACTTCAAAACAACATTTTTCTACCAATCTTATGTTTTAGCTAGGGAGTTTCACAACGACATGTATAATAAAAACTAAATATAATATGATCACAATCTAATGTCCTTGTCAAATCAAATTGGGCTTGAGAATGGCCGAGCGTTTAGCAATGCTGTTGTTTATATGGCGTTGCTATGGTTCCTCTATATTACAAGTCCCCAGTTCCCGGGATCTAGCCCGAGAGCTGGTAAAAGTGTCAATTGAATTTTCAATTTATTATTAAAAAAAAAATAATAATGAATTGAAAATATGAATTGGTGCTAGGCCCAAATAACCTTAGCTGTTGGTAGTCTTTAAAACACAATTTAAAATCAAATGTTTTGACAATGCTTTCTGCAACCCAGCATGAGCGTCTAAAATAATAGAAATTTTCACAGGTATTTTTCAATGAATACGATGAATACGATTGTGGTTTTGACGTGCGAAGTAATCTTCATGTGAAGTCGAAGATTTTTCAGACTGTCCCCGTATGTATTGTTATAAGTTATTTTATACTAGAATTTTAAATTTTATTTTAGTAATAGTTGGTGTGTAGTAAAGTTTGTTACAAGTTAGAACTTCGTATTGTTATACTATTGCCATATTTATTCATTGATTGATTCGGCAATGCCTTACATTACTGTATAGTGTATACCTATATAACAAAGGCGAATATACTTATTACGGTGCATTATGAATATGTCTATCTCCATCATGCATCAGCTGAATTGATATGACGGTTTCATGATCAGTTGAAGTCTTCGAGAGAAAGACGAATGCAATGTTTAGTACAGTGTTTTCATCGTTGTTATGCGTCCCTTGTTGTTCAGACGGAACCGTTACGATGCGTGTTTCAGGAACACATAACGTGAAGATATTCCTCGATCAATCTCTCACAGGCCGGTGTATACAGATCTTCAGTGACGTTTCATTTGCATTTCTTCGCGAAAACCATTTACAATAAAATAATTATATAATATATTATCTATACTAATATTATAAAGCTGAAGAGTTTGTTTGTTTGTTGTTAAATTGAATTTGGGATAGTTTGCGAATCTGTAAAATGTTAACTACAATTATTTCTCTATTGCTTGAAGATGTTAATATCTGACATTGAAGATGAACTTGAGTGGGTCATATCTTTAAAAAAAACTGAGGTCTCAGTATCGCAGGAGCCAGTGCCGTAACTAGGGTCATTGGAGTCCAGAGAAAGATTCTTTCGAGTCCCGACATATTATTTATTATTAAAATTCTTTACTTTACTGCTAATCGCATTGCTGATTTTCCACTGGCGTGGACTTATTGCCAGTTTCTAGTAATGTCGCTGGCAGGGGCTTCAAAAATTAAATAAAACACTACATTTTTTTATTTTCAACGTTTTGTTAAGCAAGTTACTGATGGTCCTGAAGGTGAAACTAGTATTCGTTGGGTAGTGTCTTTATTTATTGTGAATTATAGACGCGTCGACAGCTTAGGTCATTAGCGTCTTGATTACATTAAATAACAATTAACTTAAAACTAAATGACATCACAAAACATCCATGAGCGTAGGCGGGATTCGAACCCACGACAGTCTGATCCATAGGCCGCGACGCTAACCACTGGATCACACTGTTCTCTTGGGTAGTGTCTATTACACTCAGTTTATACCGATTATCAAGGAATGATGAAATGCGATTATATGAAAAAGTACCTTATTATTAATAAATCATGCTAATTTCAAAAAAAAAAATATAATGTGTTACTTGTGCAATAGTTGCTATTCCGCTAATCCATGCAATAATAACATTTAACCATCTAGTATCTAAGCATCATCATCAGAGTGAGATATCATCTAGATCAGGGGTCGGCAAGTAATTATAGGTGGGGTCCGGATACTGTTAAAAATTTTTATCGAGGTCAAAAAAAAAAAAAAAAAACAACTTATATTCTTTACAAATTTTTTATTTTAATTTTCACTCACAAAGTAATATGAAATACAATAGATAGGCATAATTGTATTCAAAAATCAATGGGAGAAATTACATTTGCGGTCTTGAGTCAGTTTTTTAAAGTTAGGTTCACGCGGAGAGCAGCTTATGCGAAGAGTGTCTTCAAGGTGGGCGGTCGTTAATCTTGAGAGATATTGGTTCTTCAAAATGTGCCTCTTTGTTACCGCCACAAAGCACTCGAAAATAAAACTTTCGTAGCGGAAAGTACAAAAAAATATTTTTTAAATAATTCAAAAAAATTTTGGTGGTTCAGTTTTTGACCTTCCGCGGTCCGGACTTGGACCGCGGTCCGCCAGTTGCCGATCCTTGGTCTAGATGATTGTTGCAGCAGACGTTTTGCAGAATAATTAAAGCGTCCGAAGAAATTAAGTGCAGGCCTTCACTTATTCTCGTGTTTTCAAAAAGTTTCGATTGTTCAGTACCGCGTCGAGGTGATTCCTAGTGTGAGTCCTACTTCTGTCTATATTCGGCGAGCGTTGCCATCATTAGTGAAAGAAAGGATTTTTATAACCTATTTTTGATGAAGATTAGTACTGCGGTTGAGTGAACCTGATTCCCTATTTTTTAGTTTTATAACACAAAATATCCATTTATAATTTTAACGTAACTTTTACAACTTCTCACTTAGTATCTTCAGTTAAAATTCCGTCGTATGTTGTTAAGACTTTGAGCTTTTAAAGAAAAAAAAAATAGGTGTGTGCTTATGACCATACGAAAGTGAAAACTTCAGATTGTCTAATTTTAAAATATATAGGTATATAATTTTTTAATCACACAGTTTAATCATAAATATATTAAAATCGGCCTATAAATAAAATTAAATTTAATGAATATAATGTTACGTTTACTTTTTTTTTTGGTATCTTGTTAAGTAAGAAGGAAAAAAATTATGTAAGTACGTTAGTTTGCTGGGCCCATTAATGCGATTCACTTAACAAAAGGTAATACAAATTATTATATTAAAAAGAAAAAAAAAACCGAATTTAGTTAAAAAATAGGAATGAATATATTTTAAACCAAGTATACCGATATACAAATATAATTTTACAGTGAATAAATATTATTAATTACAAGATTTCACAATAGAAATTAGACATTTAAAATTACATCAAAATAAAGTGATAGAAATTGCATTTTAACTTTGTCGCCAAATAAGCAAAAAAAAAATACTTTAAATCAGGAACAATGGAATAAAAGGAACACCAAGCCGTCCGAATACTGAATGAATATATTTTTGTTCAAATTCACGAGACGAATATTTTCCAGTTTGAAACATTATGTAATAGATACACCTAGACATTGTATAATCTATTTTAACACTACGTTTTGTTGTTATTAATTCAAAAAATAGAATTTTTATGAATAAAAATTATATTTTGCATAAAACAAAAAAATAACTAAACAAAATAATAACCAGTATTCGGGAAAACGCCACAATAATACCTTAACTATAATTGTCTAAACGAATTATTTAGTGTCAGCTATTAGCGAAATCATAAACTACAACTAAGTGTTTATCAAAAAAGGTTTTTTGGTGTTATCTATTAGCGCATTTATGAACTAAAAATAATTTATTACTAAATTTCTAAAATTATATTTTTAATTAATTCCATCTTGGGTTTCAAAAAAATTATAATTATTGTCATAGAAAGAATAATATAACAAAATTAAAAAATATATAAATAAATATCAAGTAAGAAAAAAATACGTCAAAAACTCTACGGTTCCATTAGGTTTCGAACCGAGGTTCCTATGCATACAAAGCAAAGACGCTGCTTACTTAGCTATCGGTGCAACTGTGTAGTGTGCCGTTTTTATGATATAAATATGTCAACCGGGCACAGTTGTAAGAGAGTGACCAGTCACTACCCAAACGTGTATTAACAGCATACTGCAAATACGTGTTTGAGCCGAGTAACCCCGGTTCAGCGAATCTCACCGTCGGGTTGCGAATGTGAACGCGAACGGTTCACTTTATTTCACGACCCAAGCAAAGAGTGTCTAACGCGCCTAAGGAAGTTTTCACTTCAAAAACCTGACTAGTTTTCTCATAATAATAAAAGACAACACTTCCTTTTTTAAACACTTGACCAACAAATTAAACGTAGTTTTATTGTTACGGCTGAAATTTGATTAGATATTTTATGTTGTGCAGAGAAACTATTTGATATTTTCGAGAAATATGTAAGGTAAAATGCATGAAAATTAAAAAGCTAGCGAAGTTTTACGAATTTGCATTTAATGAAGTACTTTTTTCCAGCCGCCACTGTGAGTTTTTCCTTGCACGGTTTCCATATTTCCTCACTCCCCCTTCCACCGACATCATTTTACGATATTAGTTTTTACCTTTACTGCATGAAAATTTTGTTTTGCGTAATAACGGAAAAATGTTGTTTTATGATGTAACAGCTTTTTAAAATACATTTTTTTATTCTGTTCGTTGTGTCAGTTAATAAAAAACTTTTTTTTTACTTTTTTTTGTATAAAATGAATATTTCAACCAAAAATATAGTTTTCCCCAGAAATTTTAATAAAAAGGATGAAGCCTTTCGTTTTTTTGCTTTGAAAATTCATTACACATTTCTACATCGCTTCACATTTTAATAATCATTTTGAAGGTATTTTTAAGCGACTTCAAAAAAGAAGGAGGTTCTCAATTCGACGCGTAGGCATATTTATTATTTTTTTTAGTATCCGACCGAAACATGATGTTTAGCCGAAACCGAAACCGTAACCGAATATTCGGCTCCTCTTCTAGTTTCGGCCGAAACCGAAACATATTATGTAATGAAGTTAAAATTTAGTTAAATTTTCATTATACCGAGAAATCTAATGTTTTTCCTAGCTTTGTAACAGAATATTCGATTAGATTAATTAAAATTTAAAAAACTTCAGTCTTCAATTTATTAGAAAAACAATTAATTTTGGAGTTTTTGGAATCCATTCCGAACATTACCCGACACGAACGGTAGTTTCGGCCAATTTTTGCCCGAAATCAAATCTGCGGCCGAAACCAGCATTTTTGGCCGAAACCGAAACTTCGGTCGGTTATTAATTTTTTTTAATGTTCGTTTAGCCTTAATTTCTCGTTGGGTTAACAGATTTGAATGCTTTCTATTCCGTTGTGTTCAGGAAGATGTAGAGGTGGTCCCATAAGTAATTTCAATATGGACGTCACATGACGTGACACATTGTTTGTGTTTTTGGACGTTCGTTTTGTGCAGTTGTGTCGTTTTTATTATTCATAGGATCTAACTTAAAATATCCACTTTCTGATCTTAAAAAATATTTTTTTTATTGAACAAGTAATTTCACAATGACGTAATATTTCTATTAATAATGTTAACCTTAAAATGTACCCTCGTATATATCTAAACCTCTATTATATGAAATATCAAAACCTCAACGTATCAAAGTCTGTATATATAATGGATGTGAAACTGTCATATTGACACTCTCCGTGTTTGTTTAATACGTCTGTCTGTCTGTCTATTTGTCCGTGTAGGAGCACCCTCCAGTTATAGGATATGTCGCATGTCACCGCTCGTCCTTATGACACGTGGTTCGAATCCCATGCGCGCCGACCGCAACCCCGCGGCCGTATCGTATTAACAGTTTAATATAATACCTATGCACTTGTGCTAAATAAAATGCTTAGAGCGATTTGAGGTTATGTTATTGAATTAAGTGTAAGTCGATATTTATTAAAATCAATACATGTATAGTTTCATTTTCTTGCGGAGAATCAGGTATTTTGTATGATTCCTAGAGCGGAGAACGGGTTTCCAGATTCTTTTGTCTCTCTATTTGTGACGGGATCACTTGAAAATAGCTGAGGTAATTTGGATGAAACTTGATACATTATCAAAATATCATGGTACCCAAAAGGTACAGTGTTTGGAACATTAACATTACAATTTTAATTCCCATTTTCTTAGTAAAATTGGTTTTGGGTGGAGTCACCTAACCTTCAGCGATATCTGGATCTAGTACCAGATCATGTTAACTGAAAATTGACTGATGAGTTGGGTTTACTTTCCCGCAATTATGCTCTTCTTGTGCAATTCAAGAAGAAGGTATAGTTTAGATTATTTTTGTATACTTTTTAGTTTTGTAACTTTAGCCCAGTACAATTAAATTTTGACTTTAAAAAATATTAACAAGACCCTCTCCTTTGCTAAATAGTGTCCACACTTTCAAATTTTAAACTAGCAATTATTTTCAGAAGTGTTGGTGTGCCTATAGATCCCCCCGGTCCCCCCTAAAGCCGTTCTGCCGAAAATGAATATAATATAGGTACTAGGCCCAAACAAAAATTATAGCGGATAACCTAAAAAATAATAAATTAAATCTAATCCGCGACAGTTATAAGAGCCAAATTGAATGGTTGGCCATTTTTTATGGATAGTGCTGGATTTTACCATTCTCCATTCTCTACATAGACGCTAATGACCTTTGTTGTCGAGCGTCTATAATTTACAATTCAATTCAATTCCATTCTCTACAAGTGGGGAATGGTACCTACTTATCGAAATTCAGGTCAAAATTCACTTTTCAAAATTTGATGTTACCTACTAAACGAATAATGATAATAATCAGTTTCGATATTAATGCGGTATGTGCTTTAAGTTAATACGAATTAATTTTATAACATCGTTTGAAATTTGAATATTGTCTGTTTATTAAATTTCATCTAAAGATAATTTAGTTTATCGTAATGATGAAAAGTAAATAGATTTGTGATTTGTATGTATGCTTAGGTTGATTTAATGCGTATTAGAAAGTTGATTGTTTATTCCTGTGCATAATATAGACGAATAAGAGCTGTTCAATATACGGGTTCACGCAGGGATGTGAACTAGGTACGAGTGCTGGCAGTGAATCGTGATCTCCCCCGCAGATTGATTGTTCTGTCGGGTGTAGAACTATATTGTTGTATTTTTAATCCATTATTTAACAAATCTCAAACTAGATGTAAATGCGTGTAACACTCTGGTATAAAACGTTTGTATAAAACGGTATTATACGGTATATAAAAAAATAATATACCCAAGTTTTATACTAAGTATAAATACTGCGTATTTTACTATTTTATACAGCACGTATAAAACGTTTAACACAGTTTAAAACGGTTTAATACCAAAATGAGAACAGGAACTTTCCTATTATGCAGTTGGAAATACTTAATAATGCACCGTTATCGTAGTGTGAAAAAGTTAAAAACCGTTTTATACTGAAAAAATACGGTACTATACCATAGGTTTAATACACAAAAAAGTTTAATACCGTATTTTTACATCACTACTTATAATATCAGTTTTGGAACAAATTCTTCTTACTTATATTCATACTGATGACAATGATATCTTGCTGACGATCCTTAAAGTAGAATATAAATATAAACTGCGTTAAATTATTCGTGACATCATAAAGCCAGTGACTAGTACTTGCGATTCAGCTGCTATAGATGGGAAGGATAATTTTCCAGTTGGATCGATCGCGTTAATCTTAGTTTTTATGTAAATCTGTCTCACCTAGTACCAATGACGTCTTACAGCTAAGATCTTAAAAGTAATAGGTATAATAGGTACAGCCACTGACTGAATTACTAGTATATTATGTTATGATAGATATCAGGGATACATTTTCGGTGGTTTTGATAATGTTTTGACAGAAACCTTATTTTAACCCGATCGTAGCCGGATAAAAAGTACCTAGCCTAGACTTTTAGTTTGGTAGCATGTATAGATATTAGATAGTATATCAAGTTTCTGCCGTTCTTAAATAACGTTAGTACAAACAAACAGACAGGCAGAAATTCTGTTTTCCCATTTACACGTTGTACAAAATATCCAGAAACTTTAAAAAATCTGCGAGGAAACGAAATTACGGATATAAGCCCCGTTACAATTTCATAATATAGTAGTATTGATCATTTAAAAATATCCGTGCTTAACCTGAGCACATTAGCGCGGTGACGGTGGCGGTGGCAATAGCGGTGGCGTTTTTTGAATAGGTCACACTGTTGTGGTGGTGTTTGCGGTGACTTTCAATTAGTTTTTCAGTAAAATTGTCTTCGTCATTCGCCCAATACAATAATGTTTACTATATATTGGTACATGCGGTCAGCGGTCAAACTCAACAAGTTGTGTCTGACCGCTACCGCGCCATAGAACGCTGCACCAGAACGCTCTAACGCTGACAAGCAGCGACATATATGCGCGTGTTAATTTGTTTATTAGTGTTGCGTTCAAACGCCATCGCTATCGCCACCGCCACCGCGATGTGCTCAGGCCTTTATTAAGGAGTAAAAAAAGTGATTAACATCATGTGCCTTTCAGTTTGAACACGTGATAGTACAGTGGCGCACTAAACAGATAATTGCCAAAGGCACTTATCCAGCCGGTGCAGTGACGGCACTCATACTGCGGTAAAACTTATTATTTTATTGGTCTATTAAGTACACTTTATTTAGAGTTCACCACTAAGTATTGTGTTTGAGGGTGCATTTTGATTTATTTTTCCGTTATATATAGCTTTCACGTATAATTCTGATTTCTTATTTGTTTTAAGTTGGCATGGTGAAGAGCATTGCCTTTAAAATAATAACCTCAGTTTGTGTGAAATTTTTTGTTACTCCCTGAAAGTTGTTATATTCGTATTAGTTTAATTGAACAGGTATGACATACAACTTACAGTCTGCCAGACAGACATGTTTATGTGGGAGTTGCGACACACTGGTCGCCCACAACGGGAGTCTGCGCCTCTGAACAACAATGTTTGTCGTCCAATTGTGTTACGTGTCACCCGTACCTATATGTTGTGTTTTTTTTGTGTTACGTGTCACCCGTATATGTTGTTTTTAGAGTTCCGTACCTCCAAAAAGAATCCTATAACTGAGCCTACGATGTCCGTCCGTCTGTCACAAGACTCTATCTCACAAACGGTAAGAGGTAGCCAGTTGAAATTTTCACTGATTGTGTTGTTATGGCATGAATCCTGGCAAATTATATTTATATTTAAATAAATTAATTTTATTATATTAATTTTGTTACACATTCGCAGTACATTCAGAGTATAGAGAATATTATTAGTAACTCTAGCTACTATGACTGCACTGTACACTGTATATTTGCATTAAGCGTGCGTAGTAAGATAGCCCGGCTATCCTAATGGTGATAGCGTTAGAGTGAAGATCGAAAGGTCTGATTCGATTCTGGGTTTCGGATCGCATTATTCTTTTTTTTTCATTCATCAAATATTCTGTTAATATATTTTTTTTATTTTAAAAATATACTTTATTTAAATTTGATACGGAAAAAATTTGAAATACTATAAAGAACAAAATAAAATGTAAGTAAAAAACTTTTTAAAAACAAATCTGTTAATTTTTTACCCCTACTTAACTCTTTATTTTTATTATTGTACGGAACCCTCGATGCGCGAATGTGACTCGCACTTGGTCGGTTTTTTTCTTTCAACTACCATACTTAGAAAAAATGTGATATACCTAATACTGATGTCAGTATTTTAAAAAGAGAAATTGAAGCGTAACGAAGTCGAAGAACGCTTATTAGATACTTAATTATTTTTTAGACCAACAATATGGGCCTAGTAACTATTAACATTTTTATTTGTTATTATCTTTAATAATAAATTGAAAATTCATAAGTTCTCAGGCTATAGAACTGAGGATTTGTAATAGACGAGCCATGAAAAGCCATATAAACAATGGCATCACTATAAGTTAAGTTATACTCTAATGTTTATTCATATAGGTTATAGTTGCTGAAAAATGTTAGGAGTTTTTATTTAAAGTGGCCATCACAAGGTGACGATATTATGATTGTTTCACACAAAATTTTATCCACCACAGAGTACCGAAACTAGTTACTGCGACGCGAAACCTGTAGTCGCATGATTAACAAATTGCTCTTATTTTGATACCGTTCGTTATATTACTGTTGGGGGAGCGGTGTAAGTATTTATGATGGAACGAAATAATTGCAACAGTTTTATGAGTGTTGCCGGACAGTAGCTGCAATCGAATTTATAACGGTTATCTAAATAATATGATAGTCTAACTTGTCTAGGTGTAACGACGCTTCGATAAATGCATTATTTTGTCGTAGCAGGAAAATAACAAGCATCAGGAAATTGTTCCGTTTTGAATGGGGCACGTGCCCTTATGGTCCTCCCCTAGATCAGCCAAAGATTGACTGAATATTTTTTCATAGTATTTTCATGAGCAGTTAACGTTCCGTATATGTGCTTGTTTAATCTTGTGACCGATTTTTCACCCACTTCCCGTTATACGATTGAGTTGAAATTTTGCACACATGTATAGTAGTTACGATGACAATACAATATTATGGCAACTTTTTAATTTTGATGTGAGCAGCACGTTGTATTCGAAAAATTTAAAACTGATTTCACATTCTGGTCCTCTAAAAATGACTTGAAAGAATACAGATATTCAAATCTTTAGGTTTCAAGCATGCGTGGGTTTCCAGGAATTACTGACCGGTTTATTGAAAATAGCAGACTGCTATTTTATAAATATTGTTAACAGTTGTATCACAGTTACAAAATCGCTCACCGGCTGCAATGGCACATTTCAAAATTAACACTTTTTGGGAAAATTACTGATTCATAAGATTCATAAAAGTTTTGTTAAAATTTTTTGAAATGTGCCATTGTTGCAGCTAGTGAGTGAAATATTGGATCTTGCATCACTAGAGGAACTAATTTTTTTTTTAAGAAATAATAAATTTTTAGAAAAAATAAAAAGAAACATTACTGGTCTAATTTCTGATTTAATAACAGTTGTTCTTATTCTCCTGTAACAGTAGTTTTTCAGTTAACTTAAGTAGTCAAATTTTTTAATTACAATCATTTCCAGTCCAGTTCCTCATTTTATAAAAATAGTCAGTGTCCTCATTTAAACTAAATAATATAACAGTAAACTGTGTGATAGTAGTTCGCATAGTTCAACGTAACCCGTCTTAAACATCACCCTTGTTTATATTATCATCCTCGAACACCCTCATTACGGCTAACGGTCTGTTTATAGCGAACGTTTGGATAAGATATTCAAGCAGAATATGTGTACGACTTTATCAAATTTAAAACGCGCGAAACCGTATGTTCCCTCGGGAATCTTAGGAAGGGAATATACAGTTCCCTTATGCCCTTCATGTATATGCATCTAACCTTTAGTTCATATCAGGGGAATGTTGTAAGTTTTGCACTCGTTTCATTACTGTAATTTCCAATACTTGACAGTGGCATCATCAACCCTTCTTTATGATAAGCGACATAATATGCAGTGCAATATTTTTAGAACGAGCTGGTACCATAATGAAAAGGAATAAAAAAATAAAATAAAAATAAAAAAGAAACGAAGGTGTAGTTCTTCGAATTAGTAACGATTCGTAAGCTGTTATCATGGCATTATCTTAGTTATCCTCGTGATTATTATTATTGAGAGGCCGTTGTACTCTATTAATGAATTTTTAAATGAGCAATAAACACTTTAATATTTATTTAATATTATAATATACCTACTTATTTAATATTTTAGTGGTATTGTTTGTTTGGTACAAATATTATAATTTTTACCTAATAGAAGAATTGTATTTTAGATATTAAAGTTTGTTCTCTGACATATTCTATATATTGTAAAATATCGATGGAATAAAGAATGTTTATTATTATTATTATCTGAGACCTGAGTTTCCCTTGGGATTATCACAGTGGACAGTAGGTAATGGTATAACTGTTCTTCCGTGGTTCTCCTATATTTATATTATGAAGTATTAGAAATACCTTGTATTTTTTGATGTTCGTCTTATGACTACCTGTGTTAAAACACAGGAAGTCACAAGACGGACATAAAAAAATACAAGGTATTTCTAATACTTCCTAATATTCATATAGTGACTTGGAGACCCAACACTCTAAAAATGTATCCTATATTTAAGTTTAAATTAGAATTGGTTAGAAAACTCGTACCTACTCGTATATATATATGTACCTACTTATGCCACACTTTTACACGAATTAAAAAAAGCAAAATTCTAAGACACCAAATTGCATTATGGCTGATGAGTGTTAAAATAGGAGTTAAAGCTTGTCAGTTTAGATTTTATACAAGTGTATGTACACAATTTGAGTTGCTTTATTTGTGCGTAAAACGTAAATTGTGAATTGTAACTATTTTTAACTGACTTAAAAAATACGTTTCTTATAAGTTTATATCGTGTACGTTTGTATGTATGAATTTACATATTTTGCAGCCACCTTCTCTACCGACTTTTAATTTGAAGTCGACGCATATAAATTAAAGAAATAATTGTGCCTATTTCTATTTAAATGTAGGTAGGGAAGGTGATTGTAAAAATAAGGGCAAATATTTGATCTTTTTAGAACCATTTAATGTCGGTTCAATTTTTTTGTGTTATAACATTTATGTCTAATAAAAATTGTAAAACATATTATTTTTTGGGAAATTATTTTAGTTCTTATATGCAATAATTATATGTCTCACATATTGCACTCTGATTCAGGATGCTATGAAATTGCACACCCGGTCCCGATTTTGTGTAATACTAATTTGGCAGCTTCAATGAGGTTGTAAAAAAAGTTATTGTTGGTAATATTGGTAATTCAACCAGTCGGAGACTGGGAATTTTGGGTTCAAGTCCCGACAGTGGCTTCGGATTTTTTCCTTGTATATCCTAACAATTGTTTGACGTTTAACATCATGATGGCAGGTTGCCGATTGATTATGTTAAGAAAAGTATATATGCTTGTGGATTGGTTTCAGTTGATTTAATAATTATTATATTATTGTCCACAATTAACTCATATGTTGTATTTAATTGATATATAACTGTTTCCTATTTGAAAGTATTGCCAGAAACACAGTGGCGTTTATTTCATTCCAATACGTAGCGTAGGTACCTATTTACGGAGTTACAAATTTTTAAACTTTATTAGCTGCTTACGTCACAACACCCGCGAGGCGGGCTTCATAATCTTTACAACCAGACCACCTAACCAACTATCAAAATTAAATATATGTACTGTAGAGGAAGACGTGATATTCGGGACATGTGACGCCAGCCGTTCGAAAAAAAAGGTATTGTCTATACCAACTTCGAAAATTTATTTTGAAGCCGTTTTAAGTGCTGGACAAAAAAATCCAACGGCATTATTTTGATATTTATTGTAGTATCTTGTATAAGTCATTTTTGCAACGGAACGCATGACTTGTTTGCTGAAACATTCATTTAAAAGTTTTCCGGTAAAATGAGACTTGAGAATAGACGAGCGTTTAGCATTTACAAGTCAGTTTCCAGGTTCGTTTGGCTCAGATAACTAGCTCTTGGCGGCCTTAAAAAATGTAGTTCATAATATACACTATTTAAAAAAAAATCAAGAGGTGTTATGGGACACCCGACAGAAGCTATGCTTTGTACGCATTGTATATAAAACCAAATTTATCAAAGCTATAGTCAATACAATTGAAAAGTTATTATTTGAGCGCCATTTTGAAATCTGATGCAATTTTATTTTTTTGTGTCCTATAAAACTCTTTAATATCAATTTTCAAAAAGATCGGATAATTTTTACAAAAGTACATATAACCGCCATTTTGAAATCTGACGCCATTTAATTTTTTTGTGTCCTATAAGACTCTTAAATATCAATTTTCAACAAAATCGGATAATTTTTACAAAAGTACATATATAGCCGCCATTTTAAAATCTGACCACATTTTGTTTTTTTGTGTCCTATAAAACTCTTAAATATCAATTTTCAAAAAAATAATCGTCTAACGCGCCTATAGAAGAATAGCTTCAAAAATTCATATAAATCGGATCAGTGGTTCTCGAGTTATAAGCGTTCAAAGGGACATACAGACAGAGAAAGCCAAATTTTTCAGTGAAACGTCGAGAAATTTTGGTCCGATCCCTAGGTCTCGCCATCCGACCGACGTCAATAATTAGTTACAAGTCATTTTAACTCAGTAGGCCATGGTTTTTAAACATAAAATTCAAACATCAGCAGTCAAAAAATTGAATGACTATATTAGAATAATATTTGAATTTGCATATAAACGTGTATAAAAAAACTGTTTTGACACAATATTATACCTACATAAAATCTATCTAAAATTTTCTCCTCTTTCGATTAAGACAGGTTTTGAATCGATCTGACTTGAATTGAGCGAAATATAAGCAAAAAACAATTAGCGTGACGATTTTACCATGTAAATTAGCGTGACGCGAATCTAAACGTTTACCCCCTGCCAGAAATTGTCTAACGCGCCTATAGAAGCATAGTTTCAAAAAAATGTGAAAAATTATTACTGCGGTTAACATATTTGACTATAATGAGTCTAATGACTATTTTAAATTATAGAAATACTTCACGAGTTGTACCGTCTTGACAAAAAGAAATCCATAATATGTTATTGTTATTATTAACTGACAAGGAAAGAATTCTTAATGCACTATAAAATAAATAAAATTCCCGAGGACATTTAAAATCAGATGTTGAAATTCTCACAAGTTTGTGATTTCAAGAGTCAAAATGACATCTCTGTCTGTATGTAAACATGTGATTTGGTTTTATTTGCACGCCACTTAAGTTTTATGTTTTTCATGCTAGAGAAAAGTGGAGATAAAATTTTTAACTCAACACAAATATTAAAGTTGGAAACGTTTGGAAACTCTCCACTATTATACAAGTCGTTATGTTTTCCTTACTTTAAGGGGAGCTTTAATTTCGTTTATTTAACTCGCTGGAATTTAATGGAGCAAAAACTTAAGCTTAATTTGATACGTACGATGGCGTATATTACGTTAATATTTTTTAATACATTTTTGATTGGAGTTCTTGATTTATTTATTTTAACTTTGTTTTTTTCACTTAGGTAGATATATCAGCAAAATCAAAGTTTGTGATAAATCATGAATAAAATTTGTAAGGTATCTTTGCCCATAATTTCGTTTTCTTACGGGTTTTTTGGATTTTGAATAATACTTATTAGTCTTATAATATGGGAAGATAAGTTTCCAGAATTTGTGTCTGTATATCTGTACCAGCATCACTCGAGAACGATTGGATCAATTTTGTAGAAACCTGGCGTACTGCAGTCTACTTGAAGGAAAGGCTTTTTTTATTTATTTATTGTAGATTATAGACGTGTCGACAACTTAGGTTATTAGCATCTTTATTACATTAAATAACAAATCACTTAAAACTAGCGGAGGATTTTTTTTTCGATTACGATTAGGTTAAGATAAGGCTTCTGTCTAAAGCGACATTAACGCAATCAAATTACTGCACTTGTAAATTTTATCTTTGACATCTAACAACCATTCACCGAAATAATAATTTATACTTATTTCAATTAGTGGGTGCAAGATTGCAGCGATTTTTAACATTATTTGTACATGTTAAATTGTTCCTGCGATCCAGGTTCGCAAACTATTAAAATATAAATAAAAGCTTTTTATGTTAGCATTGCTGTTAGGGACACCCATCGAATGACGGTAACGTTACAAAACAATACTAAAAAATAAATTATAATTTAAAAAAACTAAAAAACACGCTTTAATGAACTAAAAAGTAAAAAATAATTAATTTTATTGTAAAAAAGCGTGGGGTGCTTTGTATCATATTTTCATACTACCCCACGATTTTTTACAATAAAATTAATTATTTTTTACTTTTTAGTTCATTAAAGCGTGTTTTTTAGTTTTTTTAAATTATAATTTATTTTTGCTTTTTAGTCCTGGAGATCCTGGTCAGGATAATGGGACAAACTTATGGAATTATTGTATTGTAATCGGTCCTTGATAAATGTGCAAAGTTTCAGTTCAATCTGAAGTTTTTTGCTTTTTTTTAGTCCTGGAGATTCTGGTCAGGATAATGGGACAAACTTATGGAATTATTGTATTGTCATCGGTCCTTGATAAGTGTGCAAAGTTTCAGTTCAATCTGAAGTTTTTTGCTTTTTTTTTAGTCCTGGAGATCCTGGTCAGGATAATGGGACAAAATTATTGAATTATTGTATTGTCGTCGGTCCTTGATAAGTCGACAACGTTTAAACTAAATCTGACCGTTCAAAGTTGGTCAAAATCAAGTTCAAAGAAGTCGGTTACAAACTAACAAACAAGCAAGCAAGCAAACATACAGGTGAAGCTAATATAAGCGTGTTAAAAATTGGTTTAAGAATGAATTATTTTAGTATTGCACTGTAATGTTACATCATTGAATGGGTGTTCTTAACAGTATATTGCTAATATAAAAAGCATTTGTTTCAATTTAACTATTTGCATACCTACTTTTTTAAAGGTCGCCTTCAAGAAGTCATCGATATGAACGGGTATATAAGAAGGGTTTGCGTCAAAACTGATATTATCGCGAGTGAAGCCGCGGGTAATGGCTATTATAGTATACGAAATATATAGTATATTGGATAATATGTATTAGTAGAGGTAGTATTATCATTACAATTCTTTGTTTTATAACTTGCAGTTTGAATTTTTTAATAGTTAAAAAGTGTCTTATATCCTAGATTTTCCTTCACAAACACTCTCAGAAAATTATTCTTAATTTGAAATTAAAAAATTGTGAGTTTCACGACACTCGAAAGAAGTGAAACTTCTTACGCAATACTCAAAGGTTACACCAGTAAAATTTAGTTTACTTACTACAACACTACATACTACAGAAGCCGCATAACTTCTCGAGGTGTTGGCCGATTTGAATCATTTCGACGCCGTTGGGTTTAGAATGTTTACGGAATGGTTCCATATACTTTTTTAGGGTTCCGTTTCTTAATAAGAAAAAACGGAACCATTATAGGATCACTCGTTTGTCCGGCTGGCTAGCTGGCTGGGTGTCCGTCAGTCAAGACCCATTTTCTCAGGAACGGATAAAGATATCAAGTTGAAATTTACACGAAATACTAAGGTCTCTGGTCCCTTAAAGGTGTAAAGAATTTAAGCTTCTAGGTCAACGCAATCAAAAGATACGGCCATTTTGTCATCTCATCAAAAACCTATAGGGTACTTCCCGTTGACCTAGAATCATGAAATTTTGCAAAAAGCAAGGTCTCGCAGCACAAGTAAAGGAAAAATTCAAAAATCACAAAAAGTAAAAATTAAAGGGGGTCCCTACACATAAAACGGAAAAACCTTTTAAAGGCTTTATCTTTAGAACCGTAACATGTAGCCGGTTGAAATTTTCACATTTTCACAGAATATGTCTACCTGATGTAATTGTTGTAACGGTATGGAACCCCTCGTAGCGCGAGTTTCACACACACTTAACCGCTTTTTTTTAAATAGGTTCAGTAGTTTCCTTTTTTCTAGTAATCGATCAAATTTTTTAATTATGTTACCTCATATCTCCTGTCTCATTAATAGTTTTAATTTTAGTTTAGTTTTTCAAATATAAATAAAGAAAAAAGTCGGTTAATAACGTATAAACTAGGTGCGTATTTATCACTAAAAAAATCCAGTGAAAAGAGAAAAATAATACTATTTTGAGGTCGGTGCCAATTTAATTAGTAAAACTTTTTATAGATATACCTACCAATATTTATGTTAGATTTCCATTTGTGAAGAACTTGTCCTATAAGATCAACAGATTATTTTCTAACACAAATATTAAGTTGGTGTTTTATAACTTAAATAAATTGGATAAGTTATTCACAAGACTTAAAGATAAGATGCCTATCTCACATCAATTTAATATTATTTATAAAATACCTTGTGAATGTAATAAGTGCTATGTGGGACAAACAAAACCGTTATTAAAAAATAGAATTTATCAGCACAAAATGGATTGTAGAAACATAAACTTATTAAGTGATAATAAGACGGCGTTGTCATCTCATCATTTCGACACTGGGCATAAATTTCTTTTCAATAAAGTTCAAATATTAGATAAAGAGTCAAATTGGAAGAAACGCAATATCAGTGAAATGTGTTTTATTAGAAAAAACAATTCAATCAATTATAGAACAGACACTCAAAATTTAAGTAGTCAGTACAATTATGTTATGAAATTATTCTAACATTTGTATTATTATTATTATTGATTGTTAAAATTTATAATCAACATAATTTGTTACCATGTTACCATGTTTTTGTCTTATGTACCCTATCTTATGTTAATTGCTATGGTTAGTAATTAATATTAATTTTCATAAATATTGCATTTCATAAATATTGTTATTCGTCAAGGTTATTAGAGTACAGGTTGCCTCATTCCATCTGACCAATCAGCGTAAGCGCGGGAATGACGTCAGCTAGAATTTAGTTTAAATCAAGTACAAAAATTGTTGAAGATTATGCTTATTTATATTAGGTGCTTCGTGCAGATTTTTTTCTTAAAATTGGCAGAAGACAATAAATAGAAGAATAGATGTTAAAAAATAGGATAATTTTTATTTTTAATACAAAATTTAGGTTTTAATATCTATAATATAAACAAACAAAAAATTAAATAATGCTCAAGAAATAAAAGATCTTGTTAATTACCTATTTTTTAAATTTAAGAAGCGAATAAAATTAACTAACAAATTGGTAAATTAATTATTTTATCTTTTATATTCACAAAATATTAAAAATAACCACAAAACACCATAACACTTAACTGCTATCGCAAAATTGACAACTTATCATATTTTTTTCACTAACAGAAGAATCATGTTTCTATTAGGTATTGAAAAAACATATCACACTACCATGGTTACTGTGATTTTTATTTCCAAAAATTAGCAACGTCCATCGTCTGATCTTTTCTATTGAAGTGAGCAAGCATGGTATATTCTGAGTGACGTCATCCCCCCACTACTATCTATCGGAATGAGGCAACCTATACTCTACTAACCTTGGTTATTCGTGGTGTGAATATAGCATGGTGTGCTACCTAGGGTACCAGTTTTCGACTGCTTTGCGCAGTGACGTCACGTAGGGAGCAGATTTGAACTTAGTTGGCGGGTAAATGTCAGTAAATGTATACAAAATACAAACAATTGATTATTAATTTCATTTAAACGTATTTTTTGACAGAAATGTTGCCATTTCGCAAAATTATCAAAAGTTTTGGGGAATTTATGTCCAGAGCATCCTTTTTGAATATACTTTTATTAATTTTGCAAAAAATATCACAAACTGTTGCAGTACCGAATTGACAAAAATTTGGAACGCCCAATATTTCTAAACTATTAACTTTAGACATATGCCGTATTCGACTTTTTCGTAAGAAATTTTATACTCTACAAAATTGTTAGTATGCAGTTTTGTCCTATCTAGCATGGTTCTCACACAAATTTGAGTGAGAGTTGAAATAACACATTTTTAACAATTGAGAACGCTATTTGGGGAGGTTCTACCGCAGTAATTTTGAGTAATTTTGGTCCAGAGACCTGACCTGATACACTTTCGATAATTTTGCGAAAGAACGGTTTTCTCGAAGTTACCAGTTACTAGATTTCTAAAAGACTTTTAAGGGGTAAGTTGCAGGCCTATTAAAAACCATGAATATTGAAAATGGATATACAATACTTCTATACCAACTTCTCATAAGCCTTTAAAAACAATTAGTAAACAAATTTTGTCAAAATTCCCATTATCTTTTCCCAAAAAACGCCAAATATAACAAATAATTACTAGGTACTGTTCCCTATGTGACGTCACACGGCAAGAGCGAGACGTACGTATCTCACTCACTCGCTGCGCAAGAGCACACCATGCTATACTCACACCACGTATGTACTTGAAAAAGTCTAAATCTATAGACGAAACGTCGTACATTTAATTTAATAAATCAAATATTTTGTCCACTATCCTGCGATTTTTCTTAGTTTTGAAGGAGGTTCTATTTTTTTATAAAATTTTTTTACTACCAACTTTATTTCATTTTTATCAGGGTGCTTAAAAGAAACAACTTGAACTAATTATTACTAAATTCTTTTATCAATATCACAGAAACTTGATTTCGTTTTAATTTTAGAAATGCGTATCATATTTTAATTTAGTTCGAAAAAAGACGTTTGCTTATAAGCGATTCTAATCCCATGCAGGGTTGATGTGTCTCGTTTTTACTATTTCACGTTATTAACACTTGCATTTCTATATATAGCTACATAACCCATAAAACCGAGACGCTATCAGGATTTTAAATACGAATTAAAAAAAAGACGAAACAAGCGCCCCTTCAGGAATGAAGTCAAATGGAATAGAAAGGGACAGATATATTTGAAACGTCGAGAGAAAAGAGAAAGACATCTTGCAATAGCGCATAGTTAATGGTCGAATTAAGGCCTTTTTTATGATCGTCTACCGCATGTGTTTGGACGGCTGTTGGAAATTATGAATGCCATTTAGATAAATAAACGTGTTCTGGAGACATCATTTAGGATTATTAAAGGCGTAGCTACAATGTGGCTCCGATTCTTGATATAATATACTCACTCCAATCAACAAAGTTACTTGGATAATATTTTTTTAGAAAAGATTATTTTTTTGTAAGGATAAATGTATCTAAATAGATGACAATTTTCGTTTTCTAAATAAGAAAATTAATTATTATCGCTATCGGGACTTGAATGTGGAATGAAATAAGTTTTTTTTATTTCAACGAATTTTCAAGAACATTTTTAGCAAATAAGCATTTCTGTCAGCGTATCTAAGTAATTTTTGATTGAATAAAATTTATTCGCTATTTGTCTTTTTTCTTTCTGAGGATGCGATGATAAAAATGCCTTACAGTAATTATTTAATTGGGGACAGGTTTTTCAAAATTCATTATAAATCGTTATTTTAACCATGCTTTAAACCCTTTATACAATCTTCAAAAAGGATTGGTACCAGTGCTGTAAATAAAATATATTCGCATTCACATATTTCTTGACACTCGCATTCGCAAAATTCATGCGAATATAAATATCAGAAAAAAATATTAGTAAAAAAAACTTTTTAGAGACAAGTTTTTATTTAAATGCACTAAAAAGGAAAAAAATTTTTTTAATAATTTAGGTTCATAATTATAAAAGCGTGGGTCGTGAACTCTATGATAGTTTATTAGTCACGACCCACGCTTTTATAATTATGAACCTAAATTATTAAAAAAATTTTTTTCCTTTTTATTGCATTTAAATAAAAGTTTGTCTCTAAAAAGTTTTTTTTACTATTATTTATTTTGTTCATTTAGGCTTTCAAAATTTTACCCCCTTTTGACACCCGTAGGGCTTGAATTTCGAAAAATCCTTTCTTAGTGGATGCTTACGCCAGAAAAGGATCCAACTGTCCAAATTTCAAGTTTCTAGCTTCAGCGATTTGGCCTGGGCGTTGATTAGTCAAAAAAATCCTACATCCCTGTTTGAACTCCTTAGGGGTTGAATTTATTTCTAAAAAAGATTTATTCATGTATTGTCATCGGGAATACATATGTGTACAAAATTTCAAATCGATCGTCGTTCAAAATTGACTTGCAAGTTTTGACCTAAACAAACCCACAAAACCACAAACAAACACACAAACTAACTAACATACATTGCAAGTTAAATAAAAGCTTGTAAAAATCATATATTTTTTTTAAATGTGAAAATAACATGAAATAAAACAAAAAATATTAATTTCTTAACATTTTTATTAGAAAAGTTTTTTCTTACTCCTTTTTTAAAAAATAACTTAAGCTTTTTCGCTAAGGTAACCTTGCAATTATATCTTTTATCAGCGACTTGCGTCGTCACATCACTAGTACGTAGCTGTCCTTTCAGAAGACGAACAGATAAGGCTAGGTTCAGAAGTAACGCATACTGACGCGCGTTGACGGTCGAATGAATTTTGAAGGTATTCAGAAGACGAGCGCTAACGCGTGCAAGCCCCTGCAATATACTAGTCGCTCAGTCTGTTTCGGTTGAACGTACAGAAAATGGACGTAGAAGAAAACGGTCGCATTGGGTCCATCCAACTTTGAAGAATATTTTATTAACTTCCCACTGGAAGTTATTGTAATGGGTCCGAAAATCGAAATCAAAAAGGAAACAAGCCGTGAGGTGGGTCGTTTATTAGGACTAAAGTGCGACCCTTGAGGTCCACACGACGAACTTCCCAGTTTGATAAATATTTAATAATAATAATTAAATTAGATATTACACAGAAAAGTAATCATTTTAATCATTAAAACATCAATAATTAAAAAAAAAAAAAAAAAAAAAACGGCTGAACCGATTTTTATAAAATTTATGTCGGATCAAAATGACGTTAACACGCCTCGATTGACACCCTTACGAAGTCGATATAATTTTTTATTCGCGAGATATTGTGTAAAATCTACTTTTTTGGAGGTTATTTGGTTAAGAAAAAAGAACGGCTGAACCGATTTTAAAAAAATTCCTTTCAGATCATATTTACGTTAATACGCGTCGATTGGCACCCCAACGTAGTCGATATCATTTTTCGTTCTCGAGATTTCGTCTTAGAAAGAAATGGACACATACGTACGTACGTACACACACACACACACACACACACAGACATCTTTCTAAAAGTAGTGTAAAAATAGTGTAGTGACCTTGAAACATTAAAATTTTTTTTCCTTTTTGATTTCGATTTTCGGACCCATTACAATAACTTCCAGTGGGAAGTTAAAAAAATTTTAATGTTTCAAGGTCACTACACTATTTTTACACTACTTTTAGAAAGATGTCTGTGTGTGTGTGTGTGTGTGTACGTACGTACGTACGTACGTATGTGTCCATTTCTTTCTAAGACGAAATCTCGAGAACGAAAAATGATATCGACTACGTTGGGGTGCCAATCGACGCGTATTAACGTAAATATGATCTGAAAGGAATTTTTTTAAAATCGGTTCAGCCGTTCTTATTTCTTAACCAAATAACCTCCAAAAAAGTAGATTTTACACAATATCTCGCGAATAAAAAATTATATCGACTTCGTAAGGGTGTCAATCGAGGCGTGTTAACGTCATTTTGATCCGACATAAATTTTATAAAAATCGGTTCAGCCGTTTTTTTTTTTTTTTTTTTTTTTTTTAATTATTGATGTTTTAATGATTAAAATGATTACTTTTCTGTGTAATATCTAATTTAATTATTATTATTAAATATTTATCAAACTGGGAAGTTCGTCGTGTGGACCTCAAGGGTCGCACTTTAGTCCTAATAAACGACCCACCTCACGGCTTGTTTTTATATGATTCCGAAGCTATATTCCATATTGCTGACCTTTTTTCTACTTCGTCAATAAGTAGTTCGATGTCAATATCTTCAGATTTACTCATTTTCGCACAGAAAACACGTCTGAACGCAATGGAAACGCACGATTAACTGAATAGTATGTGGACGTAACGTATATTTCTAAGCGCGGTCAACGCGCGCTCGCCTGCGTCTAGAGATTTTTTCCCTGAGCGCTGCGTTAACGCTCGCTAAAGGTACGTGCAGTACGCAGCTGGGATTCTAGATGGTAGCATGTATGGTAGATGGTGGCTGAAATTATAAGAGCGTATAGGTTTGCACAACGAAGCTTTGATACTAGCATTGATACAAGCTTAAGTCGCGTTTGAAATGTCAGCGAAGACGAATATTTGTGTTCTTCTGCTACAAAGTGATATATTTTAAATACAAATTTGGGTAGGAGCTGTCATGTCCACCCTATTAATAGAAAACGATCTAAACATGGCGAATTTCATCATTTATACCAAGAATTAAAATTTTACCCAAACCTGTTTTTTGTATATTTACGTATGGAACCTAACACTTTTAAATACGTCTTAGAAAAAACTCAAAACAAATTAAATAAAAACGGGCAAAATTTCATTTATTAAACTAGTCATATCCATTGCGAAACTTGTAACGGCCATTTTACAGTTGTCACACGTTGATTGTAGTAGTCATTCTTGAATCTACCAGCTCTTGTAACAGCGCTTATACCTGCTACACTCACTGCTTCGTTGTGTACGCTCGCATATATAACAATGCATTAATGTAAGTAAGCCCTCTATGATCTACGCTATAAGAATCCTAGCTCCGTACTGCACGTACCTTAAGGCGCGCTCATAATATTATGTTTATAGGCGCACGATTCGAAATCGCGCGTCAGATTTTTGTCATCTGAACCTAGTCTAAGAAACTAGAAGTCTAGAACAAAGAGTTAATTGATTTCTATCTTATCTTGTAATTAAATTGCTCATTATTAGGTACCTACTGCTACAATTTGCAGTTATAATGCGAGACTAGCAGTGCGAGCTATTAACAGGCTACGGAACATTAAGTGTGCCGATAAACTGCGAAAACTTGCGAACACCTGCGAACTATGAGGGTAGCAGTATTGTAGAAACAATGTATAACTTTGAATTTATTAAATGAATATCATGGTATTGATGCATGGTGACACAGATACAATTGTACTCTCTCACCTGGAAAAATGGTGCTAAAGCACGCGATTGATTATAGAATATGAATTCCATGTTAATACATTATTATGTGCTTTGCTTTCATTCATTATCAGTATATCAGTTTATTATATTGCATTATTACATTTGGAGATTATTACTAATAAATCAGTTCCAATTGGAATGATCCCCACACTTCATATTATTGTATCGTCCCTGCAGTGCACAATATTTCAACAGGATTGTGTTGGATAAAGCACCTATATTCAGGTGACTCGGAAGTTATGTGATGATTAGAGTCCGGATATAGTTGTCTCCTAATCTCATGTTTCCAGTATGTGCTAAATATAATTAGCATTGCGTAAGCCGCTTATCACAAATAAGGGTATAGCACACCGTTCTATCCTGCAGTTTTAGTGGACTAGAAAAATTATTGAAAATGTGATTAAAATATTTTTTTAGTACCAGCACGATATAGCACAGGCATTTAAGGTTTTAACATGGAAATATTTTGTGTAAAGCTGAATTTTTTTTTATTGAACAACATATTAAAATTCTCGGAAATTTTCATGTCGACGTCCTCGATTTCCAGGCCCCAGTTTTGGTTTTTTTGGCAAAATTTTATCAAAACCCAGAAGTCAAATTTTTTCTCTGATTTAGTGCAAATATTGTATAGAATGTGGAGGAAAACAAATTAAAATTCCTAGAGTCTCCTGTGCCCCCTTCATCTCCTTTTTGGCGAAAAACCACCCCAAAAACGAAGTCATCACTGTGTTTTCGCGATTGGGCTCCGAACAGTTATTCGGACGATTAATTAAGTGACCATAGATAAAAATATTTGTCAATAAATTAAAATAAAAAATGACCCATTCATGATTCCGTTTACCCTTAAGGTGGACCTACAACATAGACTCAAAGTTAAAGAAAGTTATTTTTGCACTGCTCTATTGTTGCGAGTATCTCTTAAACGGCTGGTTTGACGAAATAAGTTTCATGATGGAAATTGTAAGGCATACACTATCTATAATCTATGAGGCATAATTTAAAAGAGAACTAAAAATTAAAACACGTCTTTTAATTCCGATTTTCCGGAAAAACAAAATTTTTAAAATCGGTTTTTAGATTTAATAAAAAAAGTCAAAATGAACTTCTCTTCAGTCTCAGTTACCTATCTATACTAATATTATAAAGCTGAAGTGTTTGTTTGTTTGTTTGTTTGTTTGGTTGAACGCGCTAATCTCAGGAACTACCAGTCCGATTTGAATTTTTTTTTGTTAGATAAGCCATTTGTTGAGGAAGGCTATAGGCTATATAATATCACGCTACGACCAATAGGAGCGAAGCATCAATGAAAAATGTTGCAAAAACGGGAAAAATTATTCCTTTTGAGAGCTTCCGCTGCGTAAACGGTTAAAGTTACGCAAAAATCATGTATGACGGAATTGTTCCCCTTTAAAAGTTCTAAAAAAAAGTCCGCGACAGCATATGTCTATCTTTTAAGGTTGACTCACTATAACTTTTTTATGGTAATCAAATTTGTTCGTAATTATAATATTCAAGCGAACGAGCGAAGCGAGTGAGTAGTGTATTGCACCCGGGTGATTCCGGACGGGGCTGCTAGTACTAATATATCAAAGAATTCACTCTATTGCTTTTTAAGAGGGGGCACGCCCGTGTAAAGTTGTTCACACATCAATAATTAATTTAGATAGGTACGTCTTACATCATAAAATAATTATGCACTGTTTGCATTTTGTTTGTTATATAACTTTTTTGTGGCTTTGTGGTTTTTATCTTAATAAACAAATAAAGATAATCCTGCAACAAGTGTTATGTTTTCTGCGTTTAAATGCAATATTCAACAAACTATAATTTAATTTTACACGAAATAAGTATTATTACCACATACTTCCATGAGGCATGTAATCACTATATTCTTAGCGACTTATTGATTGTCAGTTGCGTTAGAAGTCCATAAAAATTTAATATAATTTAACACATTTCTGAAATTTAAATTTTCTGGCTTGACAGGCCAAAATTTTATGAACAGATGGCGTCCGTATAAGAGAGATTGATATTTGTATTGTAATTATATATAATTAAACATATATGTATGTACAATTTATACATATACATAACTTTCTGTCAAATTTTTTAAATGTCCTTGGTTTTAAAATTTAAATGGTAGATACCTTCATTTGAACAATAATATGTAATTGTTGCAAATAGCCCAACAAATCTCTTATCGAATTTTGTGTATAGTAGTTCGTAGTTTCATGGTAGTACCTATATAATTATTTTAAGAGTTTACATGGAATAAAATTTATCCCATATAAACTCTTAACAAGAGAATAAACAAACATAATATAAGCTGGATAATGGCCCTGATATGAGCTTAGGTACCGTTAGATACTTTTCACGACCTTTGTTTTTTGCTTTTCGCGTAGTATTTTGCGTTACATATTATGTTTATGGCAACATCTGTAACCGCTTTTGTAATATTATATGGAATATATTTTCAAAAAAAAAAAAATATGGAAAAAAGACTATTCCCTCCTCTAATTGAAACATTAACATTTCAGAAATTTTTCTACTGAAAGAGATAATTTCAGTATCTTATTTTGAGCTGTTTTTGTGCCAACCTTATACATTAATTGATAAAAAAATTAAAAGTTTTTTTTGCATATTTTTCGTCAACAAGTAATTAATTTTTTTTGTAATCGTGCATGATTACATACTTGTTCCCAGTGACAAAAATGGGCTTTTGCATTCCAGTGGCGAAAAATAAAAGTCGCGAATGCTCAGATCAAAAGTAAATTATTTTCGTCCCTTGATAAATTTTTTTCGGGTTGAAAGTAAGCGAAAGTGGTGCCACCCTACGCGATAATTGTAAACTATAGCTGACAGTTCGCCTAACCTACAATACCCATTTACGGTGTTTTTGTTAGTGTCTATTTATTTAATGTTGTTTTTCAATGCACTTATTACAGAAAGTACTGTGTCATTTGTGCCGTGCGATTGCCGCCCTCTCTGCTCTCTAGCAAGCAAACGTCACACTCGTTCGCAATCGGCAACTTTCCGCTCTAGCGCCTCTAGCTGAACAGTGTACTAATGTGTAATGTTGAAATGTAAAAATTGTGTAGACGTTGTTATTTGTCAGCTTTAAATTATAACTGGCTCTCCTGTGTGAAATCTGGAGTTTCGGATGTTACACCATAGCTCTCCACCGGTAGCTATAGGGCATTAGAAGCTCGCCCACTATATAGACAGCTATTAGCTATATAATATAACGTACATAATATATAAACAGTAAGCCGATTAGCACATTCGGCTGTCCGATGATTGCGTGTTATTTATCCGTGTTCCCTGATGCAGGAATCCCATCTACCTATTAGATCCTCACTGTACTGTTGCATTCCTCGCATATTGCACTCCATATTGTTCCTGTTCACCATATTTGATTATGATTGTAACGGGATCGATCCCACTAAATTCCGCTATAAAATAAAATACAAGATGTCAATACCTATTAATATGTATTAACGGGATCTCTGTCAATAATGCAATTTTTCGTGCGGGTTATTTTTTAATTTCCCGCTAAGAAAATTGAAAATTTTCAAAAATAAGGAAGTTATTGATTTCACCCCGATTTTCGAAAATCGAGTTTTCATCAGATCTCGACGTTTTGTGATACTAAGAAGCTATTCTGACTATTTTTACGATGCTGTCAGTATGTCTGCATGTGTGTGTGTGTGTGTGTGTGTGTGTGTGTGTGTGTGTGTGTGTGTGTGTGTGTGCGCGTGCGCGTGCGTGCGCGTGTGTGTATGTAAACCTGTCATAACTTTTGAACGGCTTGACCGATCGAATCGCGATTTACGGCATTCGAGAAGGTTCCACTGAACTAAGATTTCCTGACAATTTGAACCGATTCGGCCCAATAGATTTTGAGAAATTCCAAAAAAAAAAACGAAAAAAAGTTGTTAAAACGATGTTTTTTCAAAATAACTTCTAGAATATTGTACCGATTGATTTCATAATCTAGTCAGCTCTTCTCCTCAGAAAACTGCGTCGAATGCCGATAAGCGGATCAAAATCGGTTAATCCGTTTGAGAGATTACGTAGTGAACAGATTTCGAAAAAGTGTTTTTTCAAAATAACTTCGAGATTTCTCAACCAATCGATTTTGTACCTATTTAGAGCTTAAAAAACTGCGTCGATTGCCGTTTTAAAGATCAAAATCGAACAACGCGTTCAAAAGTTATAGCTTTTCAAAAATTAAAATAGTGTTGTTATCAGCAATTTTCAGATTTTTGAGCTCGAAGAGTTCAAAAATCTACTTTTGGGTATATTATCAAGTGCTTCGAACTCAAAGCGCTTGAAAATAGCGGGAACTTCCAGGGATGGCCTGCAGGGTCAACCGATTTACAGATTTTTTTTTTTGATATTTTGTGTGACACTAGACGGGAAAACGTATTTCCAGAATTTGTCTGTGTCTCTCTCTGTGTTTGTTTGTACCAGTATTACTTGAGAACAGTTTTGAACCGATTTTGAGGTAACTTGTACACTGGCACCCAAATTTAAGGTAGTACTTCAGACTACATTCGTGTTAAGATAAGGTTTTTGCCCAAACTGACATTATTGCGAGTGAAACCGCGGGAAAAAATTAATTTTTGAATAAAGGTTGAATGAGGAGACCTCCATACTGCAGTTGATCCTTTTTGATCCATAATAATTATTAAGCGGAAACAGTTCATATTTGTGTATTTCCGTTCTATTGTCTTTGTTATTGTTAGAGTAGGGTTCCGTACTATGTAAGTTATGCTAAACCTACAATTTTGATAAAATAAAAATAATCTACTTAAAAGGCCCTTTTTAACGATAGGTACCCCACAAACAAATTTTTTTTGCCTTCGTTTGCATGTATGGGCGCTTTCTTTTTTTTTGTTTTTAGGATTTGTTGATTAACTCTAGAGGGTATGAGTAATAATACTTGACGTGAGTTACACGCTTTATAGGTAATGGCGTTGCTAAGATAGAGTATAGATATGCAGTAACAAAATAGATTTCAAAATTGCAACTTTGACGGTCTCTAAAACTTACAATTTTGATAAAATAAATAAAAATGAAAACACATTCGTAATATCTACTCAAACGGCTCTTTTCAACGATATCCCACAAGAATAGGTACAAAAATAATTTTTGATGTGAAACATCTTTAGGTACGGGTGTAAAATTGTTTGAATGGAACGCTGTTCAGAACGCACGTAGTTACGTCGCGTCTTCTCGCACTATACTGTTACACAGTCACTATGTCACGTGCGTATGTGTAAATATCTGTGTATTGCTGTTTCAATACTTTCACAGGGAGAGAGTTTCTCTTTTTTATCTCTGGAACTACTGAACCGATTCTAAAAATTTTTTCACTATCTAATTATCTTCGCAGGGGGAGAATTTCTCGCGGAGAGGGGGTTATAAATAATAAATTCTTATCTCTGGGACTACTGAACCGCGTCTAAAAATTCTTTCACTAATTATCTTCGCAGGGGAAAATTTTTGGAACTACTGAATCGATTTTAAATATTCTTTCACTAATTGTCTTTGCAGGGGGAAAGCTATAAAAATGTTGCATGTATGGGCGCACCCTTTAAATAAACCTTTTTAATATTTTGTTATTCTCTCCGTCTTTATGTGTGTGAATTTCAAGTCCTTATCTCATTTCGTTTAGATGTTAAAAGTCTGTGACACAACAATAAGGTTACTTTCCGGTACGAAACCCTAAAAATGCCACACCTTACGTAGATACATGACATTTTTTTTTTTTATTATCTATTACCAAGTCGGACCACATGATAACAATGACTAATCGATCACTAGCAGGCAATGTTATTTTATATAATATTCTAAATTATTAGGTATAGGCACTCGTTAATTTAGAATAAAATAAGTGTTGCATTATTAGATATCTACATGAAAAATTGATATTTTACCTGTCTGATTTATACCTGCCACCGAAAACGCATGGGAGAAAGGCTGCCAGACCTACAGATTCTCAAATGGGGAACACTTATACTGATATTTTTAATATTATCTACTTTGCTTTACGTAGACACTTCAGTAAATCCGTCGCCAGCTCTCCGTCTATAAATCATCCTGCATAATAACGGTGTACATCTTTGGATAAATAAAATGATGATTATTATGTAAAGAATCAGTTCAATAACGCATACACATAATGCACATTAGAATGTTATTACAGACCGTTGCGTTCACAAAGCACAAAGCAAGGCCCTTGGCTGTTGAGTCCGAGTGGCCTTCTAGTCGGATTGTTTGCCAAACAACACTTTACTCACCGGGCTACCGGAATTATATGTATCTACCCTCGCTAATAGCGTCTTCAAATATTTTCTCTTCATTTTGTGTAAACATGACCTGACTTAATGTTTATCTATTCGATTTTACGGAAAAATGATTGACGTTACAATAGACTGGAATTCATACATATTTATCTTCAGTTTCTTCGTAGAATTATTGTATTATTGGATGGTTTTTCTGAATTGATTTTTTTTTTGTATGAGGTATAAAAGGAAATTTCAAATTGTTTATTGAAAAATTATTGATTATTATTTGCATTTCATTGTTTGCTATAATATTTTAAATTTTAGGTGTTGTCAACTTGAAACTATAAAATTATACAGTGGCGTAAAGTAGTCGGTGAGTGGGACGATTCCACTCTTATAAACGTTTCAATTATTTAAAATTCATTGAGCTTTTTTAGGGCCACGAATTTCCACGGTTAATTGGAAGTTTATGTTTTCAATTTATTAATTTTGATAATAAATGAAAATTCAATATAAAAAATTGCAATTATAAAGATTTATAATAATAATGATTCTTAACTTAGGAGTATTTTGATATTTGACACTTATTGTTATTCCAATTGTACACTAGATAACGATGGCATCGTCTTTCTCGGTCCCTATAAACGACTTGTAAAACAATACAACAGGTACTAAAATTTTCAGTACCCCGGAGGAGTATTTTATTTGTTTTAAAATAACGGTTGCTTATTCATTTTAATATGCACATCTGATGATTAAGTTTGTTGTTTATGCTTGAATCCTATTGAGATTATTACTCCGGACGATTCGGAATAAAATAATATACAGGACACTAAGAAGTGTGAAATAAAAATAAAAAAACTGATCCGATTTTAAAAAAGGAGTCAGAATGTCTCTAAATATAGGATAAATTAATTTTTCTCTTCATTTTACAACGACCTTCCCTAACCTATTCTACATTCAATTAGAAAAAAAAATATCTGTAAATCGGTTGACCCTGCAGGCCATCCCTGGAACTTCCCGCTATTTTCAAGCGCGTTGAGTTCGAAGCACTTGATAATATACCCAAAAGTAGATTTTTGAACTGATAACACTATTTTAATTTTTGAAAGGCTTTAACTTTTGAACGCGTCGTTTGATTTTGAATTTTCAAACGTTATTCAATGCGGCTTTTTTAACACAATAACTGATAAATAAAAAAAAAATCGCGCAGGTGAAAAATGTTGCAGTTATCTTCAAAAAACATTTTTTTTTTAATTTTTAAAGGGATATAACTTTTGAACGCGTTGTTCGATTTTGATCTTTGAAACGGCATTCGACGCAGTTTTTTAAGCTCTAAAAATATTGTAAGAGGTACAAAATCGATTGGTTGAGAAATCTCGAAGTTATATTGAAAAAAAACTTTTTTTGAAATCTGTTGACTACGTAATCTCTCGAACGGATTAACCGATTTTGATCCGCTTAGCGGCATTCGACGCAGTTTTCTGAGGAGAAGAGCTGATTAGATTATGAAATCAATCGGTACAATATTCTAGAAGTTATTTTGAAAAAACATCGTTTTAACAACTTTTTTTTTCGGTTTTTTTTTTGAATTTCTCAAAATCTATTGGGCCGAATCGGTTCAAATTTTCAGGAAATCTAAGTTCAGTGGAACCCTTTCGAATGCCGCAAATCGCGACTCGATCGGTCAAGCCGTTCAAAAGTTATGAGAGGTTTACATACACATATACACACACACACACACAGATATACTGACATCATCGTAAAAATAGTCAGAATAGCTTTCTAGGATCACAAAACGTCGAGATATGATGAAAACTCGATTTTCGAAAATCGGGGTGAAATCAATAACTTCCCTGTTTTTGAAAATTTTCAATTTTCTTAGCGGGAAATTAAAAATCGCTATAGCTATATAATAATAGAGAAATGATTCCGTCGATTTCTAAATAAATGTAGGTTAGGGTAGGTGATTGTAAAACGAAGAGAAATATTATTTTATCTTTTTTAGAGATATTCTGACTCCTTTTTTGAAGTTCGTTCAATTAAAAAAATATATTTTTATTGTGTTATATTTGTAATTAATTTGCATTTAGTTTAAACTTAAAATTCTTAAAAAAGAAACAGGTTGTTTATCAAACAGTCATTTATATTTTATATGGTTTAACTTATTTGAGCCAATTGCTATGGAGTTAAAACTTTGATCAGTTTTGGTAAACATAATTTCCACTCCCTCATTGATCCTTTCCGAAACGCCCTTGGGATTATGGAATAAAAAATTAAGAGTATCGATTCATTTCGATTCCTTTTTAATAATCGCCTCTGTGCCGTTGCAATCCAGACTAATGAACCTTATCATTTTGGTTTCAATTAAAAAAAGCAACCGTTCAATCATCATCACAGCGGCAGTGTATACGTCAGCAAGCTTATTGCTGATTGAATCTAACAAGTAAATGATGCGTACATCAGGCATTAGATCAGGACAGGAGGACGCCGCCCCCTTTTTCCTCAATGTGTGTACTTCATCTGATACACCTAATCCGTTGTAATCTGTTACACTGCATACACTGTCACCGGATGGGTTTGTAAACTATAGCGCAAGAATGCAGCTGGAAAATCCGTTCAAAACAATGCTATAATATGTTAATGAAATTTATCATTTTTTATGCAAATTATAATTAAAAATATATGGTTATAGTCACTCTTCCCGTGAAGCAGCAAAGGAAGGAAGTTGATCTCTTTTATTGAAATAACTATAGTACATATAGCATGAACACATTAATTTATTTGCATCAAATCATATCATTTTATTAATATAAAAGTGACCTATTGGGGTTACCCTAATCATTTTTACGGCTCCGTACCTCAGTATGAAACCGTATTTAAAGAATTTTATGATTTGAATTAACATACTTATTTTGACTTGTCACATACATTTTGTCAGTGTCGACTGTGATCAAATAAATATCTGTCTATCTATTACTCTGCCTACGATGTCTGTCCGTCTGTCACAGAGCTCTATCTCACAAATGGTAAGAGGTAGCTATAGTTGAAATTTTCACAAATTGTGTGTTATTTTGGCATGAATCCTGGAAAATAATAATTAATTAAATAAATAATCAATTAATTTTAATAAATTAATGTTGTTATACGTTCGCAGTACAAAGTATAGAGAAATTTCTACTATGGCTCCACTGTGTGTACACTGTACAGTATAATAATAATAATAATAGCAGACAGCTGGCCGCACTCCAGTTATGCTCCACCAATATATTTCACTTTTTGTAATAATCACATGGCTTAGTGGTAATGCGTTTGATTAGTTCGATCCTGGGTTTCGGATCGCAATATTTTTTTTGGTTTCAATAAATATTCTGTTAATATATTCTTTTTTCTTTAAAAATATAATTTAATTAAATTTGACACACTAAAAAACACAAATTAAAATATAAGTAAAAAAACGTTTTCACAACGCCGCTATTGACAATTCGATTTTCGGTTCCTGTTTAGCGGGTTGAAACTGAGAGTTTCAACCCTAGGAATGAAAATTTTCATTTGTCGGTTTCCTCTGTTTTTAATGTTATTAAGAGGGAGATAGAGCGATTGAGTCGCGCCAAAATGGAACGCGCAAACTTCAAATCGCATATAATAATCGAAAACCAAACGTCAAAATGACAGACATAACCCCAAATTGCAAGTACCTCAAATCGAATTGTCAATAGAGTTGTAAAAAATAATACGCAATTATTCGTAACGAAACATTGTGTTTGCAACGCGTGTGATTGCTGCCCTCGTACTTTGGGCAGCAAACTTCACACTGGTTGCAAACGCTATGTTTTGACCCTTGTAATGCAACATGCTATTTAAAAACAAATCTGTAGATTTTTACCCCTACCTAACTCCTTATTTTTATTATTTTCTGACTCGCACTTGACCGGTTTTAATTAATGAATAAGTATAAGAAATAAATGTCGCTAAAACATGATTAGTAATTGCCGCGATTTATGACTGGTTACGAGAATTTGCGTTTCTTTTCCGTCTTTTAAAACTTTCCGCGCTAGGGTCTAGTCTCTAGAGTATTTAGCTATAAATGGTAAATATATGTATTTGGGTGAAGCAAAAGCCTTCTTCTAGCTCAATAACAGGTCGACTGCAATATGATACATCCATTAATTTTGTAAACCCTACGTCACGAATGTAAGACAGTTACTGTGCCATGAGATGCAGTCGTATCAACTAACTAACTGTAGCAGGAGTGATGTTGATAACCCAGGAGATCGCGTCGTTATCGAGTTATCCCGATTATCACGCTTAATTCACACATGATCGACACTTACGGACAGGGAACATGGATATATCTACATAATATACCGTACTGTAAGTTACTCTTCCCCTTCATTCCTCTCTCGTATGAGTTGTTTGAACGCATTGAGTTTGTGTCAGTTTTATGATGAGCATTATGGCGTGTTACTATTATAGGTACACACTACACTATAAAAGTAATTGATTTGACCGAATTTGATCGTCTATGTTCAGGCGCGGATCCAGCCCTGAAAAATTCGACTGATGACCAGTCCTATACTTCCCACCTAGTAAATATTTGCAAAAAATAAACACTCTTTTTTTTATTCTTTGACTAGGCCCAAATAACCTTAGCTGTTGGTGGTCTTTAAAACACAATTTAATTTTTATTCTTTGAAAAAAGCATGGCCCTCTTTTTTGTTTGGTGATCTATTGATGGCTAGCTTAATATAGCAAAAATCATGGTTACCTTGATTTACGTACAATTTTTATTTTTTTTAGTAAAATATTTTTTTTCTCGAAAACTATACATTTTAGAGAAAAAAAATATTTACATTTTTTTCATATTATAACATCTAGAATTCATTTATATTTTTTTTTACCTATGTTAATACGTGACATTGAGGACGTTTTTTTGAATATCTCAGGATCCACTGAACCGATTTGACTCAAAATCTAATCAGATCTAAGTTAAAGGCTGATAAACACAATAGAACAATCGGCATGCCCGTATGTTGTTCCGTTCTTAAGATATCGAAGGCGAAAAATTGACCACATACACACATACACACATACACACACACACACATACAGACATCAGTCAGAAAATGATCTTAAACGATTGCTAGGGTCTCAAAACGTGAAAATCTGTTAAAATCTCGAAATATTGTTTTCGGACTGAATCCATTACTTCCCTACCATAGTAGAGGTGGGAAGTAAAAAAGGTTGTGGTCACGGCCACCCTAAAAAATCGGCCAAGTGCGAGTCGGACTACGGACTCGCTCACGAAACGTCAAACAGTACAAACTACTAGACTAGTAGCCAAAATAAAAAGTCACTCGCGTTCTTACCCGCACGGTTCGTTTTTTACTTCCCACCTCTACTATGGTAGGGAAGTAATGGATTCAGTCCGAAAACAATATTTCGAGATTTTAACAGATTTTCACGTTTTGAGACCCTAGCAATCGTTTAAGATCATTTTCTGACTGATGTCTGTATGTGTGTGTGTATGTGTGTATGTGTGTATGTGTGTATGTGTGTGTGTGTGTATGTGGTCAATTTTTCGCCTTCGATATCTTAAGAACGGAACAACATACGGGCATGCCGATTGTTCTATTGTGTTTATCAGCCTTTAACTTAGATCTGATTAGATTTTGAGTCAAATCGGTTCAGTGGATCCTGAGATATTCAAAAAAACGTCCTCAATGTCACGTATTAACATAGGTAAAAAAAAATATAAATGAATTCTAGATGTTATAATATGAAAAAAATGTAAATATTTTTTTTCTCTAAAATGTATAGTTTTCGAGAAAAAAAATATTTTACTAAAAAAAATAAAAATTGTACGTAAATCAAGGTAACCATGATTTTTGCTATATTAAGCTAGCCATCAATAGATCACCAAACAAAAAAGAGGGCCATGCTTTTTTCAAAGAATAAAAATTAAATTGTGTTTTAAAGACCACCAACAGCTAAGGTTATTTGGGCCTAGTCAAAGAATAAAAAAAAGAGTGTTTATTTTTTGCAAATATTTACTAGGTGGGAAGTATAGGACTGGTCATCAGTCGAATTTTTTTTTTTTAATTTTATTAAGGCATTGCAGATATAACATCAGCCTATCGACCTCAATTAGGGTTGTGGGCATGCCCATCGTGCCCACAACGGTGGATCCGCGCTTGTCTACGTTTCCATTCGAGACAATCTTGCAAACTATTAAATAATCCAGTGTAGACACTGTACATTGTGTCAGTAAGTGTAAAATCGGAATCATTAAAAAATTCCCGTATCTACAGTCCTAGTCGGATTTATCGAAATTTGATGTATAGAATTCGGACAAATAAAGGACGTTATATTACCTATGTTATATAATATATACAGGGTGACAATTTGAAATGTTGCAATGCTTATATCTCAGGAACAAACTAATATTTTTAAAAATCCTCTAAACCGTTTCTAGAATACTCAGGGGAACCAAATTTATGTACTAACTGAACTACCCCGTCCTTCCCTCTAACCACCAACCACTCCAACTTTAAAAATTTAAATGATAACCCCCCACTTGTATAACTCTTTTTAAAGCTCTTGCAATAAGCTCTACGACGGTACCAACAAACGCTACGTTTTATCGAACAGTTATCGATTTATTACACAATAAGTGAATATTTTATTTATACAATAAATTTTAATTTTATAATTTTAGTTTATTAAATGTTCGAAATGACCCCATTATTTTCCAGACAATAATACAGCCTGTTTTCAAATTCCTCACGAACCCTAGCGAAAGTGTCACGTGGTATATTCCTACATTCTTTAATAATTCTTTCCCGCAGTTGCTGAATGGAGTCAGGCTGAGTTTTAAGGCTCGTCACCATGGAAAGATGAAAGACAGTTTGATGTTCATAATCTTTTTTATTTGATAAATCGATAACTGTTCGATGAAACTTAACGTTTGTTGGTACCGTCGTAGAGCTTATTGCAAGAGCTTTAAAAAGAGCTATCATAAGGGGGGGTTGTCATTTAAATTTTTAAAGTTGGGGTGGCTGGTGGTTAGAGGGAAGGACGGGATAGTTCAGTTAGTACATAAATTTGGTTCCCCCTGAGTATTCTAGAAACGGTTTAGAGGATTTTTAAAAATATTAGTTTGTTTCTGAGATATAGGCATTGCAACTTTTCAAATTGCCACCCTGTATAGTGTACCTAAAAAACATTTTTTCATGCGGTATAGGTACATCTAAGTTTAGAATTATAAGTACCTACTTTAAAGTTTAAATCACAAATATTAGAAATAAATGTGTACGTGACTTCCATGGAAAGGATACAGACTTTATTTCTTTTATTTTCTTTAAACTATGCTCTTAATGACGTTTTATCAAAGATAAGAGATCCGTTTTAGCATAATATTGTTAGTAGTAGAGTCACTAGGTTTTTAGACCCTATAGATATAACCAACGTGACAACGTCGGAGACCCTTTCAAACAATACGAGCAAATCTTGTATATATGTACCTATGTACCTATATAAATATTTTCTCGAAAACGGCCCTAACGATTTGGATGAAATTTACTGAAAAGGGGTTTTGGGGGCAAAAAATCGATCTAGCTAGGTCTCATCCCTGGAAAAATTCGTTTTCTTATCTATTTTATCATTTTAAAAAACAGTTTTTTTAACGTTATAAAACAGTGTCGTATGGTGAGTAGGCTTTGGAAAAAACAAACTATTTTATTTATTTATGTCAAACTAGCCGTTACCCGTGGCTTCGCCCACGTATTTTACGATTTAGAATTTATTATGCCCCCGCGAGAAATTCTTTTCCTGCGAAGCGAAGCTAGGCTGGTAGTGTTTATTTGCTCGAATTTTATAATACAAAACTCACTCGCTTCGCTCGTTCGCTCGGATTTTATTAATACATTACTCACTCGCTTCGCTCGTTTGCTTGAATATTATTAATATATTACTCACTCGCCTCGCTCGTTCACTTGAATATTATTAATACATTACTCAGTCGCTTTGCTCGTACGCTCGAATTTTATAAATACATTACTCACTCACTTTTCTCGTTCGCTCGAATATTAATAATACATTACTCACTCGCTTCGCTCGTTCGCTTGAATATTATTAATATATTACTCACTCGCTCCGCTCGTTCGCTTGAATGTTATTAATACATTACTCACTCGCTTCGCTCGTTCGCTCGAATTTTATTAATACATTACTCACTCGCTTCGCTCGTTCGCTCGAATTTTATTAATACATTATTGCTCATCTACGATACCTATAGTATAAGAAACTCCTGTGCAAAATTTGTTATCCCCCCGCGAAACCTTCCCCCTAATTTGTTATCCCACCGCGAAAATCCCTCCTAACTTGTTATCCTCCCGCAAGAAACTTACCCCCTAATTTGTTACACCCCGCGAGAATTTCCCCCCTAATTTGTTATCCCCCCGCGAGAACCTTCCCCCCTAATTTGTTATCCCCCCGCGAGAATCTCCCCACCTAATTTGTTATCCCACCGCGAGATTCTCCCCCCCTAATTTGTTATCCCAGCGCAAGAATCTCCCCCCCTAATTTTTTATCCCAGCGCGAGAATCTCCCCCCCTAATTTTTTATTCCACCGCGAGAATCTCCCCCCCTAATTTGTTATCCCCCCCGAGAGAATCTCCCCCCCTAATTACTTATCACCCCGTGAGAATCTCCCCCTAATTTGTTATCCCCCCGCGAGAATCTCCACCCCTAATTTGTTATCCCCCGCAAAAATCTTCCCCCCTAATTTATTATCTCCCCGCGAGAATCTTCCCCCCTAATTTGTTATCCCCCCTCGAGACTCTCCCCCCCCGCGTAGCTTTCTATTAGTGAAAGAATTTTTAGAATCGGTTTAGTAGTTCCAGAGATAAAACAAAAACAAATCTATCCCACGGAAACCGTACATTTTTCCGGGATAAAAATTAGCCTATAACATTCTATGACCCCTAAACTACCACTATGCAAAAAATCATGTTGATCCCTTGCTCAATAAAAAACAAAAACAAAACTATCCCACGGGAACCGTACATTTTTCCGGGATAAAAAGTAGCCTATGTGCTATTCCAGACTATAATATATCTCTGTACCGAATTTCATCCAGATCCGTTCAGCCGTTCTGGCGTGATTGAGTAACAAACATCCATCCATCCATCCATCCAAACTTTCACATTTATAATATTAGTTAGATTAGATTACTCTGACAGTCAATCTTTAACTTATTAAAATAATCAGTAATTATTTGAAAATATGTAGGTACATACGTTATGTAATATGACGTATACTGACGTATAATAATATTATCTACTTATAGGTATGTAATTTTTTTTCTTAAAAACGACTAACGATTTTGATGAAATGGGAACTAAGTACTATGAAAGAAGACAGCTTTTGAAATGGCTTAAGGATCCAAAAATAATAAGCAAATACTGTTAATATTGCATTTAATACTATTTTTTTTAAACTCATCCTAGCAAAGCTCGGTCATCCAGATATTGTTTATCTAATATGACAAAAATATGACATACATAGGTCAGAGTTTTGGATTTAATTTTCTTCCTTTTTTAGTATTATCTTATTTAATACAAAATTTTGATGTTTCCCGGCAGTCTGGTTTGTCCAAGACAGTGTTGTTATTCACTATCATAACTATCAATTTATAAAGCAGATACGCTATTGTATCGATGGCGTTTTTCTAAACATTTTGATCTTCAAACCGCTACAGACTCAATGATTGACAAACATGTATGTTATATATAGTACGTATGGTAAAGTGAGACGCCCAGTCTATCAGAGTTAGTTGAGTGATGGCCACACATTGGACCAACATAAATTTAAATTCAATTTAAATGTAAACGTGGACATTATTTTAAAGGGGCACTACGCACGCACAATACGCACACGCGTACATTTGTACGCACATGCATGCTCTGTAGTCTGTACTCTGTGCCTACCTACGCGCCAGTCGATGGCGGAGATGCAGAGACGATCAGGGCTGTAGTCATGGCGCTCCCGTAAGCACATTCGTAAATCCTCGCCACACGAGCCGTTCGTTGATCTTTGCATCGTGCGAGCTACTGATAGGGATGCAACGATATATCGGAAAACCGATAAATATCGATATATCGACGTCCAAAAATATCGATATCGAAGATCCGCCGATATCGAAACGAAATATCGAAAGAGCCCGCCCAAAACCGAATACCCACGAAATCGGGTAAAATGTTGTTACTGGCAAGTGGCAACACTAACTGTCTAAAAAAAGTTGACATTTAAAATTTAAAGTACTCTGTGAATTGTGATCGAGCAGTGAGAATTAAGATTGCTACTGAGTTCGTAAATAAATCGTCAACGTATTAGCGTCGCGTCAGCGATTTACGAACTTCGCAGCTCCACTGTACGTTAGAACTTTCATTTTATTAAAAAGTATTCATTTAACTGTGAACGAAACGTAGCTATCATCAATACCTATGTTAAAACAATATCATTTAATTTTAAACTAATTTGTCATCTAAACAATATAACATAATAAAAGTATTATAATATTATGTATAATATGCTTCTACAATTTTATATTTTCTTCCTTAATTGATTTTTATTTTTTATATCGTAAGAAAATCACAAATATATTTTTACGCAAAAGACAAAAACAAATGTTTGGTGATTTTTTCTATATTTTCTTCAGATAGATTTTTTAAACTCTATTGATTTCATCTCTCCTTTCAGAACAGCTTATTTAATGTTCACGCTTGCTGACTGTCAACCAGCAACACTGCAACACGTTGTGGTGTCAGGAACACAGAAACACGTTGCTGCAATACGGGACTTTTGCCTCCAGTGGATATGTGAATCTCTCTAGTTAACTTCCCATTGGAAATTTTTGTAATGGGTCCGATTTTGCGAATGAAATATTTTAACGTGTCTGGACGTTTTGAGGTCCCTAGAGTCCGAATCTACTGTTTTTAGAGATATGTCTGTGCGTACGTACGTACGTTCGTTCGCTTGTACGCTGGTGAACTTTTTTCGGCTCGCATATCTCTAGAACAAAAAATGATATCGACTCCAGACTAATTTCATTCGACACTTATTTACATAATGAACACCTGATTAGGTTTGCAGGAAATTTCAATTAGTGGTTTTTTTTGTATTCTCTAAGGTCACCCAATGGGAAGTTATCAGTATGGTTTTACCCACACACCAAGCCTCTTTTCTATTTTTTTATTTCCATCACAATGAAAAATGAATAACTGCATCACTGAACAAAATGGATAATTATTAACCTATTATTAATCGCATTTCAATGAAAATTCATGAGCGCTTTATGTCTAGTGTGTGTTTAGATATATGTAGATTGTAGATATTAGTGAGATAGTAAAGAACGGTAATTAAGCTAAAAAGCTTAACAAAAAATCACCAAAATTGAAATCTGGCTAAATCTATATCAATATAGATACATTTTTAATATATTATTTTCAATTTTTAATCGTAAAAAGTGTTCGGTGAAATGAAATCGGCTCTTATTTGTGTAATTGCATCCGTGCGTTTTACGGTGGCCGAACGGAAGGGGGTAGAGTGAGAGATTTAATAGGGACGCAGTCTCTGGTGCGGCGCGCGTCGCCGGCGGAACGACGCTCTATTCACGTGACCGGAGTGTGTCGCATATAAAGTACCCCTTGAGTAGCTACCGATGCTTCTCTCTCATACACAGAATCCTGAGAACAAGCAGCTCCTCGTGATGATTTTCAATTGGGACTAGTTTTGAAACAAAAATATGTTACCGTTTAGAACTGCGCGGTCTTACTGAATCCGTTGAAGATTGATAACTGATTTTTGTTAAGAAGCCGCGCCTCAAAGTATCGATTTTGGAACCTGCTTTAGTTTAGGAGTTTTGTAATAAATTTATGCCTTTATTTGGTACCAGAGATTGTTCGACGGATTTAATATAGTTTGGAGAATCAGATGGATGGATGAAAATAGCATTTTGCTCCATGATGTACCATGTAGGTTCCTCTTGATAGATAGTTTCGGCTGAAGAGAACATATTCTCGAAGGTACAATCCTCGATTCATTTATCCATGTGATAAAGATTCATTTCAAATATTCGTAATCCACTTGCAAAGTAACAAAATTGAATTCGCCATATTATGAAAATGCATTATTTCTCCTCTCCTCTCCTCTCCTCTTTTCTTCTCTTCTCTTCTCGATTTTGAATCTTGTATAAAGAATGATGTAAGAGATGTTTGAGTTTCTTTTGTTGGTAGCGTCAACTCTTTGATAAGCTTTGTGATTTTTCTTGCTGTATACTTGTGAAGTAACCAGATAAAAAGTGTTTTCATCCAAGTTTGCGTCACTTAAAAACTGAAAATGGTTTTAAATATGTCTTATTTTTCTTTTTTGCTGATTTGCGTTAGTTTATTTGATAAAGATTAACTTTCACTACGTACTTTTAATTTATGCAAATAGAATGTGAATCTACTGAATCATTTGAAAAGCTCTTAGTAATATTTTGTGTTTCGTTGATAAGTTGTTTCTTTGATAAAACTTGCGACGCCCATATTTGAGTGATGCACATGTGAGGTGCATTACGTAGTGGTGACTATACGTGCTTATAAAAGCACCCTATTGCGGTCACGCAAGCTTCAGGTACATATGTGTACACACAGAAAGCTGTGCACATTATAATGGATGAGAGCTTTTGACCGGTCGCTATGGTGACCAACCTATATATGTGTATTTGCACCTACATAATAATATACTGTATGCCAGTGCTGATCAATCTTGATAGTATTTAGGGATCAAAACTGCGTTTAGGCGTTTACTGCCTTACATATAAATAATTTTTGTTTTATGTGTATCTACAGGACTATAGAAGCGACTCAACTAGTAACGACTTAACAAGAGACGTCGAGTGCTAATTACAGTGTTTTGTTAGCAAATTTTTCGCAGTAGTATAGTAGAAGCAATTCAGTAAGAAGCAATGTGATAATGATATTATAAAATGTGGAGATTTACTACTTTCTAGAGACGAATAGGATATGTTATACCTATGGCCGATTTCTTCACCTATAGATATCTTGCAGATAAGTTTGTCTACCAGATATGTTGAGGATAAATCACACTTTGGTTTTCTTCACTAACAGATATGAAATATTTACCAGATAAAGTTATCCAGTACATGGAGCCTCGGAAATCCACTTATCGTATAGATAAATCCCACAGCGCTTGCGCCTTGCAGTGTTATTTCATGTTTGGCATATTATGTTATTTTGCATATGGCAAATACACTCAAAATAAATTTTTTATTATAATTATTGTTTCTATTCATATAAAACTATGAAAATATATTATTTCTCTTTACATATTCCTTATTTCATTATTTAGGAGGTGTGATAAATGAGATACATAATATTATGTTATTATTTTAGATACATTTAAAATCAACAAAACATTTAAATTCACAATTAATAAAAAAAAACAAAGTTCCAATTTTAACAAAAATGGTCGTACGTGATTTTTTCTCTCCTTTTACAACGTTGCCACATATTTATTTCACTGCGTCAGTCATAGTCTAAGGTCACAGGTTTCGTATCCAGTAGATAATTCAGAGTGAAGAAATCGGAATCGTAATTATCCGTCAGATAAATTTATCTGGAAGATAGATATCCGGAAGATAAGTATACCTATTATATGAAGAAATCGGGCACTAGTCTTTTTGTGCAAGTGATTTGAAAAGGTTGTGAATTACATAATATATATTTAGAATTTTGGAGATTGTTTTATAAATAGTAAATGATTCGATAATCGATTTTTGAAGAAAAAGAAGCCTGCGTATTGCGAGTGTGTAACGCTATTTGGGATATAAGCGTACAGCCAAAACGGCTGAATCGATTTTGAATTTTTTGGTAATTCATATTAGACTCTGTATACGCACTACAAATCTCAATTAATGAAAATGTGTGGGTAATATAATATAGTGTGTCCTACGACTTTATATGATTTTGAATTAAAAATGTCATATTATGAACATGTTTCCGATTCTTACTATTACAAGCCATTGATTTTAATTGAATTACGTACAGTATAATAATCAATTTTAACAGAACAGTAAATTCAAATGTCAATTTTTAAAATACAATTCAAGCTGTGGCATAAAATAGCCACCAATCGACAACAAATATTTTGTGAACATCGGATATCCCCAGCCTGCAGTACTTTGTTGCATCTGTAATGAGTAATATTTTTTCAGTCAATTAATGAAGCACATAACATTTAATTGGTACGTTCTGACCGTAAGCAATGTTAGTCAGTCCGAAGCGATCGCATTTCTTATCCAAGCAACGAGGGCACAAGTGGCGGCGTAGCGGCACACCAGACACGTGCCTAAACGTCGTTTGTTTTGTAAACGCGACTGAAGCAACACTGTTGCAACCACTCGGATTTTGTGCGCTCGTTATTCTGAACGTAACAATACGGGCGTATGTTTATTTTAATTGTGTTATTGCTGTCCTCGACACTAAAGTGTGTTGCACCACTGCTCTGACAATATTGCATTACAGTTGTTAAGTGTGAGCGTCGTTCCAGCAGAGAGGCTTAGGTTTCAGAAAATTGAATCTCCAGAATTATGCTGAGTTTCGGGGATGACTTTCAATCTACTTTTTGAGTAGATTTAACCTATTTTAAAAGTAGATTTAGCTAAGGTGACCACCATTTTAAAATTGCTCAGGAGGACACCACCTGGACACCAAAAAAAACTACTTTTGCAGTTTATTTATTATCTAGATTCTAGACCTAATAATCTAAAAGTGAAACACAAAGGAGTGGCGTCATCTAACAGTCCATAGCCGTATTTGTATTTGCTGCATAATAATATAAATAATAATATAATCATTAAAGAATTCTGTGACTACTCTACCGGTTGTGAGATTGTCTACCCATAGTACAGAACCATAATAACATTAGTTGAAATCGTTAAAAAGTAGGACAAATGGCGTCGTTATGACGTTATCATTCAAAAGGAGGACACTATTACTGGAAAGAAAGACATAGGAGGAAACTATCACTGAGGAGGGCAAATCTCCTCAAAGGAGGACGTCTGGTCACCTTAATTTAGCATTGACTTTCAACTGAGCTAAGTCAGACTATTTAAATTATACTCTACGTACAGAAAAATTGAACTGATTGGGTAGGAAATTGGCAAAAATTAAACAATAGATATGTACATTGTGCATTGTACAAGTAATTCAAGAATGATAAAGCTTGCGATAGTTTTTGAAGTGAAACTTTTTTATTCGCGTTTTGCGCTTTCAGGGTAGAGTAAGTCAGACCGTTACGGGCCACATGTAACCTGGTTACATGCGTACCTAAATACTATATGCCACGCATTCATTTTTTAGTTTGATTTTTTTGTACAAGAATTTAAACTAGTTTTGACTTTTAGGCATGGAATGAGTTTTAAAAACTCACTTCTCTTTAGAACCAAATCAAATTTCCTGAAGATTTGTTTTTGGGTTTTGCTCCCAAAAGGAAGAACCAGTTTTTTATGGTCTTAAAATCCGGTGATATTTCTACCTGACGTTTCGTCTACAACTGCGGTAGACATTCTCAAAGGTGATGTGGCAGCCGCCAAGGAGGACACTTCAACCGCTGCCACATCGCCTTTGAGAATGTCTACCGCAGTTGTAGACGAAACGTCAGGTAGAAATACCACCGGACCACGGCCTACAAGCCCGGAAACCATGAATATTTGGAACAATGCCGGCCGTGAAAGTTTGCACATCTGGGCCTTAAAATTATTTTCGCGACAAAAAAATTCTAAAAAATGTTTTAGATTTGATCTCGTAAGGTCAGGCATTGTAATATAGGTACACAAATATTTCCCGATTTTAAAAAAATTTTTAACCGTTTTAAGTAACGGTATGCAAGGTATAGCATATTTTTTTAACAGACTTCAAAAAAGAAAGAGGTTCTATATTCGGAACCTATGTATTTTTTTAAGTATGGATTTCTCCTGCATTTGTGAACCGATTTTGTTGATTATTGTTTTATTTAATACGGAATACCTCTGATGTGGTCCTATATATTTTACTTAAATCGGTTCAGTAGTTCGACTGATTTTAACAAAAAGTGAGTAACTGAGCGTAACACCGTTAAGATAAATGTCAAATATCAAGACAGAAGTCAGTTAATAACGTGCAAACTACGTATTGCAAAAGCACTAAAAAGTAAAAAAACTTTTTAACAAAAAAAAAAGCTTCTTCAAAAAAGCCACTAAAAAGAGGAAAATAATAAAATTTTGAGATCGGCGCCAATTTAATAAAATATGAAGTCGGTTAAAAAGTAGATATTAATTACTATACTATTTTTTTAACCGACTTCACATTTTATTAAATTGACGCTGACCTCAAAATTTTATTATTTTCCTCTTTTTAGTGGCTTTTTTTTGTTGAAAAGTTTTTTTCATAAATTGAATGAATTTATCAAAACATATTGCTCTTTTTTAGAGTAAATTCTATAAAAAGTATTGTTAAAAGGTAACACGATTGAAAGTTTTGAAAATGTATTGGTTTTTCTAAGTAATTATCTGTATATTTATTTCATAAATGGGCAGTTTACCAATGTAGCCATAAATAATAGCTGCGTTATCCGCGAAATAAATGTTATGAATGCGCATTTTTTGTCTATTTTCCATCGGCCTAATGTATACAAGCCAAGCATCCATATCACAGTTTGACTGCTGCACTGACCGAGCGCAGGTTATATGTAGTGGAAACACGAAACGGCGCTACGCCCCGCATCCAGGAATGATGATAAATTTATATTGCTTGTGTTACATGTACTTACGTTATACAGGATCACCTGTGCTATGTTTCGGTTAAGAATTGACGCTAATGTCGATATAGTTTGTCTTAAATTTTTAGATGATAGGCTTGTTAAAGTAGAATTAGTCGTATTAATTCAATAATATTCAGCATAACATATTTTCTAAAAGCGGTGATTGGCTTAATGGCTAGACGCCGCTAAAGAATCTGTTTGACATACTGTGAGCTTGACCCGTTGATAATTTTCTTCATTGTTATTAGAGATATAGGTATCAATGTTCAATTGTATTTGAATTCGTCAAAAGGCACACAAAAGAATTGGAAAAATGATTAAAAAAATATTTTCAAAATTCGAAATTTCTGAAGATAAGATCTATTAGATTTAGTGATGTAAAACATATTTTTTGAGGTTCTAATTACAAAAAAAAAAAAAATAACTGGCAAAATTGGCGGCCTCCAATAACATTGAAAGATTGCTTTGCCGCAGTCAACAATTTCTAGATGCCGTGGCTTTATTGCCTTAACGTACTCACCTGTCCAACCAGACTTTAATATAGTGAAAAAAAAAGGTGTGTGTGTACTTATGTACGCACGTCAGACGTTATACTTCTTTGGCGTAACAAAACAAAAATAACTCCAAAAATTTTACCCCGCGTGCCAGTACTAAACGTTTGTAAAAAAGACGATAAAATAATAAAGTAAAGATATTAAATAAATTAATTTAATTTAATAAATTATTAATTTATTAAATATATTTATATCTAATTATTTATTAAAAAAAAGAAGCATGTTTGTGTTGAGATTCGAACCCGAGACCTATTGCGTATGAAGCGGCGATGCTATCCGTTACATCACGACACATCTTACATAGCAGTGCTATATAATAGGCTATTATAATCATGAAAAATAATAGTGTTAACAGTACAGATGTTGGACTCACATTTAAAGAAAGCGGCATAAACGAGCGTTTGTATAGCAATAACTTTTATTAATATTATTCAAAACTGAAAACGCTCTTGTCACATTGTGACTGGTGATAATAGAGTATTAAATCATGAACTTTCGACTAACTTCATGGTGTTAAATTTTCGTGACACGATGCGGGCGCATCGTAAAAAATCACTCTCATCATTTTCCCGTAACGCGCCAAAAGAAGTATAACTTCAAAAAACTAACCAGAGACATTAGTTAGATGAAGTTGACCATTTTAGAATGCATATAGTAAAGTGATTTGGTTGGCTGGCTTATGGTTAGACATGGACCAGACAAGTCTGGTCAGTGTTTTATAAACCGTATAGTGTAATGTCGGACATATACATATATTCACACTTATACGCACAAATATGGAGTCAGATAATAAAAAAATGTTAGGTATATGGTGTGGACACTGCGGCAATATAAATACATGTGAACCAGTGACGATGAAATACTAGGGTTGTCTGAGTTTTTTTCGTTTTTTGTTACGCCAGTCATATAATAGTGGTAAGGAGATTTGGGGGATATGTTCATAGTCGTTTTTGAGTAAGGGTCAGCGCACACACACTACTTTTTGTATCGAAAACGCGCGATTTAGGATACTGTTGGGTCTTTTTGAGATAACTTCAATACCCTACATTGTCGATCACAACGTTGTTTTGTTTTGGCAGTTTCTATGAGCTACGATTTGGAAACATACAAGTTGAATAAAAATTTAAATGCCTCGATTAAATCAAATTTTATTGTGTTTTATTTATTTATTTTAATTTATATATAAAGATTATCGACGATTATTTAATAATATCATAAATTAGCCTTTATAATACCTACTAAATCGCGATTATAATTGACGATTACTCAGCGACGCGAAAAGTGTGTGGCCTTACGCTATTGGTAGCTACATCTTAACATCTGACGATCTCTAAGAGACTTGATCGCAAAATCGTGCTACAAAGCGTAGCATGTGTGCGTTGACCCTAATGAATTACATCGATATGAATGATTAATGTGAACCATGGAAAAATTTCAAACTAAGTTAGGCGGCAGCATGGATAGAAGCCGGATTTGTCAATTGTAAGCTTTAATTATACAGTCGTATGTTGACTGGTGACAGTTACTGGAGTATTTTTGTTACAAAAACATTAAATGTAGGTTTTGAAACATATTTTTAGTCCAATCAAATCGTCGAAAAAATAGGTCTGAAATTGCGTTTATTAGAAGTTTGATGAAATTTTAATGGTAGATAGGGGGTGCTACTAGAACACGCCAGCCAAGTTTCTCCCCTCGGATTCCGCAAGGGATGGCCGCCATCTTGAATTTTAGGGATGAAATCATGTATCTTGGTAAATACTGCTTGTATGTGAAAAATTACTATTATAAAAATTGTTAAGGAGAATGTATCCAACAACTTTTGTTTGGAATTTTTTTTGAAATTTCTTATTATTCAAAAGTTATAAATTCTAAAAAATGACACTGTTGGGGGTGGAAACGGTTTTTTCGATTTTACAACAAAACGGTCAATCGGGGCGAAAAATGATGATGACAAAAGTTGTAGCTTTTGAGTTTTTCTACAATATACATGTATTCAACAATTTTTTTTGCTTGCTTGGTGCGAATATAGAGAGCGCCAAAAGTCGACCGGCTCCAATATTTTTGAATTTTGCACATAAAAAATTAATTCAAGTCATCGCATTTTCACCAAAACATGATTAGGGGATTTTCGGGGTCGCTGATTAAGAATCCGTTTTCAAATTTTCAAAAAAACAAAACGGCGGATGATGAATTTGGTGAGAATGTGATGAATTTAAATGGAAGACGTCCGCCATATTGGATCCGCCATTTTGTTTTTGAAAATATGATTCTTAATCAGCGACCCCGAAAATCCCCTAATCATGTTTTTGGTGAAAATGCGATGACTTGAATTAATTTTTTATGTGCAAAATTCAAAAATATTGGCGCTGGTCGACTTTTTGAAAACCGTTTCCACCCCCAACAGTGTCGTTTTTAAGAATTTATAACTATTGAATTATAAGAAATTTCAAAAAATTTTCCAAACAACAAAAGCTGTTGGATACATCATCCTTAACAATTTTTGTAATAGTAATTTTTCACGTACAAGCAGTATTTACCAAGATACATGATCTCATCCCTGAAATTCAAGATGCCGGCCACCCCTTGCAGAATCCGAGGTGGGAAACTTAGCTGGAGTGTTCTATTGGCACCCTCTATCTACTATTAAAATTTCATCAAACTTCTAGTTAACGCAATTGAAAAGTACTATTTGACTGGATTATTTTTAAATTTCACCAAAAATCGAAATTTAGATTTTTGTCATTTTAAATGCACAAATGATATGAAACTCTCATGGAACTTAAAAACGTTTTGAATATAAATAAATTTCATTTGTTTTGTAATCAATAGTTTGATAATTACGCACATATGTATATAAGTTATACCCAACCTTCCGCTCCAACTGCAAAACAATTTCGAAGTTCAATGTTTACAGAATGAAGTTTCGATCTAAATAGGTAGTAAAATCCTTAAATATAAGATTTTAACAACCCTAGTACAAAGTAGTCGCTGGGGTTCACTGAATTTACTGTATTGAAGGGTAAAAACATTATTCAATTTTACAGTTATGTCGACACATGAATTGTTTTACATTTTTCATTTCTAGTTTTCTTGCTTTACATCGATTTGATTTACTTTCAGTTTTATATACAAAAAATACCAAGGTACTTTATTGAAAAATATCTTATCTTAATAATTTCAGTCGTTTCGTCTTAAAGATAATATTTATTGAATATGTTTAGATATTCTAGTTTGAAATATTATGTTATATAATAAATTGGAAAGGAGGCAGGAGTTTTTTAAAAAAGAAAACTATCTGTAGGTACTCAGGAATCGCAGAAAATTTATACGACATGTTTATTTATTTTTTATATACATAATAGTTCTTCAATGCGTATTTCATACTTTCCCCTAATATTTTGCATAAAATATGTATCTTAAAGAAATGGATCTGACAAAATGTTATACTTAATTATATTTTCGTAAATTTGTTTTTATTGTTTAATTAACTGATGTTTTTATTTTAGGTAACTTGATTACGTTATTAAAATGTCGAATCAGAAGTATCCACCAGATTTAGCATTCATTCCTGCGCCTTCAGCTGTTAAGCAAAAAGACGACAAACCTAAAAAAGATGAATCAGTTGGTACTTCGTCAGATAAACCGAAACTAAAAAGTTCAAAGGAAATGTTTTTTCTAAAAAATAGAATGAAAGATGTAAAAAATGTAACTGAAAAAACGCAAGATTTAGATAAAATACTGAACGAGGTAAAAGCGATGGAAGAAATTTGTTCTTCATTGAAATGCAAAGTTAAAATTCGCGATTTTGCAATAACTTGCGAATATTGCAAGGGCCGGTTCTGCACACAGCATTATTTACCGGAAGTACACGGATGCGGTGATGCGGTAAGAAAGGATTATAAACAGAAATTTGTACATCCGGGTCCTGAAAAGTTGGCGCCAAAAAAGAAAGATCAGGCCTCTACTAAATTATCAATGAAACTGAAACAAATGCAGGACAGCAGGAAGAAAACGAATACTGCCAATACCAAGAAATCGGAAGATCAAGCTAAAACTAAGAAAAAATAATTTTATTATAGTTGAACCGAAACTTGGACGGAATGAATTAAGAATTTAGGAGGTGAAAGTTTAAATCGATGTGTCAAAAGATATCCTTTTTGTTGAGTTTTTATTTTCTTCTATACACTGGAGATTATTAGTAAATCTTCAATATTTTATCCTTCACCGCGTGTGTTGATTATCATTTTTATTTTTAATATTTTTTATTACGGAATTGTATAAATAACGTCATGTATGAAAAATATTGTTATTATGTAATTGTCAACACACGAAAATAATATATCTTTTTTCCAATCAGCTAGAGAGAGAAAAAAAAATATTTTTTTTAGATAATGTGTCATTTTGATAAGTGCTTTCAGTCGCACTATTGCTAACTTTATTATTTATTAGAGTTACGATTTCGGTCAAATCAGCATTTTTGTGCTATTTTTTACGTTGGTTAAATCGAATAATAATTGAGCATCAGGTTTTTGAGTTTTTCGCAAAATGAACTCTTTTTATATGAAGTACCTGTATATTTTTGCTTTTTTGAAAGGAAAAAAATTCTGGACAACAAAGTCCAAATATTTGAAATTTCGATGTTTTTCCACTATCAAATCAGTTGTCTACTAAGTAAGTTCATATTATTTAAGATAGGTCAAGAAAAAGGTGATGATGAGGAAGAAGAATTAAAGAGCACCGTTATTTTCAATTTTAGGATGTTAATGTATAACTTTTTTGTCTAGATTTTTTCCTTTCGAAAAATGCAAAAATATACAGGGAGTTGCATGAACACTGGTTAATTTTGCTAATATAATTTAAAAAGCCAACGCTCAAATATTTTTCTGTTTCGCGTAAGAATATTAAACAAATGGTAATTTAACCGAACTCGTAGATCCAACAATAAAAAAGTTAGTAATAGTGTAGACTTAACTTTGAACATTGTGTAGGTATATCCTGTTCAAAATTTTCTATTTCAAAACATATTGCATACTTTGATACTTTGAAAGTTTGTAGCATAATTAAAAATCGCTTTCTAACATAAGTTGATTTTTTATTTAACTTATACCTAATCCATTCTGCATTTTTCGGTTCATTGTAAATTCACAACCCATACGTAGTTTTGTTAAGTTTTTTTTAATTTTCAAGACAATAGCACTACTGATTAAATTTAATATAAAGCGTAAGATTTTTTTTCATTTTTACTTGTTCATGGTTTAACAAATGTAATTTTTCAAATAAATAAATAAATGTAACTATATTATAAAAGTTAATTAAATAAGGCATAATGGCCACGCTCTGGTTGTCATTGTTTTTCCACAACCAACATAACAACATCGTCACTTGAACATAGTTCTGGAAGAAGCACCTATTATATATTTGTGACCAGAAGGCAAAACCGCTTATGACAAACTTGAGTAAAATAAAATTAACTACGATTTAATCTATCAAGTTCATTTTAATTTAGTTTTCCATCTTTTGCTATAAGAAAATACACAGCACTTGTTGATTCCATGTTTCGAGACACCTTCCTACCTATGTATGCCATACTTCCGGATTTCGTCCTGACCTTCCGGGTTTTGAGACTGTCCAAAATTAAAAAATGTCCAGGTTTACCGAAATTAAAATATTAAAACTTCAAATATAATGCATCACTCAAGTCATAGAAAAAAAATAAAGAATTGCGCGGCGGTGGAGGTGCGGGTGCCTGCAGAAGATGATTACGATCAAAGATAATGATTCATATTAATAAATAATAATTAGTATGTATCTAAAAGATGATTTAAACAAATTGTACTTAAAATGTTTCTTAATTTATTTTTATAACTATTTTTTTTTTTTATATATAACTAAAATGCGCAACAGCGAGGCTATATGCGTTATTGACAAAAAATAGATTATGAGAGAGATAGGTTGACACTGAGCTCTTCAACGTAAACTGCTATATGTGAGAGTTTATAACTATTATTTAATAATTATTTACACTATACTTACCTGTTTTAAACAACAGACTTATAATGACGCATATAGCCTAGTAGCTGCGCGTCTTATTAAAAAAAAAATAATTATTTACTTGCAAGGGTGCGGGTTTAGCTTCGAAAAATTATTTTTCCTACCAGACGAGTGTTACAAAAACTGAATCAAAGAAATTCATTCATCAGCTTACATTTTAAAAATAAATAAACCCGATTTGTTTGTTGAGATTTAAAATGTACGTTAGTGAATGAATTATATTCGACTGACTCGTCGTTGACGATACTCGAGGCAGTAATCATCAAAAAATCATTGTAAAAAAGTATGTAAATTGTGGGTGGATAAAATTAGATATACAAACAGTCCAATGGGCAGTGGCCGAACTTTGAACGCCGTCTAGCAAATTTGTGCAGATTTGTCAGAGATATATAATTCTGCATATTTTGAAACGTAAGTAGAAGGTTAATAAGTCGTTTTGAATTAGAATTTAAATTTTGAATGCATTTAGAAATGAAACATTTTTACACAGTCTTGCACAAAATGTGTTAAAAAGGGAGGTTGTATTTTTTTTTTTTATGTTTGTTACCTCATAAGTCATAACTTAATCATTTATAAACCGATTTTGAAAATTTTTTTTTTATTTGAAAGGATATATTTTCAGATTGGTCCCATAGAAATTTCATCAAAATCGGTTCAGTAGTTCGGCTGATTTTAATAAAAGTGAGTAACGGCGTGTGATTCTTTTAAGGTAAATGTCACTTTTTGACACTAAAAAGTAAAAAATAAAAAACATTTTAACAAAAAAAAAAACCTCCTTCAAAAAACCACTAAAAAGAGGAAAATAATGAAATTTTGAGGTTTGTGCCAATTTAATAAAATATGAAGTTGGTTAGAAAGAAGATATTAATCACTATACTATACTTTTTAACCGACTTCATATTTTATTAAATTGGCACAGACCTCAAAATTTCATTATTTTCCTCTTTTTAGTGGTTTTTTGAAGGAGGTTTTTTTTTTGTTAAAAAGTTTTTTTGCTTTATCATTTCTTTCTTAATCTATCTATCTCTAACATGTCGCTTTTTCGTTTCATTGCCTCACGAATTTACCCTCATTATAGAAGTTTCAGTTTAAAAATTAGGGAAATAAATCGACATAAACAGTTTTTCCTTTTGTCTGCTGATATAATATTACGTACATACCTACTATATAACAATGTACATACACTACGTAGATGTCACCGCTGTATATGTACCTACATATCCACATGACGTATGGTTGACAACTGACAAGCGAAACAAAAGCTCGCTTGCGTTGCATATCCTCTTTCAGAATCAGTGCCACTAAATCTTTTTTAAATTGTTGAATATTGTTTTTTTTTTTCAAATAAGTACCTACCTATTTAATATTGAAACAAGCTGATTGATTAAATATTCTAAATATTGCGTAAATATTCTATGTAGGTATTTCTTTTTATTAATTTTCAATAGGCGGGAGATGAGGGTTTGAATCAATATGAGATATTATTAAGTCATTGATTCAGATATTTTCTAATTAACTAACTACAAGTCACTGCATCGAAAAACGACACCGAAATTACTCTTTCGTAGCAAGAAATCGTTCTTTCAGAGACAGACATCCCCACGTATCTACAAATTAGACGGATTTTAGGTAAGTACCAAAGCTACTTTTTATGTGTATTCAGCAGGGTTGATATGCTTAGAACATGTGCTTTAAACGTTTTAAAAGAAAGCGGCTTATAGTTGATACGTTTTTGTATAAAATTGTTTTTTTAAGTTTTCATAAGACACAAAACTATTAAGTTTATAATGAATGAATGATTCTAAATTATAGACGCTCAACTGTTAATAATTTTATATATAGGGTGGTGACCACATAGGGATTTAACCCGTAAAATCAAACATTCGCGATTTCCTGCTTCCCTAATTATTTTAGGAAAAATATCTTCAAATAATAGTATTAGAACATAAAATTCTGCATCTAAATCATTAAACAAAATTAATTTTCCATGCTTTGTAACGGCAGAAATTAGATATGAAAATATCAAAATTACCCCAAAAACAGATAGCGATAGTCATGGAACTTGAACAAAATGATTAGAAATTATTCTGACAACTAAAACGTCATCATTTTGTTCAAGTTCCATGGCTATCGCTATCTGTTTTTGAGGTAATTTTGACATTTTCATATCAAATTTATGCTGTTACAAAGCATACAAAATTAGTTTTGTTTAATGATTTAGATGCAGAATTTTATGTTCTAAAACTTTTATTTGAAGATATTTTTCCTAAAATAATTAGGGAAGCAAGAAATCGGGAAAGTTTGATTTTACTGGTTAAATCCCTATGTGCAGCAGTCACGGTCATCACCCTGTATAATATTTTTTGCAACACTTGCATCAAAAGTACAATTTTCGTTTGAAAAGTGATTCTTTATGGAAGCTTCTCTGATGCGTTCGAACGGTAGGTAGTGTTTTGCGCTCAGATCGATCTGATGTGTTTGAATTTACATTAATTTAACATTGCTCTATATCTATCTCTATCCCTCGCTTGAGCATAAATTACTATAATAGTTTTATGTTTTTATTTTATACATAGGCACAAATGAAAAAAATGGTTGTAAACAATGTTTTAAGTTTTAATTTTTTACAGTTTTTGGCTTTTGTTACATTTTTAGAGTGTTGGGTCTCCAAGTCACTATATAAATATATGATGAAGTATTAGAAATTAGAAATTACGAATACTCAATGTGTGTTTTTTAAAAAATAATTAACCACACCTGAAAATGGCAACTCGTTGCTGAAACGCGTAGTGTTAAATCACAAGAAGTCACAAGACGGACATAATACAAGCTATTTCTATTACTTCATAATATTTTGACTTTTGTGTGAGTATACTCATTAGCCTAAGAATAAATGTATTATAAATTATTGTTTAGTTTAGTTTGTATTTAATAGATAACGGATGTCTTCTCAGATATCACAGAAAGTCAGTTTTATATTACACTTTTAAACAAGGTATTTAACTTTTTGAACGTGTTTAAAACATTGGTGTTTCGATTGGGTTCTGCATTATGCATGAACATAGGAATGCTTATAATTTTATATTAATTAAAATTTCAAAAGAGATGAGAACATTACTAAAATGATATTTTTGCGACTTGACTTACTTTCAGCTCGGAGTCCGGTAAGTTTGTCACCATGCGGCCGATCCTGTTTTTCTTCGTATTTGTATAAAGGATGAATAATCCATTTGCTGAGAATGCTTCTTTATGTCATTCATTTACCAGAGATGCACCCATTTGGATATTGTTGGTAATTGTCCAGTGACTAACAAAAAATTGGGTGAGTGGCCATTTTGGACAATGGACGCCATCTTTGAAGCTTATTGAGAATGCACTGCATAAGCATGTGAGGTGTCATTTTATATGTTTTAATGGTGCTGAACACAAGATATTAAAAAACATTTGAACAAAAATCTACAGGTACATATTATAAAAAGAAATGTCCTGACTGATGATTCAACGCCCAGGTCAAACCGCTTAAGTTAAAAACTTGAAATGTAGCAGGTAGGTTCCTTATAGGACGCAGGCAGCCGCTAAGAAAGGATTTTTCAAAATTCAACCCCTAAGGGGGTCAAAAGGGGGTGTAGAGTTTTTTTGACAAAATGCTCATATCTCACAAATCGTTAAGGTGAGAGGTAGGTATTGAATTCAACATACTAACTCTTATTTAAGAATGAGCAAATCTCTATTCGAGCATTTTTTTATATTCAACCCCTAAGGGGGTAAAACGGGTAAAACCCTAGACCCCCGTTTTACCCCTTTAGGGGTTGAATTTAAAAAAATGCTCGAATAGAAGTTTGTTTAATTTAAAAAAAGAGTTAGTATGTTAAATTCAATTCCTCTCACCTTAACGATTTGTGAGATATGAACATTTTGTCAAAAAAAACTCCCTTTAGGGGTTGAATTTTAGAAATCCTTTCTTTGCGGCTGCTTACGTCCTATAAAGAACCTACCTGCCAAATTTCAAGTTTTTAGCTTAAGCGGTTTGACCTGGATGTTGAATTATCAGTCAGTCAATCAGTCTGGACATTTCTTTTTATATGTAGGTACCTGTAGATTTTTGTTAAAATGTTTTTTTAATGTCTTTAACGTGTTCAGCACCTTTAAAAACATATAAAATGACCTCACATGCTTATGCAGTGCATTCTCAATAAGCTTCAAAGATGGCGTCCATTGTCCAAAATGGTCACTCGCACTGACCAGCACTCAACTAGTTAATTACCAACAATATCCAAATGGGTAAATGAATTAAATAGAGAAGTAGGTACATATATGCTCAGCGGTTGTCCTTAAAATAATAAATTGAAAATATGAAATGGTACTAGACCCAAATAACCTTGGCTTTTGATGATCTTAAAAAAATTATAAAGTAAGTAGAAAAAATCCCATTGTGGATCGGAATATATTCATTATTGACTCCATATTTTCACCATCCAAAGTTTGACGGCCACTGCCCCTATACATATTGTACCATATCTGTCGTATCTATCGCTGATTGCAAGTTGACGGTGTCGTATTTACCCAGCGGATCGATTTACACACGTCGTAATTCTATGTTGGATGTCGTATACTAAATATTATATTATTATTTGGTAAATGGATATATGGCTTGGTGGTGGTGAATGGTGTCCTCCTGTCCATCGCTACATTGTTATTCTATTGGTCACTAAATACGTATTTAAATTGTAATGTTTTATCGATCGTATTAAAATGACATTTCCATTATTGGTAGTTCTGTGCAGATGATATTTTATTTACATTTTTAGCTTAGTGTAGCCCAGCAATGAAAGTCATGGGGGCTCCGAAAATAGCCTTGGTAAACTAAGCACGTGATTTTTCTGAATTTGTTAGTATCTCCCCAAATGCAAAACTTAACATTTTCTTAGATGTGATCTATGTAAATTTTCTGCTTGATTAGTTTGCAACTAAAGTGCGTCTCCTTAACAATAGCAGAAGGTGTATGATTCTAATCTTATATTGGGGGCAATGTGACATTTTTATCCTGATGAAAACTTAATCATCTTGATCATTTCTCTCAATAATAATTCTATCTGCTTAATTCCTGTGCCGTCCATCACAATAAATGCGGAGGACTGTTAAAATGGTTTCAGAGCGATGACTGCTACCCTTTCAACTTATGTACTCATAAACCCACTTACCGTATTTTAATTAACCATTGATTCACTTTCGCACTATGCAATTAACTAAGTAAAAGTTTAAAAAGGCGAGAAAGATGTGTTTTAAAAACTGTAATGTGGTACAAGTCAAATGATGACGAATATCGCCTTAATCACTTTCTTAAATGAATTCGGCACTCGCTGATCGGTACTCACGCATAATTTGAAACAAAAGAATGGCCGAATATATCATTTCATTCCATAAATTTGTTTATTCAACACATGCATGCTTTTAGTGTTTTTTCGTATTTCTTTTGCGGACCTTAAATAGCCGTTTATTGACTGGTGACGTCATGATCCATTATGAAACGCTTTTCGATGATATATTGAAAAACATTTTTTGCCGTACCCACTACAAAATAGCTACTTTCGATGTATGTATAGCGGCCATTAATAACCCATATAACAGGCAGGTGTGCGGAAAATGGTTTACTTTCTGCATTAGCGCAGAAAATAACGGTTTCCATGGCAACTTCTGTTAATTCGCTTTATACGCCTGCGTACACTTGCGTGCGCCTGTCATTACTTACTTGCACGAACTTCGCGGAACACTAGAAGAAAAAATGGCGACGCAAATAAACTGTCAGAATTTTTTGAAAATGACGTAAAAAGTAGGTATTTTGTAGTGGGTATATGGCAAAAAATACCATATATGTCTCGTACGTAATGGTATTACGGCTCGTGTGACTGTAAAAACTCGCTATCACTCGTTTTACATACTGTCATCACTCGCCGTAATATACCCCATTACGTATCTAGACATACAATCTACTATAAAAACCCGTTATCTCTTTTCGGTGTTACAAATGAAATATGGTTACTATGGTAACAAAGTGAATAAATATTGTATCGAGTCCAATGTTTTTATTATGAGATGTACTTCTGTCTGTGACATTAAATTATTCAAATAAAGTCTAAAACCATGCATGTGTTGAATAAAGTATAGTGTGCAACGCGTGTGCTAAATCTTTATGCGTCAGGCCAGATGTTTTCAGCACTCGTATTCGGCTCGCGATGCTCACTCGCCAAGGCTCGTGAACGCTCGCCTACTACTCGTGCTGAAAACATTTGGCCTGGCGCATAAAGATGTAAGTATTTAGCATATTTGTTACACAATATACTATTAACTATGAGGAAAATATTGCTATTTGTTGAAAATAAATTATTAGAAAATTATTTAGCTTGATTATAGCTCAATTTTAATAGAAATAAAATTTGGTGAATAAAATCATATTTCAACCAAACAATTTTTTGTGATGACTTGGCCAGTGATTTGTCATCAATCAACAATTATACTTACATGTGGTATGGAAACCGACTTTCTATACTGGGTGTTTAAAATTATGTAGAGTTTTTCAGAGTCACTCCCTGTATTATTGAGACGTACAGTATACAGTGTTGAGGGACATTGACGAGTGTACACCTCACAAAGATGACAGTTTTAATAATATTGTAGTTGGATAGAAAAGCATAAGGCTAGGATTATTGTCACTGGTCTCTTACTTCCATTGTTGCACACACTATTTGATTGTAAACCACCCACCGCGTGTGCACAGCTAGTGTTGTGTATTGTTCAATGCTGAGCGTTGTATAAATATTAAAAAGAGGTTATCTAGGGGCACTTCAATAATATATTATGCCAATGCCTTGTTAAACACTGCTGCACTTTGCTCGCTATGCGGCCACGATATGCACAAAAGACGTGTTTATCGAATTTGAATGGGTTTTGTTATAACAATAACTTACTGAAAAACTTCTGGGGACGATCGAAGTGGTCAAAATAAGATAGGTCATATTGACATCGCTCTTGTAGGTTGATTCCCTCCAAATATACGTCAGTTTGTTTATTTTTATTTATTGTAAATTATAGACGCGTCGGCAACTTAGGTCATTAGCGTCTTGATTATATTAAATAACAACTCACTTAAAACTAAATTACATCACAAAACATCCATGAGCGAAGGCGGGATTCGAACCCATGACAGTCTGATCCAGAGCTCGCGCATCAGTTTTAGTCCAATCAAATAGTTGAAAAAATAGGTCCGAAATTGCGTTAATTAGAAGTTTGATAAAATTTTAATTGTAGATAGGGGGTGCTACTAGAACACTCCAGTTAAGTTTCCCTCCTCGGATTCCGCAAGGGGTGGCCGCTATCTTGAATTTTAGGGATGATATCATGTATCTTGGTATATGCTGCTTGTACGTGAAAAATTACTATCATAAAAATTGTTGAGGAGGATGTATCCAACAAATTTTGTTTGGAAAATTTTTTGAAATTTCTTATTATTCAAAAGTTATAAATTCTTAAAAATGACACTGTTGGGGGTGGATACGGTTTTTTCGATTTCACAGCAAAACGGTTAATCGTGGCGAAAAATGGTGATGACAAAAGTTGTAGCTTTTGAGTTTCTCTACAATATGCATGTGTTCAACATTTTTTTTTGTTTGCTTGGTGCGAATATAGATGGCGCCAAAAGTCGACCGGCGCCAATATTTTTGAAAATTTTTGGATTTTGCACATAAAAAATTAATTCAAGTCATCGCATTTTAACCAATTACATGATTAGGGAGTTTTCGGGGTCGCTGATTAAGAATCCGTTATCAAATTTTCAAAAAACAAAATGGCGGATGATGAATTTGGTGAGAATGCGATGAATTTAAATGGAAGACGTCCGCCATATTGGATCCGCCATTTTGTTTTTTGAAAATTTGATAACGGATTACATGAGCAGTTTTAACGAAATTTCCCAGTCTAATTTCGTTAGCTTTTGCGATCAAAATATCTTCCATGCTTTGAGGCTTGTTGAAAGTTTCATTATTGCATAAAATGATGATAGAATATTACCTTACTTTGTGGTTTTATTTTGGTCAACCATTGGAGTGATAAACTGATGAAAACGTCGACTTGCACCTTCTCCACCTCCCCTATACTCTTTGGTTGATATATTTATTGAGTTGATTAAAATGGAATGCTAATCTGTGTGACAAGTTGATGAGTAGGTTTATGAAATGTCGTTTCTATTCGCAAAACTTCTAGTAGCTGATACCTCAAATTTAGTAATAGCTGTAACAGTTATAATATTATACAGGATGCAGAAATACTATTTTGACGGCTATGTTCGTGGTTATAGGTCACATACTTTTTATGAAACAGGCAAAACAGCTATAACTTTGCCAAAAAAGATATAACGATGTTTGAAGTGCCGTTTGGAAACCAAAGAAGTTCCGTTCAATCATAATTTTAACTTTTTTTAAATGTGCTTTAATTAGTTAATTTAATAGTTTACGATTTTAAAAACATCAAATTTATTTTTTCAAAAGACGTATAGTGCAGTGACTAGCTTTTTGCCTTGTAATTAGTTATAGTGGATAGAAATTTATGATATTTCTTCCCATTGGAAATTATTGTAATGGGTCCGAAAATCGAAATCAAAATGTATAACAAATTTTTATGTTTCAAGGTTACTACACTACTTTTTCACTATTTTTGAAAAGATGTCTGTGTGTGTATGTGTGTGTACGTACGTACGTACGTATGTGGTCATTTCTTTCTAAGACGAAATCTCGAGAATGAAAAATGATATCGACTACGTTAGGGTGCCAATCGACGCGTATTAACGTAAATATGATCTGAAAGAAGTTTTTTCAAAATCGGTTCAGCCGTTCTTTTTTCTTATCCAAATAGACTCAAAAAGTGTAGATTTTACACAATATCTCGCGAATAAAAAATTATATCGACTTCGTAAGGGTGTCAATCGAGGCGTGTTAACGTCATTTTGATCCGAAAGAAATTTTATCAAAATCGGCCCAACCGTTTTTTTGTTTAAAGAAAAAGACTGCAAAAAAGTAGATTTAATATGAAATCTCGTCCAAATTTTTTTTATCAACTTCGTTGAGGTGTCTATCAAAGCATGTTAACGTCACTATGATTTTATAAAAATCGGTCCGCAGCAAATTTATTGTTAAAAATAAATGATAATTATGTTTTAATGATTAAAACGATTACTTTTCTGTGTAATTTCTAATTTAATTATTAATATTCAATATTCATCAAATTGGGAAGTTCGTTGTGTGGACCTCAAGGGTCGCACTTGTGAGTCCCAATTAAAAGTAACTTTAGTCCAAATAAACGACCCCCTCACGGCTTGTTTGTATTGGGGTTAAAAAAATTTACCCTTTAAAAATAATTTTTTTTCTTAATAGATAAAATATTTAAAAAACGTATGTTGAAATCTAATAATTTCTATAATTTAAGTGATTTACGATTTTTAAGGTCGCTGATTATTAATTTGTGATCAAAAAATCTAAATTCGGTCGAAATAATTGAAGCATATTCTGTTAAACTGTTAAAATTACTTAACACTTTTTGAAATTTTGCATAAAACCCTTAACGCGAAATGCTCTAGTATGAAGAGTGTTCAAGAAATACCACATCGAGGTTATTTTTTAGGGTGACCACTTCCAGGTTTTACACATTTTTAACTCAGTTAGATAGCCGATGGATAGGTCTATAATCCCTACGTGGGAAATTAATATTAATTATTAAACACCCTACTTACCAGAGCACTCCGCGTCAAGAGTTTCTATTTTTTGTCAAAATGCACTATTTTGATAAAATTACTTCTGTAGGGTAGCCGTGAATAAATTTTCCAAATTTTTTCGACACAGTTACATAGCCTGTGGATATTAATCCTTGCATGTGAATTTCATATTAATCGAGCAATTCTCCTTACTAGAGAACTTCGCGTCAAGTGTTTCCATTTTTAGTCAAAAGGTTTACTTTAATAAAATTGCGTCTATAACCTCGACATGGCATTAATATTTCTTGAACACTCTTCATACTAGAGCAATTCGCGTAAAGGGTTTTATGCAAAATTTCAAAAAGTGTTAAGTGATTTCAACAGTTTAACAAAATATGTTTCAATTATTTCGACCTAATTTTTATTTTTTGACTAAAAATTAATAATCAGCGACCTTAAAATTCCTAAACCACTTGAATTATAGAAATTATTACATTTTTTAAATATTTTATCTATTAAAAGAAAAAAAATCATTTTTGAAAAGCGGCAGTTTTTAAAGGGTAAACTTTTTTATTCTATTAGAAACCCCAATGCAAAAAAATCATGAAAATCCATCCACTATAACTGGGATGCAAGGTCTGCTTTTTTTAGTCTAATTGCACTCCATTAGTAGAAAACATTGCGGTACAATCTAAGCTGAGCCCAGTACCCACCCGATTTTTTTAGTTTTCGATCTTCATTAATATTATTTTGAAAAATGGACCTTTTACATCATAAAATTATTAAAACGGTTGATTTAATTTCCGCTTTAATATGAGGGTATGTAGGAGTAAACAGAAAAGAAATTAATTAATTAGTGTAGAAATTAACCCAGGTGTCAGTAATATTTTGTGCGTGTGATTGATTATTCTTTTATTTTGTAACAATTGTAATTGAACAATAAAATATGTCACAATAATATTGTATGCGTATAAAACATTGTGTTGTCTTTACTGCGAAAAGCATTATTAATGTGTCATACGAATCTGTGTTTTCACCGCGAAAATACTGTTTTTTTCCTGAGTTAACGCGAATACATTCTTATTTTGTTACATTTAATAACGAAGTGAGCACTTTATGGAGTAAACCTTGCTAAAGAAAAATGATACAATTCAGTTTTGCATTTTTAAACCACAAACGCAGATATTCTTATGAAAGTTAGTATGGTGGATCGATTTTAAAGAAACTTTTTAGACTATCAATTAGTACCTATCTCAATTTAAAATATAATAAGTGGGTACTTTTTATCCGGCTACGTTCAGGTTTAGAAAGGGTTTACATCAAAATCGGTTTTTATACGTGAGTCTATGGAAAAAAATCAACGTTCACTCAAGCGGAGCTAGCTGAAAATATCTGTACTTAGATTTCATTTCAGCTTTTTGAAATATGTTTGATATGTAATTCAATGTAGAAATGAATCACTAAATTAATGTTTTTAAATAGTTTTGCCCACCACTTTTTTATATGAATTGTGAGTTTCGTGAAAAAAAAAACTGCCACTTGTACCAAATATCCAGCCACTATGGCAGAAGTGAATGTTTATATCTACAAATGAGCCATTTTCCTGAGAGTACTTCTTTCAATTATCCACGAGAGGCAGCACTTGTGGTAGGTACAAACATTATTTTTTCCCCATTTGTGTCGTGTCATTTTAGTGGTATAACTTAATTATTAAATTAATTAAATAATTAATTTATACCACTAAAATGACACGTAATGGGGCATAAAATTTTTGTACCTACCACAGGTGCTGCCTCTCGTGGATAATAGAAAGAAGTACTCTCAGGAAAATGGTTCATTAACTATTATTAAAAAAAAAAAAAAAAAATTAAGCGATTTTTTTGCGTTCGGCGATTTAAAAAAAAAATGACGTACTACTAAGAATAGTGAATCAGTGAAAAATTTGGCATGCTAAATACATTTTTTCATGATTATAATTTTTTAAACGATGCCGCAAAATGTACTTACATTTTGCGCTGTCAGATGATAATTATGAATGACATATTTTAAATAAAAATACTCAGAGCCCATTAAAATCATTTACAAGCCGCACTGAACACACCTGGTGATGATGGGTGAAGCGGTCAACTGCTGAGGTCACGTTTCTTGTTCTTATGGTATACGGGTGGTCCGATTCCTCGCTCTTCTTTCTATTGTGTTTTCCCATTGAGATACTTACAGCTTTTATGAATTTGCTTCTATATAATAACACTCACAGGCGATTCAAGAATAGTTGACATCATTGTAATGTTGCTTACCTAAGTTTATTTATTAGATATTGGCTTAACCTCATGGTTTTGCATTTAACGCGAAACTGGCAGAATCTGCAGAATTCCGACAGTGCTTGTGATTTATCCCGTTATTTTATATTATGTCGTATATAAAGGGTCCGGCAATCAAGCGTATCGGCAGATTTGAGTAGCCTATGAAATGAAAAATAATTGACGTACGACTGTCAGAATTGACCGTAATTGCTAAACTTATTTCATGCAATTTGTTCAGTGATGGGTCATTTTCCAGTAAATCAGCGTGCTTTCGTTGTTGAAAATTTTATTGTGCAGACTCAAAGGAATTTTAGGGGTGAATTTGAAGTTGTCAGGCACAGAAGAATACCAAAACGGGACACAATTTTGAATTGTGTGGGTCAGTCCCGAGGGCATGGTAGCGTCCACGCACACTTCAAGATCTGAAAAACGCAATTCGAGATGAAATTAAAAAATATAGGACCCGATTTATTACGAAGAGTAATAGAAAACTTTCTAGAAAGATGCCAAGAATGTTTAAACTGCAATGGCGCTCACTTAAGAGATGTTATTTTCAAAAAATAGCGTAAATTAATAAATTGCAGATACCGAAATTAAAAAGAAAGTCGTTGTTATTTCTCACATTTCAACAATAACCATATACGAGGTGGTTTAAAGCCACCAGTAGTGATTGCCGAACCATTTATAAAGTACCTTGTGCAGCCAACAATTAATTATATTAATTAATGAAGTGCAAACATTTCTTCATGTAAAAACATGTTTAAAAATTCGACTGATGACCAGTCCTATACTTCCCACCTAGTAAATATTTGCAAAAAATAAACACTCTTTTTTTTATTCTTTGACTAGGCCCAAATAACCTTAGCTGTTGGTGGTCTTTAAACACAATTTAATTTTTATTCTTTGAAAAAAGCATAGCCCTCTTTTTTGTTTGGTGATCTACTGATGGCTAGCTTAATAAAGCAAAAATCATGGTTACCTTGATTTACGTACAATTTTTATTTTTTTTAGTAAAATATTTTTTTTCTCAAAAACTATACATTTTAGAGAAAAAAAAATTTACATTTTTTTCATATTATAACATCTAGAATTCATTTATATTTTTTTTTACCTATGTTAATACGTGACATTGAGAACGTTTTTTTGAATATCTCAGGATCCACTGAACCGATTTGACTCAAAATCTAATCAGATCTAAGTTAAAGGCTGATAAACACAATAGAATAATCGGCATGCCCGTATGTTGTTCCGTTCTTAAGATATCGAAGGCGAAAAATTGACCACACACACACACATATATACACACACACGCACACATACAGACATCAGTCAGAAAATGATCTTAAACGATTGCTAGGGTCTCAAAACGTGAAATCTGTTAAAATCTCTAAATATTTTTTTCGGACTAAATCCATTACTTCCCTACCATAGTAGAGGTGGGAAGTAAAAAAGTTAAAAAAATATTTATTGGATACAAATAAATATTCCTAAGGAAGATTAACAGGTCTGTAAAACATAGCTGTCTTTAGAATAATAGTTGCACGAAAAAATTTAAGTACATATAGTTTAAAGAACAAATCCCAAAAAAAATATTCATAATCCCCGGGAAAGAAAAATATATAGGGTTGAGGGAGTCAAAAGTTGGGATGTCAATTTTTAACGTCATTATAATTATTAATGCAAGTTTTTGTTTTTTCTATACGAAAAGAGCAAATCATTTGATAATATTTTTGTTTATTTAATTAATCATGTTCACATAATAATATGTTCCTCATAACATGATCATCTCTTTTAAAGGAAAATTATATCCAAGTTAGATATATAAATTTATGAATGGAAAAATAAAAACTATTTTAAAAATATATCTTCGGTTTGGTTCGAATTATTGTGAAGAAGCAAGCTTAAAACTAATTATCTATCACTGATCCTGAAGGTTCCATGAATTTTAACTCAAGGAACAATAAATGGTGCAACTAAAAAAATATTGATTTATGAAATTCTTTTTAACAAACCTATGAAACAATTCACGCAGAGAGGATAGCGTACATTTCGCCAGCCGGACGCTTTAAGAATTTAGCAAAACTGAAAAGGTCAAAAATTTGTACCAAATTTGTACTAATTTGTACCGACAAAAAAAAATTTGTACCTCAAAAAAACATAGGCGTACGGAGACTTTATAGGTGCGTCCGGCTGGCGAAATGTACGCGAGAGGATAGCTTTTATTTCTGACATACAGATTGTTTGTGTCTTTTTATTTCTTGTATCTTACGAGGAAAAAATTGATTTTTTAATACTTCCATATTTTACACACTTAATTACAAAAAATAATAATAATATAATTTATGCAGGAAAGTTATTTTTGTCAATAAAAAATGGGTTTTCCTTGAATAAAGTTAGTAGAAAAATAATTATACCACGTCAGGAAATCGTGACATCTGTGTCTTAATACCTTTAAGGGCATCAACTGCCAAGATTATTTAGATCTGGTACCAATCCAAAAATTTTAGTTAATTAATTATTATTTTGATTTATAAAATGAAAATTGAATTGATACGTTTTCTTAGTTCCAAGAAATCTGGGAATTGGAGCTTTGTAAAAATTTCGTCTATTTTCATGCCTATTTTAATGATTTAATAAACACCTGTATAAAATGCACATGCAACGAGTGACGGCTCGCGACTTAACAGTCGTTGGTTCAGTTCCCGGAACGCGCGTGGCCTCGCATCGGCACGCCGTATTACAACCAAAAGACACACCGACACGTTCTCCACGATTTAAGCTCTGCCTGTCGGTCGGTTTGGTCTGTCTGGCTGTCCGTCTGTCGTCATCACTCATTTTATGAGCCGTGAATTGATTTAGACTCGTTCACTACAAAGTACAAACTGAAACTTGTGCACTCTTCACTTTCATTTTATCAATGTGGTTTGCACAAAACGATTTAAGATTTTTTTTTTCAAATACATATCGTATACTGAATCGACTTAGTTCGGCTAGGAATAGCGCGGAATAATTATCACTTTTAGAAAACATAAGAATAAACGGAGGTCCGTGATGCACTGCATGATCGGGGCGGTACTGTATTGATCCGAAATACAAATTTTCCGTGCTGTTCCAGGTATATCTGAAATTTTTCAGTGCGCCCTTTTGGTTAGAATTATTATGCTACGACACAAAAGGCGGTAGAGCAGTGAGCAAAAATGTCAGACAAATCGGGGATCCCGAACACGATTTCCGTTTCAACCAAACGAAACGGAGCAAATGAGGTCCCATTTTAATTCGATCGAACGAGCGAAGTACCTAAGTAAGGTCCGGTTTAACTCAATTGCATTTGAGACTACTACAATCTTTTTGATACATGGTGTATTTGGAAACACAAGTGCTACTTAAATTTAAAATTATTGAAACATTTATTGAATTATTATCTCTATATTTATCTATTGATTAAGCCTTACAAATTTAAAAAACTGTTTTGTAGGCTAACACCATTTAGCTATCTATAAATTATGTAATGTTTGATAACACTTTTTTTATCACGGTTATTAATATTAGAGATGTATTGGTCAGCATGCTGAACTTTGAATCTGACAGTCGTGAGTTCGAACCCCACCTCTGTTCGTTACAAGGTAATATCTCAGGAAGTATTAGTTGTAGCAAATAAAGTTTCGCATAAAAACTGTTTGGTATCAAGGGGAACGTATGTTGGTAAAATAGATTTTCTTCTCGATTGGTATGCTGATACACAAATACACAAAAGAAACATTAATTTCTTAGTGTTAGGTAAAACTTTTTGTTACTTGTTACAAAAAAATAATATTTCTCTTAATAAGTTGAGTAAACACAAACATTTAAATTTTAACAGTTCGCAAAGAAATAATAGTTGTCGACATTGCCCACAATTGGATGGGCAGTGTCAACTTTGCTCACATCAAATCGAGCCATGTCCACTAATCAACCATTAAAAATCTTTAAAAAATAAACTTTTCAATTTGAAGAAAAGACGCATTTATTTGAAATTTGGGTGCCTGTAAATAGTCAAAAACTATACACTACGTCGACATTAAAAATACACATCTAATTAATCAATATAATATTTCATTGTAATTTCAATTTAGGTATTCGATTTTAACTGTAAATTAGACCGCGTCTGTGATTCTTGTCTTTGTAATAAACGATATATTGTTAATAATTCCAGGATTATATGCACATATTTTATTATATTCAGTAGACACTAACTGTTTCATTTTGGTGTAGATACCGGGTTTGTTTAATGTTAAATGTACAATGATTTCAATTTTCTTTTCAAAAATATCATCATCTTTCACAAACATTTCATAAGTACTATTCATTTTCACAGTTATATTACTATTGTACATTGTTCTGCCTTTAAAACAACCTTCAGCTACCAAATTATCACTCATAAATATTTCGATATCCAGATCTTCTTCATAAAACATACTCAGTTCATTTTGAGTTTGCGCGTGAAGTGATACATCTACAATTTTCGATAAGTGGGAACCGTTTTTTCTAACGAATGTATAAAATTTTTCAGTTATTTCCTCAGGACCTATAATGACATTGAGTTCCCTAATCATTGAATTCTGTATAATTTTGCAGACCTTAGTATTCTCATCATTCGGTGCAATTTTTATATAATTCTTACAAACTTCTTCTGGATTTAAAACACAGTTATATTTTCTTATTAAGACAGTAAACTCAGATTCGTTTAATTTTTCAAACTTTAAAAGCGGCCATATTTCGTTTTGTTCTAATTTAAAACGCATGTCATTGTCGTTATTGACATTGACTTTTACCCATTTTAGCGCTGTTCCAATAATATCGAAATCCGATACGAGATTATGTTGTTCCAGTTCTTTTAAAATGCCGAACATACTCGATGCAGACATTGCTAAAATTGAATTATTATCAAGTATATTTTTAACGTTTTCTCTTAAATATTGCACACATTTTTGTTTTAAACTTTTAACGTTAAAATCATAAGCTAGTCTGAACACTGATATTAAGTCATCTTCAACTTTGACGTTGTCCATTTGACCACAAAATTCCACTAAATCTTCCATCATATAGTAATGCGCAACTACCAGTAGATCGTAGACTTCATCTTCCGAAACATTGGAAATATCCTGTAAATACATCCAGTTGAGTAATAATATCACAACATTCTTATTGTAATTGATATTGATGACAACTTCTTCGTTGTTTTTTGATAAACAACCAAAAATTATTGCTTCAAGAACTGAACTTGCTGCTGCTAAAATTATCTGATGACATTGAAATTTTGTTCCATCTTCTGATATCACAGTACAGTCCGAATATAGTCCCGTTTTCAATAAGTTTTTGTACCTTTGAGAGCGACCAATTCCTTTAATTTTATTGTCCATTTTTTATTTATATTTCAGTTTAATGTTAACGTGCTGTAATGAGACTATAATATCTAAAGTGAAAGTGACTATTTGTATGTGCATTTTTCATAGTTATCATTTTGTAGATAAAAATATAGTATATCAACTGTGATAAATATTTTTTCGATAGGTAATATTAAAAAAAATTATTATCAACTATTTTTGTTTATTATTTAATCTATGGATATGCACTGGATATTAAAAGATACGTGTTAAGAATCTATTTTAATTAAAAAACAGAAAATGTGGTGATTCTGATGATATTAGAGATAAAGCAACTCAAATGTAGCTTAAGGATCCAATTAAGAAGCAAATACTGTTTTAATGCATTTATTGGCTAACGTTTCGTAAAATATGTTTACATCTTCAGAGCTCTGTATAAACAATAATTGTAAAATTAAATTAATTTGGAAAAGATAACTTAAAAAAATAATAATCTACAATTTTATATATTATTTTTTTTAAGTTATCTTTTCCAAGTTAATTTAATTTTACAATTATTGTTTATACAGAGCTCTGAAGATGTAAACATATTTTACGAAACGTTAGCCAATAAATGCATTAAAACAGTATTTGCTTCTTAATTGGATCCTTAAGCCACATTTGAGTCGTTTTATCTTTCAAAGATACTGTTAGAGGTTAGACTAAAAGTTACGGTTTCTCTGTATTATTTTTTCATCATAAATGTTTCGGGTAGGTATTATTCTTATACGAATCTTTTAGATGAAAATTATTTTTTTACACATTATGTGGTAGTACGTACAAAATCAAATGATTTATAAAGGATAATTTATAACGAATGGAAAGCACGTTTGATAAGTGATTGTCAGGATTATTTAGATTTAAACAGTTGTTATTTTACATACCTACTAGAAAGAAGATTTGATTCTAAATAGAAAGATGTGCAAACGCAACTTGAAATTCTTGCAGTTCTTTAAGTATAGAGCTAAGCATTTTTTGCATCACAATCAACCAACAAGAATCCAAAAAAGGGGTTTTTTATAATGAGGTTCTTTAAAAATACATATATAGTGATTTTCATCAGAACTCCTGATTAAAAAAAACTGACGGCCGTTTATTGACTGGTAGCGTCTTGATCCATTATGAAACGCTTTTCGATGCTATAATGAAATATGGTTACTATGGTAACGAAGTAAATAAATATTGTATCATTAGTATGAGATGTACTGTTGTCAGGGAATCTATGGTATTTGACATTGATTCAATAAAGCTCAAAAACTATAACGCATGACGTGTTGAATAAATTAATATAGTGTGCACTGTGCAACGCGTGTGTTACTCGTAACTACATCTTTATGCGGCTCGCCTACAACTCGTGCTGAAAACAACGGTCTGACGCATAAAGATGTATTTAGCATACTAGTTGCACAATATACTATTAAACATGACATTTTTATAGTGTTTAAGACATTGTATTAATATTGTTGCTTTTAAAATATTTCGTTTATATGAACAGATTGTTAAAAAAAATATATAAAATTTAGATTAAAAATACATTTAAAAATACATATAGAAAAACAATTCCGAAAATATTTCGGCTCAGAATTCCAAATAATAGTTAAAATATGCATATGTACAAAATACTTCAACTGTTAGAATCTTTAATAACATTTCTTTCCATGTTTCATGTAATTTTACAATATTTGATCAAATCGAACTTGGTAATAAGTTTGTTGTGCTTTAAATTGGGTAGTAATGCATATGAATATTCCGACAAAGATGACAGACTTTCATAAAGATTTTTCATACACCTGTCTATGAATGATGCATTCCGTGTCATATTAATATAGAGATGGAACGAGAAGGTGTAAATTGTAAAGGATGGATAAATACCATGTCTTTTTGCTTTCAAAAAATAGACATTTTTGCAATATTTTTCTGGTGTTTCTAAACCAACCAATGTAGGATTCAAATTTTTTGTCGTTATAATATAGGTAGATAAGTTTAAATTTAATTATAGCAAAAAAAACAAACTTGCAGATAATCATAGTTTAGTCTTTACTAATTAATTAATAAGTAGATTGTATTTCTAGTGTCGTAATGGGCTTTATTACTGATGAGTTGTGACCGTATGTAAAAAAACCCTTTTTTTCAATTTTTGGCTCAGTAGTTTCGTTGATAGGGGGCCGGGAATGTTCGATATTCGTATATTTTTACTTCCCACCTCTACTATGGTAGGGAAGTAATGGATTTAGTCCGAAAAAAATATTTCGAGATTTTAACAGATCTTCACGTTTTGAGACCCTATAGCAATCGTTTAAAATCATTTTCTGACTGATGTCTGTATGTGTGTGTATGTGTGTGTGTGTGTGTGTGTGTGTGTGTGTGTGTATGTGTATGTATGTATGTGTGTGTGTGTGTGTGTGTGTATGTATGTGTGTGTGTATGTGGTCAATTTTTCGCCTTCGATATCGTAAAAACGGGACAACATACGGCCATGCCGATTGTTCTATTGTGTTTATCAGCCTTTAACTTAGATCTGATTAGATTTTGAGTCAAATCGGTTCAGTGGATCCTGAGATATTCAAAAAAACGTTCTCAATGTCACGCATTAACATAGGTAAAAAAAATATAAATGAATTCTGGATGTTATAATATGAAAAAAATGTAAATATTTTTTTCTCTAAAATGTATAGTTTTCGAGAAAAAAAATATTTTACTAAAAAAAGAAAAATTGTACGTAAATCAAGGTAACCATGATTTTTGCTATATTAAGCTAGCCATCAGTAGATCACCAAACAAAAAAGAGGGCCATGCTTTTTTCGAAGAATAAAAATTAAATTGTGTTTTAAAGACCACCAACAGCTAAGGTTATTTGGGCCTAGTCAAAGAATAAAAAAATTCGACTGATGACCAGTCCTATACTTCCCACCTAGTAAATATTTGCAAAAAATAAACACTCTTTTTTTTTTATTCTTTGACTAGGCCCAAATAACCTTAGCTGTTGGTGGTCTTTAAAACACAATTTAATTTTTATTCTTTGAAAAAAGCATGGCCCTCTTTTTTGTTTGGTGGTCTACTGATGGCTAGCTTAATATAGCAAAAATCATGGTTACCTTGATTTACGTACAATTTTTATTTTTTTTAGTAAAATATTTTTTTTCTCGAAAACTATACATTTTAGAGAAAAAAAATATTTACATTTTTTTCATATTATAACATCTAGAATTCATTTATATATTTTTTTACCTATGTTAATACGTGACATTGAGGACGTTTTTTTGAATATCTCAGGATCCACTGAACCGATTTGACTCAAAATCTAATCAGATCTAAGTTAAAGGCTGATAAACACAATAGAACAATCGGCATGCCCGTATGTTGTTCCGTTCTTAAGATATCGAAGGCGAAAAATTGACCACATACACACACACATACACACATACACACATACACACACACATACAGACATCAGTCAGAAAATGATCTTAAACGATTGCTAGGGTCTCAAAACGTGAAAATCTGTTAAAATCTCGAAATATTGTTTTCGGACTGAATCCATTACTTCCCTACCATAGTAGAGGTGGGAAGTAAAAAAGAGTGTTTATTTTTTGCAAATATTTACTAGGTGGGAAGTATAGGACTGGTCATCAGTCGAATTTTTTTCATATTATAACATCTAGAATTCATTTGTATTTTTTTTACCTATGTTAATACGTGACATTGAGAACGTTTTTTTGAATATCTCAGGATCCACTGAACCGATTTGACTCAAAATCTAATCAGATCTAAGTTAAAGGCTGATAAACACAATAGAACAATCGGCATGCCCGTATGTTGTTCCGTTTTTACGATATCGAAGGCGAAAAATTGACCACATACACACACACACATACACTTACACACACACACACACACATACACACACACACACATACACCTACAGACATCAGTCAGAAAATGATCTTAAACGATTGCTAGGGTCTCAAAACGTGAAGATCTGTTAAAATCTCGAAATATTTTTTTCGGACTAAATCCATTACTTCCCTACCATAGTAGAGGTGGGAAGTAAAAAGAGGGCCATGCTTTTTTCGAAGAATAAAAATTAAATTGTGTTTTAAAGACCACCAACAGCTAAGGTTATTTAGGCCTAGTCAAAGAATAAAAAAAAGAGTGTTTATTTTTTGCAAATATTTACTAGGTGGGAAGTATAGGACTGGTCATCAGTCGAATTTTTTAAACTGTGTGTACATGTATTTAACATATTTTTTTGTACAATTTTCACTTCGAAACAGCATTTTTCTATGCATTTTGATCAAAACTTAGCTTGAAAAGCGATCTTTTTTATCTAGATTCTAGATCAATCATTTGTTTCTGTGTGAGTACAATCTAATGTTCTAGATGATAGGGAGTTTCACAACGACATTAGACTGCTCCTGCATGTATAAAAACTGTTATATATTATCACAATCTGAGGTCATTGTCAAATCAAATTTTCTGACCACGCTTTGTGCAACCGAGCATCAGGTTTTAGCGATTCTTTGACATCCCCGATCCTTGATTCTTATTCCACACGTAATTCGAACTGTGAAGACTGCTGACTGTTTACCATCCGGAATATAAATTGCACTCGTGAATGCACTCGCCCGTTATTCCACACTTTGATACCTGCTGAATTCTACTCCCTGGCAAGTTGTTCAGTGAAGGCCTCTGCACTCGAAATGGACCTACCTAACATCCGTCCATCTACACTATATTACATACTTCAGATAAAATAATTAATGTGCATACCAAATAAGAATATTGGCACGTCGAAAGAGTTTGCACGTATCGTTTCCATGAAACCTAACTCGAAGAATGCCATACTAGAATTAAAATGGAATTTCAAAAGTCTAAACTGTTGAGAATTCAAAGTTAGTGGTGGGAAAGGATTAGTAGCAATTAATTTTTACAGTTACCGGAAAAGAACTGTACTAGTTCCTAAATTAAAATCGATGATGTGAAAACTAACAGCATCAGTACCTACAATAGGTTGTAAAAAGCGGTCTGTTATCGTTTTGGTTCTTGAAGTAGGTACTGCTATCGTTTATGTATCATGAATATTTAATGAATATTTGGTTCCCAGTTAAGAATGACTGCAAGAATATCAGGTCTCTAAATTTTTAGGTTTTATGAATGGGTGGGTAAGTTTTCTAGAAATTAACTAGTCAGTCCTTACACATGTTGAAAGTGGCCGTGATGTGGCGCCACTTTCTACTAAGACGGAGGTGAGCCGACGAGGCTTTCGTATTCGGGCACTATGGATGACGTTACTAATTTGTCGATAGTGTATTTGTATTCGAAAATTAATAAGAAAAAAAACCGGAGAATTTGGATACATCCAATTATAGAAGAAAGGCAACAAAAAGGGAATTTAATTTCACTAGGATATCATAATTTCTCTATCGCTGTATTCCTTTCTCATCATATCCCAAAGTACCGGTCGAATTTCTATTTCGCTTATTAGCTTTTCTGTATCAAATTTTTCTCCAACCATTTCTTAACAAAACGAACCAAAAACGCGCGTGTCTGAACTGAGCTATCTAAACACATTGCTTCAAGCTTCAAGTAATGGTTTAATTTTTTTATATTAACTACATCATCAGATATTGACATGAACTTTGATTTTTCTTATGGGCGCCATTTTGGATTTTTAGATATTCGAATTCTGCTTATTTTTCTGATTAATTTGGTGTATCACATGCCACATTTAAAAAATTTGCAATTAACGTCCCATATTAGACACATTAAAAACAACTAACAGTCAAATTACAATTAAGTAGTGCAAAATTTTGAAGTGTAAAATTAATAATAAATCGTAGTTTAGCAGAACTGAATTATAATTTGACTATCAGTTGTTTGTAATGTGTCTCTAATATGGGACGTTAATTACAAATTTTTTAAATGTGACATCTGATTATGTAGTGAATATAAAAAAATTAAACCTACGCCACTGGAAAGATCTTAAAAAGTTATCACAAAATGGTTAAAGAAATTTTCAGATATCTTCATAAATAAAAAAGTTATGGCCAGTTTTCAAAAACGGCAATTTTCACTATTTTCTAAATAAATGCATAGTGTGTCAAAATTCAATTGTTTTTTCGACGGGACGTTAATGAGCACATAATTCTGCACTACTTTTCCCATTTAACCGACTTTCTATTTCCACTAATAACAAAGGTACCCATGTTAGCCAACGTCGCCGTGGACACTCTGTATTAGTATTGATGACGTAGCGGTTAAACTAATTGACGTTCACTACACTATTCGTAAATCAGTAAAACGAACACGGCTGATATAGCAGGTAGGCAACGTAAAAACCGCAGTACTGAAATACTTTTCTCTTTCATTTTATACTCTGTTGCCTGCTGGCCATTTATTTAAGGATATTTTCATTTTCTGTACGTTTTCACGTGTTCGGTTTGTCTTATTTTTTTGCCTCACCAGCGTTGCTTTTTTTGCGGTGAAAGATTTTTCGAGAGTCTTTTTCTCTTTGATAATAAAACGCGTGCTGTACATAAACAGATAAGAGCGAAGTAGCCTTCTATATATGTGTGTTTGTTTTATTTACTTTGGGTTTTATTTAAATCTGTACCGCGATTTTTTTCCATAGAAATATTTTTGCAGGTTCTTTTTACATGCTTTATGAAAGCTTTGCTTTGATTTAATAGTCTGATATTATATATCTGTGGTCAAAAGAAAAAAACACTTATGTCGAATTTTTTTAGTAACACACATTTTTCTGTATCTTTAGAGAGATTCTTGTCTACAATCTGAGAGATTCTTTTAATTCTATTTTCTGTAATATTGCAATAAAAAAAAATTCGACTGATGACCAGTCCTATACTTCCCACCTAGTAAATATTTGCAAAAAATAAACACTCTTTTTTTTATTCTTTGACTAGGCCCAAATAACCTTAGCTGTTGGTGGTCTTTAAAACACAATTTAATTTTTATTCTTTGAAAAAAGCATGGCCCTCTTTTTTGTTTGGTGATCTATTGATGGCTAGCTTAATATAGCAAAAATCATGGTTACCTTGATTTACGTACAATTTTTATTTTTTTTAGTAAAATATTTTTTTTCTCGAAAACTATACATTTTAGAGAAAAAAAATATTTACATTTTTTTCATATTATAACATCTAGAATTCATTTATATTTTTTTTTACCTATGTTAATACGTGACATTGAGGACGTTTTTTTGAATATCTCAGGATCCACTGAACCGATTTGACTCAAAATCTAATCAGATCTAAGTTAAAGGCTGATAAACACAATAGAACAATCGGCATGCCCGTATGTTGTTCCGTTCTTAAGATATCGAAGGCGAAAAATTGACCACATACACACACACACACATACACACATACACACATACACACACACATACAGACATCAGTCAGAAAATGATCTTAAACGATTGCTAGGGTCTCAAAACGTGAAAATCTGTTAAAATCTCGAAATATTGTTTTCGGACTGAATCCATTACTTCCCTACCATAGTAGAGGTGGGAAGTAATAATTATAAATAATTTCTATAAATTCTATCTATATATAAATAAATTCTATATTTTCTTTGATAACAAATGGAAAATCCAAATGATATTTCTAGAACCCGGAACTCGGTACTTGTAATAGAGGAGCCATGGAAACTCTATACTTTTAAATAAACTTGTAAAAACGGCGAGGTCTCCCTGGAGCTGCACTGTTTCGTGTCTATGTAGATTATAAATCTAAACAAAAAAACTCGAAATTGTGCATATCCGCAAATTTGACTTTAGCCATAGATATTAGAATATAGTATATAATATGTTTTTTGTTGTGTGCAGTGTTGAGTTTATTAATAAGCACACACACAGGTAAAAATTAATTTATTTAAATTACACTGTCCGAAATTTATTGCTCTTAGACCAACAGTTGTTTTTATAGTAGGCATAGCTAATAAAGTGTTTAATTCACCATAATAATATACACTTTACTACTTACTTTATAAGATTCCTGTTTTTCTCTAAGTACTAGTAGTTTTGAAAAAAACATTTTTGAGACATTTTAAATTTTATCAAAAATTTCATTTTTCCAACAGAGAAATTCAGTCCACAAGCGTTCAAGTATCAATTAACTCATATACTATGTTTATTATTAACGGCTTGTTCGAGCTATTTGAGTTATTACTATTTAAGTTATGATTATAATTTAAAAAATAAAAAATCCGCTCTTGCATGTAGTGTGATTTGTGTTGATATTGTTATATACAGGGTGTCCAAGACTTGCGTTGTCGGCCGATATATTGATTTTGGGTGAAGATAGAAAAAAAGTTTAAATACAAAAGTTGTATAAATTTTAATGGTGTATAACCTAAAAATATTTTCAATTATACAGCCTGTCTCATTTAAGCGTGGCAGATCAAAGTTATGTTTTTTTAACCTAGCACCCTGTTTTTAATTATTTTTTCAATTCTGCATCTAAATGTGAATAGAAATTATAAGAGAACCTATATACTCGAAAATTCATTAATTTTTGAGTTATTCAAGTTTTTTAGAAATTTTTGACAATTAGTGCAGACCTTTACCTAAAATTCGACATAGCCAAAACAGAAACCTTTATCAAACTGAAATTTTGAGGATCACTAGATAGTAGACGGACAAATCAATGTCTGTCCTAAAAAATGAATTTATAATACAGGGTGTTCAAAATAATGTACTTCTTTTACCTAACTTCAATCACGTGTAACTTTTGATTGTTAAATACAACGAGGTTATTTTTTTGCTGGAATTGTATTCTTTAGGATATTTACTAACACTTTTATTAAGGGTTGTCCAAACCTAAATCTAATATTTTCGTATTAAAATATTAGGTTTAAATTTGGACAACCCTTAATAACAGTGTTAGTAAATATCCTAAAGAATACAATTCCAGCAAAAAAATTTTATTTTGAACACCTTGTATAATAAATTCATTTTTTTAGGACAGACATTGATTTGTCTTTCCATTATCTAGTGATCCTCAAAATTTCAGTTTGATAAAGATTTCTGTTTTGGCTATGTCGAGTTTTAGGTAAAGGTCTGCACGTGTCAAACATTTCTAAAAAACTTGAATAACTCCAAAATTACTGAATTTTCAAGCATAGCTTCCCTTACAATTTCTATTCACATTTAGGTGCAGAATTGAAAAAACAAATAAAAACAGGGTACTAGGTTAAGAAAAACATAACTTTGATCTGCCACGCTTAAATGGGACAGGCTGTATAATTGAAAATATATTTAGGTTATGCACTATTAAAATTTATACAACTTTTGTAGTCAAACTTTTTTTCTATATTCACCCAAAATCGGCCAACAACGCAAGTCTTGGACACCCTGTATAGGGAAGGAACAGATTCCACTCTCGGGCACTGTGTGAGTAAATGGTAACTCAACCAGCCGGAGACTGGGCATTTAGGGGTCAAGTCCTGACAGTGGCTTCTGATTTTTTCCTTGTATCTATAACAATCGTTTGACGTTTAACATCATGATGGCGTAATCTGCCGATTGCATTGTTAAGAAATTTTTCACTAGCTATTGGTACGTGAATGCTTGTGGACTGAATTTCTCTGTTGATATAATTATTATTTCATTTTTTCAATTAGATTTAGAAAATGGAAATTTGAATGTTTGGATTTACTTTCAATAACATACTTATAGAAAAATACACGTTAAGAGTAATAATTATTACACGATATTAGTTAAAATTAGAAGAAATTATAAAAAAACCGGTCAAGTGCGTGTAGAACTCACGCTATGAGGGTTCCGTAGCGTTACAACAATTTAATTAGATGTAAAATCTACAGTCATAGACAAAGTGCGGTGAAAACAAGTAGTCTCCAACATCCGGTAAAGGATATGGAATTTTATGATAATGATTTTATAGATCAAAGAATTAATCAAAGATGCTTTTATTTTATTTTCGCGACAAAATAAAAATAATGCGATCCATCTGACATAAATTGAAAAAAGTTTCTCCCTTAAATTAAACGAGTACTGAAAAATTAAATTTTAATTTACAAATTATGTAACTGTGGCGTAACAAAAACTTCAACGCAGCATAACAACAAAATAAATAAACAATATTGCAGATATGATTTTCATGCAAAAAGGTAACAATTTCGTACTTTTTTTAGTTTTGTTACATATATGATGTTTTTTGGTAATCTGGTTGCATAAGTGTGTTATGCCATACCTTATCGTTTATATTAGCAGGCGTATGAAGGCTTTGTTACTCTGCGAACTACGCAGACGACACCTGGGAACCTTCGTCAGTGACACCGTGGATGTCAGACCTCAGTATGTTGAGTTCTGTGAGGGTTGGCACCGTTACAATAGTCGTGTTCAATCTTTCCTTTTGGGCTTCTCTCCCATCAGTAATACCTGAATATGGCGTACTGCGATGCTACGTCCTTTTGAGATCTCTACATATTACTATTTTAAACAAAACCAGATTCATTAAAAATACCATTACACAAAATTCGTTTTTCATAGTCGTCTAATTGTTAACAAGTTGCTCTCGTTTGACTATCGTCGCGGCCTCGAAGTTGCATAATACTGGTGAAAGTGGCTTTAAAAGACTACATCATGGAGATGCAAAATAGTATTGCATTACAAGGGATGAAACTCGGCGTTTGCAACCAGTGTGAAGTTTGCTGCCCGAGGTACGAGGGCAGTAATCACATGTGTTGCAAACGCCAAGTTTCGTTCCGAGTAATTGCATATTATTTTTCACAACAACTCTATTGGCAATTCGAGTTGAGGTACCTACAATTTGGGCGCGCAAAAAAGTCGCAAAAATATTAGATCTGTCAGATTTATGTGGGGTTATGTCTGTCATTTTGACGTTTTCGAATATTATATGCGAATTCTATCGCTCTTTCTCCCTCTTAATTTGACGTCTTCGAATATTATATGCGGATTCAATCGCTCTATCTCTCTCTTAACAACGTTAAAAAACAGAGAAAACCGACAACTGAAAATTTTTGTTCCTAGGGATGAAACGCTCAGTTTCAACCCGCTAAACAGGCTCCGAAAATTCGTTGTGAAAATTAATATTGCTGCCCTGATGCGAGTTTTATTTTATCGCGTCAACTAGAAGGTTGCGGAAGTAACTTCAATTTTGCGCGTTGTGTTTAGCACGAATAAAGTATTCGCAACTTATTAAATACAAATAAAATGCTTCAGTTAGCATTACTGTTAGGAACACCCATCGAATGACGTAAGGTTACAATGCAACACTAGAAAAATTCATTTTAAACCTATATCACCGTCGGGACTCAAACCTGAATCTTCCACTATTTACTCTACGGTAACACGATTAAATAATCAACTGTTTCAAATATAAAGCAATAGTAACTATTATTTCACATTATGCGAGAGCTGATTTTTAAATTAAGACGTATTATTAGGTATAAACCTTCTCACACACGAGTGCTAGATTAAATTTTTCCATTTCTTAATAGTTGTTAAGAAATGGAAAAAATAATCTAGCACTCGTATGTGAGAAGGTTCATATCTAACAACAACTTAATTTAAAAATCAGGTATCGTATGATGTGAAATATTAGTTGCAATTGCTTTATAATTGAAACAATTGGATTATTTAATCAAACACACTAATCTATTCTTATCAATCAATTTCTTAGTAATTACAATACTCCAGTAATTTTAGATATTAAAATCACACACCTGCAGAAAAATTCCCAGTTAGCTGATTTTTTTTTATTTACCTTCGTTATGGTGTTTTAAAAAACGTGTAAAAAGTCCCCATCGATATCGTACCGGCGTTGCCCGATATTCGAGGTTCAAGTTCACGATAGACGGGTTTTTGCGAATTTCTCGGTTCCGTTTCATTTTTTGTAAAAAATGGTTATTATCAATCTTGTAGAGGACGAAATTATCTACAACTTTTATATAAACATTTTCTGTCTAGAAATTCGCTAAAAACCGTCTATCGTGAACTTGAACTTCGAATATCTGGCAACGCCGGCACGATATCGATGAGGACTTTTTACACGTTTTTTAAAACACCATAACGAAGGTAAATAAAAAAAAATCAGCTAACTGGGAATTTTTCTGCAGTGGAAATCTAAAATTACTGGACTATAAAGAAATGGAAACATTTCATCTTAGATTAGTGTTTGATTGGCTTGAGACGTGAAACAAGAAACACAACAGCAGTCATTATGATAATGAAGTCCTGAGCTCCGCTTATCCTCGGTTTGGCGCAGCTTTGAGTCAATACAGTAATAATTGGAAGAGGTCACGGCGTGGCGTCGCTTATAGTAGGTATATACAAAAGAAATAGCAGCTGACAATTCAAATGCGTTACAAGTAGAAACGAGTAGGATTTCAAGCGATATTTGTCATTTCGAGACGCGATGCGTAAAAACTTCCATCAAAACTGTACTAATTCCAATATTACTTTATTTCGAAGATGCAATTCCCTTTTTTTAAACGAGCCTGAGTTGGCCACTACTGGATGATACATAGTGATATTACATATAGTTCAAAATGATTTGCATGACAATGAGAACGGTGGTGATCTCTTGTCAGTATGGAGGGGTAACATACCTATGTATGAATACACCACCTGGTCTCATCGAACTGTCCCCCTCGCTTCATTACGTGACGCACGGCACTGTTCATGGAACATTTCACATGATTTAATGCCTGTTATTGAAAACTGACTATTTTACACTACGTTTGATTTACATTTTAAAATTAAATATTATAGAAACACATACGTGCCAGGAATCAATTTCTTAAAAAACATCGATGTTCCAAAGTTGAAAATCTTCATTGTCTCTGACGGTTAAAAGGTGCCAGTTTTAGTTGTCATTTGTTCTATAACTAGCGGCCCCGTCCGGCTTCGCCCGGGTGTTAAGAAAGCCCGAATGCAATACACTACTCACTCGCTAAAAAATGATAAAGAAGATAGATAGACGGATTACTACAAGGATAGTGACAACGGACGGAATTCTGTAAAACTATGAGCGCAAACTAAACTACAAAAATTATAATTATTGTCCAAGAAAGAATATAGCAAAAATAAAAATATATATATAAATATCATGTAGAATTTAGAAAAAAAAGCCAAAAATTCTACGATGCCATCAGTTTCCGAACCCGGGTCCCTGTTCATAAATCTCTGCGATGTAACCTCTGCGCTACGAGTGGAACAGTTGAGTATACGGTCGTTTTTATGATATATAAGTATGTTGCGAATTCTTACGGTCGGGTTACGAATTTAATTAATTAATTATTAATTATTATTATTTATTAATTATATTATTTATATATAAACTTTCCGTGAAAAATTATCTAACTGATGGTGAAAACCGCATCAAAATCCGTTGCGTGGTTTAGGAGGAGTTAGCGGTTAAACAGACAGACAGACGCGAAAAACGACTTTAATTTATACTATTAGTCCAGTCACGAGAGGAAGTCCACCTTGCGTTTGGTGCAGCAAATGATTTTATTTTTTTGTGTCCTCAAGCATGTTTAGGAGATGTCAAATCCAAGTTTGCGACCTCTAAAACAGGGCGGGGGAGTTTTGGTGGGCTAAAAACCACGATTTTTTTGCACTTTTTTCGATTTCATGCTTATAATATGGAAACGGATGGTCCTATCGAAAAAATGGTCCTATTCAAAATTAAAGGGCACAAAATTTACTTCAAAATGCACTAGCCAAATATGTTAATGTTCCCATTTTTACCGGCTCTACAGAACTTAGAAAATCGCCAAAATTTACCAAAATGAAAAAAAAGCATTTTTTCAAGCTTATAACTATTGTAAAACTCGAATAGCCTATAACCTTCCTTAATAAACGGTCTATCTAACAAAAAAAATTTTTTCAAATCGGACCGGTAGTTCCTGAGATTAGCGCGTTCAAACAATAAAATAAATTCTTTTTTTGTTTGAACGCGCTAATCTCAGGAACTACAAGTCCGATTAAAAAAAAATTTTTTTTGTTAGATAGCCCGTTTATTAACGAAGGTTTTAGGCAATTTGAGTTTTTTTAAATTCAATCCCAAAGGGGGTAAAACGGGGGTGTAAGATTTTTTGTTATTACAAAAAATCTTACTCCCATGTTTTACCCCCTTCGGGGTTAAATTTAAAATAAACTCGTATATCCTATAACCTTCCTCAATAAACGGGCTATCTAACAAATTTTTTTTTTTTTTAAATCGGCCTTGTAGCTCCTGAGATTAGCGCGTTCAAACAAAAAAAGAGTTTATTTTTTTTGTTTGAACGCGCTAATCTCAGAAACTACCAGTCCTATTTGAAAAAAATTTTTTTTTGTTAGATAGCCCGTTTATTAAGGAAGGTTATAGGCTATTCGATTATTTTTTTTAATTCAATCCCACAGGGATTAAAACGTGGATGTAGGATTTTTTGTTATTACAATAAATCCTACTCTCCCGTTTTCACCCTTTGGGATTGAATTTTTAAAAAACTCGTATAGGGTCTCATTGATTAGTACTTTGCTTCTTTTACAGACTGGTAGTTCCTGAGATTAGCGCCTTCAAACAAAAAAAGAGTTTTTTTTTTTGTTTTTCTAAGTTCTGTAGAGTCGGTAAAATCGGAACAAAAACATATTTGACTAGTGCATTTTGAAGTAAATTTTGTGCTCTTTAATTTTGAATAGGACCATTTTTTCGATAGGACCAGCCGTTTTTATGTTATAAGCAAAAAACGTAAAAAAGTGCAAAAAAATCATGATTTTTAGCCCACCAAAACTACACCGCTCTGTTTTAGAGGTCGCAAACTTGGATTTGACATCTCCTAAACATGCTTGAGGACACAAAAAAATAAAATGATATGCTGCGCAAAACGCAAGGTGGACCTACCTTTTTAAGCTCTCGTGACTGGACTATATGTAGAGATTAATATTGAATTACTGTGCAAAATGCAAAATGTACTCTCTACAACTTTTGTAAAATCTTTTTTCTACGATTCATATAGTTTTTAAATTATGTCTGGGCAGTAATTATCCTCTACTTTGCTCACAAGATCACAATGAAAACTTGCATTCTTTACAATTTTTCTCAAAGTACTGATATATGGGTTCAATTGCTTTTTTTGTAAATTAGTGACATTTTTTTTCCATTTAATCTTGTGAGCAAAATTGAAAGTAAATACTGACCAGACAAATGGTCATAACTCAAAAACTATGAAAAGAGTCAAAGATGCGCCTCTGTTAGTCTGTTCAACATTTTTCTGGTGCAATACGATAAAAATTAGAATAATTGGAATAATTGTTCGCGTATTATGTATAAATATTCTCAACTGATTACTGATTGTGATTATTGCATAGGTCGGCCGTGCATTAGTGAATACTTGAGATTGGTTTCGATTATCAATAAGCCATCAACCGTCAATATCTGTAGCACGTAACATACATTATATAATAATATGTACACGTTATATGGATAGTTCACAGTTCAAGTAGGTAGGCATATTATATTATGTACAGAACTATTGGGGAAAGTTGGCTGATGGTAAAGCACTTATGCTTTTTTGCAGTAAATTTGTACGTCATTTTTGAAATGCGCTTTTTTCAATTCAGTTTCTTTAATTAATTATCTACACTAAAATTAAATCAGCAACATTTTTGTATTAATTCTAAAATAACTAAGAAGCAAAATCAAGTTAGGTAGGTACGTATTACGATTTGAATTTTCAAAAAAATTATTTAAAAAAAATCCAACTGCGTAAAAAAAAGTGCGTGTGTTAATGATGTAAAAAATCGTTTTTTTAATGTTTTTTTTCTGTTTTTTTTCACGTTTTCTTTCTGTGTTTTTTTACATCACTAGTGTGTGTTAGCTCCGGCGCACGACTGGAGTTTACTCCTTAAGTACGATTGTCTTTGACTATGCAGTAGGCAAACATTCATACTTGCATGCGTCAGCTGTCGCGCAGCATACCCTGTACACGTCGGCTGTATACAAGTATACACATACATTGAAAGGTGCCTTATATGAAAATCGATTTTTAAGGAGTAAACTCCAAAAATCGAACTTAAAAGATGGAAACAAGATCATATGATAACATGCAATCGGAGGCATAGTAGTAACAAATTGAACAGAAATATCTGATGCCTCCGACTGCATGTTATCATTTGATCTTGTTTCCATCTTTTAATTAGTTAGATTTTTACGCAGTCGGGTTTTTTATAAATAATTTTTTATTGACGACTTTTTAGTTTTGTTTTATCTTTGATTTTGAAAGACCTATTCAGTGATATGCCACTCAGTATGGTATGCAATTTTTTTTTCGTCTCTACCGTCATTTTGTATTTTACGACCGCCATTTTGACATTATAAAAACAAAACATAGCCTATAACCATCACACGGTTTAGACGAATCGATAGACACCTCATTGATTAAAATCCATCCAGCCGTTGGGATGCTTCAAGGGTATAAAGAATCCCACATAATATGTTATATTATAACATACCCAGATACGCGTGAAAAACAAAACCCTGTCTTTACTGTCGCGCAGTCGGGTAAAAAGTTATGTTTGTGTTATGTCAACAGAGCTTTTTGATAACTTGACTTGGGACAACTTTTGTTGAAAAGAAAATAATTCTGTTTTTTTTCAGAAATGTTTTATATGTAAACTAAACTCTTGTTCAGAAACGACATCTGAGGAGTTGTTAGTGCTTATACATGTTTTTCAAAGCTGTTCATCCAAAATCCAAAAAATATGACCAGAAATGCTCATCATTAAACAATTACATTTTTATTGATTGCCCTTTATCTCTGTTGGCTTAAATTTGATTTATCTAATTTTTCTGTTATTGAACGATTTTTCATGTGAAAAATGTAGGTATCGACATTTTAACTTTGTAAAACCCTTAGGCGATCTATAATTTCATTTTAGATGATTTTTAGTGCCAAAGTATAAGTATTAAAATAAGAATTCAGGGTCTGCCTTCGTTCGCACAAATGGAATGTTTACCAGAATAGTTACCATGAGCTGGACATTGGTAGGTTTCATGCGTTATTTACCTTTATTGTCTCACCTATTGTCCATATAGATTTTCATCGTATTTTATTAATAGGGTGAAAATCTTTATAGACTATTATTTTCGAGATAATGCAAGTTTTTGTCTGCATTTTCAACTATTTCTCTTTTGTGTGAAGACGAATTTATGTCTTCCAATATTATTATTATATTTGACATTGGTGATATGCGAATTTGTAATCGAGTCTTAAAAATATTCAATGTACTCAATACTTGAACATTAGTGACGCAAAAATGTTAGCAATCTTTAGAATATTTAAATAAACAAGACAAAACTATTACAAAAGATCTCGTGCTCATCTGCATACATATATGGATACGGTGCTAACATTGCCGCACAAAGCTCGCAATTATCAGGGACGGACTGTGAAATTAATGGATTGACTTTTTGCTTCGAAGAATAAAAAAACTATATTTATAAGTTGTTGTTAGTGATACAGAGAAACTTTATAAAAGATTATATTTAATTAGGAATACAGCACGCAAATTTTACAACTCTTGCATTTATTATTCAGTATGTACTATTAGACGCCTCGTGAAAATGTCCAGAGCTCCAGACGGTCCAATAATCTCCTGTGTTCGTACGCGGAATCAATTCAAGCGATGCACTTTGAACTCGGACTGCAATGTGATAGTGCATGTCTTCTCCATTTCTCTACTGACAACAAGCAAGGAGAGCGAGTCTAAGTGGCTAGAAAAATTCTCATCATTCGAATGAGGACTCGATTTTTGAAAATATACTCCAGTACTTTTTCGATAGTAAAAATACAGTAGAATTACGCCAGCATCTACGGACTTGCATGAGAAGAAATTATTGACTCAACGGGAGCCCCTTTACTTTATTTCTTTTTAATCCAAGCCAAGTATTCTGTAAACTTTATCTGAGCTCAGTTTCGTCAGGGCTATAAACGGTGGCATTAATAAGTCATTCCGATAGACGGCGCCATTAGAATATGGCTGGTAAGATTCTTTTCATATATCACTATCTCCATCTAATATGTTTTCATTTGTTTTTTTGGAATTGATCAAACGAACACATTATTAAATAATTAAATCAAACAATTTTTGTTCCCTTATATTCACACCATATTCACATAACAATTAAGTAGTGAATAATACATCAGACAGCAAGGCTGCGGCTGCCCTGACTGGTTGGCTGTATCTAAGAAAAACTGTCGGGACTTGAACCCGTAACTCCCAATTTCCGGCTGGATGAGTTACCAATTACTCCACAGTGCCCGAAAGTAGAATTTGTTCTTTTTTAAACTAATATTATAAAATTGGTAAATTCTGCACTTTGTACAATAGAAGCACTACTGGGTATCGATCGATGTGTTCGTATATATAGTAACGCACCTACAAAGTCCACATCATGAGAGAGTCATGTTTTTAATGAGTTATACAGAAGTTAATAACTTTAATAAAAATAAACTAAATCGTAACTTAGTCTGTAATTGTAAAGTTCTAAGGACTAGAAGAGCGAATTTTCCGTTTTCATAATTTTTTTTCTGTTTTTCAAATTTTAATCTATTTATATCTATTCCTTTGGTTGAACGCGCTAATCTCAGGAACTACCAGTCCGATTTGAAAATTTTTTTTTTGTTAGATAGCCCATTTATCGAGGAAGGCTATAGGCTATAGGCTATATAATATCACGCTACGACCAATAGGAGCGGAGCATCAATGAAAAATGTTGCAAAAATGGAAAAAACTATTCCTTTTGAGAGCTTCTGTAGCGTGCGCTGCGTAAACGGTTAAAGTTACGCAAAAATCATGTATGATGGAATTGTTCCCGGAAGGTTTATATATATAGCGAACAAGCGTAGCGAGTGAATACCTAATGTACTTCCTAAACCACGCAACGGATTTTGATGCGGTTTTCACCATCAGTTATAGATAATTTTTCACGGAAAGTTTATATACAGTGTGTCCCACCGAATTTGAGACATAGGAATTTAACATAGGATTTTGATATTTTGTTAATATTTGCTCCCCATTAAATGTTTTTGTTATTTTTATTTTACGAACTGGTTCTAAATTGCATCAGGAATGATTCTGTAATTTATTTTATTCTTAATTCTCGTTAAAAATTCAAAAAAATCACATTTTTGAGAAATAAAATACAAAGCTTAGTTTGTATACCAGTTTTATAAGCGCCGACATCGTTTCGTTTATAGCCAAGTTGACAGCGCGCAAGGGCAATAATTATACATTCCACCAAGCTTGAGTTCGAATCCCGGGTCCTCAAATATTTTTTTTTTTTTATGAAAATACATTGGAAAATTATTTTAGATAAAAAAAATTTAATTGAAAAGTTATTTAAAAACAAATAAATTTAATGTTGAGCGTCTATAATTTACAATTTTAATTTTTTTCGACTATTAGTCATTATAAAAATAAAACAATAGTTTAGACACTTCTTACCACAATAATTTTATTCGTGAATGTACATTTCAAGAGCTAAGCTCTCATATTCAGCACATACTAACCTTTTAGTTTAGTATGTGCTGAAGATGAATAGTCGAAAAAAATTAAAATTGTAAATTATAGACGCTCAACATTAAATTTATTTGTTTTTAAATAATTTTTCAATTACATTTTTTTTATCTAAAATAATTTTCCAATGTATTTTCATAAAAAAAAAAAAAATATTTGAGGACCCGGCGGGACCCGGGATTCGAACTCAAGCTTGGTGGAATGTATAATTATTGCCCTTGCGCGCTGTCAACTTGGCTATGAACGAAACGATGTCGGCGCTCATAAAACTGGTATACAAACTAAGCTTCGTATTTTATTTCTCAAAAATGTGATTTTTTTGAATTTTTAACAAGAATTAAGAATAAAATAAATTACAGAATCATTCCTCTGGATATTTAGAACCAGTTCGTAAAATAAAAATAACAAAAACATTTAATGGGGAGCAAATATTAACAAAATATCAAAATCCTATGTTAAATTCCTATGTCTCAAATTCGGTGGGACACACTGTATATAGCGAACGAGCGAAGCGAGTGAGTAATGTAATTATAATATTCAAGCAAACGAGCGAAGCGAGTGAGTAGTGTATTTTTAATATTCAAGCGAACGAGCGAAGCGAGTGAGTAGTGTATTGCACCCGGGCTTTCTTAGTACCCGGGCGAAGCCGGACGGGGCCGCTAGTTTTAAATATAGCAATTTCAATGATGAAAACGCACTGCATGCGACAGCTAATAATTCTTAAGCTGTAATACAACTACTTATTGAACTTTTCAAATAGTTGTATTACAGTTTAAAAATTATTAGCTCTCGCATGCAGTGCATTCTTATCGTTGAAATTACTATATTTGAGAAAAAACAGATTCTATTTTCGGGCACTGTGGAGTAAATGGTAACTCATCCAGCCGGAAACTGGGAGTTACGGGTTCAAGTCCAGACAGTGGCATTTGATTTTTTCTTAGATATAGCCAACTAATTAGGGCAGCCGCAGCCTTGCTGTCTGATATATTATTCACTAGGTAGGTAACAATACCACATTATTATTTGTTCAATATCTGCAAATACATGAAATAGTTAACTGCTAGATTATTCCTTCGTAAACAGTACATCACGCAATTGAGTTCCCAGACGTAAGCCATCCTAGGAACAAGCTTTAGGACATACGCAGTTTATGCTTAGCGAGTAGGAAACCTTGCGTATGATAGGGAAGGGAATCGAAGCGCTAACTTAACGAGCAACATTTTACAAGAGGGTACTGTACTTTTTGCCCATGACTAATATACCTTTCGAGAAGCATTCACGGACATAGGTCAAGTTTCCCCTGACGTACTGCAATGATTTCAGCAATAACATTCATAGATGACGTATGCCTTTTATACAGTACATGCAGCGGGTTACAATATGCATTATTGAGCTCTAATATATTGCATTATGTGCACATAGCGAATGCATTGCTTTGCACTGCACTGCACCGTACTGTATAACCAATGCAGGCCATGTACACTCACAGTTTTGTGTCGCGACAATGGAACTCACTGTGCTACACTCTGCGCACTCAAATATTCCCTCTAATCATTATTACAGTATGAGTATATAGTAATGCAATTTCATTAATTATCACATCAGACCAAAAGTTATGTTTTATTTTGTACACTTTTATCGTTAACATGTAATTGACGTAAACTTTTTTTAAACATAGTTAATACTAATCAAATCAAAATACAGAAGATCGGTAAGGTAGTTACTGAATAATTATGTTAGGCCCTCGGGAAGCAGCATAATACCGTTATGAAAAATCGATGGGGAAGAAGTCACGGGTACTTAAATAAGTAAAACTATGAATCGTAGACAAAAAATGTTTATACAAAAGTTGTAGAGAATTTTGTCCTCTACAAGATTAATAATAACCATTTTTTACCAAAAATGGAACGGAACCGAGAAATTCGCAAAAAAACGTGTATCGTGAACTTGAACTTTGAATATCTGGCAACGCCGGCACGATATCGATGGGGACTTTTTACACGTTTTTTAAAACACTATAACGAAGGTATATAAAAAAAAATCAGCTAACTGGGAATTATTCTGCAGTGGAAATCTAAAATTACTGGACTATTAATTGTAAGAACTAAGAGAAAAGTAGTGAAATTTAAAACTTGGCTAAGTTCAAAGTTCCGCTGCAAGGCCTAGCGCTTTAGTCATTCGTCTTAGCGAACTTTGAAGGTAGCCAAGTTTTAAATTTCATTACTTTTCAACCATTAATTGGGCTTGGCTTTATTCGATCTCATAACTTTTTATTGCTACGCGATCGCGAGACTTGGCCTTATTTTCACAAGAATTGTTTTTGATGGGATTTCAATTCCTTTTGGAGGATATTATTGTTTATACACTAAATCTACCCGGCATGCCAGATATATTTTTTCCTTTTATATACCTATAGAAATCTGGACCATCTCCTTTTAGAGGTTGGAGGGTAAAATTACAGTTTCTAATTTTTCGTTACTTGTACGCGAAACCTAGGCTGCATACCAAATTTCAGCATTGTAGGACTACGGTAAGTATCCTAAAAATTATTGACCTAGAGAAATCTGCACATCCCCACTTTGTGGAGTTGGAAGGGGAAAATCACAGATGTTTGAATTTTATCGTTACTTATACGCGAAACCCAGTCTGAATACTAAATTTCAGCTTTTTAGGACTACGGGAAATGCCCTAGATTTTTGATGACCATAAGTGAGTAGGTATGTAAGTCATAAGTGAGTGAGTGACGAAATCAATAAACTTTGCGTATTAATAAAATCTAAAGTAGCATGGCTATAAAAATGAAACTTGGTACATTCCATAATCTTTGTGGCCCCATCCTATCCTGAAAATTTGAGACCTAAAATGTTATCCAGACTGAAGTTACGAGAGTTCAAAAATGTACCGAATCGCTTCGAGAAAAGGTAGGCTTGGCAGTGCTCGACTTGGCGGGTGCACTGCCCTTCACCCAGATACTGTATCCTGAATTTTGTGTGTGTGCATATTATTTTTATGTTTTAATTACCTAAATTCTGTAATGTATTTTATAGCACAATTTGAAATAGTGCCCGTTTTGTCGCACCACCGCGCCGTTACTGCTATAAGTTGAAATTTGGAGCGTGCAGTCAACACACGTGACACCTTAAAATCGTCGATCAAGTTCAATGTATGAACGTTATTATTTATATTGAATAGTCGATGCGTCTCGCTGCCTTTGGATATTCTTGATATGCATGACCATGAACTCTGCCTCGCTCATCTAGACACGTTTAAAAGCTCTCTGATGTTGTCATCTTCTTACGCTCTGTATTGTAAATGGTCTGTGTGTTTCGTCTGACGAATTTTAAGATCAGATTTCATAAATACATAGCCTGTGTGAATGACATGTATTAAAAGTGCTCTTTCTGCCTTTCCAGGAGGCCCAAGGGGTACCTAGTTGTAAAATTGGTCTTGAGAATAGCGAAGCGTGTACCAATGTCGTTGTTTATAGAAAATATAGGAAATTTTGTCAGCTACAATTTTCATGCATGAAATTTTTTCGTAGGACCAACTGTTTTCAAGATATACACGAAAAACCAAAAAAAGGGACCTTTGAAGTAATCTCCCTCTCCTCTTGCGCCCACCCGAGGGTCATGGACTTTTAGAATGTTTTTTTATTAACCAGTTCAAACAAAGTCCCGAATTTGTTTTTTGCGCTTATTGACTTTTCGGCTAGGATTCGTTGACTAGACTATAGTTTTCTATTTCTTTCTTAACATTAATATATGTATGGATTTATTTGAGATTTAAGGTTAGTAGAGAAGAGACTTAATTTTTGGCTTCAAGGCCTTTGTCAATTTAATACATGTCCTCCTTTGTACTTAACAAAACGATATATTAGCTCCGTATACTAAAAATACATTATAATTATAATCTATTCAAAAAATAATAAATCGAGCACAAAACTCGGATATTTGGACGATTTAAATTGGGCATCAGTGTAAGAAAAAGTTGATGTATTACAAAAATAATTTAATTAAAAAATGAAATTAGACTGAATATTTTTACATAATATAGTATACTTTCATTGCCAAAGTCAAATTATGTTATATTCTATTTGTACTTTGTGTGCTTTAAAAAAGAAAAGATGAAAAGGGAGGAAAGGAAAAGTAAGCACGTTGCGACATAAGCCGGAACCGGATATTCAGAGACGCGTGTGTGCTAATGACGGGCTGCCAGTATTCTGTCGACCAGAGGTTCACAATTTTTATTTTGTAAAATACTCAATCTAAAAAATGTTGTTCTTTAGACTCTCTTACATCACATAATGTAAAAAAAGTTTCAAAATGGAACCACATTACATATATAATTATAGTAAACATAAGCATAAGTCAGAAAAGTTAGTACGATCAAAGAAGTAATGTACATTCTTACTGAGAGTGATTGTAGATTATATAGACGTTTAACATCTCAATCTGAGGTCATCAGCGTCTATTACATTCTTAGGTACTTCTTTATTAGTGATCAATAATTAATCGGCCAACTACCGGTGCATAGCAGAGTGTGCTATAACATATTAATTAAATTATCGAAATAGAAAAATATATTAAAAGAATAAAAAACCCGACAGCGCCTAACACAAAAATACAAAAAAACCTCTAAATATGAAAAATAGTCGGGTAAAAAGATATTAGTTTTAGTATCATCTCACTATTAGCACACTAAAACATTAGGTTACCGAACTATTTTTCATAGTGGAAGCTTGTTTTGTGCTTTTAGGCTAGACGCAGTCGGGTCTTTTCTTCTTTTAATATTTTTTTTTATTTCACGCTTTTTAGTTTTTTGAATATTTTTTTATTTATTTATAAGTACATACCTATATATTTTATATAACATATTATTATATGTGTATACAGGGTGTCCAAGACTTGCGTTGTCGGCCGATATATTGATTTTGGGTGAAGATAGAAAAAAGTTTAAATACAAAATTTGTATAAATTTTAACGGTGTATACTGTATAACCTAAAAATATTTTCAATTATACAGCCTGTCTCATTTAAACGTGGCAGATAGAAGTTATGTTTTTTTTAACCTAGCACCCTGTTTATATTTGTTTTGTCAATTCTGCACCTAAATGTGAATAGAAATTGTAAGAGAAGTCATTCTCGAAAATTCAGTAATTTTTATAAAGGGTTCTCCATACCTAATATTTTCGTATTAAAATATTAGGTTTAGGTATGCAGAACCCTTAATAAAAGTGTTAGTAAATATCCTGAAGAATACAATTCTAGTAAAAAAATAACCTCGTTGTATTTAACAATCAAAAGTTACACGTGATTGAAGTTAGGTAAAAGAAGTACATTATTTTGAACACCCTGTATAATAAATTCATTTTTTTAGGACAGACATTGATTTGTCCATCTATTATCTAGTGAACCTCAAAATTTCAGTTTGATAAAGGTTTCTGTTTTGGCTATGTCGAGTTTTAGGTAAAGGTCTGCACGTGTCAAAAATTTCTAAAAAACTTGAATAACTCAAAAATTACCGAATTTCAGAGCATGGCTTTTCTTACAATTTCTAGTCACATTTAGGTGCAGAATTGAAAAAACAAATAAAAACATGATGCTAGGTTAAAAAAACATAACTTTGATTTGCCACGCTTAAATGGGACAGGCTGTATAATTGAAAATATTTTTAGGTTATACACCATTAAAATTTATACAACTTTTGTATTTAAATTTTTTTTCTATCTTCACCCAAAATCAATAGATATATCGGCCGACATCGCAAGTCTTGGACACCCTGTATAACATATTTTTGAAATCTGCTCGTCAAGACCTTTAATTTGATACCCATCTCAATGGGATTTTATGAAATATTTTTTTCACGTTGTACAATACTGCGGCTCTCGGTCACCATGTTAGAAAATTCGTTGTCATATATCCTAGGACATTCGGAGGGTCGACTATTCTAACGATATCTCATTAGTTGTCCAAATCGGTCTATCCGTTTCAGTCCTAGAGCCTGATAAACACTTTATTGTAGTATAATTAAAGATGGAAACACAACTAGAGCAGATGGTTTAAAACTTTAAACAGTAAATTGATAATTTCAAAATTTGGTGACATTTTGAGTACTACAGTATGTACAAGCATCATAACGCAACGGAACTCATTTGCCTCTTAAGTTAAATTCAGTGTATGTATTTGTTATTATATGCTTTATACGTTCTTATAGTAAAATAAACTTCCAATGTATCTACTAGTCTTGTGAAATGATTCACGGCAGCACTACTAGGAAAAGAGGAAAAACTACGCGAGAGCTCTTTTGTTACATTAACTGCAGAATGCATCACTACTTGAACGACGTATTTATTCCTCTAGTGGGCGCGCGGTTTACATCAGTTATAATAATTATATGTCGCAGGCAAATGGTTATCCCAAACAAATGGCTTTTGCCTAGGCGAATGCTATCTGCCTGGGCAAATGGGTTTTTTCTTTTTTTATTTGCTAAACGACTAGGCAAAGCTATTTGACAAAGATTATGGTATTTGACTATTTGCCTGAATCTTTTTAGGGTTCCGTACTGGATCCCTATTACTAAGTCTACGCCATCTGTCTGTCCTACCTTTAAAAAGCTGTAACTTTTGCACCGTAACAGGTAACTGGCTGAAATTTTCACAGAATATGTGTTATTATGGCGGATATCCTAACAAATAATAATAAAAAACAAAAAGTAAAAAATAAGGGGGGTATATACCTATACAAAAAACGGAAAAACCTTTAAAAGGCTGTATCTTTTGAACCGTGACAGGTAGCCGGTTAAAATTTTCACAAAATGTGTGTTATTATGGCGGAGATCCTAACAAATAATAAAAAGTAAAAAGTAAAAATTAAGAGGTGTCTCCATACAAAAAAAAACGAAAAATTAGGCACAGAGTCCGGCTCGCACTTGACTGGTTTTTTAGGGACATAATAATAAAATGATTTCTTAATTAAAGAAAATCTGTAGTTTATTGCACAACCCAAATACAAAATGGCAAATAATATAAAAATTTTATAACAAAATTATTTGTTTTGACAAGGATTTCTAAAATGGCATTTATTTACTTTTTTTTATTTGAGAATGAAAAATATAATGCGACTTGGCTTCTGTGGCCATTATCGATATACATAGCTTAGTGGTATTACATAAGTGTATGTTACATGTGATTACGATATGAATTATGATTTATGAATTACCTTATGGTATAAGTATTGATATTTGCATTACGTGTGATTATGGTGTATATTATAGTATGGTAAGTATATATTTGTATTTATATAAAAATGACATTTACTATTGCAAAAATTTTTAGACTTAAAACAAGCACAACGATTGGTATTACACTGATGTTTTGACGGCTGACATTGACATTTTGAAAATCCTTGCCCCGAAAATATCAACTCCTCGGACTCCTCTCAATGAAATAAAACGGTCTTGAAGAATTTCATCATTAAAGCAAAGTAACAAATTATAAATTAACACACTGAATGCTATTTAATCAAAACTATAAGTTGACAATAAAAATCTAAATATTTACTTACATTGTCATAAAATTGATGAAATATCTAAGGAGCGCATAGTAAAACAGTAAAAAGACGCTAATATACTAGGTACGTTAATATACAATCGCAGTCATTTGCCTAACAGATATTACACAAGTGCCATTTTCCTAGGCAAATGAGTTTTAAAATAGAAACTATTTTATAAAGTCATTTGCCCAGGCAGATAGCATTCGCCAAGGCAAATGCTATTTGCCTGGAATAACCATTTGCCTGCGACATATATATATACCATCACTAGCTTTTGCCCGCGGTTTCGTCCGCGTGGTGAGAACAATAGGTACAATAAATGTCACTAAAAAAATTGTATTTGTAAGTTAATATCTACATGTTATATATACCAAAAAAGTAGGTATTTTCTTCGAAACATCAATAAGTACATATTTTCAATAAATTCATTGTTTGAATTGCCGAAAACCAGCATCAACTACAATAGGTATGTTGTATAAATTATTAAGCATTTTTTTCCCAAGCTCCGTTATAATTTAAACTTTTGAAATAGCTTTTATACTATTGAATCCGTTATGATATTCCCATCATTTTCTAGCGAAAATTAAATCTTATCAAATTACATAATAATGTGATAATAAATTATTACAGAACAAAAAACATTCAGAAATGACTCGTGCGGTATTGTGTGCCATACAAAATATGCCCAAAGAATATTGACATAGATGTACGTGTATAATGTTTATTTTGATACACAAGGCATTATAAATCTTGTTTGAATGATTTTGTACAATTTAGAATGTGGCTCTGCTCGGGTTTATGGAATGTGCATAATACCCTTTGATAATGCGAATACACGGGTACTTGTGCCGTACTATAATAACTCGAATTGGTTAAGTAAATAACTTGCAGTGTCAAAACTGAACAATGGAACAAAGAGTATAAATAGTAAATCGATAATCTGAATGGTCCAATGGCAAAAAATTAAAAAATCAAAATAAAAACAATAACGTTCGTACTATCGCAGCGATTGAACGAATCAGGCTAATCGGGTTTGGCAAAGATTTTGTGAAATCGATCTCTAGTCTGACCCTGGCCTTAGTTAAAGGAAATTCCAATAAATTGCGTACATGCATAATTTCGATTGGTCAGTTGATGCGAAAGATTAGTATTAAATTAATAATGAATATGCATATAGTTTTGTAATAGGTACCTATATAAAGGAATAATAAAATCCTCCAAAAACATTATACCTACTGACGGTAATAGGGTATATGCATGATTTTTTTATCTCATTTTTATTTCGTAGCACAAAAATCTGCGAACCAACACAACTTTAAGCAATTATCGTTTATCAATTTGTCCATTTATATTCACTGTTATAACTGTTATTTGTCACTGTTATTTTATAACTGTTATTGGTAACTGTTATTTGTCACTGTCATACATAACTATTATTGGTCACTGTTATTTATCTGTCACTTATTTATTTATCACTGTTCGCTGATCCACTCTCACCGGAGTCCTAAGAGTACTTATGTTCACTATTTATTTATCACTGTACGTCCGAACCACTTCTTTTCACGTTCCGAAAACAACTCACGGTGTTTACTATTTATTTATTTATCACTGTTCGCTGATCCACTCTCGATGAACGTCTGGTGAGCAATGACTTCAATAATCGATAATTATAGACTTCTAAACGCACCCCTAAGATCAAGGGTGGCGTGGAAACGAAATCCTGAACCTTTCTGCTTTGTTGAAACATAGAATTTTCCATTGATCCAAGAGTGCGCGAAGGTCCTTTCTGGAATACTTGTATGTTGATTTCAACCGGCGCGCTCGATCCGTTACAGTATTATTGATGATGATGATATATCCCAACGACAGAGAAAGATATTTTCAGTGCCGATATAATTAGGACATGTGTTAGTTCTAGACTGAATCGGTATGTGACATTTTCCGCATCATTAAAACTAATGAGACCTTCGATGTATACAGGAGACGAAAGTAACAAATATGTACATTTTACTGCTTAAAATTGTACGCGGAAATATAATTGAAATTTTCGTAAAATGTTTTTCATTCAGGGCATTATGTTCACATCATTAATGTTACATGTATTTATTGTAGCTCCGTATTTTGAAGTGGTGGTGAATTTTAAATATTCCGACTGTTCAAACTTTGTCATTGCAATTTCAAGTTTCAAAATTCTACACCTTCGTTTTACCTCCTTAGGGGTTGAATTTAAAAAAATGCTCGAATATAGATTTGCTTATTTTTAAAGAAGAGTTAGTATGTTGAATTCAATACCTCTCACCTTGACGATTTGTGAGATATGAACATTTTGTCAAAAAACTCTACACCCCCTTTTGACTCCCCCTAGATGTATGAAAATTACTTTTTACTTTTTATTACATTTTTTAAATACAAGTTTTTTTTATAATTTTTTTTTTAAATTTTATTTCTATCCAATTTTCCTACCCAACTTAACTTGAGAGTATTCTCTACCGGAAGTACTACCTCCTGCACTCTTCATATCAAATCCTTTGCCTCGCCTAAAAACGGTTAACGCTCTCCCGACGCTATTTTTAAAGCTAAAGAGTTCGGGTAAACGCAAAATGAAGGACCAAGAAACACACTACAGATTCTACAGGCGAAGATTTGGATGCGTGTGAAAGATTACGTCATTTTTAAAAAGTTGTAAGTTTTTCCAGGAAATTGTTTTTCAATTTTTCGCCTGTAGGATTTGCAATGTGATTCTTGGTCCTTCATCTGGCGTTTACCCGAACGCTTTAGCTTTAAAAATAGCGTCGGGAGTGCGGTGACCGTTTTTAGGCGAAGTGAAAGAATTTGAGTTGGAGAGATTACTCTTAAGTCAGTGCCTAATTTCAGATTATTGATATACCGTGTGATGACGTAGTGTAAATTTGTTTTTTTCAAGCTTATAAGTGTATTTTTCTGTTTGTACTTTGTGTATTGTATGTATAAAAACGCAAACAAATTTGTTTTCAAAAGCTCAGATAAGTCTTCGATTTGCAAGCAATGCGAATTGTAACTTTTTCCCAAGATGTAACACCCAACGATTTGTGACAAATCAAGTGGGTGTTGCTCTCAGTTTGTCGCAACATGGTAAGCTTTTTTTCAAATTGCCATATCTTCGAGTCAAAAAATCGTAGCTCGACTTTTGGTAGCTGGATTGAAAGCTGAGACTTTAATCTTTCGAGCTAAGAAAGTTGCGAAAACATTTTTTGCTTGGAAGTGGTGCAGTGACACACAGAAACGTCAGGGAAATTGAATGTCAAATACTAACAGTTAATGCTTTTACCGCCAAAATGTTTTATTCGAAATTTTTTACGATTTTTTTACCCAAACTTACTTTAGTTTGAAAATTGATGATTTTTGATTACGTGCAGTAGTTGATCTCTTAATTCTTTTGAGGAATTTATAAATAAGTAACGATTCCTCCGTACCGTTTCTTACCAAACACACTCGATGCAGTGTGCGTTCTGCTTTACATTGTTATAAAAAAACGAAGTATGTAGGGACTTTATAGTGAAGAAAAAGTTTAATGATCAGTAATTATTTTTAAAAAATTACACCGTCATATAAAACTTACAGAGAAGGGTTAAAAAATAATTAAATTTTATAAATATATAATTTGCATTTTACGCAAATTTCCAGGCGACGTTTTTGACGTTAAGACATGTGGAATATGGTGGAGACGCACAGACAGCCCAGCTGATATAATTAATGTACGGGCGTTGCTGTACGTTGTGTACCTAACGTTAACGATCATTACCGGTGTATCATTCGCGATCCTTGAAAAGGGACTCTGTCTCTCTGTGAAAGGAGCACATCATTAACACAACTGCCAAGTGGCAAGGATAATCACCGGAATATTCATTCAAACACTGTACTTCGTACGCTCCTAAACATGGCCGGATCAAGACAAAATTTTGCAGTAAGTAGACTGCTATAAGATTATACTTATACATTTTATTTATCGCATATAACATGAAAATTATTGATGGAAAGTTGTTGTTGTTGGCACACAGTTTAAAGAAATATGATAACATAAACATAAATAAAAAAATTTATTAAAAAAACAAAAAACCCGACTGCGTAAAAATCGAACATAAAAGATGAAAACAAGATTAAATGATAACATGCAGTCGGAGGCATAGTAGTAACATCAGGTATTTCTGTTCAATTTGTTACTACTATTATGCCTCCGACTGCATGTTGTTACTACTATGCCTCCGACTGCATGTTATCATTTGATCTTGTTTTCATCTTTTATGTTCGATTTTTACGCAGTCGGGTTTTTTGTTTTTTTAATAAATTTTTTATTTTATACTTTTTAGTTATGAGTACCTAGCTAGCTATTTACCAGACTGGATTTCCTATCAGCATCAGTACTACATCACAATTGCACTGGAATTTAAGTTTAAATTATGTGATTTTTCAAATGTTTTTAATTAAAAATAAATCGATATAGATCCTAAACGGTCAGTCGAATCGAAAAATGTTGAGGGAAAACTAAAAATGATTTTTAAATACCTATTCAACGATACCTCACTTGACATAGTTTGTTGACTTTCATTTTTTTTATTTTCACAATATGGCGTCCTGTAGTCGCCATATTGAATTTTCACTAACGTCATGTCTTTAGTGACACTCGCCGGACTAAGGGGAATTGACTGACGTGTGAATCATAAAAATCGGCCCAGGCGTTTGGTCTGTATAGTGCTTCAAAGGAACATTTCATTTTTTCATTTTCACAATATGGCGTCTTGTAGTCGCCATATTGAATTTTCACTAACGTCATGTCTTTAGTGACACTCGCCGGACTAAGGGGAATCGATTGACGTGTGAATCATAAAAATCGGCCCAGGCGTTTGGTCTGTATAGTGCTTCAAAGGAACATACAAACATACATACATACATACATACATAGGCTGTTAAACACATTACCACTCCTTTGCGTGCGCAGTCGGGTAAAAAGCTTATTTTTTGTAAAACAATCATGGTGTTCTTGGTTACTTATGGCATAAGTACCTACGTTCAAGTTTCTTCTCATATTATGCAACAAAAAACATTAGAATACTATGAGCAGAACAAATGACATTGATAATAATTAATTGGTGAATGTAGTGGGAGCTTGATTTTAATCACAATCAATTTTTTTGTTCCATTTGTGTTTGTTTATAATTTTGTCTGTTACGAGAGATAAAATAGAAACTGTTATAAGAAACAGCGTTCCTAAGATCTCTGCTATAGCCTATTTTAAAGCTTTTTATTGTAGACTATATAATATGAAACATAAGGTAGACGCACTGCTCGATCACTTTTGTGTTTATAATTAATAGAATAGATTATTACAAAATATGGACAGTGCCAAACTTGGCCGCTAGGGATGCCAGCTATATAACTACCGTCATGGTCTGTGGGCAGTTCATAGTAGTGTGTAAAGAATAAGTTTATGTAAAATAATAAATCGTTGACAAATACAAAGCCGATGTGCTATGTGTTTACCATCAGTGTTCAAATTATAGTATTTTCAAAGGATCCGGAACTGAAAAGAAGTTGTTGCATGCCATCAGAAAGGAGAAAAACTTGATTTCTTGCTTGTTTTTCTATGAAAACCAGTATGATAGCTTAGGTGGCTATATGCCTGCTGCATCTGTATTATATTTGTCATGTGCCCATCTCCATTACAATGTTGTTAACTTGTTAGATAGGTATAACAGAAATTTAAAAATATTAATTTGAGTTACACATCAATCAATAGGTTTATAACAAACTTGAAAATTAATATTTTTTAATTTTTCTTTGCTGCGATAATAGATATTTATGCAACAAGTGGCTTAAGTGACGAATTATATGACAGTCGCGATGTTGCGATACGAGCCTGAGCTGTTATGTTGCATTTACACCACACTTCTGGTACAAATGCAACATAACCTCAGGCTCGTATCGCAACATCGCGACTGCCAGATTCTTCACTTTTGCAACAACTACTTCAAAAGTTCAATTTTAAGCAAATAAAACGCAATTTAGATCTACATTTTATTAGTGGAATTATAACACAGTAATCTATAAAGTACTACCTTACGTACATGTGTTTTAAAATAAAACAAAACAGTACTACCATAGCACGGAGTGCGTAAAATTTTACTTCACACACTACAGCAGAAGCTTCCATGAGGAATCACTTTATTGCAAAAAGTATATTATCAGTAAAATACGATATTAAATTTAAAATATTTTTTTGCACATGTATGTTATGTAATAATCTTTTCTGTCAACCATAAAAAAGTCCACCGTAGTTTGGTGGTGAGGAACCGATGCCCTAGTGGTTTTAATAGAATTCTTAGCAATCCTTCAAATTTCAATTCATAAGACATAAAATCGACTTGCTTAAAATATAATACTCCCTTTCTTATTTCGATAATACACAACAGGAAAACGGCAAATCTATACTTGTCTCAGTTTTGGTTTGAACTACAATAATGCTAACAGGTGTTGACATAGATTAATAGGTAACAATGGGAATGATATAATAATATTATACAAATATATTGATAAATGGTTTTGCGATATATAAATGAAACAGGTGCCTGAACTCTCATTATGGTTACGTAAGCATGTTTGGTGTGACGCCATATGTCGCATTGTACAGTTTATATGCAGCGGCAACAACAATTGCGCTACCAATATGGAGGAGTGCTGTGACACTTGCGGTGTGCAGATGCATGTGGGATTATCTCCAGATTATAATCCTCAATATGCCATATTAATGTTCCAATATATTACTCTCTCGTGTTGTACGTCATCCTGATTCCATCATCGTCATCGTCTTTGTCATTCCCACTCCAGGGATTCTCAAGTCGTGGAAATTGGAAAGCTTAACCCGGAAGTGTTCGTGTGGTCTAAAATGGCATTAGGTGCCCGCATTGGGTAATTTTGGCTAGACATATCAAAATATAGTACTAGATATAAATAATGATATATAAAGCTCAGAAGTGATACAAAGGAAAAAGAATTACAATATTTATTTGCTAAACACTTTGTTATTCAACGTTTCGACACAAATTGTCGTTTCTTTAAAATTTTAAAAATTATCTAGTAGTTTTTTTATGACAATTGTCTAAGGCCTAAGCAATTTTGTAATATTATTTAGACGATCTATGTTATTGTCCTTTTTAGGAAAAAATATTGGTATTTACTTATTAATTTTATTTCGATGTCCTCATAGAATTTATCAATGATTTTGCATGCACATTGACATGCAATGGGCATCATTTAACATAATTTCGAAATTTAATAACATAATACTTAACTTTGTACACTTAGAAGATTTAACTAGAAGTCTTATAGTAAACAAATTTTAAATGTTTGTTGTAGAAATGATGTTAAAGGCTAACAAATAATATACAGTATGTAAACAGGTAAGCTGCACATAGGGAAATTAGCATTGAGAAAAAATGAATGGATCAGAGTGAGCCATGACTCATAATGCACGTATTTATATAGAGTTGCTAGGGTTACTTTAGTATTATTATTTTAATTTCAATTATTTTTATTTTAATTGCCGTTTAAATGTCAAGTAAAATAAAAATAATTGAAACTAAAATAAAAACACTGACAAAATCATAGCAACTCTATACAGTATGTAAACAGGTAAGCTGCACATAGGAAAATTAGCATTGGAAAAAAATGAATGGATCAGAGTGAGCCATGACTCATAATGTACGTTATTATATAAAGTTGCTATGGTTTTTTTTAGTGTTTTTATTTTAGTTTCAATTATTTTTATTTTAATTGCCGTTTAAATGTCAAATAAAATAAAAATATTTGAAACTAAAATAAAAACACTAAAATAACCATAGCAACCCTATATAAATACGTACATTATGAGTCATGGCTCACTCTGATCCATTCACTTTTTCCCAATGCTAATTTCCCTATGTGCAGCTTACCTGTTTACATACTGTATAAATACGTGCATTATGAGTCATGGCTCACGCTGATCCATTCATTTTTTCCCACTGCTAATTTCCATATGTGCAGCTTATCTGTTTACATACTGTATATACCTATTAGGTAAATTATTGCGTAAAAAGTTATGTTCATTTTGATTTTTAATTAAAAATAAAAAGGAAGGTACCTATACAGGGTGTCCCAAAAAGAATGAGACATAAAGTAACAGCTGATTCCTTACAAAAAAATATTGCGGTAGACCCCAACTTGTTGATATTAAAAGAGATACAGGGTGTCAAAGTTTAATTTTTATTTTTGATTTTCTTAAATAACTTTTAAAATAATTTAGGCATTTTAATAAAATTTGGTATATGGGGATTTTTTGACATGAGAAATTCAAATCTAACCTTGGTATGGCTCTTACTTGTAGGGGGCGCCACTTATACACCTTTTCATTCATTCAAATAGTCATAACTTTTTTGTACGCACACGTACTATTTTTTTGAATTAAAAAATTGATTTTTCCGTAATTTTTCCGTAAAAAAGGTATACTCTGTAAAAGTGGCTAGGAGTAACCTTTTTCAAGATATTTGCACTTAAAGTAATCGATGCAATGTGGTTATAAATGGCAAATTTTGAAAATGAACATAGGTGGCTTTGAAAACGTCGGCGCGGCGTTATCATGGTAATTTTGACAGTTTTATTTAAAAATTCAATGTTTTTTATTAAAATGCCGCGTCATAATGATAAAAATAAAAATTAAACTTTGACACCCTTTTAATATCAACTTTCGGAATAGACACGTTGGGGTCTATCGCAATATTTTTTTGTAAGGAATCAGCTGTTACTTTATGTCCCATTCTTTTTAGGACACCCTGTATATATAAAAAGTGATTAATAAGCCTTGCAGAGCGATCTTTTGTCTACGCGCTAATAGGTAAAAAGACAGCGAAGAAATATTGCGAAATTGTTATACAGCAAATTGTGTAACTCGAGAAATCACAAAACTCGATGCCCCGATAAACGAGAGGATTTATCGTAACGAAAGTTTACTTGTACTTTGAAGGTAATAGGAAAACCCGTTCCAAAATTGACATGTTGAATACCACTTGTTAAAAGTTATAGATGAGACATAGTTTTCAAAATAATGCCGCGTACATTTGTAAGGATTCATAATATATTCCATTTTAAGCCATCGCGTCGCATCATACAAAGCAAAAAGCTTTGATGTCACTGCGTGGAAGTTTTGTTTTTTATTCGCGAAAGGTTTCCAGCGTGTAATGTGGTAAGTGTTCTGCATTCGGTTTGTTGTTGTAACACATCGTTTTGCAAACTGAATAAATAAATACGAACGCTATTTACTTTTATTTATTTTATCTGAAGGGGATGTTTTGTACAAATAAGTTTATATAAATTATGGGGAAGACCTCGATGGAAAATATTTGTAACTTATCAGCACACCAATATAAGTTAGTTTCATAGTTTAACCCTTTATTTTCCTTTTGGTTATTGAAGTACCTACTGGATTGTCCGAATATACTCGATACTGCTGAAATCAAAGAAAATAATTTAGAATTTTCTTTTTTTTATTTCAAAAAATGTATTTTAACATGTTTTAAGTACAACGCAACATTTTTGTCTTCTTTTCAGGGGTTCATATTTAAAAACGTGCTTGTAGCTGTCTCCGCCTCTATTTTCTACACGAGGAAAATGTATTTTAGTTATCCAATATAGGATATAGGAAAAATATTCAAGAGAAAAAATAGAAAAAAAAATATTAGAAGTGTACTTTTTTTCCCTAAAACACAAAACTGCGATTTCACACTATTGATTGAGAGCTTCACTTTCAGTTTAGTACTTGCACTTTCATTATCCGAATATTATACTCGAATACTGTATTTTGAATCTAATAAAGTCATATTTTCATTTTTAAATTGTAAACTATTTTTAATTGTGTTCCTTTTTTCAAACATTCATACTACTAGGAATTCAGTTCCTCAAAATTTTTTCTGCTGCCTTCCGTTGGTAAACTAAATTTTTGATTTTTTTTTCTATACGAGTGTCCTTACTAATTCCAGGCAAGAATCGAAATTATTTCATATACAAGATCATGACTGCCGACCTTATTCTTATTATGCATCGTTTTATAGCTCGAGTTTTATATCAGAAAATAAACGCTAAAAACAATTGTCACGTCTGGTCGAATCCAGTATGTCCCAAATGTGAGTTTAAAATATCTATACTAGATATTTTAAAATAAAAATAAAAATAGGAAGAAATCCTTTCCAAAAATTTTTTTTTTTATAAAATCATTTATTAAGCGCTTTCGGAACTTAGTCCATCTTCAGAATAACAAGAGATTTTTTTATATTAAAAATCTCGAAAATAATCACAAATTAAAACAAAAATTTTTAAAAATATAATATTACCGAGTAAATATCAGGCTTGCTGCGCTCAATGAACTGACTGACAAAAAATAATGAAAAATAATAAAACCAGATGTAACCTCTATTGTCCTTGAGGAAACAAAATTTTTTATAAATTGTAGTGATTAATACTATTTCGATAAAATTTGTTATTATCTAAATCATCCATAATTATGTTAAGATTTTTATGTGGCTCTGATTTGATGACATCTAAAACTATATGAAATTTTTCTAATTCATTTAAAAGGCTAGATTTATGTTTGGTTTCTAAAATTTGAAAATAATTGTGGGGATCATAATTGTGATTTTCATTGGTTAAATGTGAAGCGAAACTGGATTTGTGGTTATAGATATTCTTTAAATCTACAATGTGTTCTTTAAACCTAGTACGGAAATTTCTACCGGTTTGGCCTATGTAACTTGCTCCGCATTCACAAAATAACCGATAAACACCGCAATGTTCCAAAATGTCGTCATTATCTTTAATTTTCACTAGAGATTTTTGTAGTGTCTGAGAATTTTTGAAAGAAATCTTAATATTGTAACGTTTAAATATATTCTTTAGACTATAACAATTATTGTTGAAAAACGGTAATGAATAAAATGTGGAATTTAGAGATGTTTCTGAATAAATTAATGTACTGTTTGAACTTATGTGATTTTTAAAAAGAAATCTGTTATATATTTTTTTGATGAAATCAATTGAAAAGTCATTGTCGGTGCCTATCTGGATAATAGTTTTCAATTCAATTAAAAAATTTTGTTTCTTCAAGGGGTAATTAAAGAGTCTATGAAAAGCACTATTAAAAAATGCGTTTTTATGTTCTATTGGATGATTCGAAGAAAATGGTATGCAGTGATTTGTGTGTGTCTGTTTTCGAAAAATTTTAAATTCAATAAAGCCATAGTTATTATGAGAAATAGTTAAATCTAGAAAATTTAAGCTTTTATTTGATTCCACTTCTAAAGTAAACTGTAATTTATGGTTATAAGTATTCAGACCATTTAATAAATCAGTCACTTCGCTGAGGGAGCCGTTGTAAATGACAAAAATATCGTCAACAAATCGTCTCCAATATAAAATGTTTTTGATATGTGAATTATTAGGGTCTGTAAATATGAGAGTTTCCAAATGATCCATAAAAATATTGGCTAACAGAGGTGATAACTTAGAACCCATTGCCAAGCCATCTGATTGTCTGTACAAAGTGTTGTTAAATTGGAAATAATTTTGTTCCAATAAATCTCTAGTGAAAATTAAAGATAATGACGACATTTTGGAACATTGCGGTGTTTATCGGTTATTTTGTGAATGCGGAGCAAGTTACATAGGCCAAACCGGTAGAAATTTCCGTACTAGGTTTAAAGAACACATTGTAGATTTAAAGAATATCTATAACCACAAATCCAGTTTCGCTTCACATTTAACCAATGAAAATCACAATTATGATCCCCACAATTATTTTCAAATTTTAGAAACCAAACATAAATCTAGCCTTTTAAATGAATTAGAAAAATTTCATATAGTTTTAGATGTCATCAAATCAGAGCCACATAAAAATCTTAACATAATTATGGATGATTTAGATAATAACAAATTTTATCGAAATAGTATTAATCACTACAATTTATAAAAAATTTTGTTTCCTCAAGGACAATAGAGGTTACATCTGGTTTTATTATTTTTCATTATTTTTGTCAGTCAGTTCATTGAGGGCAGCAAGCCTGATATTTACTCGGTAATATTATATTTTTAAAAATTTTTGTTTTAATTTGTGATTATTTTCGAGATTTTTAATATAAAAAAATCTCTTGTTATTCTGAAGATGGACTAAGTTCCGAAAGCGCTTAATAAATGATTTTATAAAAAAAAAAAATTTTTGGAAAGGATTTCTTCCTATTTTTATTTTTATCTTGATTATTCCAAATTTATTTGCGTAATAGAATAGTTAGATATTTTAAATCTATTGATTTTATTTTTCCGTTTAATCTGACAGATTTAATTTAAAAGATAATTAACATTCGACGGAATATAAATAAACTAAAATCTGTTGAAAGCCTCCCTCAGTGTAATTATTGAAAGTAATTTTAAAAGGTGCTGAATCGTTGGATGGTTCAATGTTCACGTGACTGGGAGGAATTCGTGATGTCAAAGTCTCTTTACTACATAGTAATACCGACGCCGCGTCTATTAGTGTGTATATACGCTGACGTAATTATCGGTAATTAGTGAATCGTCTTTTGAATGTAGAAAAGATCTTCAAGAACTGTATCAAAGAAACCCATTTAATATTTTGAACAATAGGCGGAGTGCGAGAGACTGGCGATTTTGATTTGGCAATCCTTGCACTGTCTAGATAGATATACAGCGTATTTGGTTTCATCTAGTAGGCTCAGCTCATAAAAACCATGGAAACGTTATTTTTGCCGTGCTTTTAGATAGATTTCAGAGTTAGCCTACTATTTGATATAATTTGAATTCAATGTACCGAATGTACAGTCGCGGACTTAAAAAAGTTTACACCTGTATCATCTAGTTACCGGTTTTTTTAATTTTTGCATAATATTGTAATTTGGATTTTGATAGTAATGTATCAATTACTAAGGTTTACATCCTAAAAATTCAATAAAAAATTATTTTCAAAACACCTCATTTGTTTATTATACAATCCAAATTACTCAATATTATTCAATTAAAACATAAAAAGATTTGATAATATTTGATACTAGCAAATTCCTTCCTCCAATCTTGCAATAATTCTTCTTTTTTGTTCATCGTTTTAACAATTTCGAGGCATTTAAACGACAATTATTTCTTTCAATTTTTGACATTTACATTTACCTATCAAAAACTAAATTTGTTGCTAAGCTACTGTCTTTTTGTGAACTCACACAGAAAAACTCAAGTGTAAACTTTATTAAGTCCGCGACTGTACACTAATTCAATTGGAGAAATTATGTTGGTTCAAATCAAACGCACTGTATAAGGTGATCACGTAGAACTGATTTTTAACGAGTTTCAAAAAAGAGGAAGGTTCTCAATTCGATCAGTATGTATTTTTTTTAAATGTATGTCCAGCAATTACTCAGCAAACTAGATACGTATAAGTATTGCAAATCCACTGAAAAGTAAAATAATAATATTACAAAATTACGAAATTGTTTAGATAATGGATAGAAAATAACTTTTTGCTAATTTCTAAGGGCCAGCGCACACATGCTAGCTACTTTTTATATAGAAAACGCGTGATTTAGCAACTGTATCACGATTATATCGCAATTTGACGATTACTCAGCTATACGAAATTTCTCGTTTGATCGTGTGATTTGGCAATAGCATGGAGACTCAAACGCACTTTCAAGCGATCTAGCGTTTGTTTCGCATTCGCGTGCCTGCAGTGCAGCTTCATAGGAATCCATGATATGGTGTGCTGTGTTTTCGATAATCGCGCGTTCGCGATACGTCAGTTGTGTATTCCAGCGAGTTATAATGTGCGAGATTACGTTGTTGGCATGGCTGCATCTGACGATCTACAAGCGACTGAATTGCACAATCGTGATACAAAATGTAGCATGTGTGCGCTGGGCCTAATGTCTTGAAAAAGACACGATTTGTGTTGAAATGTTGATCATTAAAGAGTTTAGCAAATAACGATTGTTTTTCATTTACCTTGTATTTCAGTTTTCCTAGAATCATAACTTCAAACAAGGAGATTTGAGAAAATTAATAGCAACTTATTATCTTAGGTTGACGTAGTATATAAATTCTTGGTAGCAAGTGTTTCCGTGCTAGGTAGCCGTGGTCTAATGGATTTTACTCCGTACGTTTCGCCCAAAGCTCCGTTGGGCATCTTCAGCGGCGATTGGCAATACGGTATGATCTTCTTGCCGTTCGACTGATCATATCGTATTGCCAATCGCCGCTGAAGATGCCCAACGGAGCTTTGGGCGAAACGTACGGAGTAAAATCCATTAGACCACGGCTACCAAGATGTCTACCGGCCGTGAAAGCATGAAACTCCAATTTATATAAATTCTGTTACTATAAGCGTCTGTCGTGCCGATTTTTATCATATACTCAATACTCAATACTTTTATTTTCCATAAGCAGACAGATGTCTAGGAATAAGTCACATATTAAAAATACACATTGAAATACAAGAATACACATTAAAATTTAGAAGATAAAAAGTCATCGACACTATAAAAACATTTCTCTAATAAAAAATATTTTAATTTATTTTTAAAACTTGTGAACGTTTTGGCATCTTTGATCGTACCTGGTAGTTTATTGTAAATAACACTGCACATATATTTTGGGCTTTTTTTAAATAGACTAAGTCTATGCTTGTCAGTATGAATACTGTCCTTGCATCTAGTGTCATAATGATGTATATTATAGTTTTTCTCAAAAATCAATATGTGCTTTCGAGCATACAATGCGACCTCAAGTATAAATACGCAAGGAAACGTAAGAATCCGTTGTTTTAAAAATGTCGGCTTGCAAGAGTCTCTGGGTTTCAAATCAAAAATTAATCTTATAATTCTTTTTTGGCTAACAAATAGTCTGTGCCAGTCTACAGATTGACCCCAAATCCCAACATTATATCTCATGACTGAATAAACAAGTGCATAATATACTTGCAATAACACACTTATGTCAGTATACGATTTTAGCACTCTGAGGGCATAATAAGCACTATTGATTTTTTTTACAAACTAATTCAATATGGCTGGTCCAACGCATATCACTGTCAATCATAATACCAAGAAATTTTACTGTAGTTTCAGACTGTAACATTAAGCCATTTAGTAATGGTGAAAAGGTAGCTGCTGATTTATTGCCAAAAGAAATAATATTAGTCTTATTTTCATTAATTACTATGTTATTTTTTTGGCACCATAGAGAAAATTCACTCAGCACCATATTTACATTTTTTTCAGTGTCAATAACATTTTTTCCTGTAACCAATATAGTGGTGTCATCCGCAAACATAATGACCTTGCCATTGCTAATAAAAGAGGGGAGATCATTAATATAAACCAAAAATAATAAAGGGCCCAGCACAAATCCCTGTGGCACACCAATATTTATATCTGTTTTATCAGAATACTCATCATCTATATTAACAATAAGTTGACGATTTGATAGATAAGAATGCAGCCATCTGGATACATTACCTCGTACTCCAATGCAGTTAAGTTTTTCAATTAAAAAATCAACGGACACAGTATCAAATGCTTTAGATAAATCAAACATTATACCAACCACAAAATCATTACGGTCCACAGCTTCATAAATGGCCTGAGTCATGTCAAAAGCTGCAGAGAAGGTTGTCCTATTTTCTCGAAATCCATGCTGACTGTTACTCAAAATATTATATTTATTAAAGAATTTTATGAGGCGATTGAAAACAATACGTTCCATAAGTTTAGATATTGCTGATACAATCAATAGTAGTTTTATTATATTAGGAGACTCCATTTGACCTCTTGCACTTGTTAAATTTTAAAATTAAATTATTATGACCATCCTTGGCAAGAATATGAATTTTATTTTATTTTACAAAAAATAAATAAAATTACACGCGACATGTTTCGGCAACTTGAGTTGCCATCATCAGGCGTAAAAAGCAATTTACACAAGAAAAGGGTGTGTGTAATATAAATTAATTAATTATCAATAAATTGTTGTAAAATTATGAATTATAACCTTAATTTTTTACCTTATAGGTATTATAGTGTAACATTATATTAAATTTAGCAAAGTTAAAGTCGTTGAGAAACTATACAATATACATGTCTTCAATAGAACAGATATAAATTTATTTAACCAAATTGGTTGTAGACTTGTATCCATAATTAAAATAATTAATAACAATTTTCAAAATTTTTTTAAAAAACGTGGCTGAAAAAATTACTAAGTATAAATTGAAATGTGAAATGCTGAATATTGATTTATGTTGGGCATTATAGAAAATAAAAAATTCGACTGATGACCAGTCCTATACTTCCCACCTAGTAAATATTTGCAAAAAATAAACACTCTTTTTTTTATTCTTTGACTAGGCCCAAATAACCTTAGCTGTTGGTGGTCTTTAAAACACAATTTAATTTTTATTCTTTGAAAAAAGCATGGCCCTCTTTTTTGTTTGGTGATCTATTGATGGCTAGCTTAATATAGCAAAAATCATGGTTACCTTGATTTACGTACAATTTTTATTTTTTTTAGTAAAATATTTTTTTTCTCGAAAACTATACATTTTAGAGAAAAAAAATATTTACATTTTTTTCATATTATAACATCTAGAATTCATTTATATTTTTTTTTACCTATGTTAATACGTGACATTGAGGACGTTTTTTTGAATATCTCAGGATCCACTGAACCGATTTGACTCAAAATCTAATCAGATCTAAGTTAAAGGCTGATAAACACAATAGAACAATCGGCATGCCCGTATGTTGTTCCGTTCTTAAAATATCGAAGGCGAAAAATTGACCACATACACACACACACACATACACACATACACACATACACACATACACACACACATACAGACATCAGTCAGAAAATGATCTTAAACGATTGCTAGGGTCTCAAAACGTGAAAATCTGTTAAAATCTCGAAATATTGTTTTCGGACTGAATCCATTACTTCCCTACCATAGTAGAGGTGGGAAGTAAAAATCAAAGACGCTAAATTTAATATAATGTTACACTATAATATAAGGTAAAAAATTAAGGTTATAATTCATAATTTTACAACAATTTATTGATAATTAATTAATTTATATTACACACACCCTTTTCTTGTGTAAATTGCTTTTTACGCCTGATGATGGCAACTCAAGTTGCCGAAACATGTCGCGTGTAATTTTATTTATTTTTTGTAAAATAAAATAAAATTCATATTCTTGCCAAGGATGGTCATAATAATTTAATTTTATAATAGTAGTTTTGTTCGTTTCGTATCAGGACTGTCAGTTTTATAAATGGACCTGCAGCTTAATCGATTGATGTCAGGAAGATGCCAAGCAATAGGCCCCCATTTTACACTGTCAGTTTTGGGGTAGTTAAATAGACCTAATAAGTGTAATGGTTAACTAATCTACTGGGTCGCCTGATACATCTTTCCCTTTATTTTACGTTGACTTAACACTCACTCATCATCCAGCTATTTCATACTGACGTTGCTTTTATTTCAATACCTGCACGATCTTAGTAGGTGTTGGTAGCAGCAGGAACGCCCCTCTATATATACTAGCTATACTATAGTACTATATGTGCTCTTTCTACTTTCTATAAGTAAAGTGTAATTAGGAAGAAGTCTGTCTCTCAATAATGACTTTTCTATAATTAACGTGTAGTCAACTTCTGTAACTCTCAACTTTGCTTTTATATTAGATTCTTTTTCTTGAACAAATACAAGATACAACTTTTAAATTGTATGTTATGACGTTTCAAGAAAGATTTCCGGATTGGCAACAGGCGGAGTTTATGGTCTAGTTTTAAAATTATAACAGATAATTTTTTGTTACATATATGACATATGGTTTTTGCTGACACACGCAATATTATACAGGTTGATTAAAAAAAATACAAACCGGAACTTCGGAAGTGATTTTCAGGGATTAATTCGAACTGTTTTCCTTTGATAACTACTCACTATGTGGCACAGGTCGTTTTGCCAAAGGGATTAATAGTATCAATGCTTATTTTTATGGGAGAAACTAAGAAATATTGCCATACAAAAGTATTGGATCATGCTATACCATAGGTATGTCATATGTAGGGCATGCAAATATTCGGATGTTTCAGGTATTCGAATATTCGCTCAAATTTTAGCCAATATTCGAATATATTCGAATATATTCGAATAATTGGTAAAAATAATAAAAACACTGCGGAACTTCAATAAATGACTTTTAATTATTTAAAATCAACACGCCTACTGCATGTCCATAAATCCAATCAATATTTTAACAACAAAAGCAGCTTACTTCTAATTAAAAAGAGATCAAATAATCATTTTTACTTTACTTAGTTACGTAAAAATTCAGATCAAATCAACTAAATATTAGAGCGAACATAGCTTCCGAGAACCATAGATCAAATGAACATATTTAAGTAATCAAAAAAATTCAAAATTCTTTCTTTCTGTTTTTCCTATTCAAACAAAAATATTAAATGAGCATCTAAGACGCATTTTTATTAATTAGTACCACAAAAGTATGGGATATTGCTCCCCTATAAAAAAAATACTTCACAAATAAATAATACGTCTATTAGCACGTGCGAAGAGCAAATCAAGCAAATTAAGTACACGTACGTAACGTAACGTAAGTAAATAGTTATATCAAATAAACATGCAATAATTAACAAAAAAAAACTTTCCTCGCCCCGTTTCGATACCCCTCCCACGCCCTAGCGCGAACTTAGAGCTAGTGTAGCATTTGTAAGATGTTTTAGCGCCGCCGTAAACCGTTTTTAAACAATTTTAATTCTTAACAAATAATTCGAATATATTCGAATAATAGGAATTACTATTCGAATAATAAATGCAGCCGAATATTCGCTATATTCGAATATTCGAATATTCGAATTGCATGCCCTAGTCATATGGCATGAAGGCTCATTCGTAGTTTATTCACTTATTTAAATTTGCTATGCACGTTTTCCGTTGACCGATTAAAAATAGTATCGGTAAGTTGTTTTGATCAGACTATATCAGTGTTTCTCAGTTGCGATTTACCAAACACTTAACTCGGTTTTGTATCTCTTCCATACCACATATAATATGTACTTATACTTTACCAAAATACCAAAATATACATTAAGATCTTAGTGAAACAGCTGCTAGTTTGCACGTTTTTAGTCGATATAAAGTCGCAATTAATAATTAATTATTATACAAAAAATGTCTGATCACGAGATTATCTTTTATAATGTCAGCTATTACCTGTGATAATATCTTTAAATTAATTACATTTAAGTGTAAAATTTCAACTAACAGACTTATTTTATTTTTTGACTATGTACTTACCTTTTTATAATGTTCTCTGTATGAAATAAATTTCTATTTATATTTCTAATTATCGGAGGAATATACGCACCTTTAACACACAAATGTCATTCTGTTTGCTATGGTAAATACTGCATATCTACCAACTTTCAGGTTTCTAGGTTCAATCGTTTCCAAATTCGACTGGGGGCGACACCAAAATTGGCCACTTTTTCCCGATGCATTAGCATTATATAAGGAGATGATTAAGAACAAGATTAAGAACAGATTTTTTGCAACTTCGGCGCCCTCTACAGTTTAAAATATTAACTACATGGTATTGCGACAATGTTCAAAAATAATTGTAAAATTTTAATTCCAACATTTCTTGTCTAAAATGTTTTTGCCTACGAGAAAAATCGAATTCAAAATTTTTTCAAGATGGCAGCACTTGATACGGGGGGTGAGGATACGCCATTTTGGTTTTTGACTTGTCTTATGTCCCTCAACCATTTGGGCAAAACAAATCTATGTGGTCAAATTCGCAAGGTAAGGCTATAATTTTACTGTACTAAATTAATTCATGTAACATTGGTTATTTTTATGTTTTCTTTTTAATAAACTTTTATTTTGTAATAATTAAGTTATCTTTACCGTGTTATAATCACAATTGTGATTATAACAAGTTAACCTCGCCTGCCAACATCACTAGTCGCATCAGATCAAAAGAATCCAAGGGTAACATATTTTGGTGAAGTGGTGGAATACGCCGCTACACAGTTAATAAAAGTTTTTAACCAATTGTATAGTACAGTGTCCTGATAAATAATTATGAATTCTGCAAAGCATTTCCTGTACATAGTAAGACATATCTTTCCAATAGATAGTGTGGACGTAGGAAGAGATTTGCGGCTATCGAAAACAGAGACACTACAAGAGTCCCAGCCACTCTGCACTCTGTTTAGATATGTCTGTCTATTTTATTGTACGGAAGGATCGAGTTTTAGTACACAAAGCACGTGTTAGTCTCCAACCTGAAAACTAAGTAGATCAGATAAAGAAAACAACTTTATATGTCTATCTACTGTACACTCTGGGAATGAGAGTTGGTAGGTGTACTCTACTCTACTCTAGCCTATTCTACCTATTCATCTATTAAATAAATGTAGAAACATGACTTAGAACAGCCTAACAGGTGTTCTTAGTGAGTGTTTTCTGTAAGGAAAATAGGAACATCTTTTAGTGTCTATAGTAATGAGAGTTTGGTAAGTGTATGCTACTCCATTTTATGTATTTGTTTATTTAATAAATGCATTAACAACTTTAACAATAATTTTAGGACAGGTATGGGCGTTCATTCTGTAAGGAAAAAGAGAAATATTCATTTCTATTTCTCTGAGAAAAGGTTCCTAGGTTCAACGATTTCGGATGTGCGTTGATCAATCAGTAAAACATTTGTTTTATATATAGAGATGAAGAAATGTAACTTTGTTAGTTAAACAACCAGGTAACATATTATCTTTTAAATCATTGAAGTATTTACAATAAATGATAAAGGAGCGAGGATCGGCACTGTAGATACACTGCTTAATATGTTTAAAATATACTGAATTTTTATAAATTATGTTTCTATATTTAACAAACAGCTGTCGAGTCATTTAGGGCTAAACCTTACGCTTAAAAAAAGCTTTTGATGGCTATATATCGTATTGGTTGTAAATATATTTGGAATTTTTTTCTACTTTTAAAAACATTATATTAAAGCTAAAAATAAGTTAATATTTAAGTTAAATAATATTTTATAATAGTTTATTTATAGGAAATAGGTATCATAATATCGTTAAAATATGTTATAATTGATAGAAAATAATATTTCATAAGGATTTAAGTTAGAGTTTCCATTTTGAAAAATCGTGGGTTCTACTAATCTTAAAGTCAGATTAGGGATTGTGATTTGAAGCAAGACTTATAATGGATTTTCGTAAAAATGAAATTAAATAATTAACTCAATATATTATAGCGGCTTCAATTACGACAAAATTAGCTGTTAAAGCTAGCTATGAATCAAATCTGGTCCGTGTCTTCTGAATAGACCCATCCTTGATTCAAAAAGACCCAACGCTGCCACACTGGTTCCATCTCAATCAGAGACAGTGGTGTGAGGATTCGCGCGCCTTGTGTATGTAGACAAGAGGGAGATAATTTCGCAAACCTGCAGCACTCCTCCGAAAGGGAATTCTCCGAGGGTTTTATGTGTTGTACTATACCTTTTCCCTTTCCTTGTTGATGATTCCCATCTATGTGTGCCTGTGTGTGAGGGAGATTGGAGAAGAAGAGATGCGTATAGAACTCTCTCTTAATTACGGCCGCTGCAAAAGCCAACTTCATTCTATATTGTCGAGTACAGTTCTATATTAATTGTACAGTGATGGTTGAACACCTAATGGCTTTATGTTATCGTGATCAAGAATCATCCTTCGAGGCTGCTCATCCAGATAGGAAGCGTAACTTTTTTTAATAATTTTTAGAATATATTCGATTTTGAATTTCCGTGTTCTGAAAATAACATATGTAGGTAGTATATAATTAAAAATATAAAATCAATTTATAGCGCATGCCAATATTTGGACATTAAAAATATGACTTGAAAAGAATACAAAAACATGTTCAAGTTGGACTAGAGAAGTTTTGAATTAGAATATTTTATTTCAGGATAAGAGATAATGTATTTGACTATACGGTGATTCAGAAGTAACGTTGGCAGCTTTTAGGGCGTATTGATTGTATAAAAATTTCGATTCAAAATGTCTATTATCATTTTTGTGTACGGGGTGTAATTGCTAAATGATAATTTATTTAAGTGTGTCTTCATTCAAGTTGGACTAGAGAAGTTTTGAATTAGAATATTTTATTTCAGGATAAGAAATAATGTATTTGACTATACGGTGATTCAGAAATAACGTTGGCGGATTTTAGGGCGTATTGATTGTATAAAAATTTCGATTCAAAATGTCCATTATTATTTTTGTGTACGGGGTGTAATTGCCAAATGATAATTTATTTAAGTGCGTCTTCATTCATGCTGCCAACGCCGTCATCATCATTGTTCACGTTTATATTGAATCAGCAGGACTAGAAAGGTGGTCGTTTTCATCCATGCCTTTAGATGTGCCCATTTAAATAGCATGTAGCATGTTTCGATGGGTAGGATGCAAATGCAATCTTATTGTTAGAGCAAGGCTGTACATCCAAGTCGACGCTACGGTGGGCTACACTCGTTGAACCTGACGGAGAAAAGGTAGCAGTTAAAAAATGTGGAGACCGGTTGATCCTGCGGGCCAATCTGAAAACTTCCCGCTATTTTCGAGCAAAAAGAGCTCGAAAACGTTATTATATTTATATATTTTTGAGCTGTTATGTTTCTGACCGTTTTTGACGTATAACTCTCAAACCACTCGTACGATTAGGCTCAACATTTAATCAGATCTAAGTCTTGATAAACCCTTTCGATCGCCGTATTGAATGTCCAATTCGATCATTTCGTTCCAAAGATATCTTATGTTTACATACATACATGCATACATGTCTTCAGGTGTCTTTCCAAAAGTTTTAAAAGAGGCAAAAGTTGTTCCTGTTTTTAAGAAAGGAGAAAAGTTTAAGTTGCCAATTACCGACCTATTTCTGTTTTATCTACATTTTCTAAATTATTTGAACTAGCCTTTTGCACTCGACTAATATCATTCTTGCAAGATTTTAATATAATTTGTCCGAACCAAAATGGTTTTTGTCGTGGCAAATCGACCGAAGATGCAATTTTTTAATTAGCAACCGTAATTTCTAGTAGTCTAAATAATAAAAATTGTACTTCGGCTGTTTTTTGCGATTTGAGTAAGGCATTTGATACTGTAGATCACAAAAAACTATTGGCCAAAATTGAATGTTACGGTGTTAGAGGTACCAGCCATGATTGGATAAAATCTTTTTTATCTAACAGAACGCAGAGAGTGTGTATTAATAACGCTATGTCAGATCCTGTGCACATTTCTTCAGGTGTACCCCAAGGTTCTGTTATGGGTCCTATTTAGTTTATTTTATATGTTAATGATTTATCAAACAATGTTCGCTCCGATAAGCTCATTATGTATGCAGATGATACTAGCTCTATATCTGTTTCAAAAAAAATCGACAATCTAGTAATAGCAACACAAACTGCTAATGATGATATTTTTAATTGGTGTCAAGAAAACGATTTAATGTTGAATCCCGATAAAACTGTTTATATGTCATTTCATACTAAACAAAATAGGAGTAATTTAGATCTCAATCTTGTGTTAAATAATAAATGTTTAAATAAAAAATCAGAAGTTAACTTTTTAGGTGTAATGATAACTGAAACTCTGTCTTGGAACGCCCATGTTGATAATCTATCTGCTTTATTATCCAAAAGTGTTTTTGCTCTTCGTGTCATTAAAAATAGCTGTACTGATTCTAAAGTTTGTTTGTCTGTCTATTATGCCTATTTTTATCAACTTGTGAAATACGGTATTGTTAGTTGGGGTTATTGTTCTGACATTAAAAAAATATTTGTACTTCAAAAAAAGGCAATCCGTGTAATTTTTAATCTTGATTTTCGTGCAAGTTGTAAACAAACTTTTATTGATAAATGTATTTTAACCGTGCCGTCTATATATGTCTATTTTGCCTTGTGCTTTGTCAAGCAACGCATTCAAAATTACGATACATTTCAGGCTGTCCATGGACATGACACAAGAAATAATTCTAATGTAATTTTACCGAAGTCTTCAATGACATTATTTAATAATAGCGCCGAATATCATGCCTTAAAAATGTTTAATATTTTGCCGCATGATATTAAAATTTTGAATTTTAATAAGTTTAAAAAAGTAATAAAGGCAGCTTTAGTCAGTCAATGTCTTTATAACATTGATGATTTCTATATCTAATATGTATTTTATAGTGGACCGATTTGTATTAGGTGTTTGACGAATCCTCGTGTAATTGTATTATGGATTAATAAATTTCTATTCTATTCTATTCATACAATATAGATACATATATATATATTACATACACACACACACACACACATATACGGACGTCCATCTTAAAATAGAATAACTTCCTAGGACCTCCAAACATGGAGATCTGTTGAAAACTCGATTTTCGAAAATCGGACTGAAACCAATAACTTTTCGATTTTTTGAAAATCTTCAATTTTCAATAGCGGGAAGTTAAAAATGATGTCGGTAATGATGAGATTATAGACGTGGATTATGATGACAACTTAAACGAAAATGAATTTGAATAATTAATAATTTTAAAATACATTTTGAAGATAAAAATGCTAAAGGACATTTCGAATCGAAATCTCACAAGAAATATGCCCTCAAAACTTCTTCTGGCATTACTTTTAGGACACTTTTTAGGAAAATACACTGTAACCTGTTGATCTTATGATAAGATCTAATTTTTTTATGGATTTTAGTGAAGCTCCTTAATACGTCTGATTTTGAAACCGATATTTACCCAACGGTGTACCGACACATATTCTATTGGAACCTGTATACACGCCTGGTCTTACCCCGAATTTCCCATTCTCCTGTATTCCCTCGTTCCGTGTATTGTGCACTTCCCGGTCTCATCTCAAGTAAAAGTTCCGGTTATTTAATTACCCGAAATAATTGTAACTGCTTCCTGATATAGGAGACTTTCGCACACATATACACACACACACACATGCTCATACACATACATAGCATGCGTGTGGAATCGAAGGGGTGCAGATATATAGACAAAGAGGAAACAGAACTATATATGAATGTACCCTGGATAATGTTTATGCGAGTTAAATTGTGCTAATGAATACGCTAACAGAATTTGTTTTATATTGAAATGACGTCAAACAAGTCTTTTCAAGGGAGCCGATGCGATGATTGTTTATTTACTGATCTAATTACCACCTATTACTGTATAGGTTTGGTTTTCGAACTACGCGGTATCGTAACTGGAGGAGTGATAATTGGGTTTTTAAATGAATTTTTTTTTTACTTAAACGGAAAGACCACATACAAGTTTTATAGCAAAACTGTTTTTATTTAATTTTTTTGCTTACTAATTAAAAAGTTATATTTAAATAAAAAATTATTTTTAAACTCAGTTCCGATGACGCGCCGAAAGAATCCGAACGCGTGTGACGTCATTATGTTATCTATGGTCTTTGTATCCATGGTTACCAAGTTAAAAATTTATTATTTTTGGTAGTATGTGTATTACATATACACAAATACCAACAAATGCACACAAATTTTAACATAACGACGTCAGAAACATTCCTGACGCGTTTTGAAGTCACGTGATATTTTTTAAATTTTTATACATTTTAAATAATTTTTAGTAATTTATCTAGGGCTTTAAAAAAATTTTTCTTTTCGTTTTTCAATATTATTTATGTTAAATTATTAGAAAAAATTAAAAAATTAATAATTTTTTTTAAATTTAAATACCTAATTACGGGGGCTATAATTTCTTTAAAAAAATGAGCTCTTAATTGATAAAAACGGTAAGGTTCAATGATATACAGGATGTCCAGTAAACCTTCTGCAAGACTTTAACCGGTGATGGGTCTAGCCATGAATAGCTCCAGTTAAAAACTCACCGTTTTCGAGATATCTAAACTTTTTTTAAATTTTAAAAATGCGTTTCCCCGGCCATAAAGTTGACTAAGATACGAATAGTTGATATTTACTCAAAAATGAGACCATGTTCAATTAAAATAGGAACATCTTTTTTCCAAAAAATAATTTAGGCATTTTGTACCATTTTGAATTATGGATGAAATAAGCAAGTTTTTGAGACTATGAGCACAACATGGATTTAAAAAGTTGAAATATTTTGAAAACCGTGAAGTTTTTACTGGGATAACACGTTTTATGTTATTTTGATAGCACATGGCTATCAGCGGTTAAAGTCTTACAGAAGATTTATTGGACACCTGTATATTTAGGCAGGATCTAGACCAAAGACAAATTTATTGTTGGTTGACGGTTTAAATATTTTAATTCAATTTTAGGATTTTTTTAACTGACGTGGAATTATGGAAGATTGAAAAAATAATATATACCTACTACATGTGATCGTATTTAACTTATTTGTGTTTTTTCGTGACCTTTGACCCACTATAGAAACATATCAAAGCGGTGTATAACAGAGGTGTTCTTTCTGGATTCATAATTTTATAATACATCATAAGTCTGTCGTAAAATTTAACTTGTTATTTGTTTTTCGGTAATTTTGAAATTATAATTATTAAACTATTCTGTTTTCATAGAAATCTTACAGAAATACATTTCATGCACCACTTTTGCTTACAATAAGTTTTTGTGGAGATGTAACGTTCATGTCAAACTTATCAAAATATCTGAATGGGTTGTGTTTTTACTGATACAGATGAATGAACACAATATGTTGATATCCTGGTTAGTTTGACATTCAAGTGACATTTCTGCAGAAACTCATCATTAGGCGATAACAGTTTGCGAATAGATTTTTCTTACTGCGATCTTAACTTATCTGGTTTGAAATCAAGTAACCGACCCTTTGCTGTGTTTAAAGTAGCAGTCCATATATCGTACAACCACATATATACATTACTTTACCGATATACGACTTCATTACCCAGAACGTTTTTTTAATCCGACGTAAGTAGTCGAGTTATATTGTACAAGAGTGTGGAGAATTGTCAACAGTTGGTAGAGTTCGTTCACTAGTGATGGTACCGGGTACCGGGTAGGGATGCGCGATACGGATCGACCTTTTAGTGTATCAATAATTTAGCTTTCGATACTCGATATCTTGTATCGGTTTTTTAATGCGATACATAATTATTATCGATACATTTTGGTGCGTATCGATACATTGTCTAGTTCTTTTAGAATGGGTATTAGGCGGATTACAGTGTGTTTTGTGTTTTTTTTTTGATCGTCTCTATTTTATTATTTTCTGGGATACTGGATCGATAATGTATCGATATATTGAGTATCAATCTTTTATAATACGATTTTATACTGTATCGATACTTTATAATACAATCCAGATCGATACCTAGTATCGATACTTTTTGGTGGATCGGAATATCCCTAGTACCGGGTACGAAATAACACGAAAAGTTAGTAATAATTGTCGAAAAATATTTAGACATGAGCGACTTCGACTTAAAGTCGACTCTTAGGCGACTTTATCGATTTGCATTTTACTCAAGTCGCCTTGTCCGGTTGTTGGTTGACACTCACATTCCTTTATTAGGTATACCGGTTTCGCCTGGGTGCTAAGAAAGCCCGGGTGCAATACACTACTCACTCGCTTCGCTCGCTCGCTTGAATATTATAATTACGAACAAATTTGATTACCATAAAAAAGTTATAGTGAGTCAACCTTAAAAGATAGACATATGCTGTTTTTTTAGAACTTTTAAAGGGGAACAATTCCGCCATACATGATTTTTGCGTAACTTTAACCGTTTACGCAGCGGACGCAACGGAAGCTCTCAAAAGGAATAATTTTTCCCGTTTTTGCAAACATTTTTCATTGATGCTCCGCCCCTATTGGTCGTAGCGTGATATTATATAGCCTATAGTTTTCTTCAATAAATGGGCTATCTAACAAAAAAAATTTTTTTCAAATCGAACTGGTAGTTCCTGAGATTAGCGCGTTCAACCAAATAAACAAACAAACTCTTCAGCTTAATAATATTATAGTATAGATTATTACATAGAAATTAATTGCTAAAACATCAATGCTCTCCTCTCTCTCTCATTACTTTCTTTGATTTCCGATCCACGACACGAGGCATCGATTAATAGTCGACTATTTGGTCGACTTGCACCGCTTGTTAAGTAGTCGAAACATGGTTGTAAGTCGACTTGTACTAAAGGTCTGAGTCGCCTATCTCTAAAAAGAAGAGCAGTTTTTTTTTATTTGAACGACAACCTGTGTTTTTAATTTTCGTTGCCTTTAAAATGTACCTATGTCTGTTTTTCTATTAGTATTTACCTTAAAAGAATTTCGGAAAATTTATTGGTTTAATATAATAGACTCAGCAGTACAAATGTGTATATCTAAGATGCCTGAAGAAATTGTAATATAACAACGAAACGTCGCAGATTTGGAAAGAAAGCATTTGTTGATTTTTGTCCTTATCCCACAACATCCTTACAGCTTACTCTAAAAATAACTAACAGTTAACAGCATTATGCAGATAAGAATAACAACTATGGTACAAACTTCTAAAAGTTTCGATCTTCGTTTGGGTTTTTAAACATTGGTTATCCGCTCACTCGGTGTATGTTACCTGGTACGTATTAGATGGATGCCTTAAAACTGTTCTTTGAAAAATTTTATTTGTATAGCTACAGTTGAAAATTTACACTGTTATTTTGAAATGCTTATTGATAACTATTAAATCTATAAAATTAAAGTCGTTGAGAAAATACAAGTTTTTATAACTTTTCAGTAAACAGGTTAGAAAGGTTTCTGTCAAACCTGACATTAACGCGTGCGAAGCCGTGGGTAAAGGTTAGTTCTATAATAATTATCAAACTTTACATATCCAGTCCCAATTGTGTGTAATCTGACAGCTTCGAATATTTCGCTGTGTTTAAAGATTGCGTCAGGACTTAATGACCTGTTCCAAACACGTTATGAGTATATTCATAAGTACCTCAATACTACTCAGGAATGCCTCCTTTCGGTAATAATCGCGATATTGTGTGGGACTATATAGGGTTGCCATAATAATATTTTCAAAACTAGCCCCGGACTATACACATGTCATCACCGAATGACTTTTTTAAGTCAAGTAAATTTAGTTTTTTTATTCATTCATTCATTCTGCGCAATTACAACTTTGACATCTATACAAAAATGCAAATAGACTAGAGAAATATTTGTTATAACATTAAATGTGAATTTAGAAATTCCCTTAAACCCGGACATACATAATTACCCCGGACACATTCGAACAATCCCCCCTGACGTACTAAAACAGAAGACGGTGTCCGGGGAAAATAAGACGGGTGGCACCGACGGGTGGGAGCGACTTCAGTAACAGTTTTGATGTTTTATGTTTGCTACTGCCGCTGCTGAAATCTGGCTTGATTGATGGTGAACCAACTATACATGAACATTGAACATAGATGATTGGAGCAAGCGTACCACGGTACCTCTCTAGTCTCAGCCAACATGTAATACTCTAAACATGCGGGACGCAATATAATCCAAGCAGATTTAACACGGAGAGAAGAACTCGTACACTGTGTGTACACACAAAAACATGTCATATAGCACGCTGTACATAATATAGCCGAGCCATAAATAGAAAATTATGAGACAATAAGCAGAGACATTTGCAAAAGACCAGTGTCCTTTACGTAATAATTTGGGTCGGTGTTTAAAAAATTAAAAAAAATAAACGGACAAGTGTCACATGAGTGTTCCGTATCATCAACCATATTATTTGGCTTTGAATTTAGAGAACCATAGCAGTTGGAAACATCGTAATAGTCTTCCTGTAAAGTATGCGTATACCTTTAGCACCACTACATATTTTTTTAATTTAATTCAAATTTTAGCTGTACTAGTTTGGGATATAGAAGGGGGGAATCCGTTTCGGATATATGCATTTTCTGGAAAATCTTGAAAACTACCTAACAAAATTCTAAGAAAAATAGTTTTGAGATCCTTAAGAAAAACCCTTTCAAATTATACCCTGCACCAGCGTTTTCCACTTGGTGGTTTACGAGTCCGAGACCCGGTACCGGGCCACAAAAATAAAATATCGGGTCGCAGAATGTCTCCTTGTAATTTGTGGTCACATCGCGCAGAAACAGGAAATTATAAAGCTTTTATAAACCCAACAGAATTTCAAAAAGTGTACAACATGAGTTCATTGCTGCACGATACTTCAGCTCTTATCAAGGAATATTTGCTAGGACTGGAAACTAATCTGAAAGAATATTTTCCTCCAATTAACCTCTGCAACCGAGCATGGATAAGGAAGCCATTTTCAGTCAATTTAGAATCTGAGACAGATTTGTCGGATTCAAATGTTGACTCGTTAATTGAACCGTCGTGTGACACAGCACTTCGAGAGAATATTATTGATAGATTTATATTAGAAATCGTGTCCATCGTGATTATAATAAAATTAAGCAAAATCGCAGGATAGTGGACAATATAATTTGATTTATTAAATTAAATGTACGACGTTTCGTCTATAGATTTAGACTTTTTCAATTATTTTATTTTTTTTTTATGTATGTACTTGAAAAAGTCTAAATCTATAGACGAAACGTCGTACATTTAATTTAATAAATCAAATTATATTGTCCACTATCCTGCGATTTTGCTTAATTTTATTATTGATAGATATTAGAAATCGTGTCCATCGTGATTATAATAAAATTAAGGAAAATCGCAGGATAGTGGACAAATATTTGATTTATTAAATTAAATGTACGACGTTTCGTTTATATATTTAAACTTTTTCAAGTACACTTGAAAAGTGTACTTGAAAAAGTTTAAATATATAAACGAAACGTCGTACATTTAATTTAATAAATCAAATATTTGTCCACTATCCTGCGATTTTCCTTAATTTTATTATTATTGATAGATTTTTGGATATCTTGTCGTCAAGAGTACCCAGCTTTAGCAGAACAAGCGATAACATTTCTAATGCCTTTTGTCACGACATATAAGCGTGAAGCAGAGTTTCATTCGACCAATGCCAATAGCGTATTTGCCTGTGTCGTGTGTACAATAAAATCTTTATTAGTCCAATAAATCGCAAAAAGTGCGGGAAGGTCAAAATTAAAATGCAAATTTTTAATACAATGGGAATTTGTCTATTAAAAAATTGTTTAAGATAAAATTGCATTTTTTGTAATTTTTAGCTTTGATGTGGTCTGGAAATCCATAAATAATGATTGTAGCAAAGCAAGCTAGCTAGGCTTATACTTTGAGAGACGATGCACCGGAATTTCTAGACCTTTCCGTCTGCGGTCTGGTGCTATAAGGCGACTGCGTTAACAGTTTTGATAGATTTGGGAATTGGAGTTGTCTCTTCATTTCACTTGATTTGGGTCACTACTAACTCTTTACTAGTAGATCGAGTAGCAAACCAAATATTAGAACCACACTCTGTACAGTGTGGTATAGTGTGTATGTGTGTGCGTGCGGGTCCAAGGGCAGGCATTTCTGAAGGCTTCCGAGATTAAAACACAGGCCCCCTCTGGACGACGGTGAAAGGTATCCCGCAGCGCACGGCGCAGATGTGAGCGCAGATACCGTTATCACAACATCGGTTCCCTTTCTGTGTGTGTTTGATTCGCCGACATATCCACTACACTAGGTAGATACTAGGCAGTATATCTATGGCCACATGGCAACGTCGCTTATGTCAGTGTTTTTGTATTTTTTTGTAATCAATACTAAGGAATAATAAAAAATATAGAGAGGTTGTGTATCTGCTTGTCTGTCTGTTCCGCGATTTAAATTAAATTTGGTACAGGTAGCACATAGGGCTCTTCAATTCAAAGGATTCGCTAGTTTATATTCGGCTTGGATCGCGTAAAGGTAGAACTCCAAATTATTTCCAAGCAAATAAATGTATTTTTCATACAAAATCAACAAAGCACTGATATTCAGTAAAATTTGGCACACTTATTGTGGGGTTTCTATCAAGGCGATGTGCTTATCCGACAGGTTTCTCTCTCTAAAAATCGTTTCTCTCTTGCACACTTCTGTAAAATAATATTCAGGTATGCCAACTCATAAAAATCTCTAAAATGCGTGGAGATTTTTATATATTTACCTAAATGTTTTCGGAACCAGTAATTTATAAAAATCAAAATTCGGTCCAAATAATTGAAGCATATAAAATATAACAAATGTTTAGGTAATTACCGCGGTAATGAAGTCAAGACGAAATTTTTTAGAGATTGACTCAATATAATTCACTACTTGTGACAATTCAATTTCTTAAATATAATTCCTTAGTTTGTTATAAAGGTAAAAATACGATATACGAGTATATTATAATAAATAATAATTATGTAAAAAAATACAATTTAGATGTTTGAAATATTTAATTTTCATATAACTGTCAATCTGCAATTTGAAACAGATAGAGTCCGAATACAATGAGTGCGACAAGGACTGGTGACGTGAAACCAGTTGTAAAACGAGAGAAAAAATGTATCGATCAATATGGTTTATTAATTATTACCTCTTTAGTGGCATCTGAGCTATAATAAAATAATGTGTTTTTCCTTGATGCCCTTTTATATTACACGACTGTAATGAGCGACAAGTTGTAGTATAATTTATCCATGACATACAAATAAACGGAAATAAAAATAGTGAGCCCTTGTTTGGACCGTTTTAAGTTTACTTATTTAGTATTAAAATATAACTTAGGTCTAAGTGAATAAGTTTAGTTCTGTTCGTCATTTACGACGTTATGTCGTGCCCCAACGACCAACGTATCCTTTAGATCTCGATCACTCATGCACTGTTGTAATTCATGTACCTAATGAAATGGAAAAATCTTCATTTTTTTTAACAATTTTCCGACATGAACCACTTTGTCTTGTGACGACAGTATATAGTAATGTTCATGTTGTGTTGTTGTAGTCGTGAAGGTGTACCCCAAGATCATGATTAGGGCCAGATCTATGTATTCTATATACCCAATGAACTCATCAAACTGCAATTTGCCTTATATGATTTCACTGACCGAATCTCATGATTATCACGCTTTGTCTATAGTAATAATCAAGGCATTTGCAAAATGGGGGACAAATGATATTGGCGCAATACTGCAGAGTTATCATATATTGAATGCACATCGAAACTACCCAATTTTGCGTTCGAAAATTTTAATGTTAATATTGTTCAAGTTTTCACCAAAGTCGGAACAACATTGAAATTAAAATTTTAACTAAAAACAAATTCATAACATAGAACAATTTAGTAATTTGTTAACCACAACAATTTTTTATAGTATTGGATATACATTTTTCCAGCAAAAACTAAACTAGATTTTATGAGTAAATTCAGTTTGCAATTATTGAGGTAGTATTTCCCCGCGGTTCAAAGTGCATGTTAAATCTGTAGGATCTTTTTTTTATTTTTACGTTAGAAAGACATGCCTGTGAAAGGGCTACATTTAATCTGATGTGAGCACGGGGGGAGGAATTTTTCTTTCTACTTATCTCAAAAATGGCAGTTTTAGTTTTGATAACTTTTTAGGAGTTTCGATGATTTTCTTCATGAAATCTAGATAAATGTATTTATTCAACACGTGGGTTCTCAATTTTTCCTAATTTTCTAGTAATTACTGAAACATAATTTACTCATACTCGGTTCCTATACTTAGATGCTAATAATCGTCACATATTATGGAAATCTACAGAAGTCCCAAAAGTAAGTGACGAATAAAATACGAGAACGATGATAACAACGTCAGCGTAAATGAGGATGAAGAGGTAGAAAACCTGTAAAAAATAATATATTAATTTGACATTATTACAATTTAAAGACAAATATAGTAAAAAACTTTTCGATTTCCAATTTCACAAGGAATATGTTTTCAAGATCGTTTGCATTACTTTTGGTAACAAAAATGTGGAAAAGTGAATTTTACACAGACGATAATAGCGCAGTTATGGGCGTCTGTTATTTATTTATTTAAGAACACGTGTTTTAAAATTTATTTGAAAATCACTACTTTAATGTCCAATGTCCGCATCAAATTGCGAAGTCTTGAATTATATCTCAAAACACTAAAGTAAGTTTTTCGTGATTAAATCAAAAATGTCAATACAAAAGAATCACTTCAATTTAGTTTCCTTAAATGTTACATGATATTTTAAATATGTGAGTACTTACTTATTTCTTTTTTTTAAACTACCATTTTGGTTGTTATTATTATCTTCTCAATGTTGACAAAAATTACTCATTTTTACGGTTTAGATTAAAAGAACTGACAAGCTTCATTCATTATTTTAGTTTGTGATCCATAAAGTTCAAATTACGTCGGTACAAAAATATCAATTTCAAGTTTCATTCAAAACTAAAATTCCTTTGTGTTTGGAAACGCCATTCATAAAAGGAACTGCTTCAATGTCAGCCTTTATTATAAGGAGGTATAGGTGTGTGTAGACATACCTATACTTTGTTCCCACTTCCCATGCCCGAGTTACCTACATTAACTAGATTTAGTTTCGTGTTTTTTTTTTTTGTGAATCGTGTTACTACAGAATTAGCAATTATATTTATTCGATATCCAGCAGTGCACTTTAAATATTAAATTAATGCTGTTAATGCAGTGCTTCAAAATATAATGCTGAAAATTATAATGTATACAAATTAAGTTTTGACTCAGAATAATAATATTTCGATAAAATTTGATTCAATAGATCAGAAATGAAAAATTTCAATCAACTGTAAACAAATACACAATGCTCATTTTAGCATAAGGTAGCCCTAATTATTACATTAATAATATAATCAGAGTTGCCAGATTCGTCTGGAAAAAATGGACACCGTGGCCGGGCGTACCTATGTCAGTGCGTGCAGAAAAAAGCGACCATTTGCTTTTAATCACTTTATTACTTAAAAATAATCGATAAAGTCAGTTTCATAAATTAATTGCCTTCTATGGAAATAAAACATTAAATTAATCTCTTCTTTCAGAACAGAAAAAGTAATTATCTTCTACCTATACCTAAATCTTTAGCATATAATTCAAAAAGTTGAACAAAAATTATTAATGAAAATTTTTGTTGGAAAGCAGCCAATTATATAATTGATTCCAAACATATTGGAAAAAATCATTTTACCAATTCATAGTCAGAGTCAGGATTCTAACCTGAACCTTTCCACTTTCAGGTTAGAATCCTGACTGTGACTATGGTTGGCAAAATGACTTTTTCTAATATGTTTGGAATCAATTATATAATTGGCTGCTTTCCAACAAAAATTTTGAATTGTAATTCAGCCGTATAAATCTATTAATTTATCAAAAATTATTAATTTTATTTAAAAAGAAAACACAAAAAATATGGACAATCATAGTCGAATACTTACGAAAATTATGAATCCCGAAAGACGTAGTAATTTTATTAAGATTTAAAAAACCGGACACTTCATAGTCCGATTTCCTTTTCATTTTTCAGCTCGACAAGACATTTATAGGAAAACTGGACACCTGCGCAACCCTGAATAGAACACGTTTTACAAAAACAAAAATGTTTCAAGAATGCGGTTTCGACATTGTTCAGATGGGAATTATACAAGGTGTATCAGAAAGATCGCCTACGGATAGTACCTACAGTGAAATAGAGAAAAAATCTGAGTATAAAAGTCCTAAGACATTTTTTAGCCGATATACCGTTAATAAGATATTAACGCACCAATAAGTTGAGCGGAATACATAAGAATTTAAATAAACTACGTCTACTCACTTATTGGTGATCATTAATTAATATCTCATTAACAGTACATCGAATCAAAAAATGTCTAAGGACTTTTCTGCTCAGAATTATTCTCTCTATTTTACTGCACCTACTGTCCGCAGGCGTTCGGTCTGGGGTACCCTATTTACAAGACAAACAATGGCACTGATGGCATTGTTGATTCTGTAAGACGGCAGGTATTCAGTACCTTTAATTCGGAATACTTTTGCCGTATTCAGCCTAAGGATCGTCAGTATAATTGATATAGCAAATAGTTCATCTGTAAAAATTTTAACTGTTAATAATTATAATAAGCCACACATTTTTTCAACTAAGTTAATACATTTTTTAAAGCTTACAACAGGTTAAAATCGCATGATTATATTGTGTATGTGAGACTTCGTTTTTTGCTTCTTGTTCAATACTTAGTAGAATGAAAATAGTAAAACACTAAATTTGCTTCCAGAACAAGATATAAAACTCTTTATTTAATCAAAGAGATTGACGACATGTTTCGAGAGCTTAAGCTCTCATCATCAGGTCAATTTAAAAAACAAAATTTTACAAGAATTGAAAATTGCGTAAAAATAAGTTCTGTGAAAGGAAATTATAAATTAGATTTTACAACAAAATTAGCAATAAAACTAAATTAGTTATAATTTTAAGTAAATTACCTTTGTTACTTAAAATTATAACTAATTTAGTTTTATTGCTAATTTTGTTGTAAAATCTAATTTATAATTTCCTTTCACAGAACTTATTTGTACGCAATTTTCAATTCTTGTAAAATTTTGTTTTTTAAATTGACCTGATGATGAGAGCTTAAGCTCTCGAAACATGTCGTCAATCTCTTTGATTAAATAAAGAGTTTTATATCTTGTTCTGGAAGCAAATTTAGTGTTTTACTATTTTCATTCTACCACATGATTATAGATATAGAATTTTTTCAAACTTTCATTCAGTACCTCAAAAGTATAGTTTTGTGGCTTATCACTTTTTAATACCTACCAAACCCTTCAATATCAATCATGGATGTAAGTACCTAAATCAAAAAGTTAATGAAAGTATAAGATATATTATTTATTTGTTAAATATTTGAATGGTATTTTTCTAATTATTCTTATTTTTTAATTTCAGATACAGGATCGCATCGATATGTAAGTTAAAACATTTTTTTACAAATATGTATATTTTTTTGTTTTTTATATTCTTCCTCAATCAGAGGTATACGTACGTAAAAGGGCACTTTTGAGGGTCGCTGTTCTTGACTGCGATAATAATATTACCTTTGATAAAAAAAATTTAATTATTTTTTTTAATTTACCATTATTTTTATGGGGTAAAAATATTTTGTTATCGATTAAACAGGCGTTTATAAAACTGAAATAGAACATTGTAAGGTAATAATAATGTACTTTGTTTATTCGTAGTATTACAAATATTTTTTTAGTTAGAAATTAATTAATATAAATTATTAACATCGCGGTTATTACTTTCGACCGACCGAGTGAATACCTAAAGTCTTGTCATGGCGAAAAAAATCGATTTCGAGATTTCGACGGATTTAGTCTTTTCATGGAATCATGGTCCCTACATACCGAAAAAATTTTGGAGCATACAAGTAATTCAAGAATTACAAGGCGCGATATTCATGTAGGTATTGTGTGAAAACGGTTTTACCGAACATAGGGAAAATAACACTAAGAAGATCAATTTTGTAGTAGGCTATGGCCATAAGACCTAATGTAAATATGTATTGGATTACATAGAAAAAATAGTGCAGTGAATTTTTTAAACAATTTTCCATAGCAACGGTTGACTATTAAGCGAAACTCGGAACCTGCTAAATAAAAAAAGTCATGAGGTGTCGTAAGATACCCGACAGAAGCTATGTTTCTTACGCATTGTATATAAAACCGAATTTATCAAAGATATAAACAATACAATTCCAAAAGTTATTATTTGACTGCCATTTTGAAATCTGACGCCATTTTATTTTTTTGCGTCTTATTAAACTCTCATATATCAATTTTCAAAAGGATCGGATAATTTTTACAAAGAAGTATATACCTATGGCCGCCATTTTAAAATATGACGTCATTTTATTTTTTTGCTTTCTATAAAACTCGTCAATATCTATTTTCAAAAAGATCGGATAATTTTTACACAAAAAGTACATATTGCCGCCATTTTGAAATCTGACGTCATTTTATTTTTTTGTGTCCTATAGAACTCGTAAATATCAATTTTCAAAAGGATCGGATAATTTTTACAAAAAAGTATATATAATGGCCGCCATTTTGAAATCTGACGTCATTTTATTTTTTTGTGTCCTATGAAACTCTCAAATATCAATTTTCAAAAGGATCTGATAATTCTTACAAAAAAGTACATATGGCCGCCATTTTGAAATCTGGCACCATTTAATTTTTTTGTGTCCTATGAAACTCTCAAATATCAATTTTGAAAAGGATCGGATAATTTTTACAAAAAAGTACATATGGCCGCCATTTTGAAAAATCTGACATCATTTTATTTTTTTGTGTCCTATGAAACTCTCAAATATCAATTTTCAAAAGGATCGGATGATTTTTACAACAGAGTACATGTGGCCGCCATTTTGAAAAATCTGACGTCATTTTATTTTTTGGTGTCCTATGAAACTCTCAAATATCAATTTTCGAAAGGATCGGATAATTTTTACAAAACAGTTCATATGGCCGCCATTTTGAAATCTGACGCCATTTTATTTTTTTGTGTCCTATAAAACTCTCAAATATTAATTTTCAAAAGGATCGGATAATTTTTACAAAAGTGACGTTACATTACTTCGTGACGTGACGTTTCACTTTTTATTATTTAGGTCCCCATCTGAAACGTGCGTTAAGAAGCATAGCTTCAAATAAAAATAGGTAAAAAAACTTTTAAGTTAAACGGTTTTATAAATGTTTTAAAAAGAAAAAAAATAATATTTAATTTAGGTTCATAAGTATAAAAGCGTGGGTCGTAAACTCTGTGATAATTTATTACAGTCACGACCCACGCTTTTATACTTATGAACCTAAATTAAATTTTATTTTTTTCTTTTTAGTACATTTATAAAACCGTTTAACTTAAAAGTTTTTTAACTATTTTTATTTTTAATTTTTTAGTGTGCTTTAATTTCTTAGTCTGATTTTATAACATTTATCCGATCCACTGAAACGTTACCGGAGAAAGACCTTTTGCCTGTGAAAATTCATAATATTGTGTGCAAAATTTCAACTCAATCGGATCACGGGAAGTGGGTGAAAATTCAAAAGTACGATTAACACCCGGACGAAACCCGGGCCGGTCAGCTAGTTACCATAAATTGTATTGTCACCGGAGCTACACATGTGTGCAAAATTTCAACTCAATCGGATCATAGGAAGTGGGTGAAAATTCAAAAGTACGATTTGCACCCGGACGAAAGCCGGGCCGGTCAGCTAGTTATCATAATATTGTATTGTCACCGGAGCTACATATGTGTGCAAAATTTCAACTCAATCGGATCACGGGAAGTGGGTGAAAATTCAAAAGTACGATTTACACTCGGACAAAAGTCGGGCCGGTCAGCTAATTACCATAATATTGTATTGTCACCGGAGCTACACATGTGTGCAAAATTTCAACTCAATCGGATCATAGGAAGTGGGTGAAAATTCAAAAGTACGATTTACACACGGACGAAAGCCGGGCCGGTCAGCTAGTTACCATAATATTGTATTGTCACCGGAGCTACACATGTGTGCAAAATTTCAACTCAATCGGATCACGGGAAGTGGGTGAAAATTCAAAAGTACGATTTACACCCGGACGAAAGCCGGGCCGGTCAGCTACTTACCATAATATTGTATTGTCACCGGAGCTACACATGTGTACAAAATTTCAACTCAATCGGATCACGGGAAGTGGGTGAAAATTCAAAAGTACCATTTACACCCGGACGAAAGCCGGGGTATGAACGTCGAGAAATTTTGGTCCGATCCATAGGTCTCGCCATCCGATGGACGTCAATAATTAGTTACACGTCATTTTAACTCAGTAGGCCAGGGTTTTTAAACTTAAATTCAAACATCAGCAGTCAAAAAATTGAATAACTATATTAAAATAATGCAATATAAGACAGAGCATACGCTATCTTCCAATATCCATATTACACTGTGCAACAGACAAGGACAACCGAAACAAGTTCGCGATTTATTAGATAAAGTCGCATTTATTTCGTTTAATAATCATATAAATCTGTATAAAAAAACTGTTTTGACACAATATTATACATGAAATCTATCTAAAATTTTCTGCTCTTTCGTTTAAGACAGGTTTCGAATCGATCTGACTTAAATTGAGCAAACTATAAGCAAAAAACACCGTTTTTTCTAATTTGCTCCCCTCTGGGGCCAAAATTCAAAAATCGGGCGATGTTAGGATCAAATAGACCCCGAGAGGAATCGAACAAAAAAAAGTTTTTGAAAATCGGTTCATCCGTTTGGGCTGTACGCGTGACACAAAATAGCGTGACAGATTCACAGATTCACAGATTCACAGATTCACAGATTCACAGATTCACAGATTCACAGATTCACAGACAAAGCGAGTGTATATAGGCGCTTCTAGCTTCGCTAAGATCGCGCCTAAAAAACGAGTTTTGGATGTCCGTCCGTCCGTTCGATCATTCATCCGTATGTGCAGAGGCATAGCTGACACACCTCTCAACAGATCGAAACCAAATTTTAAACTTAAGTAAATGAATGCATAATGACTGCAAACAGTATATGAAACACCTGAGTAAGAACAATGATGTAACACAATGCTCTAATCAGGAAAAATTCATTAATTCAAACCTATATGTCACCGTAGGGACTTTAACCCTAAACTTTCCACTATCGCGGCGGACTGAGATGACATTATGTATTTGTTCACGACGTCCGTGTTAAAATTTGTATTTATTTAAACTTATGGTTTATAAGGTATTCTTTAGGAGAGTTTTTCTCATTTTATTCCTGCGTACTCCCCTAAATAAGGATATTTTACTGATGAATAAAAATAGGAAATTGATATATTCTGAAAAACTATTTTGATCATGTTTCATAAATCGATTTGTCATTAATAACCCCACGATATGACGCCATTCGGCATTCATTTATTTTGGGAAAAGAAGGGGTACTTTACTAATGAACGAAAATCAAAAATTGCGCTAACCTCGAAATTGGCTCTAACGATTTCGATCATATTTCATAAATCAGTATACAAAAAATTTGCTTCGGAAAAATCCAGGAAGAGTAGTTTACTAGCAAAAAAATTCGCGGTGTTAAATAAGTAAATTCAGTTCAGCATAAAAATCATGTTAATAAAAATTAAAAATTACTACCTATGAACTTGGAAGTCTTTTTTTTGTCTAAAATTTGTTTTCGAGAAACACTTTCAGCAATTACGGAGATTGTATCTGAGATTGTTGTCTGCGAATTGGCTTAAGTGTTAGCTGCACATCTCGCGAACTAAAACTTTGTTCTCCTATTCTATTTGTTTGACTCTCTCCGCGACTTCAAGAACTTATCATTGAATCATTCTCTTATTTTATCTATATCGTTCACTTTTGTTTTCATTCTTTCTGTGTTTAAGTACAGTCGGCTAAATTGAATTTTTCATTTAAAAATAGCGTCATTATTTGTAAGTATATAAAAACTAGGACGTCTTAGAAGTACAAATATCCGAAATAGAACCAATTTGTTATATTTCGGTTTAATTTTAAAGTAGCTGTTCTTCAACTGGGGCCACAAGCAGTGGCGGCCGGTGGTCAATAATTGTGGCAGTGCGCCTAATACCTAATATTGTATTGAATATAACATTTTTACATATTATACTTATATATATTATGTAATTAAGAGAAAAACAAACCTTATTTATAAAGAAGATCTATTCTACGTTGCTTCTGATGAGAGAAAACCTCTATCACTTGTTGATTAAAATCCGGCATTGAATGAATTAAACACTTTTCAATGGATAGCATTGACAACGCATTTAATCTTTCCTGATGGATAGTATTTCTCAAAAAAGTTTTAATTCTTTGCAGCGTAGAAAAACACCTCTCACTTTCTACATAAATCATTGGAATTGTGATAATAATTTTTAATCATTTTGTACACTCCGCAAATGATAAAATATATCTATTTTTATCAACAAAGCTGGTTGTGTAAATGTTGCTTTATTTTAGAACATCGTCAGATTCTTATTGTTGTCTTGTATCAATAGAACCGACAACAAACTAACTGCATAACAATATGCAAATGAATTTGAGAAGAACCGTGCTTTTTAGTGTATTTGCCATATGGCACATACACTATTGGCGTCGGTCGGATGGTGGGACCTAGGGGTCGGACCAAAATTTCTCGACGTTTCATAGCCTCCTGAACACTTTGGCACCATTTTTAAAAATGTTTATATATATATGTATGTATATATATATATATATATATTTATATATTTATATATATATGTGTGTACACGATAACTCTCGACAGACTTAATCGATTGAAACGAAATTTGGTACACACATTGGAACCCATCACCGCAAGAAGCCTATTTAAAATGGGCCCGATCGGACCATTTTCAGGGTTGTATTTAGGGGTTCCAAAAAGTTTTTGGGCCCAAAAATACCGAAAAATTTGTCAGAATCGTTTCAAAATTGAAATTTAACTCTTTAGTAAAGATTAAAATGTGCTGCTAAAATTTTAATAAAATCGGCCCGACAGGACCGGACTTTCAAATTTTATGAAAACACTAGTTTGTTGATACGGATTTACTTAGATATGGAAGGGTGTATTTAATTGGGTGTATTGATGAAATCCATGTCTAATATTGAAATTTAGAAAAATTCAATTATTTTAAGGGCTGTATTAAGGGGTTAAATTTTTTATTTTGTCAAAAAACAAACTTAAGTTTACATAATAATGCCACAATGCCTGTATTAGCAAATACACTATATTGTCGGCAGGGTTTTGGCACTGCGACCCGAGTTTTTTTATTTTTTCGGATAAATGAATCAAATCGTTAACGCCTTTTTGAGTCCACGTTGCTTTACCGTCAAAAATTAAGCACGGAAAACTCAAAAAAACATTAAATTCATCACATCCACAGAACCACGATGCTTTATCATACAATTCTTGTTTAAATGAACGCGTAAATTCCTTTTTTTTATTTACATGTTTGTTTAATTGTCATAATTGATCGAGGTGGGCCTAATTGTTTTAACCGTATTTTGTCTTCATAGGTCGATCGATTATTTTTTATATATTCTACACTTCCAATGCTACTCATTTTTGTTTATGAAAATATACGTAATTATTATTTTTATAAAATTTTTAGGTTAGTTTATTGTCGAAGAAAATCAAATCACAATTTTATTGATATCTATAATACAGCTTGATTAATGATTATATTAACTATTTATCACCACTCATCACAAAAAATTTTTACAAATCACAAAATTTAATAAAATTACTGAATTAATTAAAAAAAAACCCGGGAATTTGCGTTGAAAACTGAAATATGTACTCTGTATTATTGTTATTACTATACTAACTTGATATTATAAAAGACTGTACGTAGTACGTACGAAGCTGTTTCGGTGTATTTCGTCTATTTTCGCTCGGCGCGCTACGTGCCCTTATATCAAAGTACGTAAATATATCTGTCTCACGGTTTTACTATCCCTGTCTAATTTTACATTTGAACAATGCTACTTATTTCGTGCGCTTATAAAAGTGCACTGTCTTGGGTGGGGATGAAATTTCAAATACCTACAACAGATCCGCACTCAGCAGATATTTTGTTCAATATTTCAATACTGATTATTGATCTCACGAAGCATGAATAATCGATTATAATATTTGATTCTGTGTAGGTGTATACTGTGTCACCGTTTTTCATAAGTAAATCATTCATAAATTTATTTTTTTTAATTTTGCGTTGCGTTTGCATTTCAGCTGGCAGTGCGGCGCACGAACGCACTTAAAGAGGAGCCGACACTGGCCACAAGGGGTCTGTCACTGCTTTACGATTTTTTTTGATTTTTACTAACTAAAACACAAACATTGGTACATTTTGAAGTGAAATAAAAACACATCGTTATAATTTATTTACACTATTAAGACATTTTTTAAATTTTGTTGCAAATATTTCATAGTTTAGTTTAAAAATCTTTCTCTGACGAAGTCACCGTGTTGTGTGAAACAAATGTTATAAAATAAAGTTTCTAAGTGTAAATAAAAACGTTTTGTTTTTATTAACTTTCCATTGGAAGTTATTGTAATGGCTCCGATTACGCAAATGAAAAATTTTGACATATTATCTGCACGTTTTTAAGTCCCTAAAGTCCGAATGTACTGTTTTTAGAGATATGTCTGTGTGTGTGTGTGTGTGTGTGTGTGTACGTATGTTTGTTCTTACGTTGGTGAACTTTTTTTCGGCTCGTATATCTCGAGAACAAATAGTGATAACTGATAAGTATCGACTTCGGATCAATTTCATTCGACACATAATTCCCTACATAATGAACATCTGATTAGATTTGCAAAACATTTTTTTTTTAATAAAACAAAACTAAGAGCATCCAATGGGAAGCTAGCAGTGTTGTTTTCCCACACACCAAGCCTCTTTTTTGATTTTAAAATGTATAGCATTATTTTACATCAAGTAAAGGTCGAATTTATTATACAAAATTGGTGCTTTGTTAATTTCAGTCTTGTGATTTTAAAAATAGTTTGTGCTGCTTTTAAATATAACTGAATGGGGGTTCACGAGATTAAGGACCTCTGAACTAAAGTAGTCTTTGAACAGTCGCATTTGTATAACTTATAAACGATATTAGATAGTTCTGAACTTTAAGTGTTATTTAGTAAGAATCTGGACTTAAATTATTCTTTGTCCATGTTATTTATTATATTATTATGGATGCGTGGCGTGCACTTTTCATTGTGGAACGATAACACGAAAATTTTACAGTCAGTTTAATGCATTTACTACACTTATTTCATAATAGGTATGTCCTTTTTGAAAAGAAATAATTTAGTGTGAAACGATCACTCCAATGTTTTTGAATTAATTTAATATAAGTACTTATATATAATTTCTCTAAATTTTTGGACGCTATTATAAATGAAAGATCTTGAACTGTCGATTTGTAAAAAGATCACAAAATTCAACAAAATAGTATTTTGCTGCAATTGCCAATATTCTTCCAATATTTGATAGCTTTTTATTACGTACCTATACAAAAATAAATTAATAAATAAATATTCAAAAAAAATTTCATTTTCGAAAACAGCTATTTAATTTGATGAATTGAAAAACTTTTAAGTAATATGTTGTTCTGTAAATTGTTAGAAAACATTTTGTTTAGCGAGCTTTAAGTTGATCTTTTTTTAAAACTTTAATTATGTAAATTGTCTGTCAATTGGAAGAAATTATACGTTTATTTTTCGTGCTGTTTTGGGTTTTGTTAACTGCTCCATTATAGATATACCATTCAGAATAAACTGTTTAAAGAAAACTTAGAATGGTAGATGTTTATGATTGATTGTAAACTGTTATTATTTTGACAAGCGCTGAGTTTTAGGTTTTTATTGCTCGATCAATATTTATTTTGATATCATTTTGTGGCTTTGAATGTTTATTGTTTGCAACAGGAATTGAATTTTATGTATTAATATGAGTAAAAACATTTTACCTTCAAATTTAAAAATTTCTTAATCAGTTTTTTTATTACTTAGCTACGAATATGGAACATTTTATGCCATTTTATATTACATTTGAGATTAACAATTATTCTTTAAGTTTACAAAAGACTTTAAACTGTTAAACGAAATAAATACGAAAAAAATATACCACCAAATCAAATATAAAAATGTATGTGTAATTATTGATTTTCTATACTTATTCGAATTAAAAAAAAACCGACCAAGTGCGAGTCGGACTCGCGCACCGAGTGTTCCGTACAACCAGCAGAGATGTTTGAGATAAGCTTGGGATAACATTTAGTGTTTGTTTCATTTAAATCGATTGGCAAATAAAAAAGATACGTCAATTTTAAAATGTGACTGTTTTTTTATGTGACACCGTTAATGCAAATGTCAAAACTGTTAAACATAATAAACTGCTTAGTCCAACTCACATTTGGTCGGTTTGTATTATTTGTTTAGTTTAGAGTTTGCACTATAATCATATGAAGTTTGACGCTTGTATGTATTACCGTTTTTACGATAGAGCAAAAACAAAAGAACGTTAAAAAAGTTTTTTGTATGGGAACCCCCTTAATTTTTACTTTTTGTTTTTTTATTATTTGTTAGGATACCCGCCATAATAATTAATAACACATAAATGTGTGAAAACCTGTGCGGTTAAAAAAATACAGCCTTTTAAAGGTTTTCTCGTTTTTTGTATGGGATCCCCCTTAATTTTAATTTTTTGTTTCTTTCATTATTTATTAGAATATCCGCCATAATAACACATAAGTATTCTGTAAAAATTTCAACCGGCTACCTGTTACGGTTCAAAAGATACAGCCTTTTAAAGGTTTCGGAGTTAGTCTGAGGGCCGTCTCGTATGAAATTGAGTGCGCTGAATCCAATGAGACTACCGCCAGGGCTGTGCGATAAACGGTTGCTGAGTTACAGGCGTTTTTCCCCTGAAAGTTACGCAACCACCCTGTCTAGGGGCCCGGTCGCGGGGCCCAAAATGCCTCCACATCTTAAAATGAAGATAATATGGATCCGACCAACATTCGTACCGAGTGGCATCTCTCTATCACAAAGTGCAAGGTTGAAGTTGGATTCGTCGCTTGGCAGCCCCACTAACACTGACAGACGGCGTAGGCTTAGAACCCTAAAAATGAAAAGTAGATATTACTGAAAAAATTTTCATAAACATTTACCAAAAATTGGCAAAACTGCATCCTCCTGGCCATACTTTTCGGTTGCATCGTAAAATCATGCAGCGTCTGTTTGGTATGGCTGAGTTTTTCAAATCTTCCCTCTCGAGTCTCACGCACAAGGATGCAGTGGTACAGTTTGTGTGTCTGCATGTTGGTAGTGGTATAGGGTTGATGGCAGGCAGTCGGGACCCTGGTTGCTGCCAGCGACTTCCGGCCGCGCGAAGGGCGCTAACAATGGCCGTCCGACAACAATAGAGCCACCCCCGACAACTCGCCCGACGACCCCCAAACACTTACGGCACTACAGTCGCTGTGTGGGGAAGAACGACTGGCTATACCAGCTAGCTATTCCACACCATACTCATACCTACATATATACATACAACTTTATACTGTATATCGTACAGACGATTCAGAAAACGTAACTTACTGAATTCTGGGGGGGAAAATGAGAAATTTATCATCCTTTTCAACTAAGCGTTATAATAGCAATAAACGATTTTTGGATTTTTAGTCAGGAATGAATGAAAAAAAACGTGGAATATTTATTCTCTGTTCTTTCAGCTTATTCGTCATTATGATTCCTTGAAATAATTTGTCGTAGACTGCAGCACTTACCAAATTAAACTTTACTTAAAAAGGTTGTTTGTTACTTTGTTGAATGTTAGCTGTCTGTCTAAAAAATATTGTTGAAAACGTATTTGTTACGAAACCATAATATACTTGTTCATATTAAGTTGCATAATATTAAAAAATATAATACAGTCAACTCTTGTTAATTCAAACCTGCGATAATTCGAACCTCTCTATAATTCAAAGTTATCACGAGTTCCCTACAAAATCTCTTTATATTTCGAACTAAATCAATACATTTTTATGCACTTGGTAATTCGTACGAAAAAATCATTGCTATCTAACAAAATGACGCGTTAATTCGAACTCATCGGCGTCCAACACTCGACAATTCAAAGTTGCAGAGAGAAAGAGGCGGAAAGATTGTAAGTACATACATACATTTTGCGACAAGTTCAAACTTGTATCAACGTTTGTTTGTTGAGCCTTTGTTTCGAACCATTTGATATTTCAAACACTCGATAATTCGTAATATTTTAAGAGTCCCTCGAGTTTCGAATTAACGAGAGTCGACTGTAGGTCTATCTACCTAAAATTGTAGGATAAAATAAATATACAAACACTTGAAAAATTCTACACATTTATTAATCTCAACGATCGTTTCGGGTTTCTAGGCCATCATCAGGAGAGTTCAAACTAAAACCTAAGGATGAAGTCTACCTCTGTTAGACTTTAGTTTTAGTTTGAACTCTCCTGATATTTGATTATGAGCTAGAAACCCGAAACGATCGTTGAGATTAATAAATGTGTAGAATTTTTCAAGTGTATTTATTTTATTCAATCATGTTCTACCAAGTGCATAGCGATAATTCTATTAAAATCAAATATGTAGGAATTTTGTACAGAAATAACAAAACCAATTTATATGAGATAGAATTATAAAAAATATACTTTCGTTGTTTAAATTTTAGTTAAAATTAATCTGACAGCTCTGCAATTATAAGACACTCCTTTTTAGGGTTCCGTACTGGAACCCTATTACTAAGCCTACGCTGTCTGTCTGTCCGTCCGTCTGTCTGTCCTACCTTTAAAAGCCTGTATCTTTTGAACCGTAACATGTAGCCTGTTGAAATTTTCACAGAATGTGTTATTATTGCGGATATCCTAACAAATAAAAAAAAAACAAACAAGAAGTAAAAATTAAGGGGGGTTCCCATATAAAAAACAGAAAAACTTTTAAAAGGCTGTATCTTAGGAACCGTAACAGGTAACCGGTTGAAATTTTCACATAATATGTGTTATTATGGCGGATATCTTAACAAATAAAAAAATAGTAAAAATTAAAGGGAGTCTCCATACAAAAAACGGAAAATTAAGCATCAGTAGAGGTGTACCAAGTATATCAAATATACGAGTGTTTGTGGTGTGGTACACAGTGGACTGTAGAGGAACGGCGCTCGCATGCCACCACGAAGTAGCCGAGTTCAAATCCAACTGACGATACGTGGTTTTTTTATTTTTATATAAATATAAACATTTTGGAATTTTTCACTTTATTTTTTATTCATCAAATATTCTGTTAATATATATTATTTTACTTTAAAAATTACTTATTATTTTACTTTGATACGGAAAAAAAAGATCAAAATAAAATATAAGTAAAAATACCTTTTAAAAACAAATCTATTATTTTTTTACCCTTACCTAACTCCTTATTTTTATTATTGTACGGAATCCTCGTTGCGCGAGTCCGACTCGCATTTGACCGGTTTTTTCTTTACACCCACTAGAAACCTCTTGTAAGTGCAATATGAATGCAAGATATTGAAAGCAAGGTAGTAAATATAGCGTATAATAGCATATAATTATCATACAGCAAATATTATATTTTATTCAGATTTTATTAATATTTTCAAAAAGTATTTCATAATAGGCATCTGTTATCAACATATCAATCAAACAAACTTATTATAGGTGCAGGATAAGTTAACACTTTTGAATCATCGGTGTACGCACTCATTCAAACGCTGCAACATACAGACATCGATTACCAATACTGGGATTGTATATAACACATTCTGGTACAGCCTATTGTACGTACATATGTGGTACATATATGTATGTATCTGAACTATGTCTATGGTAGACACGCACTGACAGTGATATTACTCGCATAAATGGTCAATTAACTGTACCAAGACCACGTGATGACCCATCAATGAACATTGAACAGTCACTAACTCCAGTTTACTTATTACTCTGAAAGGAGCGATACTTCAAATTATTAGATTGAGCGAAAGTTAGAACTCGTTCTTATTCGACAAGTAGATACGAAGTTTTAATGCAGATATGTCAATTTTTTGCAATTCGTAATGAATTTAGGTGTTAACTACTAACTAGACGATGTATGGAGCAGTGGAAGTATATTATAAATAGCAAAATGCAACTATTTCCAGATTTAAATCAAACTGAACTGAAATACAGAATGTTATTTTACTCTAAAAATAATGCTTTATTATCATTTGATTTCTTTTGGAAGAAAAATAAAAATATTAGTAAAAAAACCTTTTAGAGACAAGCTTTTATTTAAATGCACTAAAAAGCTTGTCACTAAAAAGTTTTTTTTACTAATATTTATTTTGTTCATTTTAGTCTTTCAAAATTTTACCCCCCTTTGACACCCGTAGGGGTTGAATTTCGAAAAATCCTTTCTTAGTGGATGCTTACGTCAGAAAAGAAACCAACTGTCCAAATTTCAAGTTTCTAGCTTGAGCGATTTGGCCTGGGCGTTGATTAGTCAAAAAAACCCTACATCCCCGTTTGAATCCCTTAGGGGTTGAATTTATTTCTAAAAACGATTTATTCATGTATTGTCATCGGGAATATATACAAAATTTCAAATCGATCGGATACGTGGAAGTCGTTCAAAATTGACTTGCAAGATTTGACCTAAACAAACAAACCCACAAATAAACATACAAACATACATTGCAAGTTAAATAGAAGCTTGTAAAATTCACGGTGTACAAATAAACAAAAAATGTTCATTATTGGCTTAGCCGTTTTTATTGCAAGCGTATATTTGCGATAGCCGATATTTTTCCATAATTAAAGTCAATTAGTTGTAAAGAATCAATAGAAAATTTTCAAAAAATGTCCCAATAATTTTCAATTTGATGATCCCACGTAATGTTTCTGTGCTTGGTTAAACCTGGTAACAAACTTTCAATTAAGAACTAACTACTCTTGTTACATTCAATCCATTTATAGAGATGGAAAATTCTTAAAAAAATTAATTTTGAATACTCTCAAGTTTGTAAATTTTCAGTCAGCAGTCGATAGAAGTTTGGAACTTCCACTGACTGCTGTCTAGATCACAGGCCATAGGTTAAGGAATTTGGATATTTTGTTACGTATATATCTTGTTGGATACTAGAAGTGCATTTTTTATAAAAACTTATTAAGAGTACTCTCTACTTGAAGCTACCTCTGTACTCTTCATCTCAAATCTTTTCCCCTCGCCCAAATTTGAGAAAAAGAGTGGAGGGGCTAGTTTCCGGTAGAAGAATACTTTTAAAATTAGTTTAAGTTAATGTTTATGCAAATTACATGCGACTCGTATGTCTCATGTTGAGCATCACTGAGTTAAAACTATGGTGGACATGACGGGTTTTTCAATTTATATTCCATAAAATAAGAATCTGAAAATCGACAATAATTTAATAATAATTTATCCCAATTTGGTGAATTTAAGTTAACAAATTATTCTTCTGACTAATGTTTTTATGATATTTTTTTAATAATAGCGACAGTTTATTATATTTTAGGTATATGCTTATAAGCTAAGATTGATCATAAAAATCACAAAAAATAGTGATATTATTCATTGGTTGGGTATAATTTATTCTTTTAATTTCACGTACAGCTGACTTCTGAACTCTAAATACAGTTTGTATGTTTTTAAACTTTTATATTTGAATGTACTTGTTGATAAAACTGAATAATCTGGTGTATTTAATTCAATAAAATTTATAGGCAAATCAAATATTTGCCTTATTCAGTTTTATCTATATATATAAAACAGTTCCGTTACTGACTGACTGACTGACTGACTGACTGACTGACTGACTGACTGATTGACTGACAGACAACGCCCAGGTCAAACCGCTGAAGATATAAGTAAACTTGAAATTTGGACAGTAGGTTCCTTTTGTGACGTAGGCACCCACTAAGAAAGGATTTTTTGAAATTCAACCCCTAAGGGGGTTAAATAGGGGATGAAAGTTTGTATGGAAATTCATCATTTTTGAAGTTAGAAGCATGAAATTTTGCACAAAAGTTTCTTATATAACGTAGGTGAGCACTAAGAAATTTTCTTTTGAAAATTCATCCCCTAAGGGGGCTAAAAAGGGGATGAAAGTTTGCATGGAAGTTCGTCATTTTTGAAGTTAGAAGCATGACATTTTGCATAGGAGTTCCTTATATTACGTAGGTGAGCAATAAGAAAGGATTTTTGAAAATTCATCCCCTAGGGGGGCTAAATAGGGGATGAAAATTTGTATGGAAATTCGTCATTTTTGAAGTTAGAAGCATGAAATTTTGCACAGAAGTTTCTTATATAACGTAGGTGTGCACTAAGAAATTTTTTTTTTTAAATTCATCCCCTAAGGGGGCTAAAAAGGGGATGAAAGTTGGAATGGAAGTTCGTCATTTTTGAAGTTAGAAGCATGACATTTTGCACAGGAGTTCCTTATATTACGTAGGTGAGCAATAAGAAAGGATTTTTCGAAATTCAACCCCCGAGGGGGTTAAATAGGGGATGAACGTTTGTATGGAAATTCGTAATTTTTGAAGTTAGAAGCATGAAATTTTGCACAAAAGTTTCTTATATAACGTAGGTGAGCACTAAGAATTTTTTTTTTGAAAATTCATCCCCTAAGGGGGCTAAAAAGGGGATGAAAGTTTGCATGGAAGTTCGTCATTTTTGAAGTTAGAAGCATGACATTTTGCATAGGAGTTCCTTATATTACGTAGGTGAGCAATAAGAAAGGATTTTTGAAAATTCATCCCCTAAGGGGGCTAAATAGGGGATGAAAGTTTGTATGGAAATTCGTCATTTTTGAACGGATCTGGATGAAATTTGGCACAGAGATAGATTATAGTTTGGAATAGCACATAGGCTACTTTTTATCCCGGAAAAATGTACGGTTCCCGTGGGATAGTTTTGTTTTTGTTTTTCACAGAGCAAGGGATCGACATGATTTTTTGCATAGTGGTAGTTTAGTGGTCAGAGAATGTTATAGGCTACTTTTTATCCCGGAAAAATGTACGGTTCCCGTGGGATAGTTTTGTTTTTGTTTTTCACAGAGCAAGGGATCGACATGATTTTTTGCATAGTGGTAGTTTAGGGGTCAGATAATGTTATAGGCTACTTTTTATCCCGGAAAAATGTACGGTTCCCGTGGGACAGTTTTGTTTTTGTTTTTCACAGAGCAAGGGATCGACATGATTTTTTGCATAGTGGTAGTTTAGGGGTCAGAGAATGTTATAGGCTACTTTTTATCCCGGAAAAATGTACGGTTCCCGTGGGATAGTTTTGTTTTTGTTTTTCACAGAGCAAGGGATCGACATGATTTTTTGCATAGTGGTAGTTTAGGGGTCAGATAATGTTATAGGCTACTTTTTATCCCGGAAAAGTGTACGGTTCCCGTGGGATAGATTTGTTTTTGTTTTATCTTTAGAACTACTAAACCGATTTTAAAAATTCTTTCACTAATAGAAAGCAACGCAGGGGGGCAGATTCTCGCGGGGGGATAACAAATTAGGGGGAAGATTCACGCGGGGGGATAACAAATTTAGGGGGGAGATTCTCGCAAGGGGATAACAAATGTAATGTATTAATAATATTCGAGCGAACGAGCGAAGCGAGTGAGTAATGTATTAATAAAATTCGAGCGAATGAGCGAAGCGAGTAAGTATTGTATTATTAATATTCAAACGAACGAGCGAAGCGAGTGAGTCATGTATTAATAAAATTCGAGTGAACGAGCAAAGCGAGTGAGTTATGTATTAATAATAATCAAGCGAACGAGCGAAGCAAGTGTCTAATGTATTAATAAAATCCGAGCGAACGAGCGAAGCGAATGAGTTATGTATTATAAAATTCGAGCGAATAAACACGACCAACCCGGCTTCGCTTCGCAGGAGGAGAATTTTTCGCGGGGGGGATAATAAATTGTAATCGTAAAATACGTGGGCGAAGCCACGGGTAACGGCTAGTCCCCCTATATTATTAAACGAGTAAATCTTGTATATATGTTTCTATATTTCTATGTATATATGTTTCTATGTATCTATATAAATATTTTCTCGAAAACGGCTCTAACGATTTTGATCAAATTTACCGAAAAGGGGTTTCGGGGGGCAAAAAATCGATTTAGCTAGGTCTCATCCCTGGAAAAATTCGTTTTCCTATCGATTTTATCATTTTTAAAAACGGTTTTTTGACCTGTCAAAACATTGTAATATCGTGAGTAGGCTTTGGAGAAAACAAACTACTTTCATTATTTATATGTAAAAATACTCTGACAGAATTTTTAACTTATTAAAATAATCCGTGAACTATTTGTATAGTAAAAAATAACAGAAATAAAAACTAAACATAATTATGTAAGTAGTTTTAACTAATATTTAAATAAATAGGTACCTAAGTATGTTATTTTTATATTACCTATATAAAATACGTATATTATGTACGTTAAATATAGTATGACGTATAATCGTACCTAGACTTTTTTTTCTCAAAAACGAATAACGATTTTGATGAAGTTTACAGAATGGGGATTTTTCGGGGCGAGAAATCGATCTAGGTAGGAATCTTGGTCCCAGAGGGGAGCAATTAAAAAAAAGGGTTTTTTTATTTATAACTCGGTCAATTGTCAGATCGATTCGAAGCCTATTTCTACATAGATTTTGTATAATTATGTTGTGTCATTTTGAGTCAACATAATACTCTACATTGTCGACACAACATTGTTTTGTTTTGGCAGTTTCTATTAGCTACGCTTTTGAAACAAACAAGTAATTCAAAATTATAATTTCGTTGTGATCAGACATATTTTAGACTCGTCTTGATTAAATCAAATTTTGTTGTGTTTTATTTATTTATTTATAATTTTATATAAAGATCTACAATAATATTAATTCAAGTCAAAAAGATCTTTACAATTGGTGACCCCTGACAAGTGAGCATTACTTATATTTTTTCAAAATATTGTATCATGGACAAAGCTTTAGAAGAAACAGAAATAATATATTAAAATGGAGAAATTTATTGGAAAAACGGATAAAAAGTGACATTTTTTAATTATTTTTTCGCAAACGCTTCATTTATTTTTAAGTACAATAAATTTATTTACTTATTTTCCTAAGTTACTTTTTCAGATTATCATCCATGGTAACTTACTTTATTAATAATTTTTTTCATTTTGACATTTCTATTTTAATTTTATGCTTTTTATGCTCTTAACATATATTTATTATTTATATCTATTCACATTACATTTCACAACATTATATCAAACAATTCAAATCTATATTTGCACTAATTGCACCAACACTGCGAATTTTGATATTTGGTATTTATAATTATTCAGTATTTAACATTTTTTATTTTGTCTATCAAATATTTACTTTTTTGATTTAGACATGGGTTTGCTGCCTTATTTTCCTCCGTGCAACGGATTAGCGACATGCTACCGTCATTTTTACGAAGCGAACAACTAGTTCTTATTCGTTATATTCTTTCAGGTTACTCCTGCTGAGGTCGATACACTCCTATATATGTTTGTACACTTCCAGGATATTACCTGTTCTCCCTGTGTTTGATCATCTGCCTCGAATTGATACTTTTTGTCTTTTCAGCAGAATTATGTTCAACAATTTTTTTTTTTTTACGCAAGCTCAAAGCAGAATGATGTTCAGCTGATTTAATTATTATTTACCATTATTTTTCATCAATTCGTAGACTTATTTTACTTCATTGATATTACGTCTTCACGAACTTCATTAGTGGACTCCTGCTTTTGTCACGCCTTCTACAACGTGCCTAGCTGTCCATCTATGGTTCTCAGACAAAGATCACCATGATATATTAATTTTTTTTATCATAACAAACACTAGTATGTATTTACTAATGCGTAATAAACTATACATCTCTTTGGTTCCTTCCTGTGGGTTTTGCAGTTAGTTTTGAAAACTGGCCACTTTCATTTGTAATTTTCCCATGCGAAGGGGGGTGTTATGTTGTGTCATTTTGAGTCAACATAATACTCTACATTGTCGACACAACATTGTTTTGTTTTGGCAGTTTCTATTAGCTACGCTTTTGAAACAAACAAGTAATTCAAAATTATAATTTCGTTGTGATCAGACATATTTTAGACTCGTCTTGATTAAATCAAATTTTGTTGTGTTTTATTTATTTATTTATAATTTTATATAAAGATCTACAATAATATTAATTCAAGTCAAAAAGATCTTTACAATATATCACAAGGGTTAAAACTGTAAATGAACACTAATATAAGAAGTGTCTTGCACAATATGTAAATAATGACAAACAGGCGGCCCGAAGGGCCGCACTTCTGGCACCGCGAGTCTGTGTAAAAACACATCGATTTTTGAAAACTATTGTTAAGATACATACAAAAAAGTTTTGTTTAAAAATTTGCACGGCGGCCCGAAGGGCCGCACTTCTAGCGACGCAGGCATGCAGTATATTAAAACACATCGATTTTTAAAAACTATGGTGAAGATGCATGCAAAAAAGTTTTGCGCTGCAGGTTTATAGTCTGACGTTTGTTATTAAAAGATATAATATGAATTCTATTTCTTCGAAAATCGATTTTTGTGAGTTTTTCAGTAGGTACCTTCTATGCAAAAAAAATATTTGAAATTTACTGGAAGTTGCTAAGATGACATCACAGAGAAAAAGTACTTCGATAAAGTTGATATTTGGTATCAATGTTTAAAAATGGATTATTGAAACGGCAACGGGCAAGCAGAATTTCATCTGATTCGAACATTTTTATAAGATATTCAATCTATGAAAATCGGTTTTTGCGAGTTCTTCAGTCAACAAAACAATAACGGCGGTAGATTTGAAAATGGCGACCTAAGTAATATTTACAGGAAAAAATGCTTGATTCAAGTTGATACTTAGTTATTACGCTTAAAAATACACATAGGTATTTAAAATATTTAATAACAGAAACAATTATTTAAATTATGTTTCAGAAATAAATTCGTTTCGGAATAATATTCTGAGAAAATAATATCTCACAGCATACAAGTACTATTTTTTTGAACTCATCCGAGCAAAGCTCGGCACCCAGATATTGCAATATAATGTGAGTTATTTACAAAGTAAAGTTTTTTTCTATTTCTGATGTTTTATTGAACAATGTTATCGCATTTGTATCGTATAATTTACATTTTTCTTTTTTTTTTATTTACCCACATAATTTCTTGCATATTATAGGTATGAATGATTTTTAATTTCCCATATTTGCAAATTAGGTACATTTTAAGAGATAGAAATTTTGTAATCGTGAAAAAAATCGAATTTGAGTTTTTGGTGAATTTACACTGGAACATTTTTTCCCCTACAAAACGGCTGTAATGATTTTGATTAAATTAGTAAGGTGGCATCAGGCATGATTAGTTCCTTCTAGAAAATGCAGGGGGGTGATAATATATTTGTCTCTGTCTTATATTATGAGTAAGCTATAAATTCAAGTTGTATCGAACCATTTATTTGCGTAGTAAACATAATGAACGAAATTTTGCGGTTCCTGGAAATTTGTTATAACCATAAGTTTCAATATATAATTTAGGTACATCATTTATTAGTGTATTTGCCATATGGCACATACACTATTGGCGTCGGTCGGATGGCGGGACCTAGGGGTCGGACCAAAATTTCTCGACGTTTCATAGCCTCCTGAACACTTTGGCATCATTTTTGGAAATGTTTATATATATATGTATATATATATATATATATTTATATATTTATTTATTTATATATATATATATGTGTTCGCGGCATAACTCTCGAAAGACTTAATTGATTTGAACGAAATTTGGTACACACGTTGGAATCCATCACCGCACGGAACCTATTTAAAATGGGCCCAATCGGAGTATTTTAAGGGTAGTTTTTAGGGGTTGAAAAAAGTTTTTGCGCCCGAAAATACCGAAAAAAATTTCAGAATTGTTTCAAAATTGAAATTTAACCTTTTAGTAAATATCAAAATGTGCTGCTAAAATTTTAATAAAATCGGCCCGATAGGACCGGACTTACAAATTTTATGAAAACACTAGTTTTGCGGATAGTGATTTACTTACTGAAGGGTGTATTTAATTTGGTACAGAGGTTGCAATGATAATAATATTGAAATTAAGAAAAAAATATTATTTTAAGGGATGTATTAAGGGGTTGAATTTTTTATTTTGTCCAAAAACAAACTTAAGTTCACGTATTAAAGCCACAAGGCCTGTAATAGCAAATACACTATATTGTCGGCAGGGTTTGGCACTGCGACCCGAGTTTTTTCATACTTGCCACTGATTTAGTTTGTATATCTTGACGATAATTTGGGTACCAAAACGAGATGTTTATGTGGGAAGCTGTTATAATAATTTTTTTCCATACCCACTACAAAATATAGCTATTTTCCATGCATGTATCCGGCCTGTATTGGGTCATTTAACAGGTAGTCGAGTCGTGCCGAAAGTGTTTTCATAACATAACTAGTGCGGTTGCCATAGTAACTTATGTTTATTCACTCTATCCTCCTGCTATTACATATACCATTGCCTGCTGTAAATGTAAAGATGGGGACGCAAATGAACTTTAATTTTTTTTGAAAATACTAAAAATGTAGTAAAAAGTATAGGTATTTTGTAGTGAATATGGCAAGAAATTCCATATATATGTCGTGCGTAATGGTATTATGGACTCGTGTGCCTGTAAAAACGAGCAATCGCTCGTTTTTTCATACTGTCACTACTCGTCCGTAATATATCTCATTAAGTATCTAGCTAATAAATTTTTCTTTTCCCAACTTTACTTTCAAATAATTATTTATGATTGTGAGGGAATTATAGTTTACAGCAACTTCTTTGTTTCAAACGATCCCATAAGCTATTAAAATGACAGTTCTCTTAAGTAGTCATACACAATATCGCAACTGACATGACATGTACAATGTAGGTACTACACATATTACTATTATTTTCCATTTTCCTATTTTTTTTTTGTTTGTTTGTCGTCACGTCAAGGTAATTTCACACCAGAACTATTCGCAGAACTGTGTTGGTTACAGTTCTTGTAATTTCTTACGCATTAACATTTATGTTATGTATGTTACATGATATATTATTGAGGCTGTTATGCAATCGTGTGTAATTATTTTAGTGGAAACTGTACATGGAATATTTTATTTTACTTTTACAGTTTTCCATACTATTATGTGACAATATCGGGACGTGTTTATAACCAGAGCATGTTCATAGTATATTTGACTCACTGTAACTGAGTACAGAGATTTTGCAAGCTGAACACCTGGACATTTTGTACGTATACAATGTTGTCAAATATCTTTTTTAAAACTAAAATGTGACAGTTTGGTCTATTCGAAACGGATTAGATTAAGTGCCATCCAAAATTTAATAGGTACTATCGGTGCTGTTACTCGTAAGAATATCGCAATTGTTATAGGCGGTGTCTCTTGTTGGTTTCACTTCTCTGAGCCAGACTTTAATCTAAGCTTGAAAAAAATATTGTTCATTTCAATCTAATAATTTAAAACCGTACGGACGTGTTTTGCTGATTTGGCACTGGAGGCACAATATGACCGCACTTGGATAATTTTCGTCTAAACAACAAATGAGCTGGTGATAATTAAAAACAAACAACTAAGTACTTATATGTGGCAATTGGCAAAATTGTGGAATTAAGTGATTTATCTCTGATCAAATAGTAAGGTACAATAATTATTTGGCTTACAAAGATACTCGTACTGTACACAATTTGTAATGTATTTAGAGAAGATTAAACGTTTAAAAACAGGGATGGTAATTTTCACAAAAATAAACAATTTTTCTAAAGGTTTAATCTGTAATTGTAAGATAAAGAATCGAATCGCGTTTCGCTATTAATTGGACTTAATCGTGTTCAATTTGGAGTGCTTTTGATAATACCTATCCATATAGCATATTTCTGTAGAAATATTAACTGTAAATTATTTAACAAAGGCATTAGAACGTATATGTATCTATTATATTAACATTGCAAATGTTTATGTTCGTATATGGGGGCAGAGTTACGAGTTTTCGTTCAAGGCTAAAAGACAACGGTGTCGCGATCAAGTGAGGAGCAATCATGCAAAATTGAACAAGTGCAATTTTTTCGAAATGTGTTTTATATCATGTTTAGTTAATTGAGAGGTATTTGCGACGATCTGCGGTGTTATTTTTGAGCAAATGTTAATAATTAATACTGTAGAAAAATCCATTTAAAAGTTAAGTAATCAAGCAAAAGTGAACGCGTATATAACAGAAGAATAATAGGGTTATTCCTGACAAAACTAAACAGTGCATTGATAAATATTGTGTGTATAATAAACAGTTAATTATGTTTCATATATGCTGTTATCATTTCCAATGTCCTCGATGGTTGTAAGGATTGCGAAATCTGTGAATTTTTCAATGGTACTAAAATACTTAGTGATACTTATCTAAAAACTGAAATTATGTTATGAAAGTCCCTTATTTTTTCCGTTTTACGCATTCGTAATGATCTAATCACAGATTTGTTATTAAGTCACATTATTGAGTCATATTATTATTAAATCCATATGTAAGCGAATATAATTTGGAATAATTTTAAATTAATAAAGACATAGTTAAGGGAATAATCGGTCTCTAAAAGTGTACACATGTAACCAATCTCAAAAAAGAAAGCTTTATATAGTTAAATATTTTAGTCGTATAACTAGCCAATTTTGAGTGGCATTAATAATAATTGTGGAGTAGTTTATGAACAGAGATGCGATTTATTTGAAATACTTCTATTTAAAATGCAAATACAAAATGTAAAATACCTATTTTGTATTTTGCATTTAAATGCCTTTTAGTAAAAAACATTTTGTATTTTATTTGAAATACCTTTCGAGATGTATTTTGCATTTTTAATATTCATTTCAAAATGCAAAATACTTTGTCATTAAGTTTAGCCAACATCACCAGTCAAACAAAATGAAATGAACGAATGACGCTTGTATTGCCGAATTATTTTGAGTATTATTATTTATTATTAATAACATAACAGAATTTATTGATACGCGTACTGATAAATATGACCAAAATGTCATGCATAAGGTGCCATGTTATTAGACGTTTTTGTTCGGCTCGGCATTGTGTCTCTATTTCTCATGATAAATACCTAAAATAAATAAAAATATCTGAAATTTGGTAAAAAGGTATTTTATTTTGAAAAAGTATTTTGAAAATACCTATTTTGCATTTAGCATTTGAAATACAAAACGCAAAACTATTTGGTATTTTGCATTTGAAATAGTAAATCTGAAAAGTATTTTGCATTTTGTATTTAAATGCTTTTTTAAAACCATTTTGTCACTCGCTTTTTACTGCTTATTTAAGTATCTGTCTACCTATATATGATTCGAAAATCAATTTTTGAAACTAATTTTTGAAAATTTTTCTTATTGTAACAGCGTGTATAATATATATACCTACGTGTTAAGGTCTACATTATTATTATTAGATATCACACGAGGGATGCCTGCGGAGCAAGTTGAAAATATAACCGCGTCTCAAACCATGAAATTACAATAAGTTTGGATCGTGCGCACGGAGTACACGGAGCGACTCAATAAGCATAGTATGACTCAGCATTACGCTGACATGCCGGGATAGCTTTTATACTATGTGTCCCTGGATTGGGTTGCCATTAGGAAAAACTTTTTTCCTTTTGTTCAATACCATAGCAACGGATCAAAGCAGCAGTCAACGAGTTCACTTCAATTTGAATTGTCAACGACTTTCTCATATACATTTTTTTTATAAAATAATAAATAATACTTTCCTCTTGAAGTATTTTCATGTTTTCTTAATTTCTAAGCACTCAGTACATTTGATTCAAAATTTTTTTTATGGGAATCTCTTTTTTACAAACAGGAGTTTTTATGAACAATATTTTTTTCATAAAACGCATATTAAAAAAGTTTTTCCTATTGGCAACCCAATCCGGGAACACACTGTATACGCCAACAGTGACCGTTTGGCTCCTCCAAGAACAGCAATTATTAGGACAATTAATTTAACAAAATTCTGTGGTTATACTGCTTCGAGCTCAAAAAGAAGGTCTTGATATTTTGTTCGCTTCTCAGTCTCCTTGGCGACTATGTTCGTTTTGGCTGGAGTTGAGAACTCGATGACATACACAAATCGCGTAGTTCAAGGAGAACTATATCAGTTATTTATAGTTTAATGAAAATTTCTGAAATGATTAATTTAGTCGCGACAGTGTGTCTGGTTATTTTTTAGCAAGTTTGGCAACAGCGTATAAATACAAGAGTCTACATAAAATATCAGTACATATTATATGTGTGTATTTTATGGGTTTAGTAATATGGGGTAGGTACGTACACTTATGACCGGTTAACTGAACATATAGAGCCCTCGGGATACAAGGTAAGCTCCATGTGTGTTTGAACATTTTTTTGGTTACGATAAGTGCTTGAATATAAACTCAGATCTGCAGATCTGTTTAGAAGTTTTATTCGTTCTGATTTAAATTTGTTTACAAGCAGGACCGCATTAAGCGATCGCGGTACCTATAAGGCTATTCCATGTAAAAAGGTAGAATGTCTATACAATACAGAAAGTGGAAGAGAAAAAGGAATTTCGACTTTTTTCAAAATCAAGTTGAGAAAATAAAATGGTGATTTTAATTTAAGACAATAAAAATATGAAATTTGGAAAAAAATGGTGATATTTTTCTATTGACCACCATCGCCTGCGGGTGATGAGGTATTAATGTACCTGAATTTGAAAACCTAATTATCGAAATGAAGTACCTACATCTTTAGAAGATCAATTTAATTATCAATGAAGTCATTCGAACCTCAGAAAGGGGTCTCTATTTGATTGCTAAGCGTCGATCGGAAATCACAATTAAAAACATCGAGATTTTAATACAGTCAACTTAAAATTTTAAACCTCACACAAAAATCACTTACTCCGTAAAAGTATTGAGCAATTCATAATTAATGCTTTAATAATTGTGTAACTAATGTGCTAAATACATCTTTATACGTCAGGCGCGATGTTTTCAGCACGAGTAGTAGGCGAATGCACACGAGCCTTGGCGAGTGTGCATTGCAAGCCGCATACGAGTGCTGAAACCATCGCGCATGCACACATAAAGATTTAGCACACGCTTCGGCACACGTGTGACACACTACACTTTATTCAACACATACATGGTTTTAGACAATTTAATTGAATTAATGTCTTTTATATAGTTACATAATGGTTCATTATGTAACTGTTTTTCATTATAGCACTGAAAAGCGTTACATAATGGATCATGATGTTACCAGTCCATAGACGGCAATTTAAGATCCGCTAAACAGACGCGAAAAAACACTAAACGCGTGCATGTGTTGAAAAAAAATATATGAAAGGTCTTTTATAATATTCGGTAAATTATAAAGTTTACTAAGAACGCAGCGTTAGCCGATCAATAGTGGTCTGTTACTAAAAAGAACAGAGTTATAGTTACAAATGATAAAATTTTATTACAATTATACGAGTAGAATTTATGAGTCAATGTTGAATATTATAACTGTGAGTTATTATAGTCAAAATAAGAATGTATTACGGCAACTTTTACGAATCACAATAGTCGAGTTCAAAAATTATTCTGATAGCCCCTTTCTGTTACAGTAATATTATATGTATATAGCCCAGAAGATTCCAAAATATTTAAATATGTGTTAAACCGTTAACTGCACTTTAACATGGTTCTAAAGAGGAGAACAAATTATTATTTCTGCTTATTCCAGAGATAACCTTATCTGTGGTTTATTCTAAGATTTAGATTATTCGAGTTTAGATAAATGTCGATAGTTAATCCAAGGAAGTTGACAGCAGAATTTTTTGAAGTGGGTGGTCATATTTTTGATTAAGCGATAGTGAAACTGTGCTAATAGCACGAAATCATTAACATTAACATTACATATTAAACCAAATGTAGAAAAAATCGCTTTAAAAATAATTAAATAAAACAAGCCGTGAGGTGGGTCGTTTATTAGGACTAAAGTGCGACCCTTGAGGTCCACACGACGAACTTCCCAGTTTGATAAATATTTAATAATAATAATTAAATTAGATATTACACAGAAAAGTAATCATTTCAAACATTAAAACATCAATAATTTAAAAAAAAAAAAAAAAAAAAAAAAAAACGGCTGAACCGATTTTTATAAAATTTATGTCGGATCAAAATGACGTTAACACGCCTTGATTGACACCCTTACGAAGTCGATATAATTTTTTATTCGCGAGATATTGTGTAAAATCTACTTTTTTGGAGGTTATTTGGTTAAGAAAAAAGAACGGCTGAACCGATTTTGAAAAAATTTCTTTCAGATCATATTTACGTTAATACGCGTCGATTGGCACCCTAACGTAGTCGATATCATTTTTCGTTCTCGAGATTTCGTCTTTGAAAGAAATGTACACATACGTACGTACGTACGTACGTACGTACGTACACACACACACACACACACACACACACACAGACATCTTTCTAAAAGTAGTGTAAAAATAGTGTAGTGACCTTGAAACATAAAAATTTTTGTTCCTTTTTGATTTCGATTTTCGGACCCATTACAATAACTTCCAGTGGGAAGTTAATAAAATAAATTTAAAATAAAATAAATTTAAAATAAAATAAATTTAAAATAAAATAAATTTAAAATAAAATAAATTTAAAATAAAATACAACTATCCCAGGTAGAAATAAGGCCCAATGTTCAAGTTTTTCAAAAATTGCTGTATTTTCTGTATGCGATTTTTTTAAGAGATGTTCTATAATAATTTTATCATAAGTATAGATAAATATGTGTTTGATTGATTTTGTTATAAGAAATATTGTTATTTTGTTTATAAAAAAAAAAAAAAAATAATATCCCTTAGGTGGGTCTTATTTGCCGACCCTACTTTAGTTTATATTTTGTATGATATTGGTCGCAAATAACTATAATATATTGTATTAAGTATAGGTATTTATTGAATATTGGTGTAGGGGTATCGATTGCAAATTGACAATATAGGTACCTATGTGCCGACATAACTTACTTTTAGTTTTATTTTTTTTGGATTGAAAGTTTGATCGCATATGCATCTGTAACAAATATGATTAGAATATCAATGCGCTGTGTGTCTCAACTCTCAGTATAGAGATAATACATTATAATTTCTAAACTAAACGAGAGGGTCAGTGAATTTCCTGTTGTGTTTATTAAGTGATTTATTTTCATCTCTTGATCTCACATAACTTAATTATTTTTTATGTTACGCTATTTCAGGGACACACGGTATGTTATAATTTGGACCCAATCTGTATTATTGCAAACGCATAATAATATAAATTTTTGTAGTGGTAATAAGTGGTATTTTTGTTTGATCTTAAACTTACCAGACATTCGTTTTTACGTCAGTTTTATGTATTTTAAGGTAATAAATCTTTGATAGGTAATTACTCAGAAAAGGGAGCAATATTAATTTATAGGTATTTTGTACGTAACGAGTATTGGAAACATCTTTTTCATCTTGTGTGCTTGTGGATGCTGAGCCTCTGTACCAACGAACGATCTGTTGAAATGTGAGATGAAATACATGCTATCGCTGTCCTTTTCATTGAGAATGAAGTGAGACCACGATACAGCACGTTACCATGGTAGAGAGAAAGATGTGATATGATTTTAAGCCAAGTTTCTCCGCTTTTTAGGCCACTCCTATATTTCGCTCAGGGCGGCGCTTCAGTTTGTGCCGCCTAGCTTAAACGTTGTAAGATGCTCAGTTGCTATTTTACTGTACGAAGAGATGCGTTAGCTTACCTTGAAGTTATCCTTCCAGTACTTTGATAGTCGGAATCTAAACAAACGAAAAATATATGTTCACTTTTTGATAGCTAATTAAATAATTAACCTATGTACCTACTGAAAAGTGAATATAATTTTGATACCTTTTTTGTGGTAGAAAATTTAAACCTCGAAAAAATGAAATAAATTATTAGGTAGGACTGTAATTTTCAAAATCGCAATTGTTAAGGCAATGCTAGATTCTTTTAAAATAAGAATAATTATGAATGATTCTGGTTCGTGTTTATCAAATTCACTTAAATTTAAACTGAAATTAACATCTAAGTAGGTACTTATAGAAAGAAATACCTGAATTCAATAACGGATTAAGATTTTTGGAGACTTCAAGCACAGACGTCTCGTGGGACCCCGAATCCTTGATTTAGAAGGTAGAAAGTAATAGGTAGTCAACGTTTATCGAAACCAAAATTTCAGGGTAGGAATTAGGATACGGGCTTCTGGAGACTAAGGGTCCCCAAGCACGTACTTATTGTGCTTCTCCGTTAATCCACCACTACCTGCACTTGCACTTTAAATGGATAGCATGAATACGATCGTTAATTCTCTAGTGCGGGCTTGTGGATAACTATGGTGATCCAGTTGTCTTTTTTTCAGCGGAGAGAGATGGCATTTTCAGCCGCAAGAGTAGATCGAAATTGATTGGCCAACATTCATTTAAATGCAAATAAATAAACTTGCAAAAAAGATTAGGCTCCTGCGAGTTTATGAACGTCGGTAAATGAATTTAGTTCAATTCAACGATGGTGACGTTTGTATAAAAATAAATGGCAAGATACCTCAAGGTATATGTGACCACCGAAAAATAGATGGGTGCCGATCAGCTGAGGTAATAAGTCGTTCTGAACCGCAACTCAAATTTACTCAAATTAGAACTGAAACAAGCCGTGAGGTCGTTTATTGGAACTAAAATTACTTTTAATTGGGACTCTACAAGTGCGACCCTTGAGGTTCACACGTCGAACTTCTCTGTTTGATAAATATTGAATATTAATAATTAAATTAGAAATTGCACAGAAAAGTAAGCATTTAAATTATTAACACATAATTATTATTTATTTTTAACAATAAATAAAAAAAAAAACGGCAGGACCGATTTTTATAAAATTTATGTCGGATCATAGTGACGTTAATATGTTTTGATAGACACCTCCACGAAGTTGATAACATTTTTTTGGGTGAGATTTCGTATAAAATCTACTTTTTGAAGTCGTTTTGTTTAAACAAAAAAAAAACGGTTTGATCGATTTTGATAAAATTTTTTTTGGGTTTTTTCGATGTCAATATGCTTCTATTTGTACCCTAATAAAGTCAATATCATTTTTTATTCGCGAGATTTCGTGTAAAATCCACTTTTTTCAGTCTTTTTCTTTAAACAAAAAAACGGTTGAGCCGATTTTGATAAAATTTCTTTCGGATCAAAATGACGTTAACACGCCTTGATTGACACTATTACGAAGTCGCTATAATTTTATATTCGCGAGATATTGTGTAAAATCTACTTTTTTGGAGTCTATTCGGTTAAGAAAAAAGAACGGCTGGACCGATTTTGAAAAAAATTCTTTCAGATCACATTTACATTAATGTGCGTCGATGGGCACCTTAACGTAGTCGGTATCATTTTTCATTCTCGAGATTTCATCTTAGAAAGAAATGATCACATATACATACATACGTACTGCATACACACACACACAGAAATCTTTTCAAAAATAGTGTAAAAATAGTGGCGACCTTGAAACATAAAAATTTGTTAAAATTTTGATTTCGATTTTCGGACCCATATTACAATTACTTCTTAATGGACTGGGAAGTTAAAAATACACTGTGCAGGGCACAGATTTATAATTTTTGTAATTATTACGTACTAAATAATGTAGGTATTACTAATTTAAAAATTTTGTTAGGTAGGTACTTAGAAGACTTTTATTTTATATTTTAACAAAAAATCACATCTATGACATTCGAAGAATTTTCTTGGTAGTTTTATGTTACTTAATTCACTGTATTTAAGTAAACGATCATTTTAATAATATTAGAATGAAATTATAGAGCACTTCAAACATGCAGTCTCTACTATGCAGGTCGGTGTTTCCGAATTCCGAAACCAAACAACTGTGGACAGGTAAATTAATATCAATCCATTGTATCTCTAAAACAAACTTTAAAATTTTAATGCGTTCATAGAATATTATGTTAAGGAGGATGTCTCTTTGACCTGTAGTTTGAAAAGACCTTGAAGAATTTTGAAATTTTTTTTATAGATGGTTGTTTCAGAACTATTTAATATGGTTTACGAAAAAATTGGTTGGATAAGTTAACGTACTATAACTTTTAACCGTAGGTACGTACCTACAGTCAAAACGGTCGACCTGATTTGAATATATTTAAGAGAGTTTCTTTGATGTTTCAATTAGTCTCAGTGACCTTGAAACCTTTTTTGGGAAATCTTACATTGTAAAGAGTATTAAATGTGATAGTTTCCAGGGGTGGAGGGGGGGCTTGATGGTACTTGGATTTTATTTATTTATTGTAAATTATAGACGCGTCGACCAACTTAGGTCATTAGCGTCATATTTACATCATATAACAACTCACTTAAAATTAAATGACATCACAAAACATCCATGAGCAAAGGCGGGATTCGAACCCACGACAGTGTGATCCTAAGGCCGCTACGCTAACCGTTACACCACTCTGTCATCACGCTACTTGGAGAGAAACAGTCTCGTCTAATGAAAACGCGCCAGATTATGTACTCATCTGAAACTCATAAAGAATCTACTATAAATTGGTTGTTTATGTTGAAAATGAGCTTTTTTGTTCAAGAGTCGCTTCTTGTAGAACTAAATTACTCTGTGACAATATTAATAGCTTAAAGTTTGGAAATTAAAAGAAAAATGTTTTGTATAGAATAGAATGATATCCTTTATAATAGAAATAGATATATTATGTATAAGCAATTTAATAAACTGATGCATAAAACATGTTTTTTTATATCTAAAATATTGCAAATCTCATTTAAGTTTTTCAATTATTGCGTGTTTCTTTATGACAGTTCCCTGATTCATTTCCTTATAACTTTAAATTAAATTCTAGTAATGAGGACAAAACTTAAAATATTGGTGATGAAGATCAATGGAATAAAAAATCCCGCTGCACTTAGGCCTACAATTACGTTAACTTTCCAAATGTGGATATCAAAGATTTTGGATCTGCATAAAAAAATTTTAAAGCACGCATTTATAATCAATGGTAAACGTTTTTTTTGTTCTGTATTGTCATAAAAAAAAACAACTCTCGAACCGACATTTGAGAAACACTGATTTACAGTGCATATTATAGATACTTCAGCTCTGTTCTGTTATTGATACGGCTTTTTATGTCATTGCGATTTCACGCCTGTGAGGGTCCATCTGCAATTGATGCCTTTGTATTTACACTTCTTAACAAACTTGTATAATTTGAGACTCGTTAGTTAATTATATCCATTTATATAAACGTTACTGGAGCTTTCAGCAAATCTCGTTTGAATTTACGTAAGTCAGCTTTGTGTAGCTTTTTTGTCGCATAATTTATTTTAAATGGATTCTTTGAATCTCCGTGGAAAAAATCTAACAATACATACCTACAATTAAACAATATAATTAATTTTTTAAAAGTGTGTTAAGTTCGGCGAGCAAGGCTATTTAGTCGAGATTTAATATTTTTTATCACAATATAGTACTTAAACCATACTTACCCTACTAACAAATGTAAACAAATTGTACCAGTGCTAATGATCTTAAGGTCGATGCACACTTTGTTTTTGTTAATTAATAAAAAAAAAAAAAAATATTTTTTATCTATACATAAATGAATTCGTATTATAAGTAGGTTTTCATTGCATTTTAATTTGACCTGCTCTTCACTTTCATGTGATCTGCCACCTTTTTAATACCGACCAATCGATCTGAAAATATTATAAAGGCATTATAGTGTTCACCGACAAGCTATACAGGCAATTTCAGCCTTGAAGCAATAATAATTGTAACAAATTTTTTTTGGGTATCTGGTCTATGCAAATCTTTCGTTATAAATTGAAGACCCAAACTATTTCCTGTAACATCAAGATTATAATAATAATTGTGACCATTTTTTTTGTTTATACATGTTGGGGGTGGTCTGCATACCTCCTCTATACCGCTATCTAGTAAAATCCTTTACTCAGGGCACTTTAATATGCCTCCCTCAACAACTTCACAAAAATAAGGCCTTTAATAAATAATCACCGAAAATTGTCACTAGTTCTTAGTCTAAATTGTTATTTCTGTAGAACAATATTGAACAATTTTAACGCGTTGAGCGATGGTTAAGTGATCCATTTCGTAAATGTGTTGTTACAAAAATTAGCATTTGACACTTTAAATTTTTGAAAGCAAGTGGCTTATTGAAAGCTGCCTTGATTTACACTGCTGCCAACATAGAGAACTCAAATTGAATCACCTTTTAGCAGAAAAGTGCAATTTATTCGGCGATGACTCAAATTTGACTCCGTATTCATAATTTCTTTTCCCAATCGTTAAATGTTAAATAAAAGTCCATTACCTAATTGTGAAACCGCTATAGGTAGGTATATAACGAATTTTTTTTACGTAGAAGTACATTTTTCCCGGCAGAGGTATAAGTATAGGGGATAAAATGATGCGTTACAAAAAATATGTGACAAAAAATGTGTGACGCGAATTACCATAGTTATGCCATAGTTTGTGTTTTGCATCATGTATTAAAAAAAATATTTTTTTTTAATATCTGCAGGAAAACTACTGGAGCTATTTGGATTTTTGGACATATTAATTTATTAAATAGCTCTGGTAGTTTTCCAGATATTATTTATTACTGTGTTTATTTGTACTTTACCTATTTTACTAAATAAAAAAAAATTATAATTTTTTTAAGACATTTCAACATCTTGTATCTCGCTTAGCTGGCATTTTTGGACATAGGGCTTTTCGCATTTTTTTAAGTACTCATTCTGTCTACTCTCGAAGTTTGTTACACTCGTTAGATCACCCTGTATATCGTATATAACAAGTAATTTATTGGCGGAATATTGCTAATAAGTTTTCATTTTCCAAAATTGAGTATCCCTATTAGAAACAAAAAAATCGTTGATCAACTCAGACAAGAATTAATATCATTATTGCTGAAGACTCCCAATTCGCTATAATGTTGTCGAAATAGACTGTGAATTATTATAGACGTTCGACAATTAGTGAGGCCATTAGCGTTTATATATAACTTTGTCGATTTTTTCCCAAATTGCTGCAGTTTCGTTAAAAATGACAGAATTGCTATTTTGTTACTTTAAAAAAATGTTATAAAATTTTCTTTTTAAAATATCAATGATATTATGACGTGTTCATTTTACAGTTGTTACTCTACCTATATGACATAAGTAAAAAAGTATGGTATAGATGCACTATATATTACACGTGAACATTATGTGACAACCACACATACTGTTGCACCTGTATTGTGCAATTTGATAAACGCCATCCTCTGTCAGTTGTTAGCAACAATCAGACGAAACCAGTTCAATATCGATTCGCTGTGTAAGGGTTGTGTTAAAGTTTCAACGATATTATAAAAGCAAAGAGTAGACAAATTTTATAAGAGGCGATGCAATGACCAGTTTCTTTGATATTTAGAATAGTTTCAATGGCACTAAAACGTCTAATCCAAAATGTCGCATCGTATGAATATCTAACCGTAATCATGGGAAGTATAATTTATATTTTAAAATTTTTACGCTTAAGCTTGTTAATTGCTGATTTTAATATACATTTTAAAATAAATAAAGTACATACATGGCCGGTATATCATACATTTTTATCACGATGTTTTTTTAATCACACTGTTAAATGACGGGTTGCTATGGTAACGAAACGCAGCAACCAATGTTATTAAAACAGTGTTATTAAAAAACATCGTGATTAAAATATACGATAAACCGGCCAACAGAGTTTTAATTTATTTACACTTATAGGTAAGAACTTTAGTTTTATGTGTCAGACAAATATCTTAAACTAAAACTTTAAGATCTGTGTCTGACGAAACTATACTGTGTTCTGTGAAACAATAATTGTTGAAAATAAAGTTCTTGAGTGTGGGTAATTAATTTAAAGCGCTGTGTCTTATAAAATTTAAAATGCATTTACATCAAGTAATTCGAGTAAAGACCTATTATACGGTGTGTAAATTACTATAGTCTGGAAAAATCCATATAAGAAAATCCCAGATCATCCTCGGACACATCAATTTTATTTTTTAAAATTGCATCTTTTTTGATAGTCATCTTTTTTGAACTTCACCTCTTTTCAATCGCGTCATCTTATTTTTTTAATGGCACCCCCCCAATTTTTTGTAGACTTGGGTAGACTATCAAATTCTGATTTCAGCAATATGCCATTATTTGACATTTGCACTGACGTAGTCAAGTTGTTAAAAGTGAACAAATAGCCCAGTAATTTTAAACATAAAAACGACCAATCTGCGAAATAATTCCCAGTTAGCTGAATTTTTGTGTACACCTTCGTTATGGTGTCTTAAAAAACATGTAAAAAGTCACCATCGATATCGTGCCGGCGTTACCAGATATTAGAGTTTAAAGGTCACGAAAAACGGTTTTTTGCAAATTTATCGATTCTGTTAAATTTCCAGTAGAAAACGGTTATTACCATTCTTGTAGAGAACAAAATTCACTACAACTTTTGTATAAACATTTTTTGCCTACGATTCATAGTTTTACTTATTTAATTACCCGCGACTTCCTCCCCCTCAATTTAACATATAACGGCCGATTATGCTGCTTCCCGATGGCCTACCATAAAGATTTGTACCTTTAATTTTAGGTTTAAGCTATAATGATTAATGATATAATTTTATGGAAACTAATGCAGTAGTTCTCCAGTTATAAACAACTACACATACAAACCGACAACAGTCAAACAGACAGACAGACAACATTTTTAGAAAATACACCACACTTCATTATTTATAATATAATATTAATCATATAAATACAAATCAGTCTTGGCGAAATTTTGAACCAAAATCGGTTTCGGGCTTCTTAGTCCAGTCCGTAGAGACATACCTTGCAAAAGGTGGGGTTGAAGGTATTGATATATATTAGTGCCAACATGAAAAAAACAAGTTATTCAACATGGCCAACCACGGAACAACTTTTGGCGGCCGAAAAACCACGAAATTTTGTCACTTTTTTGCTTTTTGTGACTTATCGATTCTTCCACTGCGTAATGTTTAAAAGGAAGACTACATTTCCTACAATTTTTTGTTGCCACAACTTTTCTGTGGTATAATGGTAAGCGCGCTACAGCTTCTTGAAAATCACGAGCTTTTTGTAACCTTGGTAGCCATTGGTTAAAACGCGATGTCCGTTTCAATAGCTTTATTGTGTTCTTCATCGAATTTTAAATTGAAAATATATATGTTCACAAAGCAAGGAACGCCCTTAATCGTGCTTTTTGTCCCATATCGATATCTTTAAAAATTGAGAAGTTATAGCCAATCAAAGTTGAAATCATTAAAGAGTTTTACAGTTACACGCGTTACGAGTACCTTCCATACCGAATAAAAAAAATTCATAGAAAATGTATTGCCCTAAACGATGTTTTTGTCCAGTCTCGATAACTTCAGACATATTAAAATATAAGAGTTCAAGCGAATTGAATAAAAAATTGCCAAATAGAAGAAAAAAACTGATTTTTAAATGAACTTAAATGTTTATAACTTAAACATTTTTTAAGTTATCGAGATAAGAAGAGCATCGTTTAGGCACTCGTAACGCGTTTTAAAGAACACGTAAAACTCTGTGATGATTTTAACTTTGACTGCCTATAGCTTCTCTATTTTTAAAGCTATCGATATGGGACAAAAAGCACGATTTAGAGCGTTCCTTGCTTTATGAACATATTTATTTTCAATTAGAATTCAATGCAGAACACAATAAATAAAGTTACTGAAAAGGACATTACATTTTAATCAATGGCTGCCAGGGTTACAAAAAGCTCGTGATTTTCAAGAAGCTGTAGCGCGCTTACCATTAGTACCACAGAAAAGTTGTGGCAATGAAAATTGTAGGAAATGTAATTTTCTTTAAAACGTTACATAATCAATAGACGAATCGAAAAAGTCGCAAAAAGCAAAAAAAAGTGGTAAAATTTCGTGGTTTTTCGGCCACCAAAAGTTGTTCCAGGGTTGGCCATGTTGGATAATTTGGTTTTTTCATGTTGGCACCAATTTATGTACACATACCTACGAAAAAAAAATTTCTACCCTACCTTTTGCAAGGCAAGTTTCTTTTCACTACTGACTGGAGTACCCGGGCTATTAGTGAAATAAAATGATAGATTTGTTTATAATTTGATAATTATGGAAATCAATCCTGTTAATTTTGATGTCACAATTTTTGTGTCACATTTTTTGAAAAATTCACTATCATCATTTTTTCATAACGCGTCTAAAGCAGTATAACTTCAAAAATAGTGTTTGTATCTTTTAGAATAAAAATTGTGCAAAATTTGCTATTCAAGAGTATTTTTTTTTATTTTCATATGATTTTTATTCCCAATTCACAAAATTTTCATCTAATTTTATTTTTTATGCAATATTTATTTCAACATTAATTTATCATCTTTAAGCTGAATTTATTAATTAATCATCTATTATTGGAAGATAAAAACATTATTTATCGATTTTTTTCCTGTACTATTTTCATATTCTTAACTATTTAAACCCGCTTTTTAATTTAACATTAAACCCACAAAAATACCTAAATGTGGCGATTTTTTGTCAATAACTATTAATTAAACTCGAACTCTGGCTGGAATTATAGTAAATTATCATGTTTTATTTAATATACAGGGTGAGTTCGACCATCCGTATCAGTCGTTTTTTTCGAAAACGGTTAGTCGTAGAGAGTTGTGTCAACAATTTGTATTATAAAAGCCCTAATAAAGAATCGAATGGTGATAATTTTTTTCCGGGAAGCTCGGCTTCCCTATTAGTTTACTCCAGAATGTCCAGAACTCCGGAATTATAAATGTAACGATAGGTCGAAAGTGCTATTGTTGAAAAGATCTTTAAAAAATTAGCAAGTTTTGTACGGATTTTTTTTTTATTGCTGCCACCCCTGTTAAGTAATATTTGTTTGAATATTACTAAATTAAAATGTCATAATAACGAACTTTTTAAAAGTTCGCATTTAAAATCTAGTTACCTATCTATCGATCATTAAACACTGAAGAAGTACCCTCACAGTATAACCAGAAGAGCTCAGTAGTATGTATTAAAGAGTAAATGGAAGACAGTTTGAACACTTGTGACAATGTCTAAGGTTGCTAGATTTTTAATGCCGACTTCGATCGTTATTATGAAATTTTGATTTAATAATTTCAAACGATTGTTACTTAACAGGGGTGGCAGTAATTAAATAATTTTTCCTACAAAACTTGCCTATTTTTCAACAGCACCACCTTCAACCTATCGTGCTTTCTTAAATTCCGGAGTTTTGAACATATAATAATTTATATTTATACTTATAGAAATTTACAGGGGTGGCAGTAATAAAAAAAATTTTCCTACAAAACTTGCTTATTTTTTAAAGATCTTTTCAACAATACCACTTTCGACCTATCGTTACATTTATAATTCCGGAGTTCTGGACATTCTGGAGCAAACTAATAGGGAAGCCGACCTTCCCGGAAAAAAAAATTATCACCATTCGATTCTTTATTAGGGCTTTTATAATACAAATTTTTGACACAACCCTCTACGACTAACTGTTTTCGAAAAAAACGACTGATACGGGTGGTCGAACTCACCCTGTATATTATAGAGTGGGTGCTTACTTGATGTAAATTAATATTAAACATTTTGAATAATAATAAAACACGAAGTTTTTTAAATTTACACTATATCTTTATTTTATGACAATTGTTTCGTCAACACAGTGACTTCTTCAGAACATATCTTATACTACTTATTTAATAGTTAGCTATTTGTGCATTATCTCATCCTTGTGTACTACTAAAGGAATAAAAGTCCTTTTATATGTATAATACACACATTGAAACTCCCGAGATTCAATTGGCATGAATTGCATTGTCGGGCGATCAATGGAGTCTGTAAGTTCACCCCTTATAAATTATAGTACCTATAGTACTTCAATACTTACTATTGGGTAGGTAAACTTATGAATTTTGTTGATTCCATACAACTTGTTCAAATTTTTTTTCTTTTAATTAATTATAAATGTAATGTTTCAGATATTGAAAGTGTATTTACCGCAAAACGGAATAAAATTTTAAGCCCACTTTACTTGAAACAGTTTTAACTCCAAAGCGGTCAGAATTATTATTGCAGCCTATAAATGCAGACGTTTTGGACACAACAAAGATTTGGTGCCAAATTTGTGTTAAAAATATTAACATTTACAACATGCGGATACATTTTGTATTTCGCTTTAATATAATATCTAATTATTCAAAAATTTGATGAATATACTGGCAAACAAAAATCAAACAGGTAGACCCAAACGAAATTGAAGAAAAGATTTGGAATTAACAGTGGATGAGAAAAGCTCGTGGCTGGAAATTATGAAAGAATATTAGTGAAGGCCTTTTTTAACATTTTGAGGCTTGGTTAAATGATATCCTCTGTATGCATACACGTTGATCAGGATTGACTGTACCACTATTATGTATATTATACAGAAATGACAATAATATTATTATGTTAATTCTTTGAATAGAGAAGCTTTTTTAGAGCATGGTATAAAAGTTTATTCACTTTACAACATACACACAACGAACAGTGTACATATGTACGTTTTATAACAACGAGTAACAACACAACACAGTGCAACCTGTTGAAAACCTGTGACACACAAAACACACCATCTACATATAATGCGACCCAATTTCATGGAAAAGTAATTCCCTATATTTTGTTATAAAAGTTTGGTTATGTTACGTACGTGCCACAGATAATTTAATTTTTAACAAAAGCAATGAAGTAGAATGTCAAACATTGTACTTTTTATTTTTTCTTTAGTATAGGCGTTTTTTTATATCTATGTTGGTGACTCCGTTTTAGGGATGAGTAAATGAATGGTAACCTGGAAGCGTCGTGATTAACTTAATTTGTAATTGATTCTCCATATTATACAGATTACAGACCCATGTTATAGTAGGGACCTGGGACATCCATATAGGTACTTTTTTAGGAAAGAAAATGCGAGGGGAGAAGAAGACATGTAAAAGCAACTGTTTGCTCAGGGTGTGTAATCTAATTCTTATTTCTATCTATAAAAGTCGATCAATTTACTGACATTTCAAAATAAAACTTAATTAAAATTTATTTTTGTATTCCAATTTCTCAAGAACACTGTTATTGTATAAATTTTGGACATCCTAATATCTCAAATAACAATATTAAATTAGGTTTTATTTTGAAAAGTCCAAAAAAAGGATCCACTTTTATAGACAGAATTATAGATTACAAGCTTTACCTGAAGTTTTCAATCTAATTTTGTAAACATTAATGTCTGTCTTGAAGAATATGTGCATTTGAACATTCTCCACATACACATTTACTCATTTTTTAATCGCTATCAACTATCCATATTAGTACAGAGTTCACTAGTTAGTTATTACGTTCGTTTAGGTGTGTGTGTGTGTGTGTGTGTGTCAAAAAACATCAAGATGGGGTATTCGACCAATCAGAATGGTCGCTTGTGTTGCGCATAATATTATATATATCATAAAAACAGCACCGCATCCATTATAACTTCCAATAGCGTTTTCTTTTTTTTTCATATGTATTTACTTATATATTTTTTAATTTTGTCAATATTGTTTCTTTGACATTAATTATAATTTTATTATTGTTTTAACATGAATAGTGAATTTAGTCAAGAAATTTCATGAAGGAAAGCTGGACCAAATAGCTCTTCTTAAAGAACATTGTCTGTCTGTCTGTTTGGACTGATCTTAGAAACGGCTGAAACGATTTCAAAAATTCTTTCACTAATAGAAAGCTACATCATCCCTGATTGATATAGGCTATATTTTATTTTGATATTTCTCGCGGTGGGGGGATAATAACAAAACGTAACTCTGCAATTCATTGCATTTTAGTGTATTGGCGGAATCCTACTATAGTATAATTATACACACTTCGCAGGAGGAGAGATTCTCACGGGGTGGCAGGGGGATAATAAATCATAAATTCTTATCCCTGGAACTACTAAACCGGTTCTAAAAATTCTTTCACTAATAGAAAATTACGCAGGGGGAAAGATTCTCACGGGGGACAGAGCGAAATATTCTTGGGGGGGGGATAATAAATCATAAATTCTTATTCTGGAACTACTGAACCGATTCTAAAAATTCTTTCACTAATAGAAAGCTACGTAGGGGGAGAGATTCTTGTAGGGGAATAATAAATCACAAATTCTTATCTCTGGAACTGCTGAACCGATTCTAAAAATTCTATCCCTGCCTATAGGCTATATTTCATTTTGATAAATTTCTCGCGGGGGATAATTCCTGTGGGATTGTAACAAAACGTAACTCTGAAATTCTTTTGCATTTTGGCGTAGTAATAGGCGGAATCCTACTAGTATTATAAACACCACCAGACCGACTTCGCTTCGCAGGAGGAGAATTTCTCGCGGGGGGAGGGATAATAAATTAACAATATAGTAAATATACGTGAGCGGATCAGGCATGGGTGAGCGGTCACCCATGCCGGATCCGCTCACGCTCAAGCCGGACGGGTACCGCTAGTATTAAATAAAATTAAAAATTAAGTTAAACCAAACTATTAAATACGATTATTAAAATTATTAAAATATCTTGTTGAATATTATTTATGAACTTACTGTGTAGAAAATATTTTATAAAATTTGAATCTAAAAACTGAAATTATAGGATGCCAGGGACATTACCATAATTATTTGATAGCTTACCTGCTTATTATAATAATAAAAAATTATAAAAAAAATAAAACCACCTTCAAAAAAAGTCTCAAAAAATAGGAAAATAATAAAATTTTGAAGTCGTAGCTAATTTAATTACTAGAACTTTATTTTTTTTTAACTTTTTAGTGACTTTGCATATACAGTGTGTCCACAGACTCATCCTCAACATGGGGATCTCCGTTGTTATGGGAGATAGAGATTTGGTTAAATGAGACAAAATGTGCATAATCTCCAGTACTACTACCCTGCCAAGTCAAACTTTCCATATTTTGCTTGGTTCGCGACCGACAGTTGAAAAACGAGATTTACCCATTTTCGTTTTTTGTTTATCACTCGCTTATTAAGTAAGTTAGAAAAAAAATATTTTTACTTTCTTAAGGCCGTTTTTTATGAAGATTTCAAATCTCTTTTCCTATTTTTATTTACTTTTATAGTTTTAGAGATACTTGTATTAACTTTGTTTTTTTAAATACACGTCAAAGATGGCCATGACACCATTCGAAAGAGTATTTTTTTCTCTTTAATTTGATATGAGGGTTGATGAATTTATTTTCAAAAATAACAGAGTTATACGTAAAACACTGATTTTTAATAGTAGGCTATCCCTATATTATTAAACGAGTAAATCTTGTATATATGTTTCTATGTATCTATATAAATATTTTCTCGAAAACGGCTCTAACGATTTTGATTAAATTTACCGAAAAGGGGTTTTGGGGGGCAAAAAATCGATTTAGCTAGGTCTCATCCCTGGAAAAATTCGTTTTCTTATCGATTTTATCATTTTAAAAAACAGTTTTTTTAACGTCATAAAACAGTGTCGTATTGTGAGTAGGCTTTGGAAAAAACAAACTATTTTCATTATTTATGTCAAAATTACTCTGACAGTCAATCTTTAACTTATTAAAATAATCAGTAATTATTTGAAAAGTAAAAAAATAGCAACAATAAAATCTAAACATAATTATGTAAGTAGTTTTAGATAAAATTTAAATAAATAGGTATGTTATTTTTATATTACCTATATAAAATATGTATAGGTAAGTACGTTAAATGTAGTATATGACGTATAATCTTACCTAGACCTTTTTTTCTCAAAAACGACTAACGATTCTGATGAAATTTACAAAATGGGGATTTTTCGGGGCGAGAAATCGATCTAGGTAGGAATTTTGGTTCCAGAGGGAAGCAATTAAAAAAAAGGTGTTTTTTATTTATTATAACTCGCTCAATTAAAGTCAGATTGATTCGAAGTCTATTTCTACATAGATTTTATATAATATATCACAAGTGTTAAAATTGTAATTGAACACTAATATAAGAAGTGTCTTGCACAATATGTAAATAATAACAAAACGACGGCCCGAAGGGCCGCACTTCTGGCGCCGCGGGTCTGTGTAAAAACGCATCGATTTTTAAAAACTATGGTGAAGATACATGCAAAAAAAGTTTTGCGCAGGTTATAGTCTGACGTTTGTTATTAAAAGAATCGATTTTTGTTTTTCAGTAGGTACCTATGCAAAAAAAGTATTTGAAATTTAATGGAAGTTGTTAAGATGACATCACAGAGAAAAAGTACTTCGATAAAGTTGATATTTGGTATTAATGCTTAAAATTGGATTGTTAAAATGGCAACGGGCGAGCAAAATTTCATCTGATTCGAACATTTTTACAAGATATTCAATCTATGAAAATCGGTTTTTGCGAGTTCTTCAGTCAACAAATTAATAACGGCGGTAGATTTGAAAATGGCGACCTAAATAATATTTACAGGAAAAAATGCTTGATTCAAATTGATACTTAGTTTTTACGCTTAAAAATACACATAGGTAGTTAAAATATTTAACAGAAACAATTATTTTAAATTATGTTTCAGAAATAAATTCGTTTCGGAATAATATTCTGAGAAAATAATATCTCACAGCATACAAGTACTATTTTTATTGAACTCATCCGAGCAAAGCTCGGCACCCAGATATTGCTAAATTAATTGATAAAACAACAGAAGGCTTAGCAAACAGTTGAAATTCGCGTTGGCTTAGTATAAACAGCTGTTTTGTTTTAGCTGTCAAAGTGTAGTTTGTTGCTAATTTGTCAGTTTACTAAGTGATTTATTAAATTTACTTTTGTTATCATGGAACCATTTTGTAACAATGAAAAATAAGCGATTTTCAACAATTGATCGTAAAACAGTAGTTTTGTCTTCTTGACTTAATCGCGTTGACTTAGTAAACGGCTTTTTAAATGATCCATAGTTTATTAAATTTACTCGTAAGTTTCTGTAAATAGACGAATGAGGTTGTCTTCATTCTGGATACTGATCGAAGTACATTTCTGCAGCTCTGGTCGAATTTTTGTGACATAGAATGTATCAATGTAACATGTAACATTGTTACAAAATTGTTCCATGATAACAAAAGTAAATTTAATAAATCACTTAGTAAACTGACAAATTAGCAACAAACTACACTTTGACAGCTAAAACAAAACAGCTGTTTACTAAACCAACGCGAATTTCAACTGTTTGCTAAGCCTTCTGTTGTTTTATCAATTAATTTAGCATAGCCTACTACTAAAAATCAGTGTTTTACGTATAACTCTGTTATTTTTGAAAATAAATCCATCAACCCTCATATCAAATTAAAGAGAAAAAAAATCTCTTTCGAATGGTGTCATGGTTATCTTTGACGTGTATTTAAAAAAACAAAGCTAATACAAGTATCTCTAAAACTATAAAAGTAAATAAAAATATGAAAAGAGATTTGAAATCTTCATAAAAAACGGCCTTAAGAAAGTGAAAATATTTTTTTTCTAACTTACTTAATAAGCGAGTTATAAACAAAAAACGAAAATGGGTAAATCTCGTTTTTTAACTGTCGGTCGTGAACCAAGCAAAATATGGAAAGTTTGACTACGCAGGGTAGTAGTACTGGAGATTCTGCACATTTTGTCTCATTTAACCAAATCTCTATCTCCCATAACAACGGAGATCCCCATGTTGAGGATGAGTCTGTGGACACACTGTAGGTACGTAGTTTGTACGTTATTTATCGACTTCTTTCTTGATATTTGATTACTAAAATTAAAAAAAAAACTACTGAACCGATTTAAGTAAAATTTATGTGAGACCATTTAGGAGGTTTGTCCGATTGATTAGAAAAAGAATCATCAAAATCGGTTCACAAATGCAGAAGATCTGAGGTAACATTATAAAAAATTAATTTGATTAGGTATATTAAAAAAAAAGAAACTACTGACCTGATTTAAATAAAAATTATATGGGAGCAATCCGTAAACATTCTGAAATGTGTCAATTTATCAGTAGTTAGTATGAAATCGTTCATCCCTAATTTATATGAAAGGGTTGAATGAGTAAAAAGATATAGCAAATATCGTAATGACGCGTGACAAATGAACATTTTAAAATACTTTTTGTTTTATTCCCATCTCTCTCCCCAGAATGCATTGTTTTAATTTTTATTTTTTATTTGCTTTTTGTCTGATGCCATTTATGTTATTTGACGATTTGTCAATATTGTTTTCTAAATTTGAATGCTGATATCACTGGTATCTGGTAATGAATAAAGTAGCACACAGTTAAAGTAAAATGTTCCTTTCCTATATTCATTAATTTTAATTTAAATTTCTTTGGCACCCTTAATCATTTTATCGTTCCATTAATTATCATTGTGAAATTAAATATAAATATTTTAAAACATAATGATAGATCTTTATAACATTTAAAATCATAATGGTAGTAGAGTAAGAGCTAGTGAAGATTTTTTGGTAGGTTCTTGATAAAAGTTGGAACTTCGTCTAGAATAGTATTTTTAAGTTTTAAGTACCTACCTACTTGACTTGATGATATCGAATATCTGCCAGACTGCTAGTGGTTACTTTTGGACTAATTAAGCTGTTTAAAGTTTTAAAAGCGCAGTCACTTTACGTCTACTGTCTACAATAAGAATTCAATGAATGCATAATGACTGCAAACAGTATATGAACACCTATTGTAAGAACAATGACGTAACACAATGCTGTAATCAGGAAAAATTCATTAATTCAAACCTATGTCACCGTAGGGATTCTAACCCTAAACTTTCCACTATCGCGGCGGACTGAGTTGACAATTACTCACACAGTGACACATTTTCAAACGACCGACTTTCTCCCTTTAAAACATTCTGTCACTGAAAAACCACTACATGCGATAGTCGATATTCCAACTACATGTTGAGATGTTCTGTAGTCTAGCAGTGGTGTTGGAATATCGACTCGCCCATGTAGTGGTTTTTCAGTGACAGAATGTTTTAAAGGGAGAAAGTCGGTCGTTTGAAAATGTGTCACTGTGTGAGTAATTGTCAACTCAGTCCGCCGCGATAGTGGAAAGTTTAGGGTTAGAATCCCTACGGTGACGTAGGTTTGAATTAATGAATTGTTCCTGATACCAGCATTGTGTTAGGTCATTGTTCTTTACAACAGGTGTTTTCATATACTGTTTGCAGTCATTATGCATTCATTTAATTGTGTATTTACTCACGACGTCCTTGTTAAAATTTGTATTTATTGTTAATAAGAATGTCGAACTAACTGCAGTTTTTGACAAAGATAAGTAAAATGACAACGTTGGAATCTCTAAGTATGGACGCAAAAAGTCGTAGCCGTTATTTTAAGCATAAACATGTATTTTTCACATTGTACAATTAATTTACATAGGTAACAATGGTCCGGTTTAGTAAAATTTGTTGCTAATCGAGATTTGGGCTATAAACTAAATCTGACATTTTTTTGTAACACGGAAAATTTTACTTGGAGTCGTTAAATCAAATCATTATATGATAGACTATCGAATTATTAAAATGACAGCCGATAATTCATTATATTAATCTGATAACCAAACAGTTTTTTCAACTCTATTATTCTTCCTTGCGTTTTAGGTGCAATACTTTGTTTTATTCTCTATTAATGAGTAATAATTTAGAATACATAAAATAACATTGCCTGCTCGATTGGTCATTCTTATCATGTCGTCAGACCTATTTATAGTTAAATTTTTTTTTCATGTATCTACGTAAGATATGGCATATTTTTTTTCATAAAGGGTGACATATACAGGGTGGACCAGGTTATAGTAGCAATAATTCACCATTCGATGGTCCATCGAAAAATAAGTCGACATGCATAATTTTATTTTTTTCCAAAACGCTTCCTAAGGGAGATACACCCCTTCAAAGTTCAGTTTTAAAATTCTTTTTTTTGTCCTAACTCTCAGGTCATTAATGCGTTTTTGACCAAATTTGGTACAAGTATTTATGCAATAGATACTCATTATTTGACGTAAGTAACTTTTGTCAAAATTGTCAAGTGGCGCAGATACAGGGGGGTTGTTTCACTTTTCCCGCCCTATTTTCTGCGCCTTGGATATTTTTAAAGAATAACATTTTTGTCGAATTCCCTGTTCAATTTAGAAATAAAGAGTCACTCTTGCAAAATTTCGATTTGAGGCTTCGTTTACGAGATAATTAGAGTTGAAAGTTTAGAAGACTTCCAAAATAGCCACCTATAAAAATAATAGGTCTGGAATCTTGTACAACAATTGTAAACTTTTTACTGTTTGACGAATTTAAATAAATAATTCATTAATTAAATTAAAAACAACAAATAAATAGCTTATGAAAATAACCAACAAAGTAGGCGATACTTGGTTTTGAGATAATTTATGACACTTGTCAGTATTGATTTTTAAAACTGGACTTTGAAGGGCTGTATCTCCCTTAGGAAGCGTTTTGGAAAAAAATAAAATTATGCATGTCTACTTATTTTTCGATGGACCATCGAATGGTGAATTATTGCTACTATAACTTGGTCCACCCTGTATATCGTAATTCTAAAATGCCAGACCAAAATGTTAATGTGAATACTTCGAAAAAAATTGTTGAAAATCCACTATTTCTATCTAATATAAAAATAATATAACAAACGCATGGTGACGAAATTGTTTAAAGATTACAAAATAGACTCAATAATACAATTTAATTAATTTTTTATTTTCTGATTTTTAGGGCCCCTCAATAAAGAGCATCTTCCAATAATAATTCTTTTTTACTTTAATTTTATTTTTACTATTAGTTCTGATTTTACACTTGTTAGAACAAGATAAAAGACAAAAGTAATTTAGTTATTAACTTATAAAAAAAGATTAGAGCATAAGTACTTAGATTTAAAACTAAAAATAATCTTACATCCATCACGTTTTCTAAAATTAGCACAAACGAACATTTTCACATGTTTTTTTATGAAAGACGATGCGTTTTTTAGATATTTACATTTCATCAATAGAAAAAATCCATCTTATATTAGCCTTCGCAAATTATTCCATCAACGTTTGGGCCATCAAAGTAAATGTCAGTTGAAAATTTGATATTCAGTTTTTTCAGTACAAGTTGTAATTCAAGAAGTTGACTGCATGATAAGTCAAGATTTTGACCTGGCTCTGCTAAATAAACCCGTTTCAAATTTGAAAAATATATGTATTCTACTCCAGACAATTCAGTTATTGGGTTGCCAGATAAGTATAGTTCCTCTAATGACGAAATTTGCGCAAATAATTTAAAATCAACACGTTGGAAATTATTTTTTCCAAACGAAATTGTTTTGAGATTTTTCTGTTTTGAGAAAAGTCCATAGCTTATCGATTTTACATTATTACCAGACATCCATAATTCTGTCAGTTTTTCGGTGTTTCTAAATGTTCCCGGAAGTAGTTCTTCAATGCGATTATTTTGTAAATTTAGTGTGACCAGTGATCGAAACGGCAGTAGAGCATCTCGGTGTATATATTTGAAGTAGCTGTGTTCTATAGACAGTATCGTAGTTTCATTAAATCCTGAATGGCTGAAAAAGTTATTTGTTAAGATTGGAAAATTGCATTGATCCAGTCTGACATCGTTTATTTTTTCATTAGGTTTCATGGTAATGTTGTTCACATATGATATGAAGAAATCCTCATTGATTTTTTCACACTTGAGTATATTGTTTATGAAGATGCATTGTCCTGATCCATAACCGAAATCCAGAAATGATAGCGAAATCAACAAAATGAACACTAGACGATGGGCTGCTGGCATCTTGTTAAATCTATAAATTTCAAAAATTGCTTTTAAAGACATAAGGTGTGAATAACGCACATTTTTGGGGAATTAACGATTAAAAATTTAATATTTTTCATGAGACCATAAAAGTTTTTCAGATCATAAAATATTCACATTTTAAATTTTGAAAAACATTTCTTGAAATGTTTGTTTATGGCCCGTATTCACCAAACACTGTTAAAGATAGAAGTTATTAATCTTAGAATAAATTTATTCCTTGGAATAAAATTAACTTTCAATTCACCAAGCAATTCATTCGATAGAATAGTAATTTCAAGTACAAATTTACTTTACACCATACACCTTGGACATTTTGTCAAATATTTTGATTCTAAAGCACGTTTACCAAAGATCCGACCGATGGCGCATCGATCGAAAATGTAAATTTATTTCATTTTACTACAAAAGCCTTTACCTGAAAGATATGGAATAAATATTTACCTGAAAAGGTCGCCAGATCATAAAGTCATTTGTGCATTTCGTGCCTATCCTATTTTGCTACGCGAATAAATATTTATCCCCTTGAAATTGGACAGAATCGTTATTCTTACAATTTATACCTGCAGTAAACTTAACTACGTTTGGTGAATTGAATTATCGCTATTTATTCCGAGTGATAGTTACCAGGGAAATAAATCAACGGAATAAATAACTAGGCTCGGTGAATACGGGCCTATGAGTAATTTCACGAATAAAAAATCTAACATGTTTACGATTACCATCGATTATTATTAATACTGTGCGAGTGAATACATCATAAAAAAACTATGAATCAATAGTAAATTTACAAGTAATAGTAATTTACATATTTTATGAATTACCAGTAATATGTTAAATCACCGATTCGTGAATTACGATTATAAAGTTTTGGCTCATAGAAGCTCTTATGTTAGATATTTCATTTATGAGGTTTGTTGTGAATAATGCCCTTCAACTATTATACTAGTTAAAGTTGTTGAAGGGCTTTTAGTCAATAGAAATGTTCCAAACATAAGAATTTAAAATTCACAAAATTTAAACTACAGTTTTAGGTTCATATGTGAATCACCTGAGTTATTCGCGTTTATATTAACCAGGCTGTATTTTCTAAGAGTTGTCACATTTTTTTTTCAACAGATTAAACGAAGTTATCAAGCGAAGTGTTTATATACGTTAAGTGTTTATTTTAGATATCGAAAATTATTTTGTGTTTATACATTTAGTTCCATATATCTGTGCGTGATTTTTCTTCATAAAAAAAATCAAAGAGAAAATTTTATGTAGAAAATAGAATACTATTTATAAGGGGCAGTCAGTCGCGTAGATGGTAATGAAACTACTGACGGGAGGGTAATTGGGAGATTGTAAATTTTGTAAATATCCTGTAGTTAAAGTTATCAACGTTTAGATAAAAACAAAAAAAGTTTGTGAAAAACCTTAAATAAAACAAAACTACTATAAAAAATTGTCTTATCTTAATCTTACCTTAGATGAAATTCTTCACTAGATAATATTACCACTGCAATTAATTTGTGAATGAATAGGTTTGCAATTTTTCGATTTATATATTAAAACTATATCAATTAAATTAAAAAAATTTCAATTTATTATATCTTTGCTTATCTTTGTATTGTTTAAAGCGGGGAACTATTACTATTTATCTGTAATTTTATTACTATGAAAATCTATGATGCCTTCAGATTTCTCTGAAAATGATGCAGTTATTTAAAAAAATATTAAAGCATTTCTGTCGCCAGAATATTCTGTTTAGAAAAATGTGTTGAACTAATTTTTTTTTCTAAAGCGTGATAGTTGGTGAATACGACCTTAAATAATTGTTATCTCCCTCCGAAATGGAAATGAAAAACAGTTATTTGGAAATACCTCGAAAACAGTTGCCTTTTGGACATACAATGGCTTTATCAATCTGAAGTCTGTAGAATAATAGCTGTTCTTGGTCTGTTTTACAAGACTCGATACCAGGGAAAATATTTCTTGCTCCCGAGAGTGGAAAATGTATGGAGGCGGTTGTAAAAAATTGTAGCTGTACTCGTAATTTTATTTCATCAATATTATTATCTATTAATATGCAATATAAAATTGTAGGAATTGTTGTCCTATCACCAATATACCTATTTTTCTTTAAAAAATATTGGAAGCTATTCAAGTTCAAAATGTGTACATGCAATTTTTACATTAGTTGTGCATCCCCCTCTATTTTCCAAATGAGAAGAGCAAATTATTTGACATCAAATAATATTTCTTTCAATATTTTTGAATAAATACACATAGGTACACTGCTTAAATTCGCGAAGTCTTACAGCCCAAATTTTTGATCACCCACCTCTTACATTTTCTCCCTCTTGGGTGGTGTGAATATTTTTCTCGGTTTTGGATCATCAAAATTTGTTTACATTTTTCAAAAGATTTGATCTTCTCATATGAAGAATAGGGAGGAAATTTTCATTTCATCTCACTGTTCAATATTATTTTTAAATATAATTTTACAAGTATATTAGGAACATTAAATACGGAAAATACGAAAAAAAATAATTAACGATCCGACACAACTCGGGCTATATTTCTTATATAGGGAGAGGGTCTTATACAGTAACGCAAACGCAGTACACAACATCGTCATCTCCACAGCCTTGTCTTTTTAGAAGTAATATTATTTTTTAACGTACATTAGATCCTCCATTGGTAAGAGTATCTAATCAAAAAATGTTCAAGCGGATAACTTCCATTGACCTAACTATTAATGAACAAATTCCGTCATATTATTTTATACAGTAAAAAGAAATCAAAATTATAACAAAAATTCTTGTTGACTTTTCACTTCTTGCACCAAAGAATTAATACAGGGCATACTGTTATAGATATTTTTTCATCTTATTTTGGCTCAATATACTAGTACCTATATCTTTTGTGTCGTTTTCTTGGGACAAAAATACCTATATAAAATTACTTTCGTGCTTTAATTAGGATTATTTGAAACTAGTTTTCGAAACAAAATTGCGAACATTAATCACATAATTTCTAGTATTCAAAGGGAATTTTATAGAATGTGTAGAGTAGATAGCAGTCACCTTATTTTTTAGGGTCTATTTCCATTATACGTGATACGACCGCAGGAAAAACAAATAATATGGCTCATGAGGGCATTTCCGTCTGTTTGATCACGTACCTACTACAGAATATGTGAAGAATGTATTGATCAGATGGAAACCCATTTTAAAGTTAAACAGGGATTTATTTTTCACTCTTTGGAATATTTGATTACGGGTTTATGTTGTAATAGTAGCCGTAAACCATGGTAAGCTTTTGTTGAAATTTTGACTGGACTCAAAATTTAGGGTCCGTAGTTAAGTAAAATTGCAAATTAGTCTTCTTTTTATTTTATAAAAAAGAAATACAAACGTAATTACAACAAGTGTGCATCGACTACCAGGCCATTAGCATCAAAAAGGTAAACAAAATTGAAAAATTAGTTCCGATTTAGATAAGGTAGGTTTTACGGAAACTATATTGTATAGTCGTCTGTAGATATTTTTATAGTACGGCATATATATAAACATTTGGAGGTCAATGTTATAGTGAAAAATAGATATGAAGTTTCGAGTTCAGAGTCTGAAGAATCTGAAGATTGGTCAGATTGTGAAACACCTAAATTGAACCTAAAAAAGAATAAAGATAAATCTAGGGTATCTAATAGAGTTGATAAACCAAAAAGTGAATCGAATACTTCCAAACAAAAACAAATTAATGTTAAAATGAAAAATAATGACAAGATCGACTCTGCAAAGGGTAACAAATTATTATTACTCGCGGATAGCCATGGCAGAAATTGTTACGCTAGTCTGAATGATAAACTAGGCAATAAATTTAAAATTGAGACAATTTTCAAACCGAATGCAAAATATGGCCAAGTCACTGAATCTATTCAAAAATTGGGAGTTGATATGACTTTGGACGATTTTATTATAATTATGGCCGGTTCTAATGACATCAGTGATAATAACATTGCAAACTTTTTAAGCGATGTACAAAAATCAGTGCGTGCATGTTTTTATACTAATCTGATCTTAACAACAATACCTTATAGATATGATGAATTGCATTTGAATAGTATCATTTATAAATATAATATAAAATTATTTCGCCTTTATAATCAATTACAACGTACTAACAATAATGTATATCTGTTCGATATAAATAAGATTCTTGACAGAAATGATTATACCGAGCATGGCCTACATTTGTTAAAAAACACAAAAACAAAATTTGCAGCTCAAATTTATGATTTCATACACAACTGGTCAAATATCCAGAATCCAAATCTAGTTAATGTTAATGTTAATAAAAAATCATTTTACACTAAAAATTGTCAAAATGTAGTTGTGAATAATTTTTTAGACCGAGCATAAATACTTCTTTACATAAGTGCAATAAACAAGCTAGTATAGATAACAATGCTATACATATTATTCATCAAAATGTTCAGTGTATAAAAAATAAAATTGACGAGCTGCAAATACTTACTGATGATCTTAATCCTTTCTTTATATGTATGTCTGAGCACTGGTGCACGAGTGCTGAAATACCGTTTGTAAAATTTAATGGGTTTGTTTTGTGTAATAGCTACTGCCGTAAGACTTTCAAACATGGTGGTGTTTGTATTTACCGTAGAAATGATCTTCAAGCTACTCCAATTGACAGCATTAACAAATTTTGTGTTGATAAAACATTTGAAGCTGTTGGAATAAAATACACTGCTGGTTTTGATACTTTTGTCATTGTTTGTATTTATCGATCACCGACTGGTGACTATGACGAGTTTATTCGTAAGTTTGATGATATGGTAAAAATGGTATATGCTCCCAAGGTCAAATTATTTCTAGTCGGCGATTTTAATATAAATTTTATGGATTCAAATTGCCCCAAGGTAAAACAATTTAATAATGTTCTTTTATCATATAGCTTATTTACAACTGTGAACACGTTCACAAGAGTTACGAACCATGGCTCAACCATTATTGACAATGTCATCACTAATATACCTAATGATATTTCTGTTAAAGTTATTAACTCAGCTATATCTGACCACTTCGCTCAAATTATTACATTTTCAACCATTCCATATTGTCAGTCCGAAAGTTATAAATATAAGAGAATATTTAATGAAACTAACATTGCTTATTTCCATTATTTGTTATCAATTGCACAGTGGGATAGTATTCAAAATGACTCATTATGTTTCAATAATGCATTTTCCCAGTTTTATACAGAATACTGTCGACTATTCAACATAGCCTTCCCTCTTTTAAAAATAAAAATTAAGCAAAAATCTAAACCTCCCTGTCCATGGATTACTCGTGGAATTCGTGTTTCCGGCAACAAACTGAAACTGCTTAGCCGTCTCAGTAAAATGAATAATGATCCTGAATTTCTAGCATACTTTAAAAGATATAAAATAATATATCGGAGAGTTATTCGTGCAGCTAAGTTAATCCACAATACCGACTATTTAAAGAATTCCGCAAATAAGAGTAAATGTATGTGGAACATCATTAAACGTGAAACTAAAACTTGTTATAATAAATTTCCCGAATTAATTTCAGATGGTATCACTAAAGTACATGATACAGCTAGCATTGCAAATATGTTTAATAATTATTTTATACAGTCGAGTAATATTCTACACGGCCTTTCACCTGGAGCTAATGGAGTTTCGAAACATACTATTAATAGCGAAACTATTTTCTTATCACCTGTAGATTCACACGAAATCTTAAATTTAGTTCGTAAAATGAAACCAGGATTTTCTAGTGGAATTGATCAAATTCCTGTATCTATTTTTAAAGACACTTTTAGTCACGTTGTCCTCCCTGTAACTTATTTAATTAATAGATCTTTTCTGAGTGGACAATTTCCCGAGCTAATTAAACAAGCGAAAGTAGTACCAGTTCATAAAAAAGGTGACATTACCAATGTCTGTAATTATAGACCTATTTCAGTGCTTTCTGTTTTCTCTAAGATCTTTGAAAGTGCCTTCTGTGCACGTTTAATGTACTTTTTGAATAATTTAGGTATTATCAATAAAGATCAACATGGATTTTTGAATGGAAAAGGTACCGAGACAGCTATGGTTGATTTAGTTGAATTTATTTTGTGCGCTTTTAACGATGGTCGCTTTGCTTCAGCCATATTTCTTGACCTCAGTAAAGCATTCGATTCCGTTAATCATGCAATTTTACTTGACAATTTATTTAATGTAGGTATTAGAGGTAAAGCTTTTGACTGGCTAAAGTCGTTTCTATCGAACAGAACTCAAAAAGTTAATATCTCAGAACATTTTTCATCGGAGCTAAATTTAAATAAAGGAGTTCCTCAAGGTTCTACCTTGGGTCCAATTCTTTTTTTAATTTATATGAACAGTTTACCTGGTTATTTTGACCCGAACAGAAAAGTCATCATGTATGCCGACGACGTCACTTTGTTAACTCAAAGTCGTGATATGACCGAAATTGAAATTGATGCCAATGTTGGCAGTAATCAAGTTTTTGACTGGTGTGTTAATAATGACCTTAAATTAAATATTAGCAAGACAGCATCAATTTTATTTCATACAAGGCAGAATCAACTTAGTGTCTTACCTGCTATTGTTATCAATGACAGTTTGATTGAACAAGTTGATAATTTCAAATTTTTAGGTCTAATTGTTAACTCTAACTTAAACTGGTCTTTTCACATAGACGAATGCTGCACTAAAATATCCAGTGCTCTTTTTCCTTTAAGAAGATTATCATATCTTGTTGATGAGCATACACTTTTAACATATTATTTTGCATCAATTTATTCCTATATAAATTATGGAATTCTGTTGTGGGGCAAATCATCATATGTCTACCGTATATTTTTCTTACAAAAAAAAGCCTTAAGAATTATTTTTAAACTTAGGTATACGGATTCGTGTCGTCCAGTTTTTAATAAATATAAACTTTTAACCGTTCCAGCAGTGTATATATACAAAGCAGCTGTTTTTGTTTGGAACAATCCTGACATGTTTGTCTTAAATTCCCATGCTTACGGCACCAGGTGTAATCATTTATACAATAAAAAAGTGAAACTCAGTATTTACAAAAGTGGGCCGTTATATAACTGCATCAAAGTGTTTAACAACGTACCAGATGATATAAAAAACAGTGATAGTACGGCACTGTTTAAAAGTAGGCTTAGAGCTTTTTTAATTGCTAACTGTTTTTATTCTGTCAATGACTTTTATTTGTAATTTTTAATTGTATTCATCTTGTTATCCTCTATGTATTTGACATATCCTATACATTTATAATGTACAGACAGGAATAATAAATATATTATTATTATTATTATTATTATTATAGTAAGTTATTAGTAAGTATTGGTATTACTAACTAGGTGTAGTTCTATTACCAGTTAACAGTTTAGTTATTTATAAAATAGTATTTTTTCCACTGGTTTCGGGTTACTTACATAATATATCAAACTGTAATTTTGTCTGTTTGTTCGGGTAGCTACGATGATTTGCATATAATTTTCAATGTTTTATGTAAATAGGCTTATACTAAAATTTTTATTGGCATTGGGTATTTTCGGGACGAAAATGCAAAAGACGGCTATTTCAGATTTAATGCTAGTATAAAGAAACGAAATTTAAACCAGAAGGTAGGAAAATAATGAATATAAAAATATAAAAAATAATAACAATAGTAAGAAAATTACCAAGCCAGAATTAGCTAATGGGCTAACCTATGAAGCCAACGCGTAGGGACAGCAAACATTTTTAGTGCGATGAATATTTTTGGGATTTTTTGGAAAAAATTTGCAGCCAAATTATATTTATATAGGGTGTATCATAGGATTGAATACCTACATAGAAAAGTAATGAGTGCAACAAAGAAAACATAAGCAAAATGAGTAGCGTGACAAAGATAGAATACACATGGCTAACTTAACTAAATTAATTATCATGTTTTTTTTTACATGAATAGAGGGCAAAGTAATCTCTGATCTTAACTAATTTGTACTGTGTACTTTTCCCTATGTTCGGTTTTCTGTGATACACCCTGTATAGAAATAGTTTGATTTATTTTAAACGTTTCACCTTTTTAGGCATCTTCAGTAATTTTGGAATGATATATACATTAAATTGGAAGTTTTATTACAGTATATTGAAAATAAAGATAAATGAATGAATCAGATTCAAAATACTTACAATTTTATAAGAGTGATTGGCTGCAAAAATTTTTCCAAAAAATCCTATAATATCTTCAGCCGTACTAAACTCCAAACGTATGAATATTTTTGTTTGGGGGTAAACGCATTCAAATATACGCTACGTTTTCTTTTATTTCAGCTGTTTTATTTTCCAATCGAGGTGCTTCATTATGATTTCTTTTGTGGTCCTTGTTTTCTTAAACGGTTGTTTATAGGGCAGAAGGGAACTGTGGCGTAGGAGCAGCGAATTTCTTGATTCGGGTGTGAAAATAAGTACTTACAAAATGTGTTTTATTAGTTTTATGTTAAGTATGTTATAATAATATTATTTAAAATTAAAATTGTATTGAATCCATTTTATAACAATAAATCGATAAAAACAAAACGTCTAAAAATATGCTTTTGGTATTGTGGAGTTATAAATAATTTTTATTTCGATGAAGACATTGTTTCAGGAAAGATAGTTTTTCCCGAATGTAACGTCCGGTATGTTATTTAGTTCGGAACCCTGTTTGTGTTTCTAAGTATTAGTTTACAAAATTCAAAACAAGTTTAAAATTATTTGTCTCGTATGAATATCAATAAAAGCATATGGGTCACCTGATTGTGTACAAAAGTACTGCCAACATAATATTCACGTACTTGTGTGTGTGTGTGAGTGTGTGTGTGTGTGTGCGTGCGTGCAATGCGTCGTGCTGTGGTGGTTGGCATCCCTGATTTATGGTATTACACTCATAAAAAATGATCATAAAAAAGTATGTTTGCATTGGTCCGAACTAGCTAGGGGTTATGTCAGCAACGATCTAATACATACATGCTTACACACATGGTGAAGCTTTGCAGTGCTTTACCTCTTAACGTGACTTCTCTTCAGAGCTACACCAATTCGAATCCAGGGTCTTTAATTTTATAACTTATGCTCAGGCTAAAGAAGTCGCAACTCTCTTGTCTGTTTGTATTTACTTAGGTATCTTTACGTTTAAATTTTTAATTTTAGAGAAAAACAGAAAAAATCAGTCCTTTTTTGACAAGTAAAATTTTATTTGTATTTTTATGATTCAAAGACACATAATATAGCCTAGCTAGCTGACGCACTGCATTTCTCAAAAATAATTATCAATTAAAAAAACTATTATAAATTTGATACAAGATAATTCATGTTAAAATAAATGTATTTTGAATTTATATTATATAAAAAATGCCTGCCAACTGGGCGACGGGACCAATCCAACTTCAAAAATAAAAATTTTCTCACAACGTATACATGCATCGTGGTTGTGTATCGCACACACAAACACACATACACTAACGCAATCTCTTACGTTACGTCTGACGGTCAAACTGCCACGCATAACGCAATGTTTTCCATAAGACTATATCTTTTGGAAAAAGTCTACAGTTTTAAACATTTTATAGTAGGTACCTATGTTTGATACATATCTACACAAAAACGTATACTTACATTTAATGCCTTTTTTCGATGTTTTTTTTTTCAGTGCATAATTAATTAACTAACAAATACCTACGTTCTGCACATTAAAAATTTTAAATAATAATTGAACCGGACTTGCTTTCTAAATGATTTTATTATTTTATTATTACAAAGTTATAGTGATTCTGCCTGCTTCGTAAAAAATTATTACATATGAGTATTCAACACAAGATTTTCTATCAAGGGTATTTTCGTTTATGATGATTATCGGTGTAAGGTTTATTTGGATTTCTATGTTAGCCTAGTGCAGTGATAGAACTGGACTAATAGCTTGGCGTTATTAGCATAATTATTATCTAATTGAGATGTCGGTTCAGTGGTCCACTCCTACAACTGTCCTACACTGCAATTGCATCGCGAACAAACTTATTGTAAACCCTGTTTAATCCTTACATACATATGTGCATATTTGTGTGGTGACTACTGTGTAGGGGTTTGTAGGGGGTTGCGCGAGACACATCATCAGATTTGATACGGATTGCGTTATGAATGTTCACTGAGGGATGATTTCTTTATTTTTACGGGGTGCAGTTATTGTTTATGCATTTTCTTCTATAACTTTATAATCAGTCAACTGTGTAGTCGATTTTTATTGAAAATTGTTTTTTTTGTTAACAAAATGATTGCTGCAGATCAGTTTTTCCTGTTCTTTTTTAAAATATGTATTTTTATTACTATCAATTTTCAATATTCTGGCATAGAATGATTTCGATTTATTTGGTTTGATTTCGGTTTGATTGTATTATACAACAAAGAATCAATCATCTCAGAGAAAATTCTTATATTGTATTACTTGAAAGTTTTAAAAATCAAAGTGTTCTTTTAGGTCTTATACAATATAAAATTAAAAATATAAAAACATACTAACTTAGTCAATAAGTGCTCTAAAGAGGGGTCTAGCCGGAAACTCAATAAGCGCAGAAATCGACTTCGGGACTTTGTTTGGACTGGCTAATAAAAAAACATATTAAATGTCCTTGAACCTCGAGTGGGCGCAAGAGGGGGGCAGCACTTTAAAGGTCTCTTTTTTGGTTTTTCGCGTATATCCCGAAAACCGTTGGTCCTACGAAAATTGTAGCTGACAAAACTTCCTGTATGTTCTATATTTGAGGTTTTTTCTATCTTCAACCGTTTTGTTTCTTTACTACAGCACTTCGCGTCAAGTGTTCCAATTCCACGTCAAAAATACTACCTTGGAAAAATTGTGTCTGTAGGGTGGCCGCAACCAGATTTTTCAAATTTTTCAACGCAGTTCGATAGCCCGCATGGGACAAGTCTATAACCGATGTATGAGAATTTAATATTTCTTGAAACTCTTGGTACCAGAGAGTACCTTGTGTTCGTATCCAAAATTTCAAAAAGTGTTACGTAATTTTAACAGTGAATATTTTCAACAATAAAAAATTTAATTTCTGGCTTAACGGCAAGTTTTATAAAAAAATGTTTGGGATAAAAATGTGAACAATTTTACGGCAAACATTTTTGTTTGAAACATTTTTTAATAGTATAATATATATATAAAGATAATTTTCTAGATATTTGCGAATAACGAGAATCTCCCCCCTTTCACTCCCTAAAAAACCCACTGTTAATTAAGGGTACTTTTCAGAATACATGTTTAGGACATCAAAATAAAGGTTTCCACAAAAATCCAACTTGGTCGGAATTTTTTCAAAATTTGCTCATTTTTTTTACTTATTTTACTGGGCTATTACTTATTATTAAATAACTAATTTCACTTGAGTTGGCTTACTTTAAAGATATTACCACCTGAAGAAGTTCTAACGACTGTCAAATCAATGTGGTCGCAACGCATTATAGAAGTAGGGTAGATATATATGCAGAGTATAGAGGAGTTGGGAGTTAGGAACTGTGCATTTTCATTCACAGTAAGTGACATTGAATGATGACCGCCATGTTGTTGACTGGCCTCGTACATACATACTTAAGCTTTGCTACTTTACTCTAAGCAACATGTCTTCTATTATAGGACTGGAACGTACAACTATTGTATTGAGTTCCACAATTTACCAGATATTGTTTAAAATATCCGATCTGAACGCTTCTCTCGCAGTACCAGCTAACGTAGAAGTATTAGTAGGTGACGCTAATGACCTAAGTTGTCGACGCGTCTGTAATCTACAATAAATAAAAATAAAATAAATATTAGTAGGTACTAGATTTAAAATTACAAAGAAAAATTAAATTTTTTTATCACAATGAATTACAATAAAATTGGTACCTACTTTTGTTTATGCTTTCTAGCATATTATTAAAGAAAATCTCGGTTGCAGTGCAGAACCCTGTCGACAAAATAGTGTATTTAGTGATGCTTACTCTGAGGTATTTAAGGTATCTTTAATTTTGAACTTAAATTTGTTTTTGGATGAAATAAAAAAATAATCCCTTAATACATCCTTTAAAATAATTAAATGCTGGTTCATTTCAATATTTGACATGCATGTTATCTATCCAACATCTGCACCAAATTATATACAATTTTCTGTAAGTAGTTCACTATCCACAAACTATAGTGCTTTCATAAAAGCATGGGCGATTTTAATAAAATTTTAGGGATAGGTATAGTTTACTCTAGTAAAGGGGTAACTTTTGATTTTCAAGCAATTCCGCTAATTATTTCGGTGTTTTTTAAGCCCAAAACTTTTTACCCCTAAAAACAATAATTAAAATGGACCGATTGCGCCTCATTTTAAATAGGCTTCGTGTGGCGACGTATTCCAATATGTGTACCAGTTTAGGTGGCATGGTGTTTTCTAAGTTTGAAAGTTAGAAATGTGCCTCCAATATCAGGTTCGGATTAATGAGAATAAAATATTTTTAAATTATCGCATGTTTATTTCATCAATATTACTGAATCAGAAACAATTACTGATAGTCCAGTTACGAGAGCTTAAAAAGGTAGGTCCCACCTTGCGTTTTGTGCAGCTAATGATTTTATTTTTTTGTGTACTCAAGCATGTTTAGTAGATGTCAAATCCAAGGTTGCGACCTCTAAAACAGGGCGAGGGAGTTTTGGTGGGCTAAAAACCACGATTTTTTTGCACTTTTTTCAGTTTTTTGCTTATAACATAAAAACGGCTGGTTCTATCGAAAAAATGGTTCTTTTCAAAATTAAAGGGCACAAAATTTACTTCAAAATGCACAAGTCAAATATGTTTTTGTTCCGATTTTTACCGACTCTACAGAACTTAGAAAAACAAAAAAAAAATAAACTCTTTTTTTGTTTGAAGGCGCTAATCTCAGGAACTACCAGTCTGTAAAAAAAGCAAAGTAGTAGTCAATGAGACCCTATACGAGTTTTTTAAAAATTCAATCCCAAAGAGTGAAAACGCGAGTGTAGGATATTTATTGTAATAACAAAAAATCCTTCACCCACGTTTTACCCCCTTTGGGATTGAATTAAAAAAAAAATCGAATACCCTATAACCTTCCTTAATAAACGGGCTATCTAACAAAAAAATTTTTTTTTCAAATCAGACTGGTAGTTCCTGAGATTAGCGCGTTCAAACAAAAAAAAAATAAACTCTTTTTTTGTTTGAACGCGCTAATCTCAGGAACTACAAGTCCGATTTAAAAAAAACATTTTTTGTTAGATAGCCCGTTTATTAAGGAAGGTTATAGGATATACGAGTTTTTTTTTAAATGGTAAAACGTGGGTGTAAGATTTTTTGTAATAACAAACAATCTTACACCCTCGTTTTACCCCCCAAAAAAAACTCGAATAACCTAAAACCTTCCTTAATAGACGGGCTATCTAACAAAAAAATTTTTTTTTTTAATCGGACTTAGAGCTCCTGAGATTAGCGCGTTCAAACAAAAAAAGAGGTTATTTTTTTTGTTTGAACGCGCTAATCTCAGGAACTACCAGTCCGATTTGAAAAATTTTTTTTTTGTTAGATAGCCCGTTTATTAAGGAAGGTTATAGGCTATTCGATTTTTTTTTAATTCAATCCCAAAGGGGGTAAAACGTGGGTGAAGAATTTTTTGTTATTACAATAAATATCCTACACTCGCGTTTTCACTCTTTGGGATTGAATTTTTAAAAAACTCGTATAGGGTCTCATTGACTACTATTTGCTTCTTTTACAGACTGGTAGTTCCTGAAATTAAATTTAAGGCTTCTCTAGCTGGGCATAGTGAAGCTCAATAGTGACGAGCGTGTATTCAGAGTACGTAGTGTCTCAGTGTTGCTTTGATTGATCTCTGCTTCCAAGGACATGATATATTTCAGGCGAGGTAATTTATTACTGTCCTCTACATGGTACAAGTCTGTATAGAGAAACACAGAGCACCAAGCAAAAGTATCGTGTCTGTACACATGTAAAGCCCGTTCACACTAATCACGTTACAAGAGCCGACCTTTGATTGAACATGTGTACCTTCCCATCACTGTAACTGTTTTCGGGCGAATATACAGTGAATTTATTTTAAGACGCAACATAAACAAGATTGGTTTATATTATAACAGTGGCAATAATCAATGCATTATAGAAAATCGTTCATTTAAAAATGCTACATACACCGAAATAATAAGTAAAATTTTAATTTAAAAAAATAGGAATTACAATACATTTTCAAAAATATCACCATTAACCGCTAAATACAATTTACATTTTTAAATGAACGATTTTCTATAAGTAATGATTAATGACGGCCACTGTTAGCATATAAATCAATCTTGTCTATGTTGCGTCTTAAAATAAATTCACTTATTACGATTGCTTCCATAAAAAGAAGATATTTTTGAAATCGCCACAACTTTTTCTTTCATTTGATAACTCGATCGAATTGAGCGGGAAAAATTTTTTAGACCAAGATTTTAATCTCACGGCGGCAATTTTGAATTAACATAAATATTTTATAGTCTTGAAAACTGGCGTGATTAAGACAAATTGAATGACACCTTGATTATGAAAATCGACCCAGTAGATTGAGCCCTACAAGGTAACAAACTGGCATACATATTAAACAGGGTATTTTCGGTCTACTTGTTTTTAATGGGTGATAGTATAGCTCAAAAGAAGGCGATTCGTATTAAAACTAGGGTTGTAACGAATATCCGCATTCGCATGGGCAATATGCGAAAGATTCGCAACTTTTCAGCATTCGCATTCGATTTCGCAGCTTTTATAGCAAAGGTTTTTAGCGAATGTTTTGCGTATGCCACTGCCAGGTTATTTATATTATGTGTGCGTCGTGTGGCGTTCTGATTGGGAATAGATGATAACCATTTAGAGGACAGTATGGCTCAGTTGGTAGCGTCGCGGCCTCTGAATCAGACTGTCGTGGGTTCGAATCCCACCTCTGCTCATGGATGTTTTGTGATGTTATTTAGTTTTTAAGTGATATATTATGATATTTGTTGTATTTAAGACGCTAATGACCTAAGTTGTCGACGCGTCTATAATCCACAATAAATAAATAAATAAATAGATAACCATTTATTAGGTTACCAAACTGTCTGATTATTATTCAATAAATAATAGTATTTTGAGCTTTTTGTTATTTTATTAACATACTATTATAAACCAGGCGCCAAGTCAAAATAATGTACAAACATTGGAAAAAAATCTTACAAGAAATTTTTTTACATGATGGTATGGTCCGGGATTGGTCCCTTAGGGTGTCCTCAATAAATCCTGAAATTTTCTTCCTCCAACGAATTACATTACTCCCCTGGGGGGTTGGGGAAGGGAGTAAAATCAGGTTTTACCGGATTCATAACTTTCTCTTAACTCTACGACAAAAATAGTTCTACACGAATAAAAGTTAACTAAATTCTCAACAAAAAAGGTTCTATACATATTTTTATGAGATTTGTATTTCTGCTAAATGTTCAGTATATCAAATTCCTTCGTTTAGCTTAAATATAGGCTTGTACGAATGTTCGTTGAAATTTTTTGTTTACAAGCAATTTTCATTGCTTATTAATTTTAAGGACAAAAATTAAATAAATTCAGAAACTCCATGCATCGATATATTCCGAAAAAAGGTCGATCGGAAAAAAGTTATTTTACATTTTATGCCTACAATCCATCCCGAACACGAATTTTCATTTTTAGTCTCCTGATGTAAATCACCCTGTATATAATACCACGAAATACTTTTATTTAACGAAAATTAATTGTGAAAACCATAAATACTTATTCTAAAATAACGTTCTCGTTCACTGTAAAATAATTTTATTTCTCGGAATTTCTTTACATTAACAAACTGCTAATTAGACTTAATGACTACGAACCTTAATAAACCTTTTATTCATTTGCTAATATTAAAACTTGAAGAAATATCAGCGATATTTTCGATATCTGAAATTGTTAATTTTATTATAGTACTAGCGACCCGGTCCGGCTTCGCCCGGGTGCTATGAATCTACGATTTATTAAAACATTACTCACTTGTTTCGCTCGTTCGCTCCTGTTATTATAGTCTATGTCTTAAAGCAAGGAATCACCTATCAAAAAGTGTAAAAAATTGAAATCGGTTTAGTAATTTCTGAGACAACCTCCGATTTTCAACCGGGTGAGGCCGGGCCGGCTAGTTATTATAGCCTATATGTCCTAAAGCAAAGTATCACGGTATCATCTATCGAACAGTGAACAATTTTTTGAAATCGTTTTTCTAAGATAATCTCCGATTTTCATCCGGGCTAAGCCGGGCTGGCTAGTTATTATAGCCTATTGTAGAAGGATTTATACGGCTAAAATTTATGATGAATGAAAATATATTTGGATAAGCACCTCTTGACTGCTTATCCAAATATTTCATTCATTATAGCCTATATACGGTTATATATAATTATAGCCTATGTTAATTTCCGTTGCGAAAGCTACCCGTGTGCAAAATTTTACGAACAAACTCACTTTCGCATTTATAATAATAGTTAGAATTTAATATTTTGTTTTTTAGGTGCAACCTCAGTATTGCTGAATTAAGCGCCTATGCGTGCACTTCTTGTGCATCACGATTTTTAAATTTTGGTCTCAGAGCGGAGCCAAATAAAAAAAAATGGTTTCTTTGCTTTATAATAGCTCACCCAAATAAAATCTGACGGAATCAAAGTAGTAAATAGACGCTTATGAGTTATGACCATTGTTGTCGAACGTCTATAATCTAAAATATCTATATCTATCGATTCGAAATATTTCCGAGACAAAACGAGAAAAATTGTAAATTAATAAATTAGTTTTCAGTGAATTTGCCATATTATTATTATGCTAGTTTTCTGAAAAAATATCAAATGATAATTCATTAAACGTTAATTTAAATATACCATGTGAAAAGAAAAAAGTTTTTGAGCATTTACAGTTTCTAAACTATTTGTCAGAACACAAAATATCGTGTCGATAATTTTTTTTTGCTCATTTTATCTCCTATACAGGCTCAACTTCGATCTCTTGATATTTAGCCATAAATGCAAGAGGGACCTATCCAGAAAATTTGGTAAAAATTTTGAAACATTTTTTTCTGAAAAACTGTTGTACGTACAAAAAATGTTTCAAAATTTTTACCAAATTTTCTGGATAGGCCCCTCTTGCACTTATGGCTATATATCAATTTTTCTTGAAATATAAGCACACTCCAATTAGTCACTTTTAAGTTACCATCAACGTCTTATCTAAAATCGCATCGCTATAATAGCTAAATTAGTATTTTGTTGTAAATGTTTACCAAATACTGTTTATATTTAATAGAGTTTTCTTGATACTGCTAGAAATGATAAAATAGTAAGTAAGGTGTCTTATCTTCTTAATGCTTAAAAAGCGTTTGAATAATTTATGTGGTGTTAATACAACTTTAGCATACCATTACTAGTGTAGGTACCCACACAATATATTCAGCTGACTGACAAGCAGTGAAGTGGACCTCTGTGGAGGCGTAATGGTTGGAGAAAAGAACCGGTTGTCAGTAATTCGAAGCTATTTATGTTAAAATGTGGACGGAAAATATCACTGCTTCGTGTGCTTATAATCAAGTGCTTGTTTTTTTTTGCACCGGACGTAGCAAATGAGGTTGCGATCAGTTGGACAGTTCAATTCCGTTTCGAGTCCTTAGAATCATTTAGTATTTTTGTGTGTTTAAAGTTTAGATTTTAAATGGATGTTTTTCCATGTGATGTCATATCATACGCAACTAATTTTGTATCAAATATGTTGGTTTGCTTCACTGGAATACCTACATAAAAGAAAAATGTTTATTTGAATTAGATTTGGGTACACTATTCTACAAGAAGATCGGTTATTTAAGGAAATGTTTATTTTGTACTAGCAGCCCGGGTGCTGTGAATTTATGATTTGTTATCCACCCCTCGCGAGAAATTCTCCCCCTGCGACCCGGTGGTGTTTATAATACACATTAGTAGGAATTCGTCAATACGCTAAAATGCAAGAACATTTGCAGGGGTACGTTTTGTTACTATCCCACAGGAACTATACATTTTTCCGGGATGAAAATTAGCCTATGTCCTATTCCAGGACCTAAAGTAACTATATACCAAATTTCATGAAAATCCGTTTAGCCGTTATAGAGCCGAGTGATACAAACATACACACACACACATACACAAACTTTCGCATTTATAATATTAGTAGAGATTAGTAGGGATACGTTATGTCCTTGCAGTCCTGAACTTTATCTGCTTGTCTACTGTGTTTTTAAGAAGTGGTAACGGGCTTGAGAATAGACGATCGTGTAGCAATGCTGTTGTTTACATGGCGTTGCTATGCTTCCTCTATTACAAGTCCCCAGTTCCCGGGTTCTAGCCCAAGAGCTGGTAAAAGTGTCAATTGGATTTTCAATTTATTATTAAAAAATAATGAATTGAAAATATGAATTGGTGTCAGGCCCAAATAACCTTAGCTGTTGGTGGTCTTTAAAACATACACACAAGAAGTGGTAACACCTTATTATAATCAAACTGTAGCATATTTTATTTCGTTGTCCAAAATTTATTGTACGTAGAGAACAGCTTATAAAGCTTAAGAAAAATATTGTAAGACGAATAAATATTTATATATTTTTCTGTATTTTTAAGTTAATATATTTTATATAAATGAAATGTATTGACTTAAAAGTATAAAATAGTATTAACAAACAAATTGGAATAGAAAAATTACCTTCTTGACACTGTGTGGTTTCTTGTATCAAAGGCCGTTCGTCATTCGTGTGTTGTTCAAATCCGTCATTTGTCCTGTTGTCCAATCCTTCTTGTGTGTTTGTGTCCCTATTTAAAAAAGTATAGTTAAGCATTGCATGAAAAATTTATTTAAATTTGGTAATACACTTTGCATTTAACCTACAAATTCTGAGATTATTTAATCAGAAGTTTTATGTGCTTAATTTTGGATTTCTATTTATTTTTTACTATTGTTTTTATTATTACCTACCTACATTTTTCTCATTTATTTATTCTCGTTCGGTATTTAGTTAAACCTACTGCGACATGGTTGATTTCACCAGCAGATGTAGCGGAAAATGTCTCGTATATTATTAAAAAAAAAGTGGTAAAAGTGACTCTTAGATAGGTTAGGTACAATAATATTCAAAACTCCAAACAATAATAAATTTTAAAAAATGGTTTCTGATAATAAACATTAAAATATTTCCGTAAATAGCAAATACAGACAGTAAAAATGGAAATAATAAATGTATAACTAGGATAATAAAAAATGAAAGGAAAACAAATATGGGATATACTTTTATGGTCGATCAAAGAGATATCATGGTATGGTCATTCGTACATTATGTTCCCGTTTAGCCTAATCGTTTCCTGAGATGACGGCACTATATCACCATGGTCATCCTAGCCCTACCAAAATATATGTCTCGGTAAAATACACCCGCACTTCCCTTACTAATTCATGGATGGGGATTTTTTACACTTGGCGAACTAATATTGAAACACGCTGAATGTTACCGCGGGGATTCATTGATACGGGGTTATTAAACTATGAGGTCGAAACGCCGGGAGATAATTCTGCATCTAGAAATGAACTAAATTACCGTAGGTAAACATTAGTCGTGGAATAGAAATATCATCTTTCACATTTTAAGAACATACACGTTGAGAAAGTATGCATTTTCACCGCATGTGCGCTCCAATATCGAAATATACATATTTTATTTTTTTAATATTTCTTTTTTATTTCACTCGCAGTTGATACAAAAAAACGTGTGTGCGTGTGTATGAATCAATAGTTTAAATTTGTATATCGGCGGAATCTTATTTTTCTTGTATAGTATGTCCTACTCGCGGTCAAATAATTTATAAAATTTTAACTTAATTATAGATATATACGGGATGTTTCAAAATTTGCGCACACGGACTGTGGAATGGTTTTTTTTATGCGACAAAAACCGAAAAAAAAGTTACTTTGCGATTTTTCAATCAGACCGGTTTTTTCCGAGCTACCGCGGTTTTGAAAATCTGAACATTTCAATTGTTTTAAATTTATCGATAACAAATGTCGGAAAACAAAAGATACTCGTAGTTTAACACCAATATGTCCGTGGTCCGTGGATGAATCTTTTTTTAATTTTTTTTAAATTGTAAATATGTTCAAAGTCCTGAAATAGCTCAAAAACCCGAATTCAAAATTTTAAAATTAATTCACTAGCTTGTAGAATATCAGCGGATTTTTCTTGTATGTGTACTCGAAGTCCTCCTAGTCAAAAGGTTCAAATGTTTGAACTGATTTGATTTGGCGGTGGTGATATTCGTTCATCCTTAAAGTTGATCTATATAATATGGGTAAGCAATGGCATACAGTGTGTATGTGTGTATGAAGACCACCAACGCTGCTGTATATTATACACATATTATAGTGATGTGATGTTACATACACATACAGCCATATGCACGGCAATCTTATATTGCGGGATTCCGGTGCGGTGTTATTGCGGTCATCCTCCCCATAATTCACGCTGCCTATGTTCATCTAAAGATGGTTCGGTTTAATTCATTTTGTCGATTTCGAAAAAAAAACTATCATTATGTATATTATATTAAGTAAGTTGGATATCTTCCATAACATATACTATGTATACTTAATATCATTGCCAAGGGCGTACGCAGAATTTTGTTCAGAGGGGTGGAAGGGGGTCAATAAACACATCTACAGTTTGTTTTTTTGCAAAATTCCATACACCTAAAATTTAAAAAAAAAAAGGAATTTAGAACCTCACTCATAGTTTAAAGGAAAATTTAAACGAAAATCCTAAGTCTTTAAATTCCCATGGGAAACGGAATAGTACGGATCCCTCTCCACGCGAGTCCGACTTGCACTTGGCCGGTTTTTTAATGTTATTTTACTTTTGCAGTGTTTTAAATTAGGTTAAAAATTTAACGCATTAAATAATGAAAAAATGTGTTGATTGTTCAGTTTTTAACTCATATTGAAAGCAGTGCTGAAATAGTTTACCTACCTAACAATAAAAAATTTGTTAAGGTAAATTTAAAGCCATATTTATAATACAATTTTTATATGATTTCGATTCGTAGCATTACAGAAAAATCAAAAAATAAATTTTATGTCAATGACATTAAATGACACAAAAAAGAATATAACGGAGTTATGAAAAGTTTCTTATAATGATTGGAAAGCTGATCTCCCCTCAAAAAATTGATCTTAGATCTAGATTGCACATCTCTACTTCGATTTACGCCCTCACCAAAGTCGATATGAATTTTTATTCGTGAGATTTTGTGTAAAATCCACTTTTTTGCAGTCTTTTTGTTTAAAAAAAGAATAGCAGGACCGATTTTGATAAAATTTCTTTCAGATCATATTATTATTGAACTCGATATCATTTTTTTATCGCAAGATTTCATTACTAGAAAGAATTGACTACGCTTGTATGTACGTTTGTCGTACGTACGTACACACATACACACACACATACTTCTTTATAAAAATAATGTAAAAATACTGTACTGACCTTAAAATATAAAAATACGTTGACAATTTTTATTTCAGATTTCTATTTTCGGACCCATTACAATAACATTAGTTAGACAAGTTAGATAGCCCGAAAATCGAAATAGAGTAAAATTCCTTAAAACAAACTGTATAGCTAAAAATTGGTAATTATATAGATTTGAATATGCTGATTAATATTAATAATTAATAGTAATATTTGCTGTTGCAGAGTATGCGGAGTAGTGGGGAGGCGTAAACATGCACTTTGTCTTAATCACATATTTTTCTTAATACATACTTAAATGCGGAATACCACTGACTGGCTGACTCGTTGATCACGAAATCTCAGGAGCTATAAAGCCTACAAATAAGATATTTGGCAGGTAGGTTCCTTATAGGACGCAGGCATCCGCTAAGAAAGGATTTTTTGTATTTCAACCTCTAAAAGGGTCAAAAGAGGGTGTAGAGTTTTTTGAAAAATGTTCATATATCACAAATCGTCAAGGTGAGAGATATTGAATTCAACATATACTAACTCTTCTTTAAAAATAAGCAAACCTATATTCAAGCATTTTTTTAAATTCAACCCCTAAGGGGACAAAACGGGGGTGTAGGATTTTTTTACAGATCAACTCCCAGGCTAACCCACTGAATCTAGAAACAACCAATTTGGACAACAGGTTCCTTTTATGATTTAAGTACCCATTAAGAAAGGATTTTCCAAATTTCAACCTCTAAGGACGTAAAATTATGGTTCAAATTTTGTGTGGATAGAAATAAAGAAACATCTATTTACGCCTCCCCACCACCCCACACACCCCGCAACACCAGATATTCGTAATCAGCATACCCAAATCTATATAATTAGTTTGTTTTAAAAAATTTTACTCTCTTTCGAGCTGTCTACCTTGTACTAATGTTATTGTAATAGGTAGGAAAATAGAAATAAAATTTTTCAACGTATTTCATTATGTGTTCGCTATCTTTTATCTACCCTCCCCCCCCCTCCAGAAGGTGAATCAGTACTATGACTTATGAAAATCATCACTGGCTCCCGGACTATATAATAGGTACCTATATCTTTAAAATCACGGGGGATAGTTTTACTTGACGAGACCATCTTACAATATTTTTACTATCACTTAATTATATACACTTGGAACGTTATTTTTTTATCCACGTGTGTGCGAAGGCATTCATGGATTTGAATTTCAATGACGTAACGTTAAAATGATCGTGAACTATTTATAACATAGTTGCAATGAATGTGGCTGCAGAACCGAATCCGTATTATTGCTTGTGTACGTACATACGCGCTTATATATACACGATTCCGGAGTCCCGGAATATATGACTACATCGGCCGGAACTGATAGCATCAGAATTACCGGATGCTTTGAGAGAAATATTTATTTTTGTCCATTCCGGTTGACCGTTAGACATTTTATGTGTACCCCGTTCTGTCGCACAGCGCGACAACTCTACAATCTATATAGTGATATATACAGATTATCACAAAAATTTACAATACGAAGTGATTTTAATATGGGCTACAAAATAACTGTAGATACTTGTAACAATTTTTTAACCGTGTGAAGATTTAAAACCCAAAAAATAGCAGGTTCTGTTAGTGGGATAAAAAATATTTGTGGATATAATATTATGATAAGTGAAGTGAGATAATTACATCAATTAACTGGGTAGATGTTTATTTACCATTGAAACATATTTTCAAAAAATAAATGTCGATGTATTTACTTGATAATATGTAAACTTAGTTCAGTTTATAAAGTAAATTAAGAGCACTGTGATTGAAAACTATATAAAAACAATTTAGTCGCTTCTTAACCATAAAAAAAATTATCATTGCAAGATGAACATTTCGCGAGTCAGCAAAAACTAAACTAGCTTTGCTGAAGATGAAATCATGAAAGCATAACTCTCGATATGTACATTCAATAATAACATTGCTATGGTTAAGAAGTGACTAAATTGTTGTTGTTTTTTATAGTTAATTTTAGTTTTTATAAATACCTATTTATAATTAATTTTATTACCTAGCGGCAGGTAATAGATGAAGGGGGGTACCTGGAAAGTATTCCAAAGTTAATTATATTTTGGTATGTTGTTTGTGGGTACCCTGTGGATTAGAATCTGAGTTTTCGACCTCGAGGACCCTGTGCTAACGTAGGGTTAGCCAAAAAACCGCAAAATTTTCTGACTTTTTTCAGTTTTTCGCTTATAACTTCAAAACAATGCATTTTTAGCGTAATACACCTATTTACGAAGTTGAAGAGCATTAAATTTTCTACAAATTTCACTGATCTAAAGTATTTTTGGCACAATAGTTACCGAGATTCAGTGGTTCAAAAATACAACAAATTTCTTAAATTACATACCAAAAATTGCAGAAAAATACAGCTTGTTGCCTTATAACTTTCATTTTTCAACATTTCTATGCAATTATTTGAGAAATTTGTTATATCTTTGAAGCACTGTATCTTGGTAACTGTTGGGTCAAAAAATACTTTAGACTAGTGAAATTTGTAGGAAACTGAATGATCTTCAACTTTGTTAATAGATGTATTACGATAAAAACGCATGGTTTAGAAGTTATAAGCGAAAACCTGAAAAAAGTCAAAGTTTCGAGGTGTTTGGGCTCCCCCCACGTTAGCAGAGGGTCTTCGAGGTCGAAAACTCAGATTCTACTCCACAGAGTACCCACAAACAACATACCAAAATATCATTAACATTGGAATACTCTCCAGGTAAAAAGTACCTGACTGCTGGACTACTATGCTATGTTGTAATTCTTTATACGATAAAATTTTCGCTGCTACCCAAAATAATATAGTATTAAGATATATTCAACGTTGTAATAACACACATTTCTTTATAATAGGTATTCTTTATTATGTACTAGTAAACATTTTTTGAGCCAGTTTGTATATCTCTGCACACTTATTTCCTTATGTACTGTTTTATTTATTATACACGCTTTTCCTATTTATAAATTATTCATTTTATGGTTCGAATTATTTTGCTATGTCTCCGAAAGGATTTTGAATCCGTAATATGTATTGTATTTTCAAGGTAATCCTTCAGTAAATAAACAGCGTAACTTTTGGTCCGACGTTTTAGTTTATTTGTACTGAGAAATTTATTTTATTCTCGTAGAAGTTTATGTATTTTAGTGTGTTTTGCCCGTTTTGAATTAGTGAGAAATGATGTAATGTATAAAACAAAAGTTTTGAGAAAAAATGTGGAGATGGCGCATTATAACTAAACGATGCATAATATGTCAAATCACTATTGGAAACAAAAAATCTATGAATCTCCTAATTTTGAGCCCTTTTCGACCCCCTCTATTTCCGAGGCTAGTTACAACTTTCATTACAGGACTCAATTTTTTCAGGGTGGCTTAGGTTACCAAAAAAATAAAAGCAATATTTCAAATTTCGTACGTCTAGATGGAATAGTTTCCAAGATACGACTGTCCAAAAATCACAATTTTTGGCATTCACTGACTGATTGATCATCATAAATCTAGGGTACCTACTTTCAATCGACCTAAAACTTTGAAATATGTACAGTCGGTGTATATGTCGCAGGCAAATGGTTATTCCAGGCAAATATTTTTTTCCTAGGCGAATGCTATCTGCCTGGGCAAATGACTTTATAGTATCTGGGGCCACGGCAGTGGCCCCCGCCAAGTCGAGCAAACAACAGACGGCCGCTACCGTGTATACCTTTTCTCGAAGCAACTCAAGGCACTTTTCAACTTTCTATATCTCTGTTACAAATGCAAGCAGAAGGCTGAAAATTTCGCTAGAGATTGTGCCTAACGGTCTTAACTAATTCCCCAAATTACAAGTTTCTAATAAATATAGTTCAGAAAACTTTAATCCTCAAAATTGTCTATTTTGTCATCAAAAAGCTAGGGCACTTCCAGTAGTCCTAGAAAGCTGAAATTTGGTATGCAGGCTGGGTTTCACGTACAAGTAACGAGAAAATTCCAATATCTGTGTTTTTCTCCCTCCAACCCCTAAAAGGGGGTGGTGCATATTTCTATTATTATAGGCTAAGTCCGTAGTCAGAGAAAGCTGAAATTTGGTATGCAGGCTAGGTTTCGCGTACAAGTAACGTGGAAATTCAAACATGTGTGATCTTCCCCCTCCAACCCCTAAAAGGGGGTGTTGCAGATTTCTATAGGGCCTTAGTCAGAGAAAGCTGAAATTTAGTATGCAGGCTGGGCTTCGCGTACAAGTAACAAGAAAATTAAGAAACCTATGTTTTTCCCCTTCCAACCCCTAAAAGGGGGTGGTGCATATTTCTATTATTATAGGCTAAGTCCGTAGTCAGAGAAAGCTGAAATTTGGTATGCAGGCTAGGTTTCCGTACAAATAACGAGGAAATTCAAACATGTGTGATCTTCCCTCTCCAACCCCTAAAAGGGGGTGTCCCAGATTTCTATAGGTTCTTAGTCAGAGAAAGCAGAAATTTGGTATGCATGCTGGGTTTCACGTACAAGTAACGAGAAAATTCAAATATTTGTGATTTTCCCTTTCCAACCTTACAAAAAGAACTGATATCCCATCAAAAATATTCTTGTAAAGAAAAAAAAATGCCAAGTCTCGCAACACTTTCGCCGTAAAAAGTTTTGAGATCCCGAAAAGTACCAAGTCAGCCATTCTATTACCTTTGACTATGAAGTTAGCAAATTACTCGATAGTTGTCTTAAAACTACACAGGTAAAATAAAGAATAATTTATAAATAATATTTTATGACTGTAAACTTGTAGTACCTTTTGAACTTGGCAATCACGTGGCATCAGGATATATGATACCATGCGATAAAGTTTTAATAAAAACAATATCTCATCACAGTGCACATATGCCACGTGATTGCCAAGTTTAAAAGGTACTACAAGTTTACAGTCATAAAATATTATTTATAAATTATTCTTTATTTTACCTGTGTAGTTTTAAGACAACTATCGAGTAATTTGCTAACTTCATAGTCAAAGGTAATAGAATGGCTGACTTGGTACTTTTCGGGATCTCAAAACTTTTTACGGCGAAAGTGTTGCGAGACTTGGCATGTTTTTTTCTTTACAAGAATATTTTTGATGGGATTTTCTATTTTAAAACTCATTTGCCTAGGAAAATGACATTTGCCGTAATCGTTGCTAGGCAACAATGATTAAATAGCATTCAGTTTGTTAATTTATAGTTTGTTAAGTACTTTGCTTCAATTATGATGAAATTCCTCAAGACCGTTTTATTTCATTGAGAAAAGTCCGGGGAGTTGATGTTTTCGGGGCAAGGCTTTTCAAAATGTCAATGTCAGCCGTCAAAACATCAGTGTAATACCAATCGTTGTGCTTGTTTTAAGTCTAAAAATTTGTGCAAAAGTAAATGCCATTTTAGCAATCCTTGTCAAAACAAATAATTTTGTTATTAAATTTTTAACTTTCCGCTAAGAAAATTGAAAATTTTCAAAAATAGGGAAGCTCGTAGGGAAGTTATTGATTTCACCCCGATTTTCGAAAATTGAGTTTTCATCAGATCTCGACGTTTTGTGATCCTAGGAAGCTATTATGACTATTTTTACGATGATGTCAGTATGTCTCTCTCTCTCTCTCTCTCTCTCTCTGTGTATGTACGTAAACCTCTCATAACTTTTGAACGGCTTGACCGATCGAATTGCGGTTTGCGGCATTCGAAAGGGTCCCACTGAACTTAGATTTCCTGAAAATTTGAATCAATTCGGCCCAATGGATTTTAAGAAATTCCAAAAAAAACCGAAAAAAAGTTGTTAAAACGATGTTTTTTCAAAATAATTTCTAGAATATTGTACAGATTGATTTCAAAATCTAATCAGCTCTTCTCCTCAACAAACTGCGTCGAATTCCGCTAGGCGGATCAAAATCAATTAATCCGTTCGAGAGATTACGTAGTCAACAGATTTCGAAAAAAGTGTTTTTTCAAAATAACTTCGAGATTTCTCAACCAATTGATTTTGTACCTCTTACAATATTTTTAGAGCTTAAAAAACTGCGTCGAATGCCGTTTTAAGGATCAAAATCGAACAACGCGTTCAAAAGTTATAGCTTTTCAAAAATTAAAATAGTGTTGTTATCAGCAATTTTGCAAAGAGCTCAAAAATCTACTTTTGGGTATATTATCAAGTGCTTCGAACTCAAAGCGCTTCAAAATAGCGGGAAGTTCCAGGGATGGTCTGCAGGGTCAACCGATTTACAGATTTTTTATACTATATTTACCATTTTGTATATTTTGTAGTTTGGTTGTGCAATTAACTACAGTTTTTCTTTAATTAAGAAATAATTTTATTTTTATTTGCCTAAAAAAGATTCAGGCAAAAGACAAATAAATTTGTTATTAAAATTTTTATATTATTTACCATTTTATATTTTTGTAGTTTGGTTCTGCAATAAACTACAGCTTTTCTTTAATTAAGAAATAATTTTATTTTTATTTGCCTAAAAAAGATTCAGGCAAATGCCATAATCCTAGTAAAATAGCATTTGCCCAGGCAGATAGCATTCGCCTAGGCAAAGCCATTTGCCTAGAATAACCATTTGTCCGCGACATAATATATACTATATTGCGATGGGATAGTGGGATTATTTACTAATATATAACTGAATAAAAAGTTATGAAATCCCACCAAAAACATACACGTAAAAAAACAGGCCAAGTTCTCGTCAGGACTAGTGTTTAGTTATCTGAAAAAAAAACTGAAATGTAGAAATTATGCAAAGTTCCTACAGGTTACTAGTAGTGTTTTGATAAGCACAGAAAAATATTGTGTGAATTGATAAATTTCCAGACCAAACTTGCGGCAAGTTTTCAAGGGTCTCAATATGGCTCACTTTTTTAATGAAAACTTGCCTAGTTTGATTTGGAAATTAATCAATTCACACAATATTTTTCTGCAGTGCTTATCAAAACCTGCTAATAACGTGTGGGCAAGGAACTTGGCATAATTTTCCTACATTTTAGTTTTTTTTCAGATAACAAAACGCGCAGTGCGGACGAGAACTTGGCCTGTTTTTTTAGATGTAGGTATGTTACGTTTTTGGTGGAATGATATTAGGCAGCGTTCTCCTTTGTAGACCAAACATTTGTTTTGCATGTGGCGAATGACCCCCCATACCACACGATATCACTGACTGGATTGCGTGAAATACTAAAATTAGAACGTTTAGTAAAATTTTTATGTATATTTGGATTATATGCATATATGCTATCAGCTATAAAGAGTTTAGTCTTATTATATTATATCTATATACATTTTTATTTTAAAGGAGAGATTATTTTAATTCATCCCGAAATGTTGAATTATGACATAAACGGATTTTATTTCCTATTGTAAATGACAGCTGAAATTTTAATTCAAACTCACTGACAAATATGAAACTATGAAAAATTACGATGAGATTCATATCTTGTATAATAGATACACATATAATTTACATTAATAAAAATAAAACTTCATAGAGAGCCAACCCTTTGGAAATATAAAGAAGCAGAAGAAAAGGGGTTAAGAGTGGGCAGGCCGTGGTGGTTTTGTGTGATCATTCTTCAAATCAGTGGACAGGTCGACAGGTCATTAGTTACATAGAGCAAGTTGGTATGTTGCACAAATATACTACGTCTTATTTGAATTATAGCTTTGCTTATTTGTGTACAATTGGGCGAAACCGCGCTTTCATTAATCGTAGTGAAGTTTTGAACAGTTAAATAATGCCCAGGAAGGGCGTGTTTGTAGCCTCAATATCACGGCGTCCTTAAAAATCGAAAATTGGAATCTTAACATTCTGTTCACTCATAAAAAAACATTTTTTTAGTTCTTATAGGATTTTTTTAAACTCAAGTTGCGCTTTTAATAAGATAAAATGGCCATTTAGTATTAAAATATCAGAGATATATTTTTATATCATTCAGATAAGTGATCAATAAAATGTAAATTACATTATTATAGAATATAGATGAGTGTAATAAAACCCATAATTACTCTTCTTTTAAATTTAGTTTTGCTTAAAAATTGTTTTAAATCTTGGTAAGAATTGAGTAGGTATAGCCAGGATCGTTGGGATAATTTCGGTTATAATAATATGGGTTTTATCATGCGAGCCCCACAATTGCAGGGCTGACCGGACTCTAGTCTTGGGGTCCAGGGTTAGGAGGGGCCCGGCGCGACGAGGTTTTCAAAGAAAAATTTCATCGTTTCAACTAAAATTTTTTTTTGCCCCCCGTTCGCATGTATGGGCGCTTACTTTTTTTCTGAGTTTAGTATTTGTTGATTAACTATATCTAGAGGATATGAGCGTTACTTGACGCGAATTAAAACTTTATAGGTAATGGCGTTTTTAAGATAGTCCTGATAACAAAATAGGTCTAAAAATTGCAAATTTGACGGTGTCTAAAAATACAATTTTGATAAAATAAATTAAAATAAAAGCACATTCATAATCTACTCAAAAGGCCCTTTTCAACGATAGGTACCTCACAAGAATAGTTACAAAATTTTTTTTTTATTTTGACTTACGTTTTTCCTTAAATAAACCTTCCTAATAAAATTAAGAAAAATCGCAGGATAGTGGACAAAATATTTTATTTATTAAATTAAATGTACGACGTTTCGTTTATATATTTAAACTTTTTCAAGTACATAAAAATAACAATTATTGTTATTTTTGTGTACTTGAAAAAGTTTAAATATATAAACAAAACGTCGTACATTTAATTTAATAAATAAAATATTTTGTCCACTATCCTGCGATTTTTCTTAATTTTATTATAATCACGATGGACACGATTTCTAATATAAACCTTCCTAATCTTCTGAATTTCAAGTTCCCATCTCATTTCGTTTAGAAGCTAGAGACCTGTAACAGACAGACAGGCAGACATAGTTGGCACAACAATAGGCTTCCTTTCTGGTACGGAACCCTAAAAATCATTAAAATCGGATCTGTTTTGGTGGGGTTAGAAGTTTTAATGATTTTTCCGCTTCTTTTACTGGACTAGAAAAAACTGCTCTTCAAATGAAAACAATGAACAAAGGAATGAAACTTTCAGAATCGTTTAGTTCAATGCATCTCAAATAAGCACTCAAAATTTAGTCAGTATTGAATGATTATTTGTAAAACGGCAATTATTATCTTATACGTGACGGAAGCGTATAGGAAAATTCGAAGAAAAACTTGATGGAAAATGAAAAATAATGGATATAAACGTGCTCAAAGTTTTTGTATCTACTGTTAAATACATGCATTTCGAACAATTATGCACAATTTCATCAATATTCAATAAATATTTTTAACGCCGTTGACGCGTTGAAAATCCGGGGAAAAGCTGCTCTAGAATTGAAAATATTGAAATTGGAACCCTAAAAATTTTAAAATCGTTAGGTCAATACGTTTTAAATCAGCATACAAAATTTAGTCGAGATTAAGTAATAATTATTTGTAAAACGGAAAATATATGCGACACTAGCGTATATAAGAAAATTCGGAGGAAAATTTTTATTTGTAAAATGAAAATTTTTGGCGGGCTGGAATGTTTCTGATTTCAAATAATCTCGAGTAACAAACATTTAAAATTTTTTTTATCAAAATCGTAGCTGTTATGGTGGGTTTAGAAGTTTTCATGATTTTTTCGCTATATTGACTGAACTATTATATTGTAAATTGAAAACTATTGAAAATAATACATTAAATATATAGGAATGTACTAAGTTCACTAATTAGCTTGGCTGTCGGTGGTCCGAAATATATAAATACAAAAAATAATTACAACTAGAATATGTTATGAACTGATACAAACTCTAGAATGTAGCTCTGACAGGAAGTTTTCTTAATTAATAAATATCGATAAAACGATTTTAAATCTTATAATTACTGATATTAAAATAAATAAAATCACAACGGCCGTCGGTAGTACTTTTAGCGCAATAATCTAATTCAAGGTATTATTTTATAATCATTTCAATTATGCTTATTAGTACAGGATATTTCGCTACTAAATTCAAGAGCTGCCACTACAGCGGCCAAGAAAGAGAGTATGAAGAAAAGGAGCTTTTTCTTCTCCTTTATCATAGCCATTCAAGGTCGAGGAGCAAGCTGTACTACCCACCATAGCTATAGCATAGATCAGTATGGCCACCTTTCAGACATCACTATACCCTGCACGATGTTATTTTTCTACATGCACATCTATAACTTACATAGCTAGTCAAGTGACACTCTTGCAAGACGTCCAGTGATTGATATATTTTAACATTTTCTTATATTTCATTGTCACTATTAGGTGGCTCAAAAAGTAACGAAAAAAGTGTTCGTAGATTGAATTTAATTTCTTGTGTAATGTTGTATCAGGAAGTGTAGGTACTCTTCTGTATCAACTCATATGAAAACATTTCAAATACCATGTGATAATAATAGGCATTGGGCAGAGTCGGCTTGAGGTTTTGTGTCGCCCCAAGTAAACAAATATCCGATCGCCTTCTCTATGGTATTTTTGCTCGGTTTTTGCATATTAATATTTAACTAGTGTACCCGTGCAAAACTTTTTTGCGACGACTTAACACTGTCTTCAAAGAACAATGGTTTAGTAAAGGCTATCGCCAAAAAAAAAATGTTTGCCAACACAAACCTTTTTTATATGTAATATGAATCACTTTATTAAGAAAACAATAAGAAATATATATTTCAAGCTTTATCAATATCATTGTGTATACGAACGCGTGAGTAAAACACATAACCTAGCTTTTAACGATATGTTTTTAATATAATAAATAAATGTTTTTGATTCAAACATAACTTTAAAGTGTACGTAAAATAGTAGTTTTTTAGAAGCTATAGAACGTATCTATCAATGTAATACTTACATACGAATGATCTTCAGAAAAAAATCGATGAGTTTGTCGGTATTTCAGAAACTAAGTACTATATTTAAAAGAGAAAAAAAATTTGCACGTACATATACATCTTTATTGTTTAATTTTAAATACTTTTGGAAATGTTGTCAATATAACCCTATTAAAATCTGGGCTCTAAAAATTAAAATGTACAACTGTCAAGTTCATTGTTTATTGTTTGCATAGCCTATCCACGACATGCGTACATATTTGCATTTCTCTCACACTCATGTATCGTGAACGCCGATGGATTTTCTCTGTTTACGTTTCTCTTCACCCCACTGCCCCCTCGTCATTTTTACTATTATCGCTTGAAATCACCCCTTTTAAAGAAATTTCACCAAAAAAAAAATAGCGATAACATATCTGTGGACTAAAGGCCTCACTTTAAAAAAAAAATAATGTCAATCGGTTGAGCAGGGGTTGCTGGCGGATTGTCTAGAGAAATAGGGCTTGTGTTTTAAATATATAGATATGTGCATACAACATACATCGGTAGCTTTGGTGGTATGTCAAATGGTGCATCTGAAAATGTATCGCATCAAACAACTGTCATGCTCCGCTGATGCCGAGAGCCGCTCCTGATCATAGGAACAGTTGTAAAACGAAATTCAGCCGAAGTAGCATCTACTATCGCGTCTTTTCATAAATCAAAAATTAGATGTTAAGCGCGTCTTTTAAATAATAAAAAAATTGTTTTGACGTTTGCCAATTTCAGTAATAGGTAACACAGGTTTCAGTTCAAGTTTGTTTTTCAATTATTTATGTTAATAATTCATTTTTTAGGGTTCCATAGCCAAATGACAAAAACGGAACCCTTATAATTTCGGCTTGTCCGTCTAACGCAGCCATTTTATTCGGGGACTATTGGCACTATATATAAGTAGATGAAATTTGGAAGGCAGGTGTGAAATTATGAAAAAAAATTAGGAGTGGCACTCCATAACTGGTACCTAACTGAGGGATGAAAAAAAATTCTAGTGCACATAAGCGTGTGAGGTATTTTTAGATAGGTCTTCAAAAATGATGTAGAAGTTTCAAAATTACTTTTTTATTTAAGTCAATAGTTGGTAAGGTATGCGCTTTTAAAGTCGTAAAAAGTGTGTCCCCCCTCTAACTTTTCAACTATGGGGTGGAAAATTCTGAAAAAATTTAAGGTAGTAGAACTTATAACATACTTTCAACGAAAATTCAAAATTGGTTTGAATAAGATATGTTGTGTAGTTTCTGAGATATTGGATATTTTCGGATACACGCTATACGAACTTACCATATATTCAACTTAAAATAAAAGACTATAAATTATTATTATATTTATTATTAACTTTGAATTTTAACCGTGAACTGTCATTCCGACTACTGAACCCTTCACTGCGCCTGGTCCGACACGCACTTGGCCGCTTTTTCATCTTATATAGAAGACGGAGAAAATATAAAAAGATAGTAACCAATCTACGGTGTTCAAGTGAAGTTATTTCATTCCGTGGGGTAATTTCGTAAATTTGGTTTCTTTTAGTTTAGAAAAGTAAACAAACTCTGTATTGCTGATAAGTCTAGTCAACTAATGATCCTAGCCGGAAAATCTGAAAGCGCAAAAACCGACTTCGGGACTTTGTTTGGACTGGTTAGTAAAAAAACATATTAAAAATCCTTGACACTCGGGTGGGCGCAAGAGGGATGGGAGGCACAAAAAAGTCTCTTTTTTTGGGTTTTTCGCGTATATCTCGAAAACATTTGGTCCTACGAAAAAATTCTATGCATGAAAATTGTAGCTGACAAAATTTCCTACATTTTCTTTATTTGGGATATCTCCAACCGTTAACAATTTACACGCTTCTGAAAACTTTGAATCAGGTTAAGATAAAGTGATTGATACACCATTTTGATGGAAATTTTATTCTCTACAATTTTTTTTTGTAAAATGAAAGGCTGAAGCGCTAGAGAAAAAAGTTTGGCAAAAAATGTGGTACGAAAATTTTTTTTTCGAAAAATAGCGGTTTTTAGAAGCGTACCTAACTCGTTAACGGTTGAAGAGAGAAAAAAACCTCAAATATAGGAAATGTAGGAAATTTTGTCAGCTACAATTTTTATGCATAGAATTTTTTCGTAGGACCAACTGTTTTCGAGATATACACGAAAAACCAAAAAAAGGGACTTTATAGGTGCTCCCACCCCTCTTGCGCCCACCCGAGGGTCAAGTATTTGTAATTTAATTTTAAAAAATCTTGTTTCTTACACAAGTTGTCTATCAACTTAAGTAAGATATAGTATATTTTATTTAATTTTATTAATATATTATTTAAGCAAATGTATTTTACCTCTATTTATTCTATATTAATAAATTTATTATTATTATTATTATTATTTTTACTTCAATAAATCCGTCAATATTAAAAATATAACAAAAACACTGAGTGGTGTGTTAATTTTGACCAGGGCAGTGCATTTTAATTAGTTGTTTAATGGGGTCAATATTAAATTTTAATTTTTAGATAGATTGTAGATTATACACGCTCGACAGCTGAGCTGATCAGCGTTTATTTTAATATAAATGAATATTATGATTCCTCTGCATTGCTAATCTTTTATTACCTTACATGTTCCCTCTTTCTATTCCAGGTTGCAAAATCTTAAAAAAAAAATAATAATGGGTTTGACATATTTTATTCTTACGTGTCTTATTTTGCTTTTAAAAACAATACATCAAAAACTCTGTCTATCAAGACATTGTCTCTTGTTTAGTTTTCTTTCTTTTTGGAAATAGTTTAATTTTTTGGAATGTTATCAGTATTATATAATAGATTATTCAGAATAGTTGTTTTTTCATCTCTTTTTCTTTCTTGCTTATGTTGATAAATGACACACAATGTAATTTGTTTTTGTATCTATTGAGGTGTCATTAATTGTTTGGACTTTGAGTCTATTTGGCATCCAAATGAAATAAATGAAATGACGACGAATTGATAAAATTACACAGATTTTAGAAATATGCATCCACACTGTTTGAATCTTTTAAGAGACAATGCTTGTAGGTACCATCATGATCATTTAATTACAGTGCTATTCTGGCGTGACTTGACCACATAATGATGTAATAAATAAAACACATATTATAGAGGTGTAGCTATACGACTAGCATGTGTTTAACCGTAATATGTGAAATGCCATATTAATATCCGTGAAATGGCGTTTGGCCTGACAACTTGTAACTCGACGGGCAGGAATATTGCAACGTCATCAAATGACCGGCCACTGTCATCGTTTAATGATACATCATATACCGGATTAACTTTATGCGCTGTTACCTATACAGGGTGTCTATTTTTTCATGTCATGAAAGTAACAAAAGACTCAGCGATATTAAAATCATAAGTCGGTTGTCGATATTATTAATATATTATGGTATCGATCGATAATTAATTATTATTATTATTTAAAATGCGCCATGTTATTTATAGTATATGCGCCTCACAAAAGTAGGTTGCTTCAGCGTCAATTCAACTGCATGTTAATTCCATTTAGATTAAGAAAACAATATAAATTATAGTTGACAATATTATGGTTACCATTTTCCATGAACAAAAGTAATTAAATGGCAGTGAATATTAAAAAATAACCACAAAGAACCAAACCATATCCAACACTTATTTCTTTCTAATCATCTCCTGATGATACTAGCATGGTTATCGAAACGTGCATCGAGAAAAAGTGTTAGTGGTTTGGTGTTCTGGTGGTTATTTTTTAATATTGCGTGTTTTCACACCAAAGGTTTCATCCCTCTTCAAGGGTAAATAAAATAAATAATATATTATATTATAATGATACAGAATATAATATTATATATTAGGTATAAATTGATAAATAGACAGTTGCTTTATAAAACCAATACAGAAGGACAAGATAGCAATATTGGAATATAACTTACCTCTTTGAAGCGCGTGGTGTAAATTTATTATTATAGTATTCGTAGGGCGACTCTTCGAATTAATATAAAAAAATTTCTTTCTAAAAATAGGACTTGTTTTATTTTTCTGACGCTAACAGTTCTGAGACAAAACATTTAGCTTCATCTGAACAGCCCAATCGTTGGATAATCCAAAAAAAATAAAAAAAAACTTCAGTTGAACTTCGTTTAAAAAAATAAAACACAAAATAATCTCTAAACATTTACCACATGTAAATAAAAAAACTAAATTATAAAATATCAAACTGAAGTGCTTCGTGGTAAAGAAAAGAATAAAAAAATCGTTATTAAAGATGATTTTAGCATCGTCATAGACATTGGCTTACCTATATACAGCAATCGACCGTTTTCAACCTTCTGTCGATTTCTTTAACTGCAGGTGTCTGTAAAATTCAACTTCACGCTAAAATTAAATGTTATACTTGGTCGATATAATTGCCAATCTGACACTAATGTGATTGATCGTAACAAACTGTTAGTTAATAATAGTACTCCACGATAGGGATGGACAAGTTTAAGTTCAATGCGTTTGAGGCTTTACTTTTTTATATTGAATGTAAATAGCGTAAATAGACACAATGTACAATTTAGATGGGTAGTTTAAATTAAGAAAAAGAAGAAAATTCTAAAGAAAAAAAAGCGTTAAACTGGAATCGCCAAGGCTAAAGGTAAATTGGAAGGCAAAGGGAAATGTGTTGTAAGACATTGAGACAAAGAAGTCTCAGTGTCTACAACGTTATAGACTAATTTGAAAACAGTCAATTAGTGTCAGTAATAAGAAACAGGGAAGGCATGTTAACAAGATCCTATGGTTCTGAAAAAGTTAAATTTTATTATTTTTAAACGAACTAACTTTTTATGAAGAATTTCACTACTGTAAGTTAGTTTTGCAATTTGTTAAGTAATATTAATTGCGTATAATACGATAATTTAAAATAATATGTGAGAAATTAAAATTTAGAGATTTTAACAATCTTTGAAATGTTTTTTGAAAAAATGGTAAACAAGTAATAAATGATGCATGGTTCGCTTTCAATAACTTTATAAATTATATTTGCCTTTTTTTGCAGTTTAAATTAGTTAATATCACGTAGGTACTTAATTAATTTAAACCAATTAGATTAATTCAAATATCCATTTATAGAGAAGAGTAAGAAAGAAGTAAAGTAAAATTAATTTTAGCAGGTTTAGTAAATACGAGTTTCACAAATTATTAAAAAAGCTGACAGTTATTTTGAAATAAAAACATTTTTTGAACAGTTTATGGTACCAGTGCCTCCGGGAATGAAAACCCGATTTGGGAGCTGATTCTCAGAGGCAAACCTAATCTAGAATAACGGTTTGGCATTACACATTTATATAATTTGTCATTGTACCTATATGCAATTTATGTATAATCGAGAAAAATATGGTTATGTATAATTTTTGTAAGAAGTAACAACTAACAATAGAGGAATAATACCTATGTTGTTGAATTATTCTTTTATTGAAATACGGTAATACCTATATCTCGCCTATATCCGTCTATATCTTGGTCATCCCTCAATCGTTGTAATTCGTTGAGCGCTCTGCGGGAACTCTTAACACTAGAAATCCAAAGCCTCTTGAGACTGCTGTAATAGGTTCATCAAACGATTATACAAAATAATAATTACATACATATAAAATCCAATTTGATTTACCCGCTGCTAGAACCGTGTGATGGTAATGGTTATAATTATATTTTTTTAACTGTTTTAATCACATACTGAAGTAATTTTATAGACGAAGCTAAGAGTTTTTTTTTTCAACATTGATTGTTTATTTATTGATATAAACATAATCCGTCATTCAATTGCTTAAAATTAAAGCCTTGGCATTTTTTACAATGCAGTTTGTTGTGTGATTTAAACAGTTGATGATCCGATGGTGAAATGATTTGGTTTTCGAAAGTAAAAATTATGCTGCATATTAACTTGGTAGGTACAGTAAAGCAACCTACTGCAATTCTCATTTATGCGACAATTGAATTCAATACTAATTTTTACAAATAGAATCGGTGAATTTTTTGTTCACTATAGTAAGGTACTGAAATAGTAAGCGGCTATACGGTGTGGATTTACTTGCACAAAAACATTATTTTGTATTTTTTTAAGATACTATTATAAGCTGTATTAGTTTTACAGATAGGTACACACTTTTATTCATATTTAAACTTATGTGTTTTTATGTTAAACTAAGCCGTGTTTACTCGGCGCAGCCCGGGAATGACTATTCCCTGTTATAATAGCATAACGAGTTATAACCTAAAATCTTCCCAAATATTTCTCTACCTCTTTGTGAAAACCGAATGAAAAGCTGCGAGTCTTTCGCTTTCAGACAGACAAACTGCAGATAGCTGATATTGACACGTTGCCTTTTATATTATGAATAAAACTAATAACTGATGAACTGCTGAACGGAATTTGATTTTAAGCCTATATTCAAACTGATGAAGTTTTCTATCTTCTAGTGACAGTCTTAGAGATATTGGACCACCGGCTCTCGAGTTTATTGTGTACATTATCACTATTAATTAATAGTAGAGATAACGCTTGATAAGGAGCGTCTTTTGTGGCACTCGTGCTCTGTCTAGCGTTCCGATTTTTATTTGTGCACCACTACTGAGAAAACGACTTAAACCTTCTACAATTTTTCAAATTACGATCTTGAACATTAAGTATTAAGAAACTTTTTTTTCCGACAAATGGGAATTATGAGCAAATAACTGTGTGCTAACATATTATGTAGTTTAATTGTTGAGTCTTTTCTCGCCCTCCATGTAGTATAAATTGTATTTGTGTTTGTTGATCTTCTGGGGCAAATGGCTTTTGAAATAAAAAACACTAGTTTTTTTGCGACGTTTCGTCGACTGGTGTGTCGACCTCTTCTTAAAATATGTTGTTACAATGACTGATATTACATAACTGAAATATCAGTCATTGTAACAACATATTTTTTTAATAAAAGCTTGAAGAGGTCGACACACCAGTCGACGAAACGTCGCAAAAAAACTAGTGTTTTTTATTTCAAAAGCCATTTGCCCCAGAAGATCAACTAACACAAATACAATTTATGTAGTTTAATTTAAAGTAATATTTACACATTGATTTTTTGTGTACACAAATCCACGCTCTGGCCTCTTTCAGTTTTAATACTACTCTGTGACATTGAATTCATCGAATATATAATTAATTTATAAATTATTTGTCGGTTTAAAACTTAAAAAAAATTTCAAGGCTATTTATTTATTAGAAATTATTATATTTTGCTTTTTTGTGAATTTTAATTAATAATAATTAGTTAATGTAAGATATTTTCGTTTATGAGTTTTGTTTACATGCAATTTAATATTAGTTAAAATTTCAACAAAAAATTACACTTTTCACAAAAATCGTGTAAGTGCAGTTATTCTAATTACTCCAGTAATTTTAGATATTGAAATGACCCACCTGCAGAAAAATTCCCAGTTAGCTGATTTTTTTTTATTTACCTTCGTTATGGTGTTTTAAAAAACGTGTAAAAAGTCCCCATCGATATCGTGCCGGCGTTGCCAGATATTCGAGGTTCAAGTTCACGATAGACGGTTTTTAGTAAATTTCTCGGTTCCGTTCCATTTTTTGTAAAAAATAGTTATTATCAATCTTGTAGAGGACGAAATTATCTACAACTTTTGTATAAACATTTTTTGTCTACGATTTATAGTTTTTCTTATTAAAGTACCCGCGGCTTCCTCCCCCTCGATTTTACATAACGGGATTATGCTGCTTCCCGAGGGCCTAACATAATGATTTGTATCATTATTTTAAGTTAAACTTAAAGCTAACAATTCATTTTATTTTTATTTTATTAATATTTATTTTATTAATTTTATCGAAATTAATGCAGTAGTTCTCTACTTATAAGCAACCAAACATACAAATCGACAGCGCTCAAACAGACAGACAGACAAACAATTTTTTTTCGAAAATACGATATTTATACTTGACATCAATTATAAAGACCATTCGTAAAGTAATTTTGTAAAAAAAATTTACAAGGGTTGAGAGAGTGCGGATTAAGTACGAGTATGCATTTGCATACCGTATAACGCACTCTACTAAGAATAGCTCAGAGTAGCCATACTTTTAATTTTTTTTTCAAAATTCCTTTACGAATACTCATTATAATTGTTGTAAAGACTATTCGTAAAGGAATTTAGTAAAAAAAATTAAAAATGTGGCTACTATTACTAGAGTGCGTTATACGGTATGCAAATGCATACTCGTACTTAATCCGCACTCTCTCAACCCTTGTAAATTTTTTTTACAAAATTACTTTACCAATGGTCTTTATAATTGATGTCAAGTATAAATATCGTATTTTCGAAAAAAATTGTTTGTCTGTCTGTCTGTTTGAGCGCTGTCGATTTGTATGTTTGGTTGCTCATATAAGTAGAGAACTACTATATTAATTTCGATAAAATTATAATTAATCGTTAGCTTTAAGTTCAACTTAAAATAATGGTACAAATCATTATGTTAGGCCCTCGGGAAGCAGCATAATCCCGTTATGTAAAATCGAGGGGGGGAAGCCGCGGGTACTTTAATAAGAGAAACTATAAATCGTAGACAAAAAATATTTATACAAAAGTTGTAGATAATTTCGTTATCTACAAGATTGATAATAACTATTTTTTACAAAAAATGGAACGGAACCGAGAAATTCACTAAAAACCGTCTATCGTGAATTTGAATCTCGAATATCTGGCAACGCCGGCACGATATCGATGGGGACTTTTTACACGTTTTTGAAAACACCATAACGAAGGTAAATTAAAAAAAATCAGCTAACTGGGAATTTTTCTGCAGTGGAAATCTAAAATTACTGAACTAAATAAACAGTCTCTATTTTCGTATCTGAATTCACACGGATGATCTGGAAATATTCTATTCTTTTTTGTTAAAAATAAGGTAGGTTATGAACCCGTCCTAAGACAAGAAGAAGCTAGCGACTCAAGCAGTCGAAGCGGTAGATCTATTGAAATCATTGGGCTGGCAGGTGATCCAAGAAAAGTCAGTCTTGGCGCCTCAGCAAAAGCTAGACTTTCTAGGGATAGAATGGAACACCCAGGACAATCTGATGGTGTTTCCTACCACCAAGGAAAGCAGAATTATAATTCTAATTAGAGAAATTTTGAAGAATGGCAGTGCCACCTTGAATCAGATCCAATGCTTGTTATGTCACTTAAACTTCGCAAGCTTCGCGATAATCAGAGGACGTCTTCATTGCCGCCATCTTCAAAAATTCCTAACTAGTCTAGTAATTTTAGGTTTTCACTGAGGAATAATTCCCGGTTAGCTGAATTTTTGTATACATCTTCGTTATTGTGTTTTAAAAAACGTGTAAAAAGTCCCTATCGATATCATGCCAGCGTTGCCAGATATTCGAGGTTCAAGTTCACTATAGACGGTTTTTTGCGAATTTCTCGGTTTCGTTGTATTTTTAGTAAAAATTGGTTATTACCAATTTGGTAGAGGGTAAAATTCTCTACAACTTTCGTGTAAACATTTTTTGTCTACGATTCATAGTTTTACCTATTTATGTACCCGCGGCTTCCTCCCCCTCGATTTTACAAAACGAGATTATGCTGCTTCCCGACGGCCTAACATAATGATTTGTACATTTATTTTAAATTGAACTTAAAGCTAATGATTAATTATAATTTGATCGAAATTGTTGCAGTAGCTCTCTAGTTATAACTGTCATAATCGACAGCAGTGAAACAGACAGACAGACAATGTTTTTTGGAAAAAACGATATTTGTACTTGACATCAATTATAAAGGCCATTCGTGAAGTAATTTTCTAAAAAAAATTTACAAGGGTTGAGAGAGTGCGATCGGATCAGTAGCCATACTTTTAATTTTTTTTACAAAATTCCTTTACGATATCGATGGGGACTTTTTACACGTTTTTTAAAACATCATAACGAAGCTAACCGGGAGTTATTCTGCAGATGGCTCGTTTTTAGTCTAAAATTACTGGAGTATAAATAATGTTGATATACATATTATGTACCTATACTATACCTATGTAATAATACGTATATTCTAATGAAAATTTTCCTATTTCTATAAAAAGTATAAATAGTGAATGGATAGAAAACATTGTAAACAGATGTAGGTACATTAATTTTTTTACCTTATGACAATAAATCTCTTATTATTATTATCTCCTACAAAAATTCCTAAACTCAATGTGACTTTAACAAGTTTTATTATTATTATTATAGGAAAACTTGCGATTTCGTAAATAAATATCTTATTATCCAAAAAAAACTAAAAAAAACTCCGTTTTAATCTTCGTTTATTCTTCTATTTTTTACACGACTGCAGCACGCAAACGTTATTGTGGTTATCAAAATATCAGGCTTTGTCTGTGACTATGTCCAGAGTTGGAACGGATAGACCGTTTTGGACAAGAGAGGTATATCGTTAAAATAGTTTTTCCAATATGGCGGCCAAGAACCGTCGTATTGTCCAACGTGAAAAAAATAATCAGTAAATCCCACTGAGATGGGTATCAAATTAAAGGTCTTGTCGAGTAGATTTCAAAAATATACATATAATAATATGTTATGTAAATATATAGATACAAACTTCCATAAAAAAATGTTCAAAAAACTAGAGAGTGAAAATAAAAATATGAAAAAACGAAGAACCCAGTATGCGTGTAACATAAAAGTACAAAACAAGCTTGCAATGTGGGGAGCTGTCGGGTAAAGAGATACTACCTTATGTTTCAGTTTACTAGTAGTGAAATTATACTAAAACAAACATCTTTTTTACCAGATCACTATTTTTAAACGGTTTTATTTAGCTTGACCCCGTATATTTGTTTGTTACTATCTTTGTTTCAAATCTTTCAACAGCTTTTTCAACTACTTCTACTTAACCGATTCTTATGAAACTTTGCACCCACATTGAGTTCCCGTGACAATAATTATGATAATTTCAACTGGGTAACAAGGGTTTGATGATGGAATCAGGAGGTGGACAGTTGAAAGGATGAGGAGTTTGCATAATGATACGGGCCAGAAATCAAACTAAAAACTAGAAAATAAAAACAGGTAAAGAAACTTTTAAGTTAAACGGTTTTATTTTAAATCATCAGCTGTGCCAAAAACTAGAAAATAATTAGGACACAAACCAAGGGGCACTTTGTGTCGCTGCGTCAGCGGAATAAGTAATAAAAGCGTGGGGCGCATAAAAATCTCTTTAACGACTGTATATTACTATTAAATAAGAACGGCTTGCCTAGAAAAATGTGTTTCCAAGCCCACCAATAGAAATATTTCAAATGCGCCCCACGTTTTTATTACTTATTCCGCTGACGCAACGACACAAAGTGCCCCTTGGTTTGTGTCCTAATTATTTTCTAGTTTTGGTACAGCTGATGATTTAAAATAAAACCGTTTAACTTAAAAGTTTTTTTACCTATTTTTATTTAAAGTTCTGATTATTCCAAGATGTACCAGGCTGAACCGAGTGGGCGTCCCACTTATGACGAGTATGCTGAGACAATAAGTCACGATTCCATTTCGACATTGATTACAATTACATAACGTCAAGAATTCGTGGACACAGTGTAAGTAAATGGTCGCTCCACGAAGCGTGTCACTGTGGTTTGTGAAGCCGAGCATTATCTAGTTATATCAATCTCGGATGCGCTCTTAACTCCACTGTAATTATGTTGTTTACATTCCAAACTAATGACTATTATTGTTATATTATTATGTATGTATGTATGTATAGGTAGGTACTTCGTGTAGCAGCAGGTGACTAAATTATGGTCTCCGATTGGATCTAACAACTCACACTTCCCTGACATTAATTGCATTATCGGATCGATTAGAAATGTTTATGTCCATATATATTATTATCAGTTAATAATAATTGTTAATGATTTACTTTGAAAAGTTCCTTAAATTATGTATATAATGTGACAATATTGACAATATTTGTTCGTATATTTTTTTTGTATTGAAGGTCACCGATGGTCACGGTTATTTTTGCCTAAGACCAGAGGACCCGTTACTCCGTTGTGAAAATATTTGAAACTATGTCCTATGAAATTATGATTATCAACCTCAAAAGCTACCAAGTATTAAAAAAAAATTCAACTCGCTACCTCTTACCGTTTGTGAGAGAGAGCCCTGTGATACACGGCGTACGGACAGACAAACGGATAGACAGACAGACAGGCATCGTAGGCAGGGTAACAGGGTTCCATACGGAGTAAGGAATCCTAAAAACGGGTATGTCTGTATCAGAACGCCAGAATGCGGTACTCATATTTTGCAGACAGAAGTATAGATATCCTTCACCTGGTCTAATTGGAAAATTGATTCTTTCGATATATTATTAGAGAAATCGTTGTAATTTTATGGTAAGCTGAAAATCCTAATGTGCAGAAATGTGTGTGATATAGTATTTTAAGAAAAGGCGATCGAATGATTGGTCCTTCCAATATTTTAAATAAATTGTTATAATTTCATACTATAGCCTGAAAATCGTAAAATTTCCCAGTTTCGTGATGGATGTTTAAAAATTTATCAGAAAAAAATAAGTGGCAATATTGGGATTTGAACCCTAAACTCTTAGCTTCACATTGCTTAAGTTAAACAAATTAAAATTTTTCTAATATTAAGATAATTTTATAATGTATATGATTTATCTCAGAAGTTCGTTTTATGTACTTTTATAAAAATCTTTTATATGAAAATTGAAGTCATGGTAATTAATTATTTAACAAATTGTAATTTTTATTATGTGACAATAAATTCTTATCATAGTAATAATTTAGATTAATCAAATCAAAGTAGTTTACGTTAATATAAAATATCTGGGTGCCGAGCTTTGCTCGGATGCGTTCAATAAAAATAGTACTTGTATGCTGTGAGATATTATTTTCTCAGAATATTATTCCGAAACGAATTTATTTCTGAAACATAATTTAAAATAATTGTTTCTGTTAAATATTTTAAATACCTATGTGTATTTTTAAGCGTAAAAACTAAGCATCAACTTGAATCAAGCATTTTTTCCTGTAAATATTACCGCCGTTATTGTTTTGTTGACTGAAGAACTCGCAAAAACCGATTTTCATAGATTGAATATCTTGTAAAAATGTTCGAATCAGCTGAAATTTTGCTTGGCCGTTGCCGTTTCAATAATCCATTTTTAAACATTGATTCCAAATATCAACTTTATCGAAGTACTTTTTCTCTGTGATGTCATCTTAGCAACTTCCAGTAAATTTCAAATATTTTTTTTGCATAGGAGGTACCTACTGAAAAACTCACAAAAATCGATTTTCGAAGAAATAGAATTCATATTATATCTTTTAATAACAAACGTCAGACTATAAACCTGCGCAAAACTTTTTTGCATGCATCTTCACCATAGTTTTTAAAAATCGATGTGTTTTTACAGGCCGCCGTGCAAATTTTTAGGCAAAACTTTTTTGTATGTATCTTAACAATAGTTTTCAAAAATCGATGTGTTTTTACAGACTCGCCGGTTTATCATTATTTACATATTGTACAAGACACTTCTTATATTAGTGTTCATTTACAGTTTTAACTCTTGTGATATATTATATAAAATCTATGTAGAAATAGGCTTCGAATCAATCTGACAATTGACCGAGTTATAAGCAAAAAACCCCTTTTTTTAATTGCTCCTCTCTGGGACCAAAATTCCTACCTAGATCGATTTCTCGCCCCAAAAAATCCTCATTCTGTAAATTTCATCAAAATCGTTAGTCGTTTTTGAGAAAAAAAAGTCTAGGTAAGATTATACGTCATACTATATTTAACGTACATATACATATTTTATATATATAATATAAAAATAACATACCTATTTATTTAAATATTAGCTAAAACTACTTACATAATTATGTTTAGATTTTATTGTTGTTATTTTTTTACTTTTTAGATAATTACTGATTATTTTAATAAGTTAAAGATTGACTGTCAAAGTAATTTTGACATAAATAATGAAAATAGTTTGTTTTTTCCAAAGCCTACTTACAAAACGACACTGTTTTATGACGTTAAAAAAACTGTTTTTTAAAATGATAAAATCGATAAGAAAACGAATTTTTCCAGGGATGAGACCTAGCTAGATCGATTTTTTGCCCCCCGAAACCCCTTTTCAGTAAATTTGATCAAAATCGTTAGAGCCGTTTTCGAGAAAATATTTATATAGATACATAGAAACATATATACAAGATTTACTCGTTTAATAATATAGGGGGATATCATCTTGTTGAAGACGATGTCTTCAGTGGCTAAAGGATATCGTCTTCAACAAAATATCTCGGACATTCTAGGATCGCCTTGTTTACTTTTAAAAAGCACTGTGGTGTTTGTCATGCATCAGGAAATAGGACATTTATATCATCCCACTTCTACTAAAGGAGGTTGAGCAGTAGTCAAAAAGATGGACAAGTGCGAGTAGAACTCCCGCCCTCAGGGTTCCGTACCACTATAGCAATTTGACAATTACTTTGTTGGGGTTGACAATTGACAATTTGAACAGTACTGGCGGGGGGGGGGAGTGTTACAAGAATGGATGATAATGTTTCGTCTTATAATTTCAAAACTGAAAGCAACAGCCAAACGATAAATATAGCGTCGAGTAGACAAAGAATGTCCGTACCTGAGATGATCTTTAGAGTGAATGCGCGTGAAAGGGGCAATATGACGAAATTATATGGTGCCCGTGGGGCTACTCAGTGTAACTTCGGATTACGCAAAGTAAGAACGACGAAAGTGGTATAATGAAAGCTAACGAACTATGCTACGATTAATATTGAGCAACAATCATCGTGAATAACAAGAACTTTGTGAAAAGTGAAATCAGGGCCGAGTATTCATGTCAAAAGTGCGGTTTGTGTCCCCGACACAAACTATTCGATTTTTTAAATTATATGTTACCGTTCCTCATAAAATACAGATCTCTAACTTGTATAAAAACAGTTTAAAATGAATCAAAGCAAACCGAGACACCATAGTAAAAAATTCAGTAATATTTTTAGTTTTTTTAGATTTTATGGGAAAACAAGTAGATGTACATGAAAATTGGTAATAACACAAAATAAAAAATTCGACTGATGACCAGTCCTATATTTCCCACCTAGTAAATATTTGCAAAAAATAAACACTCTTTTTTTTTTATTCTTTGACTAGGCCCAAATAACCTTAGCTGTTGGTGGTCTTTAAAACACAATTTAATTTTTATTCTTTGAAAAAAGCATGGCCCTCTTTTTTTTTGTTTGGTGATCTACTGATGGCTAGCTTAATATAACAAAAATCATGGTTACCTTGATTTACGTACAATTTTTATTTTTTTTAGTAAAATAGTTTTTTTCTCGAAAACTATATATTTTAGAGAAAAAAATTATCTACATTTTTTTCATATTATAACATCTAGAATTCATTTATATTTTCTTTACCTATGTTAAACGTGACATTGAGAACGTATTTTTGAATATCTCAGGATCCACTGAACCGATTTGACTCAAAATCTAATCAGATCTAAGTTAAAGGCTGATAAACACAATAGAACAATCGGCATGCCCGTATGTTGTTCCGTTCTTAAGATATCGAAGGCGAAAAATTGACCACAAACACACACACACACACATACAGATATCAGTCAGAAAATGATCTTAAACGATTGCTAGGGTCTCAAAACGTGAAGATCTGTTAAAATCTCGAAATATTTTTTTCGGACTAAATCCATTACTTCCCTACCATAGTAGAGGTGGGAAGTAAAAACATAAATCAAGCTACCGCATTAACATTTTTTTAAATCGGACGATAATGAACCGAGTTTAAAGTAAATACAGGTTACGGGATTTGTTTCGGGTTTCTGGGCCGTGGTTTAGTGGATCGATTTCTTCTTCCAGACGTCTCGCTTAGTGCTACGGCAAGCATCTTCAGTGGTGCGGCGGACGTGGTCGAAGAGTAAGCGAAACGTCTGGATGAAGAAGTCGATCCAGTAGACCACGGCCCAGAAACCCGAAACAAATCATCTCTATAGAAACCGATCGTGAAAGTTTACACTCTTGTAATAATTTTGAGAGTTTAGTAGCAATTATAACGGAGGAATGTTCTAATAAAACAAAAAGTTGAAAAACCTAGTAACACAAGTTACTAGATTTTATTGCACGGGAGTAGGTAATAAATAAACTATGAAGTTATTTGTGTCACTCCTAATCTGAATCATCTCTAAGATGTTCCTTTTGAACCAATTTTGTTCTCGACATAGAATTTTAACATTTTTGTTTAAACTGCTATTTTTGATCATATTTTAAGTTATAATTGTATGTATGAATTTACATATTCATAACTGTAACTAGGTATATAAAAAAAGCTTCGAACCAAATCATTGATCTGTCTTTATATGCAATTTGGAAATATTCGGCTCTTTTTGAAACATATACCCATATATGGCCTGTTACACCCATCAAACTAAATACCCGTTTACCTGTAACGATTATGCTACCTTGTGCAGAGTGGCATTCAGAGAATATATTTAAGATAGAAACAAGTCATTTCATTATAATAATTGATAACAAATATTATAGTCAGTGAAAAAATTGATTTGGATAAGGATTTAGTTTATTTTTTATTTGACAATTAAATATTTAGTCCAGCAGTCAGATACTTTTTACCTGGAAAGTATTCCGAAGTTAATGATATTTTGGTATGTTGTTTGTGGGTACTCTGTGGAGTAGAATCTGAGTTTTCGACCTCGAGGACTCTGTGCTAACGTGGGGGGAGCCGAAAAACCACGAAATTTTACCAGCTTTTTTGATTTTTTCGAAATCTCTCAGAAACGGTCGACTTAAGCAATTCTTTCATTATGTAATGTTATAAAGAGGATTATATTTCCTAAAATTTTCATTCCTACAACTTTTCTGTGGTTCTAATGGTAAGCGCGCTGCAGCTTCTTAAAAACTAATCAATGGTAAAAATGTAATGTTCTTTTCAATACTTTTATTTATTTTGTTCTTCATCGAACTTTAAATTGAAAATACACATACACATACAAAAAGCCGAGCGGGTGATTTTCAAGAAGCTGCAGCGCGATTACCATTAGTATCACAGAAAAGTTGTGGGAATGGAAATTGTAGGAAATGTAATCCTCTTTAAAACATTACATAATGAAAGAATTGCTTAAGTCGACTGTTTCTGAGAGATTTCGAAAAAATCAAAAAAGGTGGTAAAATTTCGTGGGTTTTCGGCTCCCCCCACGTTAGCACAGGTTCCTCGAGGTCGAAAACTCTGATTCCACTCCACAGAGTACCCGTAAACAACACACCAAAATATCACTAACTTCGGAATACTTTCCAGGTAATCCCCTTCATTTATTACCTGCCGCTTGGACTAATTGTGACTTGTGAGATACAGACAAATTATTTGTTAAAGATTATTGATTGTCGACATTTCAGAGAAAAATTTATTTTAATGGGGCAAATGACTTGTTGGTGCCATTTAAAAGTTGGAAAAGACCTAAATATTGCCTATGTGCAATATTATGTGCATTAATTTTCAAATGTCAATATTTTATCAATCAAAATATTTCTAACTTATATGTGTATATCTCTGTTTTCAATTGCAAGGTATATTCCCTTGAAAACAGATTAGATAATTATTTCCTAAGGCTATCAACTGCGAAAGTGTTTTACTTACTGCACTAGTGCCCTATATAACGCATGTAATTTTGGTGATAACAAAAAAGTAACAACCGAATTTATATTTATACTTACAATTTATTATGATTTTTAATAATAAAACTAAAAATTCGGTTGTTACTTTTTTGTTATCACCAAAATTACATGCGTTATATAGGGCACTAGTGCAGTAAGTAAAACACTTTCGAAACGCCTGCCAGTTAAGTGACCCATTCCGGTATACATGTATCGAAAGTAGCTATTTTGTAGTGGGTATGGCAAAAATAAATAAACGCGTTTTCCGCTATTAGCAGTATTTTGTTTACAATCTATCTGTGCAAGTGAAAATAATTTATTTTTGGCGAAGTGTCGGCTAGCTCCTGTGGTTAGCTCACTTTAAATATGAGGACAGTGTGGTCCAGTGGTTAGCGTCGCGGCCTCTGGATCAGACTGTCGTGGGTTCGAATCCCGCCTCCGCTCATGGATTTTTTGTGATGTCATTTAAATTGTTATTTAATGTAATCAAGACGCTAATGACCTAAGTTGTTGACGCATCTATAATTTACAATAAATAAAATATAAAAACACTTTAAATACAAGCCGTGAGGTGGGTCGTTTATTAGGACTAAAGTGCGACCCTTGAGGTCCACACGACGAACTTCCCAGTTTGATAAATATTTAATAATAATAATTAAATTAGAAATTACACAGAAAAGTAATCATTTTAATCATTAAAACATAATTATTATTTATTTTTAATAATAATTTTAAAAAAAACGGCTGGACCGATTTTTATAAAATTTATGTCGGATCAAAATGACGTTAACACGCCTCGATTGACACCTTTACGAAGTCGATATAATTTTTTATTCGCGAGATATTGTGTAAAATCTACTTTTTTGGAGTCTATTTGGTTAAGAAAAAAGAACGGCTAAACCGATTTTGAAAAAATTTCTTTCAGATCATATTTACGTTAATACGGGTCGATTGGCACCCTAACGTAGTCGATATCATTTTCCATTCTCGAGATTTCGTCTTAGAAAGAAATGATCACATACGTACATACGTACATACACACATACACACAGACATCTTTCTAAAAATAGTGTAGTGACCTTGAAACATAAAAATTTGTTATACATTTTGATTTTGATTTTCGAACCCATTACAATAACTTCCAATGGGAAGTTAATAATACGTACTGTATATAATTTTGTTAATTGTTCTTTGTAGATATTATTATTTTATTTCTGTTTTATTTATATTTTTATATTGGGTGAAGTTTTCTGCATTCCTTTTGAATTTTAAATGAATAAAAGCACTATCAATCTATCTAGGTCTTTCCTTCAGATGGATCTAGTTCCACAAGTTGGTAAATTTTTCTTATTTTGTTTTTGTTTTGTTATTTGAAAACAGATATGTTTGAATATTATTATATTGTATTATTTTTTGTGTATTTCATATTTTGTGGAACAATAAATCTAATTCTAATTCTAAAAAAAAATTCTATTGATCTATCAATTTCATCTTAGTGCAGGTATTGAAGTACGGCTCTGCACCTCTGAAGTCTGTAAGCGTATGTGTCTAGATGAGCGGTTTCATGAAATCACATCAAGAATGAAATATAATTTTTGTGATTTGTCGAGTGGCAATGGCATTGAAGGGCATCGAAGCGTGGACTCTTGAACGCGAGCGAAGTACCTATACACATGTAGGCATGAAGTATCCAACATAACATAGGTACATATCTCCGCTGCACACTCAAGGTTCAGGTGTACCAGCATAATATTAATATTATGTATACCTATATTTGTACACTGGCGGTCGCTAAAGTTGGCTATAACTCCTCAAGGAGGTGACCTCAAAGTTATACTAGGGAGTCGCTAAAGTTAATCGTTTCACCTCAAGGCGGACGACCAACAAAGTTTACCATTTATCTTCAGGAGGCAACCTCAAGATTAAAATAGTAATAGCTAAAGCTGGTTATGACTCCTTAAGAAGGTAAACTTAATGCTATACTAGCATTCGCTTAAGTTAATATTAATTGCTTCTTAAAGATATGACGTCAAGTTTATACTGATGATCGATAAAGTTAGTCATTATTCATTTACCTTCAGGAGGATTACACTGGTGGTCACCAAAGCTGGCTTTAACTCCTTAATGTTATTCTAGCGTTCGTTCGAGTCAATAATTGCTTCTTACAGGAACGACCTCAGGGTTACGCTGATGACGGATAAAGCTAATCATTTAATACACTCATGATGTAATCTCAAAATTTCAATATATGCATTTCTATATTAATTGATATAATATTATATCTATTAAAAAAAATTTATTAAAAAAACAAAAAACCCGACTGCGTAAAAATCGAATATAAAAGATGGAAACAAGATCAAATGATAACATGCAGTCGGAGGCATAGTAGTAATAAATTGAACAGAAATACCTCCGACTGCATGTTATCATATTTTGATCTTGTTTCCATCTTTTATGTTCGATTTTTACGCAGTCGGGTTTTTTGTTCTTTTAATAAATTTTTTATTTTCTTCCTTTTAGTTGAATCTACTCATCAAGTCTTTTCATTTGATACCCCACACACAAGGTTTTACCGATTTTTGGCGTACTGACAAAATGGCGTCTAGCGTCCGCCATATTGAATTTTCCGTGACCCTAATGTCACTCTGGGGATTCAGACGAATCTAATGACACCTCATTTTTCAAAATCCGTTAAGCCGCTTAGGCTACAAAGCGTGTTAAAGAAATATACATACTCGAAAAACATTACCCTCCTTCTGGCGCAGGAAACAATTTATAAAAAATTAAATCAAAAAATGATAAAATAATTTCTTTCTTGGTTTTACAACCTTTCCTACCCATATTCAATTACAAGTCGACACAATTATTTTTCTATTATAATTATTATTGTGGTTTCTTTACGCCGACTTCTAATTGAATGTAGGTAGGGAAGGTGATTTTAAACAAAGAGAAAAATTATGTTATCCTAGGTTCAATTTTTTATAAATTATTTTTTAAACATTTTTTAGTGCATACCTATTTTATTTTATTCCGAGTCTCCCGGTAAAGCCAGATGATACTTATAGTACGCCAAAAATTCCAATCAAATTTAAACTGATCGAATAGTTCTGAGATAATCGCGGTTATACTATACATTGTATATGCTCGATTTACTTTTGCTTACTGCTCATTACCCTTTTGTCGTAGTGTACGTTACTAGACTTTTAAACAGCGAAACAATTTTTCAAATCGGTCTGGTAGTTCCTGAGATTATATGTACATAATATGTGCATAGACGTCAAGTGATGTGTTTTTTAAAGTCGGTTAAAAATATAACTTACCTATCTCTCATAGTCTCATTATTAATATATTTTAGCATTCCGCAATTTCTGTTAGTTATTTTTAATATTAAGGCAGTGTTGCATATTATTGCGTCCAGAGTACAGTGTTTGAACCTTAAATATATCATATAGTAGGTACATTCGTATTGTACTTGAACATATTTATATGTTTATGCGGTAATAAGTAGGTATGTACTAGCGTTTAAAACGTAGTAATTCGCATCAAGTACTTAACAAAACGGATATCTTATATGTTTATCAGGGCGAGTGCACACCGATTATTCTGTAGATTTGTGATAAACTACTTTTATTCTTGTGTCCGAAAATACCTTTGGACTTCGACTAGACTATATGGAGCAACGTTTCCTAAATTGGAACGCTAATGACCTCTGTTGTTGAGCGTCTATAATTCACAATTCCTAAATTGGAGTACGCGGGCCCCTAGGGATTTAATTGAGAGGGTCCGCGAACTCATCTCTGGTGTAAGTGGGCAACGCTACACAGTCCGGCCGGTGTAACAGTCAAATCATACCCCCGGGATAATCTTACCGGGGGGGTAAAATTATCCTAGTATAATTTTACCCCCCGGTAAAATTATCCTAGAATAATTTTACCCCCGGTAAGATAATACTAGGATTATTATACCCCCCGTATGGGGGTAAAATTTTCCTGGGAAGATTTTACCGGGGGTATCATTTTCCTGGGAAGATTTTACCGGGGGTATCATTTTCCTGGGAAGATTTTACCGGGGGTATAATTTTTCTTGAAAAATCTTACCGGGGTGGGGGGGTATAATTCTAAACATTCTATGGATTGTAAGATTTTTTATTTTCTATAATTTGGGCATTTGTAAAGGCACTGATAATAATGTACTATCGGTTTTTGTGCTGCAATATCAATATCAAAGATTTTTGAGTGATGTTTTCATTAATGGTGATCAAATGCATTACCGATGCCGTGGAAAGGACGTACATTTTGTTTTGTAAAAACATTTTGTTCTGTTCTCAGAATTTTTTCAACGTGCGTAAGAGCTATGAGTAGGTAGGTAGCCAGACCTAGTAGGTCTGAATAGATGGCCAGAACCCAAAACATATATTATATACAAAAATCCAGTACAAAGGAAATCGTTTAAAATATGTTATCATTTGACATTTGCGAAGGAACCAAACAGTGATATTTTTTTGTGTTTATAATATTGCTAGGTACAAACATCCACTACTCCCCCGACCCCAAAAAATTTATATACAAAAATCTATTATGAAGGAAGTTATTTGAAATATGTTATCATTTATAAAGTAACCGTTACAATACATTATACTTATACTTTAATTATTATGACAAATTATTCAAAAACAAATATAAATCGTTAGTAAATATCATCAGGATTGATGATATATAACTTTCCCCGCTCTTTATTTTCATTAAATTCGTGCGAGGAATTTCAGATTTACAGCAACATTTATTCGCACAATAAAGTTAGTATATTTAATTTACGTCTATTCTCAACAGAAATATAATTCATAACAATATAAAATGCAATTCTACCAAAGAAAACAAAAAGATTTTACTAGCAAAATGATACCCCCGGTAAAATCTTACCAGGAAAATTTTACCCCCCCCAGGAGGATACAATATTCCTAGCACACCGGTGTGCCAGTAAAATCATACTTCCGGATAATCTTACAGGGGGGGGGGGTAAAAATATCCTAGAATAATTTTACCCCCGGTAAAATAAAACTAGGAATATCGTACCCCCTTAACAATCACTATTTACAAATTACAATAATAAAGTCAAACAATGCCCGGATTATCTTACCGGGGGGTAAAAATATCCTAGGATAATCTTACCCCCGGTAAAATAAAACTAGGAATATCGTACCCCCTTAACAATCACTATTTACAATAATAAAGTCCAACAATGCCCGGATAATCTTACCGGGGGGTAAAAATATCCTAGGATAATCTTACCCCCGGTAAAATAACACTAGGAATATTGTACCCACTTAACAATCACTATTTACAATTTCAATTATAAAATCAAACAATCACACAACGATCTCTATAGTATTGTATTGTATTTTAAAGACCACCAACAGCTAAGGTTATTTGGGCCTAGCACCAATTCATATTTTCAATTCATTATTATTTTTTTTTTTTTTTAATAATAAATTGAAAATCCAATTGACACTTTTACCAGCTCTCGGGCTAGAACTCGGGAACTGGGGACTTGTAATAGAGGAACCATAGCAACGCCATGTAAACAACAGCGCCGCTACACTCTCGGCTATTCTCAAGCACAATGATCTCTATAATTGATTGTGGATCATAGATGGTGACACGCCGACAATTCTGTTTCTTAAAGTGACTGTAAAAAGTGAGGAAACTAGAATTTTTACTACTCCACCAGTTCAAAAATTTTTACCCACTGAACGAATTACCCACTAACCGAATTTCAAAAATGGCACCAGTTTATGTAGGCCTCCGAATGGACAATGAGATGGTCTGAAATTATAGGTACATGGTGTTCAATTTATAAAAATACAAGTCGGTTGTACCATGACTACATCGTACACCCTGTATAGCTAAAAATAATTTTAAAGTGTAGTGCTCTTATTCCAATCCGACTTTTATTTAAAATTTCTTTTCTGAAGCACATAATAATTAAGATATCGCCCGAGACATTATTAGTAATTCACCCTGTATTATATAGAGCTTTAACTATAATAATATAGAGGTTACTATAATAATATGATCAGGATATCTTTACCGGGGGGGTTTCGTTTTCCTAGTAAAATCTTGCCGGGGGGTATCATTTTCCTGGGAAAATTTTACCGGTGGGAGGTAAAATTTTCCCAGGAATATTATACCCCGCGGTAAGATTTTACTAGGTAATTGATACCCCCGGTACGATATAACTAGGAAAATTTTACCCCCCTCAGGAGGGTATAAAATTCCTAGTTTTATCTTACCGGGGGTAAAATTATTCTAGGATATTTTTACCCCCCTGGTAAGATTATCCGGGGATATGATTTTACTGGCACACCGGTAAAATAAAACTAGGAATATTGTACCCCCTTAACAATCACTATTTACAAATTACAATAATAAAGTCAAACAATGCCCGGATTATCTTACCGGGGGGTAAAAATATCCTAGGATAATCTTACCCCCGGTAAAATAAAACTAGGAATATCGTACCCCCTTAACAATCACTATTTACAATAATAAAGTCCAACAATGCCCGGATAATCTTACCGGGGGGTAAAAATATCCTAGGATAATCTTACCCCCGGTAAAATAACACTAGGAATATTGTACCCACTTAACAATCACTATTTACAAATTTCAATAATAAAATCAAACAATCACACAATGATCTCTATAGTATTGTATTGTATTTTAAAGACCACCAACAGCTAAGGTTATTTGGGCCTAGCACCAATTCATATTTTCAATTCATTATTATTTTTTTTTTTTTTAATAATAAATTGAAAATCCAATTGACACTTTTACCAGCTCTCGGGCTAGAACTCGGGAACTGGGGACTTGTAATAGAGGAACCATAGCAACGCCATGTAAACAACAGCGCCGCTACACTCTCGGCTATTCTCAAGCACAATGATCTCTATAATTGATTGTGGATCATAGATGGTGACACGCCGACAATTCTGTTTCTTAAAGTGACTGTAAAAAGTGAGGAAACTAGAATTTTTACTACTCCACCAGTTCAAAAATTTTTACCCACTGAACGAATTACCCACTAACCGAATTTCAAAAATGGCACCAGTTTATGTAGGCCTCCGAATGGACAATGAGATGGTCTGAAATTATAGGTACATGGTGTTCAATTTATAAAAATACAAGTCGGTTGTACCATGACTACATCGTACACCCTGTATAGCTAAAAATAATTTTAAAGTGTAGTGCTCTTATTCCAATCCGACTTTTATTTAAAATTTCTTTTCTGAAGCACATAATAATTAAGATATCGCCCGAGACATTATTAGTAATTCACCCTGTATTATATAGAGCTTTAACTATAATAATATAGAGGTTACTATAATAATATGATCAGGATATCTTTACCGGGGGGGTTTCGTTTTCCTAGTAAAATCTTGCCGGGGGGTATCATTTTCCTGGGAAAATTTTACCGGTGGGAGGTAAAATTTTCCCAGGAATATTATACCCCGCGGTAAGATTTTACTAGGAAAATGATACCCCCGGTAAGATTTTACTAGGAAAATGATACCCGCGGTAAGATTTTACTAGGAAAATGATAACCCCGGTACGATAACTAGGAAAATTTTACCCCCCTCAGGAGGGTATAAAATTCCTAGTTTTATCTTACCGGGGGTAAAATTATTCTAGGATATTTTTACCTCCCTGGTAAGATTATCCGGGGGTATGATTTTACTGGCACACCGGTAAAATAAAACTAGGAATATTGTACCCCCTTAACAATCACTATTTACAAATTACAATAATAAAGTCAAACAATGCCCGGATTATCTTACCGGGGGGTAAAAATATCCTAGGATAATCTTACCCCCGGTAAAATAAAACTAGGAATATTGTACCCCCTTAACAATCACTATTTACAATAATAAAGTCAAACAATGCCGGGGGGTAAAAATATCCTAGGATAATCTTACCCCCGGTAAAATAAACCTAGGAATATCGTACCCCCTTAACAATCACTATTTACAATAATAAAGTCAAACAATGCCCGGATAATCTTACCGGGGGGTAAAAATATCCTAGGATAATCTTACCCCCGGTAAAATAACACTAGGAATAATGGCGTACATTTCGCCAGCCGGACGCTTTAAGAATTTAGCAAAACTGAATAGGTCAAAAATTTGTATTAAATTTGTACTAATTTTTACCGACAAAAAAAAATTTGTACCTCAAAAAAACATAGGCGTACGGAGACATTATAGGTGCGTCCGGCTGGCGAAACGTTTCGCTGGCCGGACGCACCCCCCAAAAAATGAATTTTTTTAAAAATATTAACACAGCCGTATTTGAAATAATTTGTACTAATTTGTAAATTTTTGATGTTCGTGGATCCCTAACCATTTAATAAAATAAAATAAAATTAATTACAGAATATTTTGTACGGGATATGAGATTTCTAATTCCGGTTACAAAAAATTTGTACCTTTAAAAACGTAGGCGTACTTGGTAAATATTTGGAAACACTGCTAAATTTTGGATGCTCGTGGGACATTGATAATTTAAAAAAATTATATTAAATTAATTACAGAATAATTTGTACGGGATATGAGATTTCTAATTCCCGTTACAAAAAATGTATACTTTTAAAGACATAGGCGTACTCAGTAAATATTTGGAAACACAGCTAAATTTTAGAGGTTTTAGAGTACGCCTACGTTTTTAAAGGTACAAATTTTTTGTAACCGGAATTAGAAATCTCATATCCCGTACAAATTATTCTGTAATTAATTTTATTTTATTTTATTAAATGGTTAGGGATCCACGAACATCAAAAATTTAGCAGTGTTTTCAAATATTTACTGAGTACGCCTATGTTTTAAAAGTTACAAATTTTTTGTAACCAGAATTAGAAATCTCATATCCCGCAAAAATTATTTTGTAATTAATTTAATTTAATTTTTTTAAATTATTATGATTCCACGAACATCTAACATTTAGCAGTGTTTTCAAATATTTATTGATTACGCCTATGTTTTTAAAAGTTCAAATTTTTTGTAACCGAAATTAGAAAGCTCATGGCCAGTACAAATTATTCTGTATTTAATTTACAGAATGATCTTAATTTTAGTAATGTCGCGTATGTTAATTCTTTGGTTATCCAGAATCGCATATTATAATTGACTTGTACGCCTATGTTTTTGCAGGTGAGGTTTTATTTTTGCTCGGTACAAATTAGTACAAATTATTTCAAATACGGCTGTGTTAATATTTTTAAAAAAATTCATTTTTTGGGGGGTGCGTCCGGCCAGCGAAACGTTTCGCCAGCCGGACGCACCTATAATGTCTCCGTACGCCTATGTTTTTTTGAGGTACAAATTTTTTTTTGTCGGTAAAAATTAGTACAAATTTAATACAAATTTTTGACCTATTCAGTTTTGCTAAATTCTTAAAACGTCCGGCTGGCGAAATGTACGCCAATATTCCTAGTGTTATTTTACCGGGGGTAAGATTATCCTAGGATATTTTTACCCCCCGGTAAGATTATCCGGGCATTGTTTGACTTTATTATTGTAAATAGTGATTGTTAAGGGGGTACGATATTCCTAGGTTTATTTTACCGGGGGTAAGATTATCCTAGGATATTTTTACCCCCCGGCATTGTTTGACTTTATTATTGTAAATAGTGATTGTTAAGGGGGTACAATATTCCTAGTTTTATTTTACCGGGGGTAAGATTATCCTAGGATATTTTTACCCCCCGGTAAGATAATCCGGGCATTGTTTGACTTTATTATTGTAATTTGTAAATAGTGATTGTTAAGGGGGTACAATATTCCTAGTTTTATTTTACCGGTGTGCCAGTAAAATCATACCCCCGGATATTTGTTTTTGAATAATTTGTCATAATAATTAAAGTATAAGTATAATGTATTGTAACGGTTACTTTATAAATGATAACATATTTCAAATAACTTCCTTCATAATGGATTTTTGTAAATAAATTTTTTGGGGTCGGGGGAGTAGTGGATGTTTGTACCTAGCAATATTATAAACACAAAAAAATATCACTGTTTGGTTCCTTCGCAAATGTCAAATGATAACATATTTTAAACGATTTCCTTTGTAGTGGATTTTTGTATATAATATATGTTTTGGGTTCTGGCCATCTATTCAGACCTACTAGGTCTGGCTACCTACCTACTCATAGCTCTTATGCACGTTGAAAAAATTCTGAGAACAGAACAAAATGTTTTTACAAAACAAAATGTACGTCCTTTCCACGGCATCGGTAATGCATTTGATCACCATTAATGACAACATCACTCAAAAATCTTTGATATTGATATTGCAGCACAAAAACCGATAGTACATTATTATCAGTGCCTTTACAAATGCCCAAATTATAGAAAATAAAAAATCTTACAATCCATAGAATGTTTACACAACTGATAATTTTGTTGGGTAAAGGTTTTTGCTTTTCCTCATTAAGCTGTTACAAGAGCCTTACCGCACGTGGGACGGTATTGTGTATGACTTTCTTTAGCACTCGACTTTAAAAATTTATAATATTGTTGACCCAGCACAAACGCGATACCGTTTTGATACAAAATAGAATTAGGCATAATATGACAGTTAGTTAAATGTGTTTAAAACATTTATTTTAATATGTTAAGGTAATTATTATTGTAATAATAAAGATAAATGTAATAATATGATCAGTATAATTTTACCGGGGGGGGGGTATCATTTTCCTAGAAAAATCTTACCGGGGGGTACAATTTTCCTGGAAAGATTTTACCGTGAGGTAAAATTTTTATAGGATAAATTTACCCCCCTCGTTTATTTATTTAATAGGGGGTAAAATTTTCCCAGGAATATTATACCCCTCCCCCCGGTAAGATTTTACAAGAAAAATTATACCCCCGGAAAAATCTTCCCAGGAAAATGATACCCCCGGTAAAATCTTCCCAGGAAAATGATACCCCCGGTAAAATCTTCCCAGGAAAATGATACCCCCGGTAAAATCTTCCCAGGAAAATGATACCCCCGGTAAAATCTTCCCAGGAAAATGATACCCCCGGTAAAATCTTCCCAGGAAAATTTTACCCCCATACGGGGGGTATAATAATCCTAGTATTATCTTACCGGGGGTAAAATTATTCTAGGATAATTTTACCGGGGGGTAAAATTATACTAGGATAATTTTACCCCCCCCCGGTAAGATTATCCGGGGGTATGATTTTCCTGGCACACCGGCAACGACCGAACTATATATGAACGCCGTCCGGCAATATTTGACATTTTATACTACACACTACAGAAATGAAACTTACCGTAAAGTCTACATTACTTCAAAAAAATTAAATAAATTTCTCTGTTTTATATTAATGGGGGTCCGCGGTCATTTTGTTAATATCTAAGGGGCTTGTAGGAAGGAGCGCCCCGAAGAGGGTGCAAGGAGGTGCGATCGCACCCCCCTGGTTTAGAAACGGAGAAGAGAAAAATAGAAATTCCGGAAGAAGGAAAGAAATAACAGTTTGGTTGATATCTTTAAATAATAGTGATTTTCTGAATTACTTGAAGTTGAAAAAAAATGCGCCTGCAGTGGCACCGGTTGCATTACGACACAAGTTTTTTTTTGCACCCCCTTGGAATCAATCCTGTCGAAGCTCATGCTCGTAGGCGAAACAGTTTAGGAAATGCTGGACTAGAGAACAGACAAGAAATATTATGTTTTATTTGGACTTCAAGAATATTTCTTCAGCACATTATAATATCTAATTCTTAAAGAAAGGAAAAAAGAATCGCGTATAAAATTATTTAGAACACACATTTGCTCTTCTGTTGCCGAGATTGGGTGGGGTGTCAATTTATCCAAAAAATTAGGCTTGTATTGGAAATATCTCACAGACGTAACGTAACTCATAGAGAATGACAGTTTGGCCATAAGAAAATTTTCACGGTGTCTTTTGGGGCACAGATAGAAGCAACTTAATCAACCTTTTCGCTGCAGGAGAAATACTCCACTGGTTTTTATATCTTTTGTTTCATTTTCCGATTGACCATTCCAATTAGAAGGAACATTTTTTTCCTTAGATGATATGAGTTGTTTTCAAGAAATAATGTATAAAATTTTTGAAACCAGAGAATGGCGGGGGTTGTCTTTATCTATACGTCCCAGAAAACAATATCATGATATTAAATTTCAAGAAGCTATGTAAAACGTCTTCTTTTTGGAAAATTTGAAACCCCGTGTTTCGAAAACAAAGTCTTGTCGGGCATAACATAACATAACGCATTTATATTTTATTTCATTTTCCCCACAGGGCATAAAACGTGTCACAATACTAAAACATTTCGTCATGAAAATAAATTCTTAAAATTCTTTTATGTAATAAAAACACCTTATGTAATAATTTCAAGCGCCCCGCATATCTAAACTACTAACTTTAGATAATATGCCATCTGAGACTTTTTTGTAGGAAATTTTATACTCTACATAATTACCGATATGCACTTTTCTTCTATCTAGCACCTTGAGGTCGCTATTTGAGAGATTCCGCTGCAGTAATTTTGCTCCAGAGTATCCCGACTTAATACACTTTCGATAATTTTGACCAAGAACTAGTTAGCTCGCACTTGCCAGCGATTCGTGTTCTAGAAGACTTTTGCTGCAGACCCTGTAGGTAAATTCACAGTGTCTAAAATATGTGAATGGAAAGAGTTTATGGAACATTCTGTATACACAGATAACTTAAAATATATAAAATACATAATATTCTGTAATATTAAACAAGTTGTAATACATTTACTTTATGAATGGAGCTTTCATCTTCTAACGAATATAAGTGAGTGGATACGTATATTGGTGTACGAACTACTATTACCGTAGTAAACAGAAACTATTTTATAGAAATCAAATCCATGCATTTCCACTCAATCAAAAGTCATGTTCAGATACTCAACTTCCCGGCAATTTGAGGTTGTGTGTTTTCTCGAACAAAAATGCATTTCTTCTTTCTTTAGTGGACTGTTTTCTACATACATAGGTACTTGAGATATTAAAGTGCGAGAAATGTAAGTGTTCTTAATAACGTTGAAACTTTATGATTAGTTATTTCTAATACTTATAGAATATTTTGTTCGAAAATTGTCAAACGTTAGTAATTTAAATGTCAAGAAAGCATTTATTTTTCTATTAATATTTTTGAAGTGTATCTTCTTATGCAAATTTAGCTTATCTAAAGTTTCCGTTAAATATTTAACATGAACTGTTTAACCATGGCAACGAAAAACAAATCATCTATAATTCTGTAAATATCAATTCAATATTTTGATGTAGAATTTGCTTAAGTAAGTTTCACTTCTGTAGTGTGTAGTGTAAACAACATTTTATCGAACGACGTTCATATAGTTCGGCCGTCGTCAGTCGAACTGTTTAGCTTTGCTTTACAAAATGCCGCTCTAGAATCACTTTTTCCGGACATATGCAGTAATTAAGTTTCACTTTTGTAATCTGTAGCGTAAACTACACTGTCTTATAAGTATAATTTAAATTTTACGTAACCTTTGAATTTTGCATAAGAAGTTAGACTTTCTCCGATACACACACGATATTTTTTTCTTTCTCATTCTAAATCTACAATGTCAAACTCGAATTGCAAATAAATTGAGCAAAGTGTCAAAAATCCTAAAATAATTGTTATTTAATTAGTTCAGACGTTATTATCATAGCATGATACATTTTTATTTGTTTAAAAGTATATAATCTCCCGAATTTCAAATAGGAAGATGTGATGAGATGCCCAATTTCATCTGTCGCTTATGTTACACTTAACTCCAGAAATTTCACTAGTTTCAGATGCAAGTCTAATAAAGCATTGCGACAGAAACTGATTGCTTCTGACAAACAAATCAAGTCTGAATATTCAATCAGAAGTCTTCTGAGGAACATTTAATTCATATGTGATGTACCTGTGAAATATGATTCTATATTACTTTAATAAATAAAATACACAAAAACTGGCTATAACTGTCCAACTTTATTTTTAAATACTACGTTTCGGTCTGTTATAAGAGAACCGACGCCAATAGTGTATACAGGGTGAGTCAGACCACCCGTATTAGTCGTTTTTTTCGTAAACGGTTAGTCGTAGAGAGTTGTGTTAAAAATTTGTATTATAAAAGCCCTAATAAAGAATCGAATGGTGATTTTTTTTCCGGGAAGGTCGGCTTCCCTATTAGTTTGCTCCAGAATGTCCAGAACTCCGGAATTATAAATGTAACGATAGGTTGAAAGTGGTATTGTTGAAAAGATCTTTAAAAAATAAGCAAGTTTTGTAGGAACATTTTTTTTATTACTGCCACCCCTGTAAATTTCTATAAGTATAAATATAAATTATTATATGTTCAAAACTCCGGAATTTTAGATAGCACGATAGGTTGAAAGTGGTGCTGTTAAAAAGCTCTTTAAAAAATAGGCAAGTTTTGTAGGAAAAATTATTTAATTACTGCCACCCCTGTTAAGTAATATTCGTTTGAAATTATTAAATTAAAATTTCATATTAACGAACGAAGTCGGCATTCAAAATCTAGCTACCTTAGACAATGTCACAAGTGTTCGAACTGTCTTCCATTTACTCTTTAATACATACTACTGAGCTCTTCTGGTTATACTGTGAGTATATCTAAGTACTTCTTCAGTGTTTAATGATCGATAGATATGTAACTAGATTTTAAATGCCGACTTTTAAAATTAAGTTCGTTATTATATGACATTTTAATTTAGTAATTTCAAACAAATATTACTTACCCTGTAAGTGGCAGTCATAAAAAAAATCTCTACAAAACTTGCTTATTTTTTAAAGATCTTTTCAACAATACCACTTTCAACCTATCGTTACATTTATAATTCCGGAGTTCTGGACATTCTGGAGCAAACTAATAAGGAAGCCGACCTTCCCGGAAAAAAAACTATCACCATTCGATTCTTTATTTGGGCTTTTATAATACAAATTTTTGACACAACACTCTACGACTAACCGTTTTCGAAAAAAAAAACGACTGATACGGGTGGTCTGCCATATTGCAAATACACTAAAAAGGTATACCAATATTACTTTATATTCGCATTATATTTATATTATATCCGCTACTTAGAGACCATATTAACAACATGTTAAAATTATTTCGGTAAATAATGAGAAACAAAAAAAAACAACTGAAAGAAGTATCATGGTGACATTTGTAATCAGACTTTTAACCAATATTGTAATTTAAAAACTCATATGCGTATACGTACTGCTAAAAAACTATATCAGTGTAGTGACGTTTGTAATAAGCATTTCAGTGAAATTACAAACGTACACATACTGGTGAGAAACCATAATATCAGTGTGACGTTTGTAAGAGGTATTTTAGTCTGCCAAGCAGTTTATATACTCACAAACGTACACACACAGGTGAGAAACCATATTATTACTGTGACTTTTGTTTAGGATACGTACCGGCTCAATCACAAATTGCACTTATATTTATCATTTCTTATCACTTTGAAAATCACAAGTTTACACGCAAACCTATAGCCCGTATATGAAAATTTTACCCGTTCTCCGCCATATTTTTTAAGCAACACCCATCTGACGGATCTCAATATCTAAATTAAAATTTATGGAACAAATCATCGCTATGCCATCAGATAGCACCAGAATCTTGATATATGTACGAATCGAGAGCGAATGAAGCCGCGGGTACAACTAGTTACATATTATAAGTAGTTATAATAATAATAATAATCCGCAAGTATCCCTTGTGTGACGGTGACGAACCTGAAGTTTAGGGTGCTTGTGGATGCAAAATTCTTAAGGAATTCTTCCTTCACAATAATAATAAGCCTAGGATTCCCACTGCTGGGAAAAGGCCTTCCCTAACTTCTTCTATCGATCTCTATCGATTATCCCGCGAATTTTGTAAATTCATCTCGCCATCTTGTTTTTTGTCTTCCTGGTTTCTTTTTTCCATATATCGGGAACCACACCGTTGTCCTGTATGTCCATCTATCATCAGAAAGACGGTAAATGTGTCCTGTTCAATTCCACTTATTTTTCTTACAAACGTATGTTATGCCCATGACTTTAGTTTTAGATCTAATATCTTTATTCTTTACACCGCACTCGTCTTTTTGTGATATTTAACATGTTCTAAACATGCTACATGATATAACAGGTAGGTATAGTAACAGCTAATTTTAAGGTTTAAAATAAATTCTAGTATTTTGTAACAATAAGAATGCTGTTTCAATTGTATTTTAAAATTGAATTTACTTTTTTGATTTACTATGTCTCGGTGTGAGAAATGAAATTCAAAAGTGGCTTCTTTACCTTACCGATTTAACACTAGCTGGTAACATGAGGTAATTTTTATTTAGACCCCAGATTGGGGTGCTCGAGCGTAACGTATGTGGCCAGTAAATAGCTGCTTAATGGGTTTGGGGGCGTAGTCTGGCGGCAGCAGGGGGCCGCGTGTTACTGACGTATGTAGTGCCCTTCAAGAAAATGATATAACCACCCTGTGTGCCTAGCCTACTTCTCCTATACATACCATTATATGTCTTGTATTTTGTTCTTCCTGTTTATATTCATTAATTATTTTGCGCTAAAAAGCTCAGAAATTATGTTTTACAGTCGTGGGAACTTTGTACATATAAATTTTGTTGCAATAATAGAAATTATGATTTAGCAGTTTTCCTTATATACAGGGTGTTTGATAAACATACGGCAAAAAATCAAGGGGTTATTCCCTGGGTTATTTTAAGAATATTTTGTCCTTTGATGATTTTCGGAAAACCACTTTGTTTTGAAAATACAGGGCAATAAAACGGCTGAAAATGACTATACATACCAGGGATCGGTAACTGGCGGACCGCGGTCCAAGTCCGGACCGCGGAAGGTCAAAAACTGGACCACCAAAATTTTTTTGAATTATTTAAAAAATATTTTTTTGTACTTTCCGCTACGAAAGTTTTATTTTCGAGTGCTTTGTGGCACATTTTGAAGAACCAATATCACTCAAGATTAACGACCGCCCACCTTGAAACACTCTTCGCATAAGCTGCTCCCCGCGTGAACCTAACTTTAAAAAACTGACTCAAGACCGCAAATGTAACTTCTCCCATTGATTTTTGAATACAATTATGCCTATCTTTTGTATTTCATATTATTTTGTGAGTCAAAATTAAAATAAAAAATTAGTAAAGAATATTTGTTTTTTTTTTTTTTTTGGACCTCGATAAAAATTTTCAACAGTATCCGGACCCCACCTATAATTACTTGCCGACCCCTGATACATACCATCAGCTAGGATGCATGAATCCAATCTTCTCCTCATTGACTTGACTGTTGAACTCTTTCAAAAACATAAGGGTTGATTCATGTTGCATTACCTCCATCAACTATCCGATTTCTCAAATAAAAAAAAATGGCTTTCCGAAAATCAATAAAGGACAAAATATTCTTAAAATAACCCAATTTTTACCAAACACCCTGTATATTCTTCGAGTTTTTAAATCAGTTGTTATCATTAATTCCATTTAAACCATGCAGGTGTACCTGTTTAGAGAAAAAATACTGTTGACTTAGTAGAGTGTTTAATAAATGTGGAGTAAAATAATATAATCTAAGTTTTTAGGCACAGTCTGAACTGCAGGATGTGTAGTTTCAAAACGTGAGCGCCACACAGTAGAAATTATTAGGTACCTATCTATACGAGTCAATAATTAATTAGTGCATAAAAATGTTGTTTCCGATCTGTAGTGAACAAGAATATTATTCAATGTAAACTAGATATACAGTGCCATAAACTGCACTCACCGACAAAAATATTGCATATTTTTTGATGTTTATTTCATTTCGTTTAAAACGTTATGACGTATTCCTATACAAATCTGTTGTAAGGTCTAAATTATTTGACCATTAGTACCCAAAGGTGGACTAGCAGTTTAGGCCAGTCAGTATCAGCCACCCTTTTCTGCGAAATGTGAAGTTGTACGTACAACTTCACATTTCGCAGAAGGGGCGGCTGGTACGAAAATCAGTATTGCGTTCGAGTCAATCCGATAGAGATATTTAATTTCTGAGTTATTTCTGTCTCTGATAGTTATAAGACCATATAAAGTTTTCTCAGTGCACGCCGCCGCGCCGCGCTCGCCGCGTCTCGCACGTGCTTCAGCTAGATAGCGGGCGCAGATTGGCCGCCCTATGCCTGGGCCTAGTCGGCCTTATGGAAAGTTCGCTACTGTTAGTATCTATACGTAAAACACCCTAGGATAAGACATTTAGCAAAAAAAAGTACATAAAAAAGAATTAAACAAAAAAAAAATTATGCAATATTTTTGTCTGTGAGTGTATTAAAAAGATTTTATTTTAGCATATACAAAATGATATTATATGCACACATAGTCCCGGTACACAAATACATTCAAATCATACAGTCTACGTGCATAGATCAAACGTGATTCATACGTAAATAGTGTGGAAACTCACTCTTTTGGCTGAAAAAAGAAAAAAGCATGTAGAATTGGCAGACAAGAATTCGTGAATAAATAGTAAATATAACGTGGTAAAATTAACCCCTACTTATTGCAAGATAAGGGTGCGGAACGAAATCAGTCGGCATTATCACATTCAATTGTTAAATTAAATAACAATAATTTATCCAGCTGTTGAGAAGCATGGAGCGAGATAGATAGATAGACAGAAATAAGGAACATACGTACGATGTTTAGCTCTTACATAATTCCAGCATCGCTAGACTTCGCATTACGTACGAAACTTAGGATCTATTTTCGCGTGTGTTTAATGGGGTATACGAACAATGTTGAACAAGCAAACAATAGTCGTCGGTTTAAAACAGTTTAAACGGCTCTGTGACGAGCAGTAAATGGTTGGTTGATAACAGCGCACGATATTGAATTTTCCACACGAACGCCTGCTAGCAGGAAAGCTCGCGTGACGTTCGCTGTATTCCTGTAGCTCCTCTACTCTCTCTCTACTCTACACAGCAGCTATTCCTGCTACTCCCGCTTGCCTGCTGGCGATGTATGAACGGAGTACGTACGCGCGCTGCTGCGGCAGAAATCATGAGAAGAAACTCTCCGACTGGCTGTACATACAAATATATATTATATAATACAACCGACTTGGATTGACGTTCCAAAAAACAAATCAAATCATTTTAAACATAATAATATGGAGCAGTTTAATGGGCATTTCCGATTTTCAATTAATAATTGGAAGACTTACTTAGCATACCAATAGTATTTCGACTTTTGAGGCAAAAATTCTTTTAATGATGATTTTAATAAAGAACGGTTTTTCCAGTTTTTTAAAGACCGAAACAAAATATTGAAGAATTCCAAAGTGCCAAATAGATTTTCTGAAAAGTTTACTATAACTGGAGATAAAATACAAGTTTGCAGTGTTTAAAAAATTATTTTGATCTTTTTTTAAATAGACTTTTCTTTAAAGGCAACATCCAAAAAGGAAATCGTGCTAAGAAATATTAGATAGATGGGTACCTAAACTAACAGTTAAATTCGGCGTGTGTAAATCACATACTTTTTCAATGTTAAATTTAAATACACTTTTTAATTATATATATTTTTTTTAAAACATCTAGATGGGAATACGTGCTTCCAAAATGTTTGTCGGTCTGTTTCTACCAGCATACGAGAACGGCTGGACCAATTTTGATGAAACTTGGTATTAGGCACCATCAGTTGTATCCTACCGTATAAAAATTACATTTTATCTGGTTGCAAGTGGATCAGATTAAGGTTTCTATTTAAACCAAAATTGACGTAATTGAAGCCGCGAGAAAAGGTCATATTATAGTCAGAATATGCTAGATGGCCGGGATAATTTAACGCTTAGATATTTATATACTTTTTATTTTTTAGGTCGTTTGCCAAATGACATTTGCTACCATTTTAAGTGAGATAAGGTTTCTGCCAAAACCTATACAATATTACATTACCGCGAGTATGCTAAGCTTCGGATAAAGATTGTTGCTTTAATAGACTACAAGAGGTGAACCAACATTAAATATGGCAAAAACGCTTGATTGCCTGCTTGTTGAGTTTGCATAATATTTAGAACCTGACGAAGGTATGCTATACTTTTTTACAAACTCGTTGCCTGTTCTCCGATAGCCAGATAGACAAGGATAGACGAGGGAAGGGTCGCGCTACAGAGAAAACAGGAGATCGGCTTTAATACGCGCTGCTTGCTTGGCTTACCAGAAGCGCCTCTTGCGGAAGGAGATTACTGAAGGCAGCAGTATATCATTCGCGTACTTTATCAATTCTCATTATTGTTGTAATAAGAAGGAAGAGTCTAATTATTATTATCGTATATCTTTTAGACTCAATCCATATTAGAATTGCTCTTTGTATAGATAATTAATATCTTAGTTATATTATTATATTTGAATCTAATATTAAGATCGTTAATTTTGTTTGTATATTTAGTTGCGAATTTTTTAAAACTTAAGTGGCTACTTGCGCCAACGCAGCCTTTATCGGAGTAAAGAATATATAAAATTATGAGTTAATTTGATATACTTTCACTAATATTTATTCGTTTTGTAAATCTCCGATTTGATAGTGATTTTTGAAAGAGAAAAATTGCAGTAATATCTACGATTTTATTCCTTGTTAATCAATATTCATGCCAACATTCAAAATAGGTTAGTCTGTTCTTTTTTGGAAAGCAATATCACTATAATTTTTACTATCAACAGTTTGTATCCTAAATTTTTCAAACGTAAATTTTGTAACTTGAAGCGATTAGGTATTATGTTTTTTTAACAAGACGTGTGTTTTAAGTTGTGAAAATAATAAAATACTTGTGATGGCAGTAGGTAAACAAATACAAAAATTAATGCTTAAACATGTTTTATAAATTATTTTTCGTCAGTTGTAATTATTTGTTTCTTTCTTTTGCTAAATTTTTTCTCATTATTATATTTTGGTAGGTACCTATACAAAACTCTGACAAACATTTTTGTTAAATAAAATTTTAATTAGTTTTATCTTGTATTTAAATTGGTGCTTCCTAAAGCCAGTTAGTATATTGATACATACATGAATATTTTTGTTTTCTTAATTTTTTAGCAAAATTTTCACCCTGCATGTAATTCTGCTGCAATAGGTGTATTTACTATTTTTAATGGTTCGTTTACAATTTGAGAGCGTAATTTTCACAGCAGGTGGTTTTTCTGTAATTATTACCTATATTATTTTCCTAATTATTATCATTATCGTACAAAAAATTGTTAAATATGAAATAACAAACAAATTACGTATAGTATTAATTTTAATGAAAAATTACTAAAGTTCAAAATTCAAGAACACATATACATCGCGTTATCATATTTTTATTTAATCATGAACGTTTCGTTTAACAAAAACTTTTTAGGTCTAATTCCTGTAAATTCTACATTGTTTCTTCTAGGACCTAGGTTAAAAAATTAATATCAATATTAACTTCAAAGGTTCTCAGACAATATTTTGTTATTTAATTAGGTAACTACTATCAACGTTGCGCGCAATATGCGTTCTTTTTGTCCGAGAACTTATAACTTTTATGTTATTATTTTACTTTAATTTTCTACGACACAAAATTAATATTGTTGAAAATTTTGTTGGAAAGCAGCCAATTTATTATATAATTGATTCCAAACATATCGGAAAAAATCATTTTACCAACCATAGTCACAGTCAGGATTCTAACCTGAACCTTTCCACTTTCTCGGCGGAATGAGCTTATATTTACTCAACCGTGACATAATTACTAATCTAACATTCTCCTTATATGCTTCGGAATCAATAGATTTTCACCACATGCGAGTGTTAATTCAATATATGTAGCTATGTTGTAGAAGTTCTTCGTACTAGCGAGAGCTCATCACGAAGAACTTCTACAACATAGCTATATTGAATTAACACTCACATGTGGTGAAAATCTATTGATTCCGAAGCATATAAGGAGAATTTTAGATTAGTAATCATGTCACGGTTGAGTAAATGTAAGCTCATTCCGCCGCGAAAGTGGAAAGGTTCAGGTTAGAATCCTGACTGTGACTATATGGTTGGTAAAATAATTTTTTCCGATATGTTTAGGAATCAATTATATATAATTGGCTGCTTTCCAACAAAATTTTCAATTGCAATTCAGCCGTATAAAAAATCCATTAATTTATATTAATATTGTTATTTAAAAAAGTACGTAACCAACTTCTATATAGGTACTGTTTTCAGTTTTAAAGTGCCCGTAAAATGTGCCACCACTGGTTTGATTCACGTCTTTCTCATTCTCCATATACGACATCATTCAAATTAGAATATTTTCAAATATTATACTTTTCGCTTCCGTTCGCGATGGTTATAAAATGTTTGATGGTTGAAATTACAGGTTTTTTTATTGGTTATATATTTCACGCGCTCCCTTTACTGAACGGCACAATACGCAACGCATCGATTGTTCTCTTATTTTATACTGATGAGCTAAATAACCCATAGCGAACGGTTAATTAACTATCGATTGAAAAATATTTTATATTGCCGCGCTTTTAACATTTGCGGCAATTTTTTATTATGTTCGTGTTTATTGAGAAAATAGGAAATGGCTTTGCAAATTAATTATTTCAAGAAATATTGTCATTTTTGTAACAAACTTTTTTTGTAAATTATTGTTTAACGGTGTACAAGACTGTTATTTTTTTATTAGGTAATTTTTTTAATTAAAAAGAAACAAGTTTAATGCAGATATATCTATTGAAAAATTCAATAAAACTAAATCATTTGTAAATTTTTTTCTTTTTTTTTGATTTAAATTAAAACATTTTAATAAGCGCTTTCGGGCAATAATAAAATTCCATTTTCAGAATCTACAAGGTTCATAAAAACTATGGGTCAGTACATATTATTGCGAGTATTATTGTTATTATTTTACACCCTAATAATTTTTTGAATTTTTTAATATTATAATTTCCAAATTTCTGGCGTATTATTATATAATAGATATTATATCTAATTAATTTTTGAGTTGTAAACTTCTTGATGTTATAAAGTATAGTGAAACCAATTGTAATATGAAATAGGTAACACTGTTAATCTAGTCAGTATAAATTCAAAATTGCGGAAAGGTTGTTAACAATAAAAATTTGTTTTTAAGAGACCTTTAAGTAGCATAAGAAACGAACCTTTTCATAATGTTGCACAAAAAAAAATATTCTACATAACTTAAATAAAAACTGTTTCAAAGATCTCAGTTCTTTATAATAGTGCCCCATATTATATTTTTTTAATTCTTATTCTAATATTCTATTTTGAAAAAAAAATTACATCGGTTTATATCACGACTAGAGTGATCAGTTAACGATGCCATTAATATTTACAATAACGAGTGCATATAAGAAAACACATTATTTATTTTTGTATGCTGCGCGTTTATGTACATATAATATACACAGTACATTACAAAGTATAGTTGTGTAATCATAAAAAAACATATGTAGATGACATAGAGAGCTTTCCCTATTATAAACGCATTTATTTGACATCCCTTGAGAAATGAAATAGAAAATATTTATATTCTTTTGAATCTTCGTCAACTCGTATTACTACTGATTTGAATCAGTTCACAACGCGTGATTGTATTAACTTTTTTCTGGTTCGAACGATAGATGCGAACCGCAAAATATTCATTTAAATGTTGAAAGAATATCACCAAAAACTAAGTTTATTAATGCAGTGAAAATCTTTTATCATCAATTACTTCTATTAATAGTGCATAATATAGCCTAAATCGCTGAGCACGTTAATCTTAATATAAAAAAATATAATATTTAATTATAAAAGTAGGTTGTGTGTTTGTCTGCCTGTTCCGTAATAACTTTTGACCCCCTGGTCAGATTTCAATGAAATTTGGGCCCCTCAACTCGAAAGATAGGCTACTTTATACCCGGATTCGCTCGCGTTATAAGTAGTAGGGCTCCTATACAAACGACTGAACTGATATTCACTAAAATTCGGTACACGTATAACGGGGCTTCCATACTCAAAATATGGAACTTTGTACACACCTTGATTTAATCCATTAAAATTCCGATAGAAGAATGAATAAAAAGTAGTCTAATATATTATATTTATTATCTGTTTAATGATACCTCAACTTAAAGTACTGTTTAAGCTTGGCTTCCCGTCAAAACGGACATTTATGTGAACGAATCTGCGAGCGAAGCCGTTGGTAAAAGCTATAATACCTATAATGTATAATGCAAGTGAAACCAACAGGGCAACGCGGGAAAATATCTGGATTGATTTTCCCTAACTTGCAACATATCTTATGCGATGAATCTATCTTAAAACTTAAGCCACATGTCATAATAGAATTTCAATTCGAAGTCAAAGTTTTGAAGGGGGTGAACCTACCCTGTGCGAAGAACTGATATTTCAGTTGATACTTGATGATGTATTTATGTTACAAGTAAAGTTAGAAAACACAAGAACGTGTGATTTACTCAAATAAAGTGCTCATTAACCACTGCTCTAGTATCATATGACTTTATTTTATTTGACAGAACGTATTTTCAACGAAAGTACATACTATTATACTTAATTGAGAATATTATACAAATATACAATTAAGAATCGTTTTATCCGAATTCATAATACAGTTGCAATAGTTTTGAAATATAAACGTATTTATTTTATTGTTTACCTATATTTGTTGACTTTGAGCGACATGTAAATTTTGAAAAGGTTAATTTTCTTTTGTTGAAATTCAAAAATTTGTGAAATATGCAAAGTTTAATAACTCACGGTATATATTACTATTTTTTTAAGATTAATGATTATGAATTGGAGCATGGCCCTCATCCTGTAACAGAACCTCAGGACATGATCTTTGGTGGACCCTCCTACCTATTTTTGTCTTCTGCTCATGTCTTCTGCTCATGTCTTATTTGACTGACGCGCCATGGCGGGCACCTTTTAATCCTGGCCCTCCAGGCGAGAGCCCTATCAGCCCTTTCCCCCTTACGGGGGGGGGGGCGGTGAATTGACGTGATACCAAAAATGTATTTAGTAGAGCTGCGTATATACTAATTAATAATTATAAAACTGACAAAAAATTCTTTGAGAGATATTATTATTATCATTGTATATTGTACGTATATAAGAGATTTCTTCTTTAACGTTCCGTGAATAAATATATCAATCAATCAATATCTGTGATTCGAACTGTATCACAAAAGGGGAATTTATTAATTTTCATCGTCCTTATATTTTAGGCACTTTGCTGGTTTCGAACATTTTATTGTATATACATATTCATTTATATTCTAACCGCTTTTAACTAAGTAAGTACCTATGCAATATTTTATTTTTATAACAACCTTGTAGTCAACTCATAGAGGCATTCAAAATTAACTTTTAGAAAATAAACGTAATTAGAATACACGTAAAATGGTAGTGGGACAAACACTCAAATCAGGGTCTAAAGTCTAAACGTAACTAAAAAATTTAATTAAATAGGTAAGTATATGCGCACATCTTGATGATATACTTTGGGATACTATTGTACCAAAATGTAAGGTGTGAGTCATGCACTTATAACGGCACAGCTTGTATCTAATAATGCATGTAAAGCATACGCGTCCTATGCATACAAACTGTGCCTGTATAAGTGCATGAGTCACTCCTTAAATTTCAATACAACAGTACATAATAGTAAAATGAACGTTGATATTTTCAATTTTAATCTGCAGGTATTTGTGTATTGCCATCGATCGAGATTTCTTGTTCGACTCGTCGTCATCGCTGCGACAGTCTAGTTTGAGGATGCTCTGGCCCAGTTGTTTAATTGATTTTAACGAATTTTTTTAAATTTATTTACCTATCTAACGGAACTGTCCAAGTATAGGATGCAGAAGTATAAGAGTGCTGTTCTCGTTGCTTTTGAAGTGGATTGTACTCTTTTGTTCTAAGTTTTTATTGGCGGGCTTCTAGATCGAGGGGACGCAGTCGTTCACCTTGCACAGATTTCGTATTGCACTTAGAGTTTGTGTGTTTTAAACCAGTGGCAAAGAAACGTTACAGACTGTAAACAAAATTATTATAAATAGAGCCTTAACCAGCCATTCCGAAATAGACACAAAAATGAAATGCCGCAAACACCAACATTTAAACTTATGTTAGTAGTGTTAATACAATAAATTTTAGTATCTATTCTATGATCATTCTTTAACGTTGGACTATTTCTATGTTCACGGGTATACGTCACCCACTTCGACTTAAGGTCGATTTATATTATTCAGTCAGACACGACGCGGGAACGTAGCGTTTCCGGCAAGACAGGCATTTTTACATGCATTTCAAATACGAATATTTATACTTAGCGGATCCCGTCCGTTCAGACACGTATCAAATACTCGTATTTGAAATGTATGTAAAAATATTTGTCTTGCCGGAAACGATACGTTCCCGCGCCGTGTCTGACCGGATAATATAAATCGAGCTTTATACTTATGTCGCAGTTTTTTATGATACAAACAGAATTGTTAAATAACTTTTTTGCCATACCCATTACAAAATACCTACTTTTGATGTATGTATAGCGGCCATTAATGACCCATTTAACAGACAGGTGTGCGGAAAATTGTTTATTTTCTGCACTAGCGCAGAAAATAACGGTTGCCATAGCAACTTCTGTTAATATATTCGCTCTATACGCCTGCGTACGCTTGCGTGCGACTGTTATTATTTACTTGCTCGAACTTCGTGGAACAGTGTGGAAGGAAAGATAGCGACGCAAATGAAGTGTCAGAATTTTTTGAAAATGACGTGAAAAGTAGGTATGGTAAAAAATACCATATATGTCTCGTACGTAATTGCAGTATTACGGCTCGATGTGACTGTAAAAACTCGCTACCGCTCGTTTTTACATACTGTCATCACTCGTCGTAATATCCCCCATTTATACGTATCTATAGACACACAATCTATTATAAATAAATTATTTTTTACTTTTTAATAACAATCTTGTTGCCATTTGAAATAGACCACCCTTAGTTATATAGGCAAGTTATTAAAGTGAGACGTCATAGTCGTGAATTAAGAGGTCGGTATTAAAAATAGCCAGTATAATTGTTAGGCATTTGGTAATTCATAAATATAAAAACAAAAACACTTGAATAAATTCTACAAACACAAATTAATTTTTTTAATTAACTCAACGATCGTTTCCGGCTAGATTAACCCATCTTCAGGAGCACAAATACTGGATCTTGTGCTCCTGAAGATAGGTTTTATAGCCCGAAACGATCGTTAAGTAATAAATAAGTAAGTATTATATGTTTATATTTGAAATATTAGGTTGACCCGATATTCTTTTATCTCAAGTTCAAAAAGTTGCACTGTAAATTTACTGGTAACATTTCGAAAATCCAATCACATGTGAAAATATGTTAAATCATTTCTGGTTACATAATATTTGCTTACACTTAAGTAGTATGCTTTTTAATGGAATGCTTCGTATTATTAACATGCTACAGCAATTCAAGCACCCCCGGAGTCATTCTTGTATTGATGTCAAATACATTTACGCAACTAGATTCCAAAAGCCATTATTGGAAATTTTAATTAATACTAGTTTAATTATAGTAGTATCAACACAATACTTATAAGAAATATTTTTCGAATTATCATTGTCTTCTCGTATTAATGATTAGAACACTAAAATGATTCCTGAATATTTTTTGATGACATACTATGCGCATCTTCTAGGCTACATGCGCATTATGACACGAAGGCATATTTTTACCCGACTACGGCGAAGCCAAAAGGAAGGTTATGTATTTGTACCGTATTTACTTTTAATTAAAATTATCAACCATGTTTTTTCTCTTTAACCCAATGATTTCGCAAAACATCTAAACATGTAGTATACCTACATATAACATCCTTGTTATATGATTTGATGTTTTTGGATATAAGATGTCACATATTGTATCAAATCGTGAAGCAATGAGTTGGGTTAAAGGAAAAAAACCTTTATAATCGATGCAAATGTGCAATCATCTTCATAGAATATGTAGATTAGTATAGGTACCATACGTGTTAATAAATTAAAGATATTTATTATCGATAAGAGTTCAACGAAATGCACTCGTTCGTATACAAATATTTAACTGTGAAATGTATATTGTAACTTTTTCATCGGAGTGTATTCTTTTGTTCTAAAGTTTCCATTGGCTGAATCGCGCAGCATCCAGGGTTGGTCCAACTCTCAGCCGACTGTACGGTGCTGAGCGGTAGGGACCTGACTGGGTTGTCGACGCGACATGCGTTGTTACGAGGGGAAGCGAGGGCGGTTTGTTGCCACTCGCTTCCAACTCTCTACGCACATGACATGAATGTTGCAACACCAACACGAATGTCGAATGTTATTCTGCCAACTTACACTGCATAAAAGAGATCTGGTCGTAGGAGATTTTTTAATACAAATATATTAATTATGCATTTTAAGTTTTAAACAAGAATTTAAAAATAGTGCCAAGGCGTAAAAAACGTAAATTTATCAATAGGTACATAATTTTATTATACTTAATTTAATATTGCCTCAGATAGTAATATAAAATTCTTAGGACAAAACGGTGATTGGTGAAATTTAAAACTAAGATAACATATTTTACTATAGTTGTTGGACTGAATCCATTACCACAATCCACATATTTTTAAAGGCGTCATTTTGATCTTTGACCAATACAATTCATAAAATAAATACACAAACACTTGAAAAATTCTACACATTTATTATTATTCTTAAGTGCACGAACTCTTCTGACGATGCGCAAAAACCCGAAACGATCGTTGAGAATTTATAATAATAAATCTGTAGAATTTAATATACAGGGTGTCCAAGACTTGCGTTGTCGGCCGATATATTTATTTTGGATGAAGATAGAAAAGAAGTTTAAATATAAAAGTTGTATAAATTGTCCATACCTAAACCAAATATTTTAATACGAAAATATTAGGTTTAGGTATGGACAGCCCTTAATAAAAGTGTTAATAAATATCCTAAAGAATACAATTCCAGCAAAAAAAAACCCTCGCTGTATTTAACAATCAAAAGTTACACGTGATTGAAGTTAGGTAAAATAAGTACATTATTTTGAACACCCTGTACAATTAAATTCATTTTTTTGGGACATATACATTGATTTGTCCGTCCATTATCTAGTGATCCTCAAAATTTCAGTTTGATAAAGGTTTCTGTTTTGGCTATGTCGAATTTTAGGTAAAGGTCTGCACGTGTCAAAAATTTCTAAAAAACTTGAATAACTCAAAAATTACTGAATTTTCGAGCATGGATTCCCTTACAATTTCTATTCACATTTAGGTGCAGAATTGAAAAAACAAATAAAAACAGGGTGCTAGATTAAAAAACATAACTTTGATCTGCCACGCTTAAATGGGATAGGCTGTATAATTGAAAATATTTTTAAGTTATACACCATTAAAATTTATACAACTTTTGTACTTCTATCTTCACCCAAAATCAATATATCGGCCGACAACGCAAGTCTTGGACACCCTGTAATACTTCCGTCAGATTTGAATTTTGAGAATTGCAGGCTTATAATTTAGATAAACCGTAATAACACCGTGTAGGCAAAAGATTTTGTTAAAGCTCAAAGCCACACTTTAAAAGTCTTGAACTCTTTCTTGTTTCGTGTTCATTTTTATTATAATTAACAGCTAAAAAACGTGTTCCAATTAATCTTTCAGGGAAATCAAATATTTTAAAAAGTGATAAATGTTATGAAAGAGGGTTTTATTCTAAATACGGCGTCTTGAAATCGGGCTACTATGTATCTTGTGTTTTAATTTCAAAATGGCGCAGTTAATGTAAATGTTTTATATTATTAATACAATAATTTTAATTGTTTTTTTTTTTTTTTGAAAAAGAAAAGCACGATGCAGGGTAGATCAAGGATAAAATTAAAATATTCACTCATTATGAGCATCTCTACCTACTACTTATTTATATATTACTTATGTAGGTACGTAGTACCACGGCTGCTGGATGGATCGTGGGAACGCAAAACTACATTCAATGAAATTCGAAACTTCATTTTATATTTTTTTCCCGGTCATTATTTCATATTATATTTCATGATCTTGTATTGTGTGCTTCTTATTCAGAAGCGAATCAAAACTTTAAATTTATCGTAATAGTCTAGAAATTGTAAAACGGTCATTATATAATTGATTGATTGACATTGATTCGTCCGTCCATTATCTAGTGATTCTCAAAATTTCAGTTTGATAAAGGTTTCTGTTTTGGCTATGTCGAATTTTAGGTAAAGGTCTGCACTTGTCAAAAATTTCTAAAAAACTTGAATAACTCAAAAATTACTAAATTTTCGAGCATGGCTTTCCTTACAATTTCTATTCACATTTAGGTGCAAAATTGAAAAAACAAATAAAAACAGGGTGCTAGGTTAAAAAAAACATAACTTTGATTAGCCACGCTTAAATGGGACAGGCTGTACAATTGAAAATATTTTTAGGTTATACACCATTAAAATTTATACAAATTTTGTATTTAAACTTCTTTTCTATCTTCACCCAAAATCAATATATCGGCCGACAACGCAACTCTTGGACACCCTGTATATAAACCCGTGAATATTATTCTGGATCGGTATCTAAAAACATTTGAATTTCAGTTTAGTTTAAATCTTTGTAATTTGTATACATTAGGGCCAACGCACATAATATTATGCTACTTTTTGTATTTAAGATATTTACTACATCGCGATTTGACGATTATTCAGCTACTCGAAATTTCTCGTGATGCATGGATTGCATCAGTTGCAGATAGATATTGTATATTATAGATACGTAATTTTTTTTTAAATCGGTTTAGTAGTTTTTTTAGAGTTTAGTAATCAATTATCAAAAAAGAAGTCACTTAAATAAACCATTAAAAAGTAAAACATAAAACTTTTTATAAAAAAAATAGAACCTCCTTAAAAAAGCCGCTAAAAAGAGTAAAATAAAATTTTGTTTACGTGGATTTGGTAATGTAATTTGAACCCTGATAAATATGGAGATAAAGGTAAGAATCCAGATTCTATCGTTGGTGGTCAATGGCTATTTGATTGTTGCTCGACTGGAATATTCGTACGATATTAGTTATGTAGACGTACTATAATATCTAACGTAGTTGCTTTTCGATGAGTACTGGTCTGGCCAATCGCTTCGGTTGGACGACGTAACGTGACGCTAGACATATGCGTAAACGAGCGAAAAAACGAGGCTAATAAATTTTCACTCTAATAATATAGAATTTTGAGGTCAGAGTCAATTTAATTGTACCTACTATCTACTTTAAGCTTAGGTAAACTAGAATTAAAATATGACGAAATTTCAATTATTCTTTTTATTTGGGAATGGAGGTATGATGGAAGATTTGGATCTATTTGACAATCAGTTTCCGTAGCAGTAAATGTAAACCGTGGTTTATGTTTATTAGTTAGATGTTTATCGAAAATTCAAGATGAACATCCTACATACACTAGGTACGTATATGTATGTATAGATGAAGGTCTCCCCTTGTAAGAGAGCATCCAGAGCGTCGCGTGTACGTGTCGTATACAAGATGTCGGGTTGGGAGAGAAGCCAGGCAAAGATAGGACAGAGAAAGGCGATGTAGAGATGAGAGAGTCCTCGTTCCTTCGCGTTGTCATCATGTTATCGTCTTTCTGTCTTCACCAAATGCTCACATGTTTCAGACTGACGACGTGTTTTCTGTTAGTGGAAAGCCGGTGGCGCACGAAACATAATGAGTTGTTCAGATGTTCGCATAGTTGAAACACCGTGTAGTTATGTAGTACAAGTTATATAATATTATTGTTACATCTGAAGATGTACCTACAACCTAAAAAAGACGGACAAGTGCGAACTCGCGCCGTGAGACTTCCGTACCGTTATAACAATTTAATAAAAATAATTTTGCATAGTGTTTTGTATCGCAGTCGACCGTAAATAAAATTTTGTAAAATTAATTTCTACAAATTTATAAGACCTAGGATTTTCGTTATAGTTTTCCTTGAAACTTTAAGTAAGGCGTTGTATAATATATTACCTGACTTTTAAAAATTTCAGATCAAAGTTCGAAAATATAAGCGGAGAATGTCCTATTTTCGCATATTTTTCAGAATATCTTTTTAAATATGCTATTGAAAATTATGAAAAAAATATGTTTGTATTCTTTAGAACAAACCTTCTTATTTGGTGCCCCACATGACATATAAAATTAAAAAAAATTCTTTAAATCTTATATGAGTATTTTAAAAAGTATGTTAACTAGTGCAAAATATGTGCGAAAATAAGATATACCTATTACTATATCTGCCAAATTTCAAGTTTCTACGTCGAAGAGTTTCTGAGAAAATCGGCTGTGACTAACGGACACGTCAGTGAACTTATAAGGATTCCCTTTTTCCCATTGATGTATACTTACGGAACCCTAAAATGAGTCCAATTAGCGCAGTGTCCTCTCAAATTCAAACTATTACGATTAAATTATTATTGTTAGTACGATAATCACACGCGTATTTTTGCATCAGAAAGTGTACCAATAAAGAAATTTAAATTCCCCTTGTTTATAAAACAAATGATACACATAAAAGTGCGCACGAATTTAGTATGCATGCATAGATCGGGGAGTAATTTTAGCTGGTACGACTGACTAGAACTGGAAAACCTCTTGAATAGTTTTCAAAAAAACATATTTATGGAACAATTGGTACTCTGAATGCAGAATAATCATTCATATACTTCTTTATTGTTGGTTTGAAGGATAGCTCGGTGTATCGGCTAGCGTGCTAGCCTTTGAATCAAACGGTCGTGGCTTCGAATCCCACCTTCGCTCATGGATATTTTAAGATGTCGTTTACTATACTTTGATGTAATTAGACGCTAATGACCATAGTTTTCAAGCGTCTATAATCTGCAGTAAATAAATACATTGGTGGTTTGGAGACAGTGCGAGCGCGCTTACGAAATTATGCATACATTTTTATTCTTTCAGCATGCTTCATTTGAAAAGGATTAGAGGAATTTTCTACGCATTGTTTTTATCAAACAACTGTAGCTTTTTTAGTTTTGATGTAAAACTTCTTAAGTGGCATTGCCTCGACGATTTGAAGGGAAAAGGGTGACAAAAATGGTGTGACGCGAATTACCATAAAAACCCTAAATAAATCAATAATTGCATTAATGTAGTCATGGCTCATTCTGATCACTTATTTTATATTGTTCATATTATACAGTGTGTAAACGTTTAACCCGAACATTGAGAAAATAACATTGAGAACATTTACAATTTTGTAGTAGGCTATGGGCTATAGTATGTGATGTAAATAATGTAAAAAAAATTAATATACCATTTTGTAGGAAATTTAATCAGCTTCATTATTTATGAAGAGTTTTTTCTTCTAGGACGCTTAGTTTTCGAGGTATTTACGAAAAACCAAAAAATGGGACCTTTTCACCCCCCTTCCACCCAAAGCTGGGGACTTTTAGTATGTTATATCTGGGAGTCACCCCTACCACTTAAAATAATAACCCAGACTACACGATTTATTGCATTTATTTTTGCTTCGTTGACTTTGCTATTAATGAATATTTTTGATTTAAATAATGATTCGTGCTCTACCAGCTTTATTTAAAGTATGTTACGTAGCGATGCTGCTTTACGTAATACAAATAAATAATATTTACGTGTTTTTAAGATAAAAATAAATATTCAATAGATATTTTGTAAACAATTAAATTAACAAAGCGCTACTATCCGTTGTATCTACTATACGGTAGGACTGCAATCTTAAATAGAAATGTCTTTAGAATTCATGAAATGATACATTTTACTGGTTTCTTTTTATGAATGTTGAAGAAGTAGGTGAAAAGGAGCTATATTATAAAAATATTCATAATTGCCAACTGTAATAGCTACAATGAAAATCGGGATTTGTATATCACTTACTATGTAATTTTTTTTATTTGAATGGAGAGAAACATATTATGATAAAAAGCATTTATACTAATATTGTAGAGAGACTATAAATTTGTTTCTTTGTTTATAAGATGTAAACTCGAAAACTACTGGACCGATTTCAAAATTTTTTCCCTGTTAGATAGGTGATAATTTGCTTTATGACATAACTGGAGCGAGCGAGCGAAGCGAGTGAGTAATGTATTAATCATAGATCCGGGCGAACGAGCGAAACGATCAGTGAGTATATACCTAAGTATTAATAAATCATCATAAATTGATAGCACCCGGACGAAACCGAACCATGCCGCTAGTTTTATTTTAAAATAAAATTCAAGCAAGTTATAGAAAAAATAAAATTATATAATATTGCATAAAGCCTTAAAGTTTCTTGGCGCCACACTTTTTGGCGTTTTTGGAATGACACGCCAAAAATTAATTCGTTTTTTGTTTTAAAACAGCACGACTGCTTTTTAAATTTTTACAGACAACATAATTTTGTCTTATTAATTTCTTACGATTTCTTATATATTTTATTGTAAATAATTAATTTATAAATTTTTTAGTTACTTGTTCCTAATAAAACCGCGATATAGTTGTAAAACTAAACTATGCGATACTGCTAGTAATAGACATTGTCTGTATAGTGTACCATACAGATTAGGTAACTACTAATATTATTAATATAGGTATATGAATAAGTACAAGAAGTCATAGTGCATATTATATTATAACAGTGTTAGCAAGTTCTTTAATACTATGATGGCATTTTTACTATATTATTTTTAAACCGAATTCTTTATTTTAATTACTACGTTCTTTGACAGTTTGATATTAAAATCGATAATTTAATAACTAACATTAGCTGATAAAATCTAGTCACGGTTTTGTGATTGCCTGTCAAATGTCCGTTTGACGCCCCCCATTTCTATAACACAATGTTTGACATAAACAAACGGACTTGAAAACCCAATTTAAATTGCAAAATGCTACTTTAATCCCAATGTACATATGCATATCAGAATTTGACTTCCCGATAGAATCAGACAACCAGCATTGATTCGATTTTATAACATCCCCAGTGTAAAGGCTTTTGTACAATGTATACATATAAAGTATGTATCTTAGCTACCACCCTCTCTGACCAAAACATCCCCTAAGGATAATGTTTCACAGTGAATACATTCATACACAGATATTATGACAAGTTCCAAGCTTTAGGTATAGCATGGGTATATTTGTAGTCACAAAGTAAAACAGCTTATGTAGAATTTTTGATAATTTTTTCTTTTCAACTCTATTTTGGTAATCTTGTGTATAAACGTTTGATCATTATAAGAAATGTAAACTTATATAAACTGCACATCTAAAACGTGTAGATCTAGTAGCTCATTTTTTGCCAAGTCGATCGAAATCCATTCAGCAATATAAAGTAAAGGCGCCGATTTCCAACCACCCACCTGTGGATGACCTGCACTTTTGCTTCCCAACTACGGCGAACCAAAAACGATGAATTATGATTTTAGCAGTCTACATTTATATGGATGTTCCTTATATAAAATATATTATTTTAAAAATCAATATAAACTGCCCGTATCTACTAAAATAAGTGCTGATATATTTTTACTACCCGACTATTTTTGATATTTCCTTATAAAGATATTTTTCTGAACTACTATAAAATGTTAAATAAAAAAAATATGGGACAAGCCATTTTTGCGGTGTTTAATTGTTTTCTTAAGCACATTTAACTAAATAATGTTTTTTTTTTAATATTACTGTTTTCTATCGGTCACTAGTTTTATAAACTTTTTTCATTATTTCATTACCCATGTTTGACCCCCCATTATTACCCGAATTATCCGAATTATTTATCATATTATTTATCTGCATATCTAAACCACAGCATTGGGCCATAGCAAAGCTTTAACTATGCCAAATTTCGGGTCTCTAGCTAGTACCGTTTGCAGCCAATTTATTTATATAGAAGGATTTTTATTTACATTAAAGGTTTCGCCTTTTTAGGCATCATCAGTAATATTCTGAAATGATATATACAGGCTGTATCACAGGATTGAATACATAGAAAAGTAATGAGTGCAACAAGGAAAACATAAGCAAAATGAGTAGCGTGACAAAGATAGAATACACATGGCTAACTTAACTAAATTAATTATCATGCTTTTTTACATGAAAAAAGGGCAAAGCAATCTCTGATCTTAACTAATTTGTACTGTGTACTTTTCCCTATGTTCGGTTTCTTGTGATACACCCTGTATATATTAAAATGGACTAGCATCTAATACTGAAGTTTTTTGTTTCAGCTTCCGAACAGGTCCTCGGCTACTGATAAAAAGGAAATACTAATCCTTGTTTTGATTTGTAAAGATCTTGCATAATTTAAAGACCGCGCTTGTTTTCTTCTTTTATGAAGTCACGTTTTAGTTTTTTTTAACTTTTTTTATTTACATAATATTATATAGGTAGGTCGTATGTATTTTGTAGTTGACAGAATAGAATAGGAAGTATTATACATATTATTATTTACCTAACAAAAATATGTTACTGTTTTAAATATGTGGTTTCATATTTTACGAGTGTGGAGAGAAACTAGAAAATATTAATTAGCAAGTTGCAAGTTGTGTGATGTGTATCTCATTAATATTATTTTCTAATTTCTATTGACACCGCTAGTTTCTACTATTATCGGTAAAATACGAAGCTATAGAAAGTTAAAATACAAGCCGTGAGGTGGGTCGTTTATTAGGACTAAAGTGCGACCCTTAAGGTCCACACGACGAACTTCCCAGTTTGATAAATATTTAATAATAATAATTAAATTAGGTATTACACAGAAAAGTAATCATTTTAATCATTAAAACATAATTATTATTTATTTTTAACAATAATTAAACAAAAAAAACGGCTGAACCGATTTTTATAAAATTTATGTCGGATTAAAATGACGTTAACACGCCTCGATTGACACCCTTACGAAGTCGATATAATTTTTTATTCGCGAGATATTGTATAAAATCTACTTTTTTCAAGGTTATTTGGTTAAGAAAAAAGAACGGCTGAACCGATTTAAAAAAAATTCCTTTCAGATCATATTTACGTTAATACGCGTCGATTGGCACCCCAACGTAGTCGATATCATTTTTCGTTCTCGAGATTTCGTCTTAGAAAGAAATGGACACATACGTACGTACGTACGTACGTACGTACACACACACACACACACATACACACACACAGACATCTTTCTAAAAGTAGTGTAAAAATAGTGTAGTGACCTTGAAATATAAAAATTTTTTTTCCTTTTTGATTTCGATTTTCGGACCCATTACAATAACTTCCAATGGGAAGTTAAAAAAAAAAAAAAAAAACGGCTGAACCGATTTTTATAAAATTTATGTCGGATCAAAATGACGTTAACACGCCTCGATTGACACCCTTACGAAGTCGAAATAATTTTTTATTCGCGAGATATTGTGTAAAATCTACTTTTTTGGAGGTTATTTGGTTAAGAAAAAAGAACGGCTGAACCGATTTTAAAAAAATTCCTTTCAGATCATATTTACGTTAATACGCGTCGATTGGCACCCCAACGTAGTCGATATCATTTTTCGTTCTCGAGATTTCGTCTTAGAAAGAAATGGACACATACGTACGTACGTACGTACACACACACATACACACACACACACACACACACACACAGACATCTTTCTAAAAGTAGTGTAAAAATAGTGTAGTGACCTTGAAACATTAAAATTTTTTTTCCTTTTTGATTTCGATTTTCGGACCCATTACAATAACTTCCAGTGGGAAGTTAATAAAATTTTTATTTTCTTCTTTAAATATTATGTTAAGTTATAATCTATTTGGTCAACTAAAATATAATTAAAAATAGTTGACCACAGGTAGTTGGCCACTGAATGAATTTCGATCGACGCTTGGACGAAAATTGCCTCGAAGAATGTGATCGACATAGCTATCTGTTTTCATTGTAACAAGAACTATAATATCATTACATGGTATACATGCTTAAATCATTCTAATCTCAGGTACCTTATCTTATTTTGTCGAAAATTTGACATAAGGCATTTTGTCTTGCGACTACAGATATACACTACGTATACAATAATAATTTATGCGTTATGTATATTCATAACATTGCAATGCTCTTATGAATTATATTATAAGGTCACATATTATTCAAATTAGATGAATATTTCTAACTACAAAGTATACTTCTGTTATCTGTAACGAATTTATGTTTCTTTTAACTCTCAATGAAGCATATATTACAGTCTTCACAGTGCCCTCTTCCAATTGCTTAAAACTCCAACAATTTTCGATGCCATGTACAATGTAGGTACATGCTCGCGAATGACCACTGGTTTTTCAACTTCGCGGTGATTAAACCTCCGTATACGTTCTAATACTAGGTTATTTCCTTATAACATATCACCATTCATTTTAATCGAAGGGTTTCTGTTTATTTCTATAGTTTATAGATAACTTTCTCGAGCCATCTTAATCTCTCAATCACAAAAGTTTGTAAATATTTCTCTATGTTAAATGCAGAACTTATGTGCTTAGTGTTTCAAACAAAGTTATAATTTTTATGGCTACTAGCACTATTGTAACTAATTAACAACTGTGACTATAAAACATTTTATGTCAAATTTTTAGTAAAAGAACAAGAAGATAAATTGCGGTTTAATCTTCCAGTTCCAGATAGGTAATTTAATGATTGAGTTTTAATTTTAATGAAAAAAATAGCACTGTCGATCCATTGCATGCGTTGAGATACCATAAAACGGGGTTACTTCGACAGGTTTTAGCTATATTTCGTACTATGTGAAAAAAACCATTCTCTTTAGAACCTTGGATTATGTGTCATCGTAACAATTGAAGCCTTATTGGCTGTTTTTAGCCAAAACATTTTTCCCCCACCCCACTTTTACCTTTTTTTAACTTCCCATTGGAAGTTATTGTAATGGGTCCGAAAATCGAAATCAAAAAGGAAAAAAAAATTTTATGTTTCAAGGTCACTACACTATTTTTACACTACTTTTAGAAAGATGTCTGTGTGTGTGTGTGTGTACGTACGTACGTACGTACGTACGTATGTATGTGTCCATTTCTTTCTACGACGAAATCTCGAGAACGAAAAATGATATCGACTACGTTGGGGTGCCAATCGACGCGTATTAACGTAAATATGATCTGAAAGGAATTTTTTTAAAATCGGTTCAGCCGTTCTTTTTTCTTAACCAAATAACCTTGAAAAAAGTAGATTTTACACAATATCTCGCGAATAAAAAATTATATCGACTTCGTAAGGGTGTCAATCGAGGCGTGTTAACGTCATTTTGATCCGACATAAATTTTATAAAAATCGGTTCAGCCGTTTTTTTTTAATTATTGATGTTTTAATGATTAAAATGATTACTTTTCTGTGTAATATCTAATTTAATTATTATTATTAAATATTTATCAAACTGGGAAGTTCGTCGTGTGGACCTCAAGGGTCGCACTTTAGTCCTAATAAACGACCCACCTCACGGCTTGTTTATTTTTCTTTTTGGTTTTTGTTTAATTCTACATGAAATCGAAGTTAATTTTTTCCGGGGCAACTTCGACAATAAAAAAAGTGAAACTCATTATAAATTATTAACCAGAAGCATTGGGCAATGGTTTTAGAGCACTAAATTAGGCAAATAAAACAAAAAAAAGAAAAAATACAGTCATTTATTTTTAAAAACTTTGGTTTGGCACTTTTTGGCTTATGAATGAACAACTAAAAAACATTATTCTAACTAAACTAAAACATTGGAAAACCTGAAAAACAACAGAAAGTCTGAAAAAAATCATTATAATATACGTGTCGAAGTTAGCCCCGCTGTCGAAGTAGCCCCGTTTTACGGTACCTTCCTAATCCTATTCAACTATTGATCGACGTTTATTTTAAATCTAAATAATATCTAATGTGCGAGCTTTTATAAATTTAAATGTATGTTGACAAATTTCGTACGTAGAAAGGAGGTATTTTCCATACCAAAAAAATTTCGAACCTGAAGCTCCCCTGAGAATTTCAGGTTCGAGTTCCAGCAGCGATATTTAAATTTTTTCTTATACAGTGCGTTCGTAAAGTATGGAAATTTAAATTTTTAGCGGACGCTTTTTAGAAAAATCCTCGGACAAGTCAACTTTATTTTTAAAAGGGGCATCTCTCTAGGTGAATAACTTTTCGTGATGGTGTCTTGTTTTTTAGCCATGCCGTCATCGACTTTTTTTAAATGAGAACCCACCATTTTTTTGACTGATTTGGATAGAACTTGCCATTCTGAATACAGCCCTATGCAAAATGTGTGACCTTTAATCTTGACAATTTTTGAGATAATCGATCTTAAAAGTTAAAAAAACAAAACTGAAATTTTTGTTTGTGAAAAATATTGAGATATTTGATCTTAAAAATTACAAAAACAACAATTTTAGTTTTGTTTTATAATTTTTAAGATCGATTATCTCAAAAATGTTCATGTTGAAGGTCACACATTTTGCATAGAACTGTATTCAAAATGTTAAGCTCTATCTAAATCAGTCAAAAAAATAGTGGGTTGTCATTAAAAAAAAGTCGACGACGTCATAACTGAAAAACAAAACACCTTTACGAAAAGTTATTCACCTAGAATGATGCCCCTTTTAAAACTAAAGTCGACCTGTCCGAGGATTTTTTCTAAAAAGCGTCCGTTAAAGTTTTATTTCCATATAGTTCCATACGTCTTAACGAACACACTGTATAGCCTTGTAACGTTATTTGTAACACGCGGGTTTTATATTAAACATTATTATTATGAACTGACTAACAAGTGAAGTTAAATAAAAGCTTATAATATAAATTAATATAAATGTGAGTAAGGTGTTTAGGAACACAATTATCCGGTCTTGCCTACTTACTTATAAGGTCGTTCATTTATTACGTAAGATGTTTTTTCATACTTTTAGATCCCCTCCCTCCCCATAATTTATTTTTTTAAATTGTTTACAAAAAAAAATTTCAAAGAAAAAAAATGGGGGTTTTGCTCATTTTGACCAGCTTACTGCTTGATCGATTAAAACGGAAAAAAAATTCCGATCACTATACTTAAATTAATTACGAGTGTTTTTGATAATTATCATGATCCCTATATGTCTCTGAATAAGAAAAAATAAGATGTTAGCCTACCTCCTCCTCTGGAACCTCTTACGTAATAAATGAACGGCCCCTAAACACTCTCTTTATGACTGATCTTAAAAACAATTTTATGAAGTATTAGAAATACCTTGTATTTTTTGTTGTCCGTCTTGTGACTTCCTGTATTTTAACACGACGCGTTTCAGCAACGAGTTGCTATCTTCAGGTGTGGTTAAATTTTTTTTTAAATTACTCATTGAGTATCCGTAACACGTTATAATATTAAGCACATGCGTATTATGTAGTGAATTGTGGAGTACTGATTTAAATTTCGAAATTTTATGATTTATATAGTAAGTAGGTAGGTGAAATGGGCGTGTGAGTGAGTGTGTATTTATACATAATATACGACACAATAATTAACAACACACAAACACCCAATACTCATTAATCGTCTAAATTTAAAAAAAAAATTTAATCACACCTGAAGATAGCAACTCGTTGCTGAAACGCTTCGTGTTAAAACACACGAAGTCACGAGACGGACATCAAAAAATACAAGGTATTTCTAATAATTCATAATATTCATATAGTGACTTGGAGACCCAACACTCTAAAAATGTATCATATTAAAAACAATATGCATACAAAAAGTCAAAAAGTGTGCTTGCTTGAAAATTCACCTAGTTTGTCTCGTCATGTAGTGACTAATGTGATCGCTATCCAGTTTGATTTTACTTTTAAAATGTAACTCTGACTTGTCGATTCGAAATAACAATGAAGAAGTTAAATTTGAGTGAAGGAGGGGCAAATCATAAATGGAAGGCAGTGGTATAGCTACTGAATATTTATGATGTGTGTTATACATGAACATGTGACAAGCGGCCGATGAGCGTTACAATATGGTTCTTATTTGAGAGCAAAGAGCGGTAGAGAGACGACGTATTCTAACGACGCGGACGCGCGGCTGGAAAGGGGATTCCCCCGCACGCGTACGTAGAGCTCTCTCCAAAGCGATCCAAAGGGAATTGAAATTATTATTTTATATACATATATGATGATGATGATGATGAAATGCTTTACTCGTTTCTCTACGCACCATTGATTGTAATGTGTTCCTGCGGGACTTGTGTGTGATACTGAGTGTTCGAAAATGTATATCATCAGGTAAAAGATTACCTATTCATCCAATCAATAGAAACATATTAAAAGGAGCCTTACCTTGCAAAAGGTCAAAAGAAGTTGAAAGTTGGCATAGTTCTTAAACTTGGCATACCAATCAATATATTTTGAGTCTTAGACTTTGATAAGGTGTTGCCGCTCGCGGCTATCTTGAAAAATGGCGGCTGAAATCACATACTATTAATAAGTAAGTCAAACTTAAGAACTGTGTCAAGTTTCAACTTTCTTTGATCTTTTGCAACGTAAAACGGTGGACTTTTGATTTGAAGTTTTTCATTGATATTAATAATTTCATAAGTAAAATAATCTCTGACATACAGTGACATATTTAAGTAGTTAGACATGTGTTATTTATGTTGGGTTATCGTACATTTTAATCACGTTGTTATGCTAATTCGCTGTTATTTCTATGGTTACTTCGTACGTTTTATGTGTAAAAATTTAACTGCGATTAACAAAACAACGTGTTGAATGTACGATAAACCCGACATTAGTGTCATTATTCATAATAAAAAATTATGACTGAAGTTTAGGCAAATTTTGCTTACAAAATATTTGAAAAAAAACAAGATATTAAGAATTTTTCTTGATAAATTGTCTAATATTTAGCGATATACGAACAACGCTTCGTAGTAATTCTTGACCAATTGGTTCACTTTTTTGTAACCCTGTCTTATGCTGAGTTTCTGGTACGACTTGCAAAGATAAAAGTAATTTTGGCATTGAAATTAACCGTGGTTTTCATGGTGATTCAGTGTCAAAAGTACTTTTATTGAACACATGCACGTTTTTAGTGTTTTTCGTGTCAGTAATGCGGATCCTAAATGGCCGTTTATTAACTGGTGACGTTATGATCCATTATGAAACGCTTTTCGATGCTATAATGAAAAATATTTAAAAAACCCGTTACATAATGAACCACTGTGTACCTCTTTTCGATGATATAAAGAAATATGGTTACTATGGCAACGAAGTAAATAAATATTGTATCAAGGCCAATGTTTTTATTATGAGATGTACTGCTGTCAGTGAATCTAAGATGTTTGACATTAATTCAAAAGTCTAAAACAATGCATGTGTTGAATAAAGTATAGTGTGCAACGCGTGTGCTAAATCTTTATGCGTCAGGCGCGATGTTTTCAGCGCGAGTAGTAGACGCGCGCAAACGAGCCTTGGCGAGTGTGCATCGCGAGTCGAATTGAGATATTTTTTTTCAAATACGCAGTTTTTGTTTTTTTTTCAAATACAAAGTTTTTGTTTTACAACACCCTATATTATATATTTTTATGTCTATATATTTACTATGTACATGGTATAAAATTTTTTGACAGACGTGCCTGGCTTTTTTTAACTTTTTTCATTGTACTTCCGTAGAATGATTTGAAATGTAAATTAGTTAAAGTTTTAATATTTTAAATTTTAAAATGACTTTTACATTGTATGTATAAGTTGTAAAATACGATACCTATCTAAACTTTTTATTTTTAAACAGTCGTTGAATACGGAATATCATTTTACAAACTTTAGAAAATAATAAAAATGTACACATGAATAATATTATGTACAAACTTGATTCCATTGTAAGTAGGTACCTAATATAAACAAACGTAGTTTTTTTTAAATTGTTTTTGTGAAACTAATTATTAATAATAATCGATAAATGTAGGTATATTAAATTATAAATGAAATGTATTTTCGATTAATTATTCAAAAAGGTACAGTTCTTGGTAATTTTCATGATAATGGATTTTTCAGTACAGTGTTGAATTTGTAAGGTATCTCGGTAGGTAACTAAAAATGATAGATAAATGACGATGAACTCGCAACTGCACCTGGTCCATCAAGAACAACGAAGCAAAGAAGAATGCGCTAAATTTTAGGATAGTGAATTGCATGTGGACTAGGCCCACTGGGGATACCACGGTAAAAAAAACGCGCCGCTTACCTACCTCAATGTGATGTGGAAATGAGTTTTTTGGCCAAAACGCGAGTTGGAGTACACTTTGCGGCGCTTGTACGCATAAACTATTGACTTTATGAAAAAAAGGTAGATACATAAATTGTAGGTAATTGTCTCTAGTTTCATTTTGTATATAACTTTTTTTATCGTAAAATAAGTCGGAAAGGAGGTATTGTCACAAAACTGCTTTTAGGCGCCATTTTTCCAATATGGCGGCGCGAGCGGCAAAAATACGAGGTGGCAAAGTCGACATTCGGAAAGATCACATAAAAATCTATAAAATTACCAATTTTCAAAACTCCCGGAAAACTTTCCGGTAAAACTACCAAATGACTGTACTATTATACAAAAAATTAAAATAAAAAAATCTGAAAGCTGTAAAAACGACCTTTTTACATGGGTCATAATATTTCGAAAATTAATGCAATTGAGAACGACACTAAAGTGATCGTAATCGTATGCTACTTTATTTTAAAAGTTTCTGCAATTTCAAATCGATTACGGAGTTTAAAAAATATTTTATCGACGTTCAAAATGTTGATAATTAATGTTCTTCAAAATGACGCTATTTTTGAGGGATGACGCACCGTTTGACTCTCAAAAAAACATTTTTTTTTATAAAACACTTCGATGTTGTTTGTGCTACATAGTTGTCAGGGCCGGCGTTAGGGGGGGTAAGGGAGGTAAAGGTACCCCGGGTCCGGGTCCCTGAAGGGGGCCCGCCAGCCCGGGGCTTACCTATTATATGTGAGCATTAAAACATTTTCCCAACAAAAAAGACGTTGTTTGATTTTTTGCATTAACATTTTCTGACTTTCCAAAAAAAAAACAAATTTTGAAGTAAAATTTTTTTTGGAGGGGACAGGGGCTTGAGAACGCTTACCCGGGGCCCGAAAATCCTAGCGCCAGCCCTGATAGTTGTTCAAAAGATGGTCAAAAAACAATTATTAATTAGACTCTGCCTATATAAATTCTTACGTATCTATAAACACATCCATTATGTTTTTGTGATACACACAGATTTTCTAGACCAACTTAATTTTTAATTCAACCGGTACGCATTAAAACATTATGGCCCTGAATCTAGCCACGAAGAGTGATAACTTGGTAAGTCGACTAAGTTGTCCTATTCTCAGATACATAACGTTATATTGTGTCATATTGTGCGCCAGATTAAATGGCAGAATGTTGAAAGTGTTTTTTTATTTTAGATAACTAATGAAAAGATAAAACTTTTCAAAAATTAATGGTATCCCATCAAAAACAATCCTATTAAAAAAATATGCCAAGTCTTGCACCACTTTCGCCGTGAGAAGTTTTGAGATCCCGAAAAGAGCCAAATTCTATTACCTTTGACTATGAAGTTAGAAAATTATTCGATAGTTGTCTTAAAACTACACAGGTAAAATAAAGAATAATTTATAAATAATATTTTATGACTGTAAATTTTTAGTACCTTATGAACTTGGCAATCGCGTGGCTTCAGGATGCATTGTGATGAGATATTATTTTTATTAAAATTTTAATAAGTTATTTTTCTGCTCTATGGCTAACAAGTAATCTCACGATATAGTATATCCTGATGCCACGTGATTGCCAAGTTCAAAAGATACTACAAGTTTACAGTCATAAAATATTATTCTTTATTTTACCTGTGTAGTTTTAAGACAACTATCAAGTAATTTGCTAGCTTCATAGTCAAAGGTATAGGTATAATAGAATGGTTGACTTTTTTCGGAATCTCAAAACTTTTTACGGCGAAAGTGTTGCGAGACTTGGAATAATTTTTTTTACAGGAATGTTCTTGAAGAAATTCAATTTTCGATAGGTACCTATTTAGGTTTTAGTTTGAAACTTTTTAGTTGTCGTTTTTCTCTGTTTTTTAACGTTGTTAAAAGAGAGATAGAGCGATTGAGTAGTGCGAATTTCGCATACATACTTGAAAACGTCAAAATGATAGACATAACCACACGTAAATTTCACATAGATCTGACAGATCTAATATTTTTGCGGCTTTTTTGCGCGCCCAAATTGCAGGTACCCCAAATCGAATTCTCAATAGAGTTGTTGTGAAAAATAATATGCATTTACCTACTAGAAACGAAACACAGCGAATGCAACGCGTGTGATTTCACTGTGATTCGTCCCTTGTAAAGCAATGTACCTATTTCTGTGCCTAGTTAAAGCGTTTCATTTTGAATCCAGTATGATGTAGTCCAAGCGAACGGTATAAAACGGAGAGGGCAGAGTGAACCGGGCACTGCAGCGGGATTCTATACGCTCACATAATCAATCAACTTAATCTGTCATCAGTGTGATTGCTTCGTCCGCTCATCTAGCAAACGCGAACTCGATATATATATCTCTTTTCATCTGTCTTTCTATTTCCATCTCTCTTGTGCTCGTTCTGTGTTTTCATTTCTGATGCGTTCGTTGCGATAGTTTGCCCAATTCTAAATTTTTACGAATTTTGAAATTTAACTGGTATTTTATTAGTGTATTTGCCATATGGCACATACACTATTGGCGTCGGTCGGATGGCAGGACCTAGGGGTCGGACCAAAATTTCTCGACGTTTCATAGCCTCTTGAACACTTTGGCACCATTTTTGGAAAAGTCTGTTTATATATGTATATCTATCTATATATATATATATATATATATATATGGGCTATAACTTTTGAAAGAGTTAATTGATTTTGACGAAATTTGGTAGGCACGTTGAAATCCATCACCGCACGAAGCCTATTTAAAAAATGTGCCGAATCGGACCATTTTAAGGGTGGTTTTTAGGGGTTGAAAAATGTTTTTTGGCCTAAAAATGCCGAAAAAATTCTCAGAATCGTTTCAAAAATGAAATTTAACCCTTTAGTAACGATTAAAATGTACTGCTAAAATTTTAATAAAATCGGCTCGACTGGACCGTACTTACAAATTTTATGAAAGCACTAGTTTGCGGATAGTGCTTTACTTACTGAAGGGTGTATTTAATTTGGTACCGAGGTTGCATTGATAAAAATATTGAAATTAAGAAATAAAATATTATTTTAAGGGATGTATTAAGGGGTTAAATTTTTTATTTTGTGCAAAAACAAACTTAAGTTCACATAATAAAGCCACAATGCCAGTATTAGCAAATACACTATATTGTCGGCAGGGTTTTAGCACTGCGACCCGAGTTTTTTTTCTGTTTTGAGGATGGAAACAGTGACGTGGTTGTTTCAATTTTTAACTTTTATATAATAGTGAAACAGATCTGATGTGATATCTGTTCCAGTGGAGTGCGGACTCATTTGTTTACAGTGATTTAATATAAATTTTCATATTTAGGTAAACATGGTTACATGTTGTATTAATTAACGTCTGATTCTAATTGTAATGAAATATAAATTAAATATTGATTGCTAATTCGTATTATTCAATCTAAATTTTCATATGTTGGATGCATTATATTATATTACATTTTTAGTTCAATTGAATTGTCTGCAAACAATAAAACTAATAATTGTAATCCAGATCTAAGGCAATAAGTACAACATGTCTCGTCAGTTGAAATGATATATTATATAATAATAGATTGTGTATCAGGGCGTAATGGCATATTATATTTAAACTAGTTGTGACATTATGTTAAACGATCGTCAGCGAGTTTAACAGTCACACGATTTAAAATAGCATTGCGCCCTAATACACGAGCTGTATTTTTTGTTCTACACCGTATTTATGGGTATAGCGCCTGCAGAAATGGGTCATTTTACGACTGGTGTACACTATACGTGCATGACAAGCAGCTATTTTATATAGAGGGTAGGAGAAAAATAATATTTATTTAGGATAATTTAACAATGTACCTAATATAATATGAGGTAGAGATGGTTCTTATTTATAATTAACCGCTATCGAAAGTCCACCAAATAGAAAAAAAATATTTATGTCAAAAAAATACTTTGTCAGATATCTTTAATATATCACTCAAAGATAAAAAGAGACTAAAAAGTAAAAATAAATATTAGTAAAAAAAACTTTTTAGAGACAAGCTTTTATTTAAATGCACTAAAAAGGAAAAAAAACTTTTAATAATTTAGGTTCATAATTATAAAAGCGTGGGTCGTGACCAATAAACTATCATAGAGTTCACGACCCACGCTTTTATAGTTATGAACCTAAATTATTAAAAATTATTTTTTCCTTTTTAGTAAATTTAAATAAAAGCTTGTCTCTAAAATTTTTTTTACTAATGTTTATTCTATGTAATCCATTACATATTTTAATTAGGTCTTATGGCTCATAGCCTACTACAAAATTGTAAATGTTTTCAATGTTAGTTTCGATAAAACCGTTTACTACTTGTATGAATGTCGCGCCTTTTAATTCTTATTACTTGTATGCTCCAAAATTTTTTACGATACCTATATTTTATTGCAATATGGCACAGTTGTTGGCAGTCCTAGCGATAACGGAAACTAGAAGTTAAACTGTACCGGGCATCTAACTGAAAAAGACTCTAATGCTGCATACCATTTCTATAGAATTTTGAATAGTATGTTATCGCAGATAATTCCTGTATGATTATTTTAAAAATCGAATTCTGGAAATATTGTCTTTCTCTGCACTTCAAATTTACTGCAAGAATTAAATGAATTAAAATATTTCGCAGAAAAAGACATTATTTCCAGAATTTGCTTTTTAAAATAATCAGTTTAATTATCTGCGATTACAAGCCATTCATACAGATTTGACAAAGTTGATCGATATCTTGCATCCATTTCATGAAATGCCCAGTTATATATCCAAAGTTATTTCATTAAATGTCTCTGACTTTTTCTGGGCCTTTCATGAAATGTCCAGTTCCACGTAATGGCCGCGACAGATATACTAATAATAATAATTTTCATACACCATTTTAGACCTCAAAATTTTATTGCGAAGCCTGCTCGTTGAGGCATAGTGTTGATTTGTTTCTTTTGTTTTTAAAAACAGTAGCAGCATCCATGTTGCGTCCAGAGTCGAACAAATGAAGTGAACGTTGTCTTTGCAGTAGAGTCTCGTATATAGGAAGCCAAGTCCTGTCATCGACAGACGGCGGAGCACGCTTCACCGGATAGGTGTACTCTCCGTCCAACATTGTGTGAGTGTTCCGTATACAGCTGGACCAAAAAAAAAAATATATATTTTTTTCCCCACTAAATCCTAAGAACTCTATTTGTATCAATTTTTATGGCCGGTATTGAGGAAGGCCCAGGGGTCTCAACGTAACAAGGGCTTCCTTCAGAAATATATTTTTTAAATATTTTTCTTAATCTCACTATATCATGTGATGCTTGGAAATTGCTATTTTGCTGCGATATTGATTCTAAAATGATATTATGATATTTTCGGTTGGACTTTAATCGCCAGGTCACACAGGTACCTGATATGCATACATAGTTTGATTTGTACGTATTTGTGCTCCATATATAGGTAATTATATGTACAACGTACCTATAAAATGAAGCTTTGTCTATTGTGTCAAAATACAATTTTTATTTTAACATTTTTATTGTATCTCATGGTCATAAGAAACCAAAAGATTTTTTGAAGTTATTCTTCTTAACGCACGTTTGGAATGGAGACCTAAATCACAAAAAAAACGTAACGAACTCGATCTTGGAACGCGGCGATGCAACGCACCTCATTGGCTAGGCAGCACGTATTGTTGATATACAGTTTCAATAGCTTTTATATGTAAATAAATTTGATTTTATATACACAATGCGTAAGAAGCATAGCTTCTGTCGGGTGTCCCACGACACCTCATGACTTTTTTAATTTTTGTCTCATAATTGTGCGGGTAATAAATTGTGACTCGTATGTTACGTTCTGATATCCATTTCCGATTATATATAATTTGACAACTTCTATTGTATAACATATTATTCTTTTGAATCACTCGATATAATAATATCATATGCGCATATACCTACGTAATGTATGTAGAGTTGAGATACGGCTTCATAGATGTCATTTTCAAAGCTTCTCAGTTCAATCCAAGCGTATATTTCGCATTTCTAATTTACTAGTTTATTCTTAACGACGCAGTCGTCTATTTACTTTAATGTGTGCCCACTTACTCTACTCCACCGTGCCTTCCCCTTGTGTTTTATTACACCTTTCTGTACTGTTTTATAAAGTCCCTTTTAACTGTAATGTGAACTGATGAAACCTTTGACTTCAAAAGATTGTTATAGAGAAGCAAACTGTTTTGATAGTTTAACTATGTCGACGTCGTTGACATTTTTGTTTGTAGATACTCTGGTTTTGTTTTATTACTGTACTTTAAGTAAATGTGAGGAGAAATAGGGGCATGTATAATAAAAAAGAGGACGATGTCATTAGCTTATGGTCGCCTGCAACCATAATGCTTTTATCTGAGTTTAAATTACGACCACATTATTTTGAGTTAACTGCTTTGAGCTAAAATTTTTTAAATTTCCAAACAATTCAGTTAACTTTTTTCCTAAATAAGTAAAGTTTAAAATCTCTCAAATCTTTTTTTCAAATTTATTTTTTTTTCCAATTCATTTTTTCAAATTCATTCCTAGAAAAAGAAGTAGGTACTGTCAAGGGCCATAAATGGTTTTCACACAGAAAAGAAAATAACAATGAAAAAATTTAATGAAATAAAATGAAAAAAAAATCTGTAAATCGGTTCACCCTGCAGGCCATCCCTGGAACTTCCCGCTATTTTCAAACGCTTTGAGTTCGAAGCACTTGATAATATACCCAGCTCAAAAATCTGAAAATTGCTGATAACAACATTATTTTAATTTTTGAAAAGCTATAACTTTTGAACACTTTGTTCGATTTTGATCTTTAAAATGGCATTCGACGCAGTTTTTAAGCTCTAAAAATATTGTAAGAGGTACAAAATCGATTGGTTGAGTAATCTCGAAGTTATTTTGAAAAAACACTTTTTTCGAATTCTGTTGACTACGATATCTTTCGAACGGATTAACCGATTTTGATCCCTCTTAGCGGCTTTCAACGCAGTTTTCTGAGGAGAAGAGTTGATTAGATTATGAAATCAATCGGTACAATATTCTAGAAGTTTCGAATGCCGCAAATAGCTGTTCGATCGGTCAAGCCGTTCAAAAGTTATGAGAGGTTTACATACACGCGCGCACACACACACACACACACGCACTGACATCATCGTAAAAATAGTCAGAATAGCTTCCTAGGATCACAAAACGTCGAGATCTGATGAAAACTCGATTTTCGAAAATCGGGGTGAAATCAATAACTTCCTTATTTTTGAAAATTTTCAATTTTCTTAGCGGGAATTTAAAAATTATTAAGTACTATATATATTACCATGGAACACGAATTCGTTTAAATCTATTGTTGCCATTAATTTTAAATCGTAGAAGAAAAATCAAATTAAAGTTATACAGAGTTTTCCTTCAACTAATTCTTTAAAGACCAAAGGATCATGTGTATACACTTTTAATCTTTTTGCCCATCTTGCGACGCAAGCATGACTGATGCTGAACTCTGATTCACAAATCGGGTCGTGTCGTGTGAAAAGGGCATTTCTTATTATTGTCACTGGAATCGTCGGTTAAATATCGTGTGATTTCTGTAGAATAAATCACGTATATGATTTTTATCATGCGGTTATTACCATCGTTTTTATCGTATCGCGCATATGTGAAAACTACTGATATACGCGACTGCAGTTTTTCGCCGACGATAAAAATCATATAACTGCCGCATTGTGTGAAAACGGCCTTAAAGTTTTAAATTTTAAACTTTGTTTAATTTCTTACAACTTTAAATGCTTGTAAGTTGTAACTCATCAACTGTAGCTCAGTCAATGAGTGCTTTATAAAGAGGGATCTAGCCGGAAAGTCAATAAGCGCAAAAACTGACTTTGGGAATTTATTTGAACTGGTTAATAAAAAAACATATTAAAAGTACTTGACCCTCGGGTGGACGCAAGAGGGGGGGGGGCACTTCAAAGGTTTTTCGCGTATATATCTCGAAAAAGTTAGGCCTACGAAAAAATTCTATGCATAAAAATTGTAGCTGACAAAATTTTCTATATTTTCTGTATTTGAGGTTTTTTTTCTATCTTCAACCGTTAACAAGTTATGTACGCTTCTAAAAACCGCTATTTTTCGAAGAAATATTTTTTGCACCACATTTTTTTGCCGAACTTCTCTCTTCAGCGCCTCAGCCTTTCATTTTATAAAAAAAGTTGTAGAGAATTAAATTTAATTTAAAATGGTATATCAGTTTACCATTTTATCTTAACTTGATCCAAAGTTTTCAGAAGCGTGTAACTCGTTAACGGTTGGAGATAGAAAAAACCTCAAATATAGAAAATATGGGAAATTTTGTCAGCTACAATTTTCATGCATGGAATTTTTTCGTAGGGCCAACTGTTTTCGAAATTATAATATGTAGCTGTTATTGCATTCGAATCTGAAACTACTCACTGTTTGTGAGGTTAAAATAACAAGCTTCTGGTTTAGTTTTATAAAAACTACAATTTGTACTGAAAAACTGGACCTATGCAAAATAAGTTCCTGCAAACTTACATTAGCTCACCTGTACCAACATGTTATATTATGTATAGTGTACTACACACATATATAGCTTCGTCTCGTAGCTCTTTCCCGACTTAAATCCAGCTTATCCCGAATGTAATTTTGAATCTTTTGAAAGTATCCCCTCTGCGTTCCTTTCGTCATCATCGGCCAGCTCGGCCTTATACCGATATTATTGCTTATACCGACTTATGTGTAACTTCATAATATGTCGACTCTCAACATTAGGGCTGGGTTATATTGAAAATTAAATATCATCTATCAACATTATTGACGTAGTCTATCAGTGTCGCTTAATGGTTTTTGAGGTTAATGATTTTTAGGAGTACTATATATGGTTAAATTGGTGTAAAATTGAAACAGATACATACAGTAAAGTGATATGTGAGCCATTTATTTTCCTCGATTATTTGGTTGTTACAGTTGATTTGATTTTGTAAAATTATTTCATAAACAAAGAGGTACTTAACTTCGCGACGGTACCGTTAGCATAGTTTTATGAATGGTAACTATGGTAATAACACCGGTACCGTCGCAAAGCTACGTAAGTATCTTTAATCTATGTAAAAAAATTCATTTTCGTCCAACACATCGAATTGATCCGATATTATTTAAACGGACTATTAACATCAGTGAACGTTTGATGAAAGTTCATGTAAAAAATTATTATGTTTGTGAAAAATTCATAGAGAGGATAAAAACTTCATTGTAATGAAAGCAATTTCATTATAAATATGAAAAAGTAATGGGTTAAAAAAGTATGAACTTTTTCATTGATGCAACTTACCTTTTCAGTTCAGTGCAAAATTTCGTAATGCTTTTCTTATGATGGAAATTTTATGTGCAAATTGTCTAATGCATGCTTTTATGGATAGTAATTAATATACCAATACGTATAGGTATTTTGTATATTATATTGCTCTTCCTTGGGACACGTCGTATGTCTTATTATGTGTTGGTGTTCAAACATATTTTATTGATGTTATCATTTTGAAAAAAATACGTATTGTTAGTTAATATCGATGTAACTAACCCAACCTTACTTCAACAGTAATGTTCTGTCTCTCTTATATTGAAGTATCCTAGGAGGAAGTTCTTATATTATTATTTTCTCTTCTCTGGTCTTTTTTTACTTTATATATTTTCTTAGACAATAAATTAGTTATGTTTTATACTGTTCATTGCATTCATGTGATGTATGGTTTTCTTTGCCAGTAACTTATCATATAAACTTATTGTTATGGTACATATTTTAAAAAACTCATAAACTTATAAAAGTTAAAAGAAAATCTTCTGTTTCAGCAGGACTTAAAAATTAAAAACAATTGATAACAATTATCATCAACTAGAATAAAACCACTGTTTATAGTGCTGAATCCTACCGATGAAATTGGGTAAACACTAAACATTAATTGTGACAATAACGAAATTAAATAATTGAGATAAACATTTTTTCAAAACATAAATTAAAACTTCACGCAAAATGCATCAATCAACTTAATATTTATGACAAAGCATTAATAATATCGATGACGAACAAGTTGTTGCAGTTGATAAATCATTTGATGAAATGGGATGAATTCTGTTGAAGATAAAAGCGTGCCCTCGAACTCAATTCTCTCTCTCTCTCTTTCTCTTTCTCTGCTTCTCTCTCCAATATCACTCAAAATAAACATGAAACATTAAAAAACCTAACCATGTATAAAAAATACGACAAAACGTTCCACGCGCGCATTTACTATACGGCCACTTCAAACTTCATTTTATATAAAAATGACGACAGACACATAGACATATGTGTTCACAGGCTCCGACATAAATCAGCAGTCAATTTAGAAATTTACTTTTTAGGGTTCCACAGCAAAGTGGTGAAAAAGAGAACCCTTATGGTGGAGCTTCGTTGTTGACTTGTTTGTCTGTATGTCACAGTCGATTTTATAATATAAGAACCTACGTATTATGCTGTAGACAGTAACTCAGTGGCGGATTTACCAGCAGGCTGAGTAGGCTGGAGCCTAGGGCGGCAGATTTTAGGGGCGGCAAATTTGGGTCCAAATTTTTTTAACATTGGAAATGTTTATGTTCGTATATGGGGGCAGAGTTACGAGTTTTCGTTCAAGGCCAAAAGACAACGGTGTCGCGATCAAGTGAGGAGCAATCATGCAAAATGTTAATAAATACTGTAGAAAAATCCCTTTAAAAGTTAAGTAATCAAGCAAAAGTGAACGCGTATATAACAGAAGAATAATAGGGTTATTCCTGACAAAACTAAACAGTGCATTGATAACTAATGTGTGTATAATAAACAGTTAATTATGTTTCATATATGCTGTTATCATTTCCAATATCCTCGATGGTTGCAAGGATTGCGAAATCTGTGAATTTTTTTTATGTCTTAGAGAAATTAAAAAGATTCATCACATCGATCTCCTAGTTCACAATCATACTAATTACGGGAAAAAGGTGGTGTAATTAGGATGATCGATAGTGCACAAATCATAAAGTTACAATTTCATTAACAAAAAAATTTTAATTTATTTGATTGTGAGCTAGGGTATCGAGTTGTAGAGGTCGGTAGGGGCGGCAAAATTTGAATAGCCTACTGGCGGCAAATGTGTAAATCCGCCACTCGTGTACCCAAAATTGTTTCTTTATTATCTTATTAATTTAAAAATTCTTGTAATCGAAGTTGTTTAAGCTTAACTTTTCGTATTAAACGATGTATGTAAGGCCACTGATCTTTGGTATTATGACGTTGTTATCAATAAACTTACTACTGTACGTTTCGATTATACCTTTAAAATCAAGTGTTTGTTCATGCCAGACCCTGTATATATAACATTGAACATGATACATCCATCATTTAACTAGCACTTGCAGCACGTATTGTATAATATGTATATGGAGTCCTACATGCATATTATAATAGGGCTGGGTAAATTTTTCATTCTGTACCTAATATACCTGCATAATACATCGAGTGAGCCTTACACCAACCTTATACAACATATTGTTATAATTGTTATAATGTTGTCATTATTGAAACTAAATTTTACTGTGTAACTTTTTAGTATTGCGTACGAAGTTATACTTCCTCCGAGTGTCGCGTCATACACATTTTATTAGCAAAATAATCAATAACAGTATGAACTGCATTCTTTAAAAGTAAAAGAAAAAAATAGTTACCTACCTTGAATCTAATCTCTTATAATATGATGATAAATAATAGTTTTATACGGCTGAAATACAATTGAAAAATTTTTCGTTGGAAAGCAGCCAATTATATAATTGTTTCGAAACATATTGGAAAAAATCATTTTACCAACCAGTGGTCACAGTCAGGATTCTAACCTGAACCTTTCCACTTTCGCGGCGGAATGAGCTTACAATACTCAACCGTGACATGATTGCTAAATTAATATTCTCCTTATTATGCTTCAGAATCAATAGATTTTCACTACATGCGAGTGTCAATTCATATATGCTAATTCAATAGCTATGATATGAAGTGAATCCTCGTACCAGCGAGAGCCCAACCACTTTCACTTTCACTTTCATGTTGGGCTCTCGCTGGTACGAGGATTCACTTCATATCATAGCTATTGAATTAGCATATATGAATTGACACTCGCATGTAGTGAAAATCTATTGATTCTGAAGCATATAAGGTAATATTAATTTAGCAATCATGTCACGGTTGAGTATTGTAAGCTCATTCCGCCGCGAAAGTGGAAAGGTTCAGGTTAGAATCCTGACTGTGACCACTGGTTGGTAAAATGATTTTTTCCAATATGTTTCGAAACAATTATATAATTGACTGCTTTGCAACGAAAAATTTTTTATAGTATGATGATGCTCAGGTAGCTACTTAGTTAGCGAAACACACTTTTAATTTTCAATTTATTGTGCTGGTATTTTGAAAAAAAATCATTTTTTTATTTTTCCGCATCATTATCGATCCCACAATGAGCCTATAAACGACTTTTTTTGTTAAATCATTGGCATGATATTAAATTATGCCGTTGTATTTTTTTGTCTAGCACATAAAACGGCTTTACATTAAATTTTTAAAGTTGGTTAAATAAATATTTTTCTTTCAAGGGGCTGATATCATTGGCGCCAAACATCGCGGTCTCATTCTGGCTCTGCGAGATCAGTGTACAGGGAATGTAGGCAGTCTGGTTACATAGAGTGCTTATATAATATTTGTAGCGAACGGGCTTCGACTCTAATGATGTAAGCAGTTATTAATATTTAAAAATTTGTATCTCCGTAAATACTCAACGGTTTGAAATGAAATAAACCACATTGTATTTGTGGCAATGCTTTCTAATAGGTCATTGTTTTCTAATCTGTGGTCCGCGGATCCCTGGGGGTCCGCGAGCATATATATGTTTGGTGGTCCGCGGTCCCATACGCATCTATCTTACTTAGAGCATTAACAAAAATAAATAAATTACCTACGCCAAACACCTCGTAATTATTAGTTGCAAAAAAGCAGCACCAACCTTCTCATTAATGTTTTTCTTCGAAAAAGTTTGTTTTTTGTTTTTTAATTTAATGAAGGAATACTAAAATATATATAATATTGTCCGAAAATTGCACCTTTTTTTCACTCAGGGGTCCTTGGCATTATGCTTGATTTCCTTGGGGGTCCGCGGCTGAAAAAGGTTAGGAACCGCTGTAATAGGTAATAGTTTATATTAATTATCTTTCTTTTATTTTTTACAGCCTCATTCCTTCTGTTATCATCGGATATCTTTGAAACACTGTCCATTTGTTTATGATAATTCTCTTTTCCGGTAGAGTCCATCCTTGCAGGAATACTAGGAGCAGGAGTGTAACTGCACAAGTACAGCAGGACACACACATACACACACACGCTATACGCTCAACTCAGAGCCTGCTATGGGGTAGCAAAACAATAGACGGCTATGATTAATATCCCAGAGCGATTAAACAAACGATGTCATTATGAAAATATGATACACATCAGCTAGGAGAGCTGTATCGTGGTACGGTCCGTGCCGTTGAGAGTATACGGTATATAGTGCTGCCATGACGTCACACGTCATCAACTCATTCAACATTCAAACCCCCCTGCCTGCTCCCCCATCCCTCGCGACTCATCCGGCTTCGTTGTGCTAGTTTGTACACCTTAACTTGTTGAAATTTCTTAAGTTTACATCGAAAAATTGACAGAAAAAATATCATTTCATATCATCAAGTCATGAATGAACGCTGATAAAAATATAAGTATTTTCTGACTAAAAAAATTAATAAATCAGACCAGTGCAGGTATGTGTGGCGGTTGAGTCGAAATGCTAACATCAGACCAGTGTACGTGTGGCGATTGAGTCGATAACGCTAACATCAAACCAATGTGTGTGGAGGCGGCCGAGTCGGTAATGCTAACATCAGACCAGTGTACGTGTGGCGATTGAGTCGATAACGCTAACATCAAACCAATGTGTGTGGAGGTGGCCGAGTCGGTAGTGCTAACATCAGACTAGTGTATGTGTGGCGGTTGACTTAATAACGCTAACATCAAACCAATGTGTGTGGAGGCGGCCGAGTCGGTAATGCTAACATCAGACCAGTATATGTGTGACTGCTGAGTCGATAATGCAACATCAAACCAATGTGTGTGGGGCGGCCGAGTCGGTAATGCTAACATCAGACCAATATATGTGTGACTGCTGAGTCGATAATGCAGCATCAAACCAATGTGTGTGGAGGCGACCGAGTCGGTAATGCTAACATCAGATCTGTGGGTGCAGTGTAATGGTTAAGTCGAGAGTTAACAAATTTTTATATTAATTAGCAATTAGTGAACTTCTAGAGAAGCGACATCTCGTAATGACGGGATTGAACCTAGACAAGTATTCACTATGACGTAAGCTACTGCGTGCCATACAAATTATATATTACGACTGGAGTGCGTAGCGCTTTCATAAACAATTTAATGTACATAAAAACTGAACATTAAAATGAATTAAAATTGGAATGTTAATAAACTGAAATTAATATTCTTTACATGCTATAATATTTTTTTCGTGTTAATGGGTTATTGTGGTGAGAATTTCAAAATTATTGTTGGCACTTTCTTAGTTTACGTTTTTTTTACAAGTTCTGATCATATTTTTAAAAAGTGAGAACTAAAAATGTTTAAAATAAAAAGGAAAATAACTAGATAATTTTAGCCCATTTAAAAAGTTTTTTGAGGCTGATAGGCTGTGTCCACTGACAAATAAATAATAATGTATGGTTTCTCTATTACAAGTCCCCAGTTCTCGGGTTCTAGCCCGAGAGCTGGTAAAAGTGTCAATTGAATTTTCAATTTATTATTAAAAAAAAAAGAAAATAATAATAATAATGAATTGAAAATATGAATTGGTGCTAGGCCCAAATAACCTTAGCTGTTGGTGGTCTTTAAAATACAAATGACAAATAAATAAATAACACAAAACTGTCCGACACACGTAGCCTGTGCAGCGTGTATTCTTAAAAAAAATACAAAACTGTCACATTGTTGGTTTATAAACTTACTAACTACATTTTATTTTTTTTAAAGGGCTAACATTTTTAAATTATTTTTCTCTTTATTTAAAACATTTTCACTTGTTACGTTTTAAAAACTACAACTTAAAAAAATGGACAGTATAAGAGAGTGCCAAAAATCATTTTGAAATTCGTAGTAGAAAAACCATTAAAGAGCTGACAAAGTTTATTTATAGCTTTGTTCCAACCACTCTGAAAACCATAATATTACCGTCACGCTCATGCGCAGTGGATAGAACGCGTTCCAACCGAACTTGTGATTGTATGTGAACGATTCTTAAACCGTTCCAACCGAATTTGTGATCGTTTGTGAACAGTTTCCGAACGATAATTTCGGTACACGGTCTAGACATGAAACCAAAATGAAACTGTGAAACTGACATGCGCATTAAGCACTTCGTTTGTCACTGTTCAATACCAACTAGAGACAGTTGTTTATTCATTTGTAATTTGTTTTATTTTGGTTTTGTCTCGTCTCTGTTCAAATACCTCTTTAGTCTTCATTTGAGATTTGTTTTGTTTTTCCAAAATTATTAATTTAAATATTTTTATTTTGATTCCTAGTTAATAAAATTTAATTATAGGTATTTATATTCGAGTAATTCCAAAAATTTTCAATAAGTAGGTAAATGTTAGACAAACAATACCATTTTTAACAAACGGTCAAAAACATCACGACTACAAATTAATAATTTGCATATTTTTTATTTCCAAAATAAAATGTAGTTAGCATATTTTATCAAAAAATGTTTTTAACAGTTAAAACATTTACGTTTATTTATTTATATTATTCTTACGACTAGCCATCAAATAAGTTATTCACTTTTTTAAAAATGTTTTTAACAACAAAAAAAGCCTAAAATGAGGAATTTACATTTGACAAATGACAATTAATAATATATTTTGATCACTTGATGCATGAAGGCTATGATTTGATGCACAAAAGCGTTCCAACCAATGTCTATGTTTGTATCGTCACAGAACTGTGCTAAATCGACGGATGCGCACAAAACCGATCAGTTTCGTTACCGTTTCAGAAGGATCCATTTATAGCAAGTTGGAACAGAGCTTATATTATTATATACCTATCAAAGTTTATATCTATGAGGCGTACCTACTTAGATAAAAAATGCACTACCTATATTAAATTATTTAACAAAGATTTTTATCTTGTCAGCAATGTTACTTTCTAGCTGATTCTTCACTTGACACTTGGTAGAACATACTTATTGCGAGATGTATGTTGAGTACAATTTAATTATTAGAAACGAAGTTAGTATACGACAAATAAGTATTACCTATACTTTCACTTGTCTTCACAAATTAACGCTTATCAAGTATAGTACTAAACTGTAAGATTCCATGGCGTTGTTTTATTTACATAATAATTATTATGTGATAAGGACGACTATTGCTCGAAAACCTATACCGAATTTCCAATTACCCGTTTTCTATTATGTTAGTCCACGTGTTCGAACAGTCAACAGCAACGGTTTTGTGCACACATTCCTAGGTAGTGATAGTTGGATAAAAGAAACCCATCATTGGATTATGAGGAAAAAGGCATAACGAAAATAAAATCCAACATCGTGAATATATAATTTACATAAATCTGTTTACACAATGCTGGCAATACTGTATTTGTTACATGGACGGAAGCACATGCATATCAGAATGCATTTTAAATATGACGCATAATTTCGCTGAAAATCAACTAGTAGGTAATATCTAACTGATCTTGAGAATCATTTAAGATCCATTTGATGAATAACATTTAAATCTACACTGACGTAATGTGGTCGAATTAAACCGACGACCTGCAGATAAAATCTGGCGTCTGCTGTTTTGAAAAATAAATGCAGTAAAGCACGGATAATTTGGAACTGTATTGGATTTTTGACGTTTTAAATTTTAAAACTTCCCGCTTAGAAAATTGCAAATTTTCAAAAATTTGGGAAGTTAGGTTTCTGTCCTAATTTCGAAAATTGAGTTTTCAACAGATCTCGACATTTTGTGGTCCTAGGAAGCTATTCTGACTATCTCCAAGTGGTCGTGTATGTATGTATGTATGTATGTATGTATGTATGTATGTATGTATGTATGTATGTATGTATGTATGTATGTATGTATGTGTGTTTGTAAGTATGTAAACCTTGAATAACTTTTGAACGGATCGAGCGATTGAGATCGGGTTTGCGGCATTCGAAAGAGTTTTACTCAATTTAGATTTTCTAAAAATTTGAACTTAAACGATCAAGTAGATTTTCAGAAATCTCAAAAATAAAATTTTTGAAAAAATGTTTTTTTTAATAACTTTGAAAATTCCAAAATATTATCAGCTTTTTTTTCTGGTTTCACGTCCATTGTTGATATAATATAGCAGTTGTTAACGGGAATGTGGACAGGTACTCAAATCAAACACCTTATTGAGCTGCGTATAACGTTTCGCCGGTAATTCCAGCTTCTTCAGATACTAAAAATTACATTAATTAACAAACATGTATATATAATAAAAAAATATAAAAAAAAGGTTTTTAGGTTAAGTATTACCTTAGCTGAATGATGTTTGTGTTATTATTTAAAATAGTCATTATGATATTGATAATATGCATATTGTATATCCAAAACACAATAGGAAAATATTTTATCTATATATATTTTTTTTTTTTTGTTTTTTTCTAAAAAAAAAAAAAAAATATAGATAAAATATTTTCCTATTGTGTTTTGGATATACAATATACATATCAATATCATAATGACTATTTTAAATAATAACACAAACATCATTCAGCTAAGGTAATACTTAACCTAAAAACCTTTTTTTTATATTTTTTTATTATATATACATGTTTGTTAATTAATGTAATTTTTAGTATCTGAAGAAGCTGGAATTACCGGCGAAACGTTATACGCAGCTCAATAAGGTGTTTGATTTGAGTACCTGTCCACATTCCCGTTAACAACTGCTATATTATCAGCTTTATTCTCCAATAAACTGCGTCGAATGTCGCAAATCCAATCCCAATCTGGTGATTCGTTCGAAAGCGATATCTCATATCGTTGTCGAAAAATTTTCAAAATAATTTTTAGACATTTGAAACGAATCAACCAATTTGACAGGTTCTTGCGCTCAAAATGTAGGTATTCAGATTGAGTCTTGAATAGCTCTTTCGATTGCTGAAAGGTTTAAAATAAGTCGATTAGTTGAAAAGATTTGCACAGCTAACATTTCTTTTTTGTCGAGCTCGAAGACAGCGGGAAGTTTCAACCGTTTTGAAATTTTTTTCGGTGTTTTCGGGCCTAAATTTTTTAACACCTGAATGCAACCCTTTTATTAGTCCGATTTCAGCCATTTTAAATAGGCTTCGTACGGCACTGGCGGAACTAGGATTTAAAACTGGGGTGGACCGAGTCCCACTCTGTCTGATCAGTTTTAGTTGAGAATACATTGAGAAACTTAATTTTTTTAAACCTTTATTTCTAGGGTAGACCAGACGGTACTTTGGAGTGGGCCGGAATCACCTACCCCCCTCCCTTTAGTTACGCTTATGTCGTGCGAATCCATGTGTACCAGATTTCGTTTAAGTCGATGAGTCTCACACACAATAAGTAAACATTATTTTCAAAAAAGGTACTAAGTCGTTCAGAATGATGTGAAACTTAAAGATTTAGCCCCTAGGCCCTGCCATTTGACCGTCACCAATAATATAGTATCTAGTGTATGCAGTGCCATATATACTATGTATATATGCAAATTATACACTAATAAAATGTGCTTGTGTCACAGTTTATAGCACGAATTACTTATTCATTTTAAATAGAATTAACAATGCATTATTATATTTCCAATTTTCTATGGTCAATACACGAGGAACGAACCTAAATCAAATAATAAACACATTATAACAGAGAACATACTGAAATGCGTGTTTATATTGTATTGTATTGTGGGGGAGAGGGTTAAAGTGACAATTATTGTGTATCCATGACTACACGACGATGTGGTAATTTGAATTAACCCTTCTCCCCCTAAATTAAAAGTTTTTACCGCAGAAAAATCACCCTTCATTTATTACGACAGAGTTTCTGAGGCTGCATGTGAAGGACTCAATATACTTTTTAATTTAAATGTCGACTGCTGTGGTGCTTGTTATATATTATTAAAATATAAAGACTGCTATGAATTTGTCACAAGTTTTCTCTATCTTTTTTATAAAACACAATCAGGTACTTTATAATTTTATTGCTATTTTTGATAATGTCACAATTTTTGACAAAATTTGAGAATTCTGTATCTTTTTGAGTGTGAGGGGTGATTATAATTTAAACCAAGAGAGATATTAAATTTTATGTTTTTATAGAATTCAATTTTTCTATAAAAAACTTAATTTAAAAAAGATTGGGAAATTTTACGTGGAAGTTACATATAACATTTTAATTAGCGTATTTTTTAAATACTAGAGGCTTTTAATATTAATTGACTTTTCAACCAATTTTTGTAATATTTATGATTTTTTAAATCAAACTAGTATTTATTATTTTTACACTTTGCAGATTACAAATTTTACAAAAAGCGGAAATCTTTGCTTTTGGCTAAGTAAAGCGCGCAAACTTTGTTTTGCAATAAAATAACCTGAAGTTTAAAAGCTGTCGAAGTTTTCATTAAGCTTTCATATTTTATTAGTTGTGAACTTTTCGCAGCGGAACAATTTATGTTACTTTAGAGTTTAGAGTCTTAGGAGTATACTATATAACATTTAAAAATATTTATACATATACTAGCGAGAAATTAATCAAAATAAAATATAGTCTATATCATTCAGGGTTAGAGTAGCTTTCTATTAGTGAAAGAATTTTTAGAATCGGTTCAGTAGTTCCAGAGATAAGAATTTATGATTTATTATCCCCCCACCGCAAGAATATCTCCCTCTCCCCCCCGAAAGAATCTACCCCCTTGCCACCCTGCGAGAATATCTCTCCTTGCGAAGTATTTATAATATTAGTAGGATTCCGCCAATACGGTAAAATGCAAATTAATTGCAGAATTACGTCTCCCTACTACTATGCCAAAGATAGAATATAATTTTTTTTTTAAATGTATCTATATAAATAAATATGAAAAAAAAGAAAAATTTCGAACCCAGGACTTTATGCATACAAAGCCGGCACGCTACCGCATCTCTATTATAGTGTGGTACTTGATATTAATTAGGAATATCGTAATTTTTATTGGAGATAAAGACCCAGCCTATAAGATATAGATCTGCAAAGTTTCATTAAAATCTGTCCAGTGGTTTTTACGTGATGCTCAACGACGAACGCTATCATTTTATTTTTATTTATATAGATGAACGATTTATTGTAAATGAGTTCTGTTTATAAAGCTCGATTTCGGAATTGGTGATTTTACAGATATTTAATCTGCAGGTATGGACATTAATTGTCGATTCTGCAAAGAAACATTTTCATGTTCTTCCCTTTGAATTACAGTCTAATTAACTCTAGGTATAACAAAAGTCAAGGGACTGAGCAGTTTCTTTCGTTACAAAGAATTCTCTTTATTGGGATACGTCAGATGGGTAGAGCTTAAAAAACATGGCGGAGTTCGGGGAAAATTTCATATACGAGGTATAGTTTTGCGTGTAATTTAGTGATTTTCAAAGTAATAAGAAATGAGAAATATAAGTGCAATTTGTGTTTGGGCCGGTATGAATCCTAAACAAAGGAATTTCATTGAAGGAGAACGAATTCTCAAAGCTGGACATATTATCAAAATTGTGGGAGATATTACGAGAAAAATGAGCTGTCAAAAGTAGTTATCTTGTTTAAAAACATCAAAATTAAAAGAAAACTCCCACGAAATTAATCGTCCGTTCAATGCTCCCTTTATAGCTGGGTTAGGTGAATAATATAAACATAATTGCAACATTTTCATATTATAATAAGTAAGTTTCTAACCTCAAAATATTTGTATACATATCTTTGTTGCTAAGTTTGTCTGTCATCAGTTGTCTAACTATTTGGTATAGTACAGTATGATAATAAGTACATCTTATTATTATTATAAAAATTTTTTTAATTCATAAAAACAGTTTCTTCACATTTCATTAGAAAATAATTCGCTGTAAAGTAAGTTTTACAAGGCAATAACTGATAGTGTTTAATGCCATATGATATTAAAAAACGTCGCGAATTCCATTTTCGACAAACTTTTTTATTTTTGTAATAAACAATTTCACAATAATTTTGCACTGTTAGCATGCAAATTTTTCCTTGATTCGAGTAAATTTTTCTACCACCAGATGTCATATGCCCATTCGACTAGGTAGAGATTTTTTCGTTATAGAAAGTTCCGTTATAAAGAGTTTTGGGAACAGTACCTATATTATTATTGAATTTGAAGTTGCTATAATTAAATATAGCAATGTGATCCTTGAAAACAGTGTAGAAATTGTCAGAAGTGAGCACTTCCTTGGCACATAGGATCAATAAAAGCAATACTGATTAATTCAAAATTTGCATTTAATAACTAACGTTTCGGTATTCTTCATACCATCTTCAGAGTCTACAAGAAAAATTATAATGTTGATACAATGGTTGTATGTAAACGTGGGTGAGAATATGTATATGGTGAAAAACAATTATTTTGTGGAAATAAAGTTAAAATTAACAAAAATTGAAATATGTTTTTATCTTACCAAAATATATTATTATTATTAAGACCACTAACAGCTAGGTTTATTGGGGTCTAATACCAAGAAATGTTCAGTTTTTATTTAAGTTATAAAGCAAAAGTCTATTTGATAGTCTAACCCTTCAGATTAAAACTTAGAGCTCGAGAGTCTGCAGTAGATGAACCATAATATAGGTAACTGAGTACTGACGCAATCGCAGTTGTACTATAAGAAGGCTTTTTGTAAATTATAGACGCTTGCCAGCTTAGATCATTAACACGTTTTTATTTGTTTAGTCAGAGTGCATTTTCATACAATGATACCTATCTATTTAATTTGTCTTCACAATTAATCCAATCAGCGAACAAATAGTAGTACTATGATATTGTTGCAAACAATTCAGTTTGTCTTTGACGGTCATTTGTCAAAGGACAACCAATAGAGGTTCTGTATATTCACGTTGGCAATTATTCTGATTGCATATTATATACGGTTAAAGAGGTCAGTGTTCTATACTGCAAAGACACAGAATACGTCCTACGACAGATAGACCGAGAGCCCACCGTCAGATTTTCTATGTATCGAATACATAGACAAATTTGTCTGTGTGAGTTAGCATTCGGGCAGACAAATAGGAAGCCTATTGGCATCCGTCAAATGGGTGGAACTTAAAAAACATGGCGCATAGGACGGGAAATTTCCTATACGGGGTATACTTTTGTATGTAATTTTGTGATTTTCAAAGCGATAAGAAATGATAAAATATATAAGTGCAATTTGTGATTGGGCCGGTACGAATCCTAAACAAAGGAATTTCGTTCAAGGAAACGGATTCTCAAAGCCGAACATATTATCAAATGTCAGAAATATAACGAGAAAAATACATGAAAAATGAACTGTCAAAAGTAGTAATCTTTACGGCATATTGCTTAAAAACATCAAAATTAAAAAAAAATCTCCACGAAATTAATTATCCGTTCAATGCTCCTTTAAGACTGTGTTAGGTGAATAATGCAAACCCATAACTGCAACATCATATGTTATATTGTAATAAGTAGGTAAGTTACTAACCTCAAATTATTTGTATACACATAATTAGTCCTAATTTTGTCAATATTCAGAGATTTAACTATTGTAGTACAGTATGATAATGAGTACATCTTATTATTAATATAAAATATTTTTTTAATACAAAAATACAGTTTTTCCACATTTCATTAGAAAATAATTCGCTGTAAAGTAAGTTTTACATTTAAAGCCATGATATTAGAAAACTTCGCGATTTCAATTTTCAATAAACTTTTTGTTTATTTTACTTGTTTTATTTTTGTAATAAACAATTTCACGATAAATTTGCACTGTTAGCATGTAAAATTTTCCCTCGTTTTGAGCACAATTTTCTGCCACCAGATGTCATATGCTCATTTGACGGACCCCAATATTATTATTATTATTATTATTGCACATACCGCTAGACTACTAGCGGATGTGCTCTATTATCGCTTTGCGCGTGAGTGCTGAGCTTCGTTCATACAAGAAGTTATATCTAAGTTAATTTCGCACGATATCCATTCAAATTGTAGCTTTTTGAAAAGGGAAGGTTCTGTCCTATTTAATGAAACCATTTTTAGATTGATTCGAGTTCATAATTACTCCTAAAATTGTAATTGAATATTGCGAACAGCAGTTGTCGGTTGATCTGTATCTACGTACGTACGTACGTTCGAGCTCTACAGCACGCAATTCTTGACGAATCGCTTTGGTTTATGTTTTATTCGCTTTGTTTTCTATCAGACTAGAACCCTATTTAAATTTACTAAAATGCGTTCACGACTTTAATTTTTATAAACAATTTTTTATTATTTTTGACAGCTAATAATAATTATATATTATTGTACAATGTACAGTATAAATTATTGTAGAAAAACTAAGTGCTACTACACTGCTATACGATAAAAGTAGCTGATCATCCGTCGAGCTCGTGGAGTAATGGATAAGGCTGTTGCTTCTTGCGGACAAGTACGCCGGTTCGTTTCCAACCGACGTCATCACTTTTTTTTTTGCATCCTATTCCATATTATTATTTCACTTGATATTTATTTATTTTTTTCATTTATTTATATTTTTTTTAAAATTTTTTTATTTATATTTAAAAAAAATATTTTTTAATTTTTTTAAATCAATCCCAAGACTATGAACCGTAATTAATCTTTTTTTAATTTTTTTAAAAATTTTTTTAAATATTTTTTTCTATATTTTTATCATACTTAGCGGGATATGTGCACTTTTGGTTTTGTCAACTATTTTTATACTCCCGGATCATGGGATGTCACTTTCGGTCATTGTTTGAATTGTCTTCTTATGTCATATCGACTACATAAATAAAATTGACCTCAAAATGTTGATCTTCGAGTACTTTCATATCATCATGGGGTGCAAGAGTTCATTCTGCCGCAACCCTTCGCAGCCCTAATTTTTCAATTTCCGGCAGAATAAAAATAATAAAAACTCCGGTCGCAGTGCCAAACCCTGCTGACGAAATAGTGTATTTGCTGATACATTTGTTGTGATTTTATTCTGTAAGTTTAGGTTTGCTCTTGGACAAAATAGAAAATCAACTCGTTAATACATCCTTTAATACAATTTTTTTTTTTATATTTCAATAGTCCATATGAATTTTATCAACACAACATCTGTACTAAATTATATACCACCCTCAGTAGGAGTAATTCACTATCTATAAACTATAGGGCCGATTTTATTAAAATTTTAGAGGCGCATTTCATTCTTTACTATAAAGGATTCAATTTCGATTTTCAAATAATTTCACTGATTTTTTGGGTGTTTTTGGGCCAAAAAATAATTTTTAACTCCTAAAAAAAACCCTTTAAATGGTTCGATTGCGTCTATTTTAAATAGGCTTCATGCGCGGTAATGGATTCCAATGTGCTTACCAAATTTCTTTTAAATTGCAGTTAAGTCTATCAAAAGTTATAGCGCGTAAATCCACACATACTTAAGTACATATTAGGTGCGTTTGGTATCAAGGTGTAGTGCAGTGTAGTGTAGATAATTTTTCACTGAAAAGTGTAAAAAGTTCACCAAAAGTGTAAACTAAATGTACACTTGTAACAAACGGGCTAGTGTACATTCTGAGTAGATTGTACATGCGCATTACAAAATAAATTAATGACAGATTGGCTGAGTTCATTATTTCTAGTTTTAACAGTTTTTTTTTTGATCGTAAAAATGTTAAACTCACTGCCATATTTATCTTGTACCATCACATTTTGAAGCTCATTCATTTTTAAGAGACAAAAAATGTAAAAAATTGAGTACGAAAAAAGTATCAAATCTGTCAAAGCGATTGTCAATTCAGACATATATCACGTGACCTACACTACACTACGTGCACCTGCTCAAAAGTCAGGACTAATAGTTGTTACACTTTTAGTCCCACACTGAAATAACAAACAGATCAGTTATTTTACACTTTTGTATAACAAACGTAATAGTGTCAAAAGTGCTTACACTTTTTACACTACACCTTGATACCAAACGCACCTATTATACTATATAAACATTTAAAAAAATTGTTGATAATTATGTGAAACGTCGAGAAACTTTGGTCCCGCTCCTAGCTGTCCTTCCATCCGATCGACGCGACGCTAATAGTGTAGGTGTGTGCTATATGGTAAATAAGCTAATATAATAATTTGTAATTTGTCTGTGTATTCGATACATAGAAAATCCGACGGTCGGCTTTGGGACTGAGCGTATTTCAGTTGTATGTATAGTAGTAACATTCTCTCGGCACAATACTACTAGAGCGTCGTGACGCTGCTATAGCGTTTGTGTTTCTCTGCGAATGTGTGTAGTACGCCACACCTGTGAACGTCTATGTGACGTCATTGGTCGGCGCGGTCACGTGACGCGCGGCAGATCGATACGCGTTTCGTGGCGCTTCTCGAGTCTCTGTTTTAAAACTAAAGTCCCGCCCTTATCTTATACCCTTCGCTCCTATCTACAAAAAGCAATAAGTACTTATAAATATTTTATACGGATGTTTGGTTGTGTTACTTTATAGGTCGTTATTAATTTCAGTTAACTTGCGGTCGCAAGGTTTTTCTGAATTACGAAATTACTATTTAACGACGGTGTACCTGTTGCCTTACAAAGGTTGTCACTGCCTAAATTCAAAACAATGAAAGATCTTTTAATTAATAAATGCCATTACAGTATCAGAGATTTTTTTTTAATCAACGTATATTTTTTTAAATATTATGTTTACTATGTTGTCTGATTTGTATTTTATTGATGTTTTGTATACCATATTTATGGTCAATTTCAAATAAATTATCATTATTATTTAGAGACAGCTGTTACCTACCTTTTTAATAATCATATCACGATTCACGAATCACGAATCACGATTATCAGTCGTATTTCCGTTTTTTATTCTAATTTAATGAAAAATCAAACTGCGCTGATGATTTGCGTTAACATCATATTAGTTATGACAAAGAACCTTTCACAATGAGAAAAAGCTACTTGTAAAATTCACTGAAGGTGTGAACATTTTTCTGTTAGTTTAACAATAAATAAAAATCACTAGATTTCTTTGCAATCTTCCAGTTTTAAGAGAGATTTAAAGAAGAACAAATTAGAAGTAGGTAGGTACTTATAGCAAAAAAAATATCTTTTTTGGTTCTATTTTTTATTTTCTCAAAATTAATTGATAGCTTTAGATCGGCTTTAGAGCTATATAAAAATATTTTTGCAACACCTGTATCAAAAGGTCAATTTAAGAGTCCTGTGTACCGTTTCTTAATACTTACTGTGCCACATTCGTGTAATTAATATAAATATTTTTTTGGTTTCAGGTTTTATTCAGCAGTAGAAACGTAAGTATAATTTTTATAGTCAATTTTATATACAATTACATTTTAATTGACTGATAACTATCGATAAATATCTTAAATGATCGATTTGACTTAATTTATCGTAATAAATGAACAAGTATGTAATATCAATCTTAAATTTATAACAAAAAGAATTTTTTGTTGTTGTGATAATCATCTTCAGTTAAAATATGTACTTATATTCGACGATTTATCATTATTATTACACGCACGGATTATAAGGACCGATTTCCTTTTTAACAAATCTTTTATATTTCAATAATAATCTGATAATATTACGTAATAAATAATAATATGATTAGGGAACAATGTTACAATCATATAATACCACAAATGTGTACCAATTCTTTGTAACATCTACTTCAAACGGACGGCTATTGTTTACCTATTTATCACAACTTGAAGCAGAACGACAGAAAGTGTAAAATTTAGCGGTTATATTATTTTATTGGCCAACACCAGTGATGTAGTTATCACCTCTTATTAAAGGGTACTTACACTAAATTTTCTTTTTGATGGAATTGCGATGAACCAACTTTAGATAAATAGACAAAAAAGTAGCCTTTTAGTACAAATTCAACAGTTCAATCTGATATCGAGAGTTCGTTACCAATTTAAAACATTTTGCAAAAAGATTAATCATTCTTTTGCAAAAATGTATAGAATTTATTACTTTTATCGAAATTGACAAAATTCTGCAAAATTCTTTAAAATGATCAAAAAATAAAAATTGGTTTTCTTTGAAAGATACTTAAGTATTTGCAAGAAAAATACCAATCTTTCTTCAAATTATAGGTATAAATAAATAGCCATTTATTCATAATAAGTTATCCTTTCCCCTAATTTACTTTTTTTGATCATATGGAATACACAACCTTCTGCCTTCAATTTTCAAAGGGCCATTTGAAGAAATTGTTTAATTAGTTACATAATAAAATTGTGCAGTATTTAAAGGTTCTCTTATTTATTTTATTAAGTTGGATAAGTACTTGGAAAGTAATTTTTAAAAATTTGTATCAACTAATATGGGCTGCAAAAAATGTCGAGGCGTGTCAATGTCATACGCGACCCACGGGCCTCGAAATGCACATTTTAGATTTTTAGAGGAATATTTTTGCAACTTTCGATTTTTTTAAATGTATAATTTAGATTTTTATTAGTTAATAAAAAAATGTGTTCAGACAAATATTCCATAAAAAGTAAATTCAAAATTGCATATAAAATGAATAATTAAATTATATAGGTACTTAACTATTTTCGTCCTAAGAAGATCTCACTAGGTAATTATTCTGAAAATAAAGAAGTAATTAATATTAAAGGAAAATAAAAATAAATTGTCAAAAAAGGACAATTTAAAAATTTACGGAAAAGTAAGATGTGTTTAGAGGTCTCCGTAGACCACTGTGGCATTCAAGTGTTAAATATCCTCTTATTTGTTGCCGTATCAAAATGAGTTTATTTTTTAAAAATTCATAAAATGTCTTAGAAAAGGAACTATGACTGTTATGTTCACTTCAATATATTATAACATTTATTTAAAAAAATGCTCTTAACTTTTCTTGAGATAGAAAGTTTGGAGTTCGGCTACTCAAATATCCGTACGCTACTGATTCCGACATCAGATCATTTCAGATTCATTTCTATGGCACAGACAATAGTCACAAAGAGAGAAAAAAAGTCAATAATATAAATCAGAGATGATATCGAGTGCCCTCGTATTTTTCCCACATTGTCGAATCAGATCTGTCATCTCACTCTTTCTGCAGATATACGAGTTTACTTTTTTTACATAAAACCACGTAGTGTTCTTTACGTACGTATGTATTATGTATAGGTTATGCAATGCAGTCACATATCGTTTATTTATGATTCTGATGTGCGTTTGTATTCGGTATTCGGTATACAGTATTTTGTTTAAATTTTATAAGTGCGACTTGGGGTTTTCATTATAAGCACTAAAATTAAATAATAAACATATATCTCCTAAATTATTTTACCACTTAATTAAAATATTGTCTCAAAATATTCATATTTTAAACCTTGTTTTATTTTCGTGTAAGTAGGTATTCGAAATTTAAAATGTTAATTTAATTTCTATATTTGTTGGAAATATAGAATCAAGTTTGAAATATAGCGGATAATACCTGAAAAGCAATAATTCTTATAATTTTTTAGTAAAAAAGGCGTGAATCTTAATATAAGAACAGTTCTTATTCCTGCCTTTAATTAAAAACGATTTTAAACATTTCGTAACAATTCAGTTACTGTAGAAATTAAATAATGTAGATCAAAAACCAGAATAATTTAAAAAAAATAAGTTTATTCTCTTAACGATAAACTTATTTTTTAAAAATTATTCGGGTTTTTGGTCTACATTATTTAATTTCTACAATATGGATTACCCGAACTACACCTGTACCTATATCAATAAAATTCAATTACTATTAAAAAATTAATTTAGTGTTACTTTATAAAATAAAGATGGAATCGATGAAAAGAAAACATATTTTTTCATAAAAATTGTACCAGAAATTATCAAAACTTGTTTTATCTAAATCAATAAGGTAGGTATTGAATGTACATATTTTTTTAAAAGCTACCAAAAATCTAAAACTAGGTGTCTATCAATCGCTAAAAGGGTGCAATACGTTACACTGCAAGTCTCTTCCGAGTTCAATATTTCTCTAAAGCCCCGTATTCATGGTAAACAATTGTTGAGCAACAGTTGGTCAACATTGTTGATAGCAACTTCAAATGCTGCTGGAAACAATGTTTACAGCAACCTTTCTTGTCTACACTGGCAGTCTGCGTTAAGATGTTGCCAGAGGAAGTAGTGCTGTTGTGTTCTCTGTACCTGGTATATAGACTTATATTAAATAAAAAAAGAAGAAAAAGGTGGTGGGTGCGAAATTATCTGTTACGGAGAGAAAATTTGATAAGTGACCTTAGAATGTCAGTTGGATCATTTAGTAACTGTACGAGAATGACTAACAGTAATTTTGAACTTCTTCTGGGAATGATTGGTCCATCAATTGCCAGGAAAGAAACAAATAATTCAATTAAAAGCATAATTTTATCATTACTCCACACTATACTGCCATGTTTAGCAAGTTTCTAAAAACACGTCCTTATACGTAAATAATTGTTGTTAAACAAATGTTCACGCTCGCTGACCGTCAATCTGTCAACAAGCTGCCAGCAACACTGCAACACGTTGTGTTGCCGGCAACATGTTGCCAGCAACACAGAAACACGTTGCTGCAACAGTGTTGCTAAACAATTGTTTACCATGAATACGTGGCTTTTAATATTATTAACTAGCAGCCCGGATGCAAATCGCTCACTGCTCATTCCACTTTTGTCGTAGGGTAATAATATATGTATAGTCTATATGATGCTCATCAAGAAGTATAAGCTTTTAAATAGCGAAATAATTTTTCAAGTCGGTTTAACGGTTCTCGAGTTTTATTGTAACATAAATTACAAACTTCTTCGTTTATATATTACTATAGAAATTAGTCCTAACTGGAAGATTAATTTTTTGTTTCAACTTGCAGCATAAAATGTGAGCATTTTTTTCAGAATATGTTATGTTCAACAAATCTTCTACACATTGCATTGGTGTAATATCTCTAAAGGGTCGATTACACTAGGCGAGTTAATTACCAACTACTCGTTCGCGAATTTACTTGCTGCTACCAAACTCGCTCATTGTAAGTAATAGGCTGTCTGATCTACTCGCCGCGTGTGGATCGCTCGCTTGTCGTCGCGAGTAAAGTTGGATTTATTTATTTATTTAAGTGCAGTGCCAGTACCTTTAAAATTATCAGTGATATCGGGAACTACAGTGTCGATAACTTGCCATATCGAAATAAACATAAGAGGATAAAACACATCACCGACTTAAGCATCGTTCTGGATTTTTTAAAAGCTTTTCCCAGAAAATAAGTCAAATTAACATAAAGAACAAAGACTGTGTATTGAAATACAAAAAAAATTATTGTGGTAGGTTATTGGAACGCCATATCAAAATATGTAACAAGATGTACAATATTTTATACCTTATGACAATAAAAACATATCTTATATTATCTTATCTTTATTTATATTGTAGATTATAGACGCGTCGACAACTTAGGTCATTCGCGTCTTAAATTACATTAAATAACAACTAACTTAAAACTAAATAACATCACAAAACATCCATGAGCAGCGCAGGTGGTATTCGAACCCACAACAGTCTAGTCTAGAGGCTGGTACCAAGTACGCTATCCACTTGGCTACACTGCCCTCTGGTACTCGCTGGATGTTTTATTCTTTGGTAAGTAAAATCGCTGGGTATAATCAACCTGGTTAGTAAAATTATTGCGTGTAGTGTGCCAGGATATCTGAAGCTGTAGTTCGCGCGGGAGTTGTTGTTGTTTCTCGTTAGCAGACTAGTGAGTGACTAGGTGTGTATTTACCAGCTCAAAGTATAATCGGACTTGTCGCTACTCGCTCACTCGTTGACGAGTAGCTAGTAAACTCGGCTAGTGTAAGTGACCCTTGATTTAGGCAACGTAGTATGCCAAGAAAGCCACTTCTTCTACTTGTTTCAGTAAAATTGTCTATGCTATTTCTCTATGTTTAATGTTACTTAATTAACAAAACAAAATATAGATTAAAACCTGGTCAAACAAAGTAAATTAAAAAGAATGTATGTAAATCGGATATGTGGTTCTCAAGTTATAAGCGTACTAATGGTCAGACAGACAGGCAGAGAGACGTTGAATTTTATCACATTTGAAGGGAATGGGGAAAGAACAGGGTATGTCTTATTTTTTTGATTTTTTGAGCTGTTAGTGCCATCTGATAGACCGTAACGGTATTCAGCACTGGGTAAATTATGGGGTAAAATTAATAGGTAGGTCACCGTGTATTTTAAAACTTAAAATTATTGGATGGCAAAAGAACAAGGAATGTAAATAACTTTAAATTCAATTTACTCAGCAATTTGTCAGAAGGACATAACTTGTTTTTTTCCACATTCCCTTCATTTATTGTAAAACGAGTGTCCATCGCAAACGCAATATTATCGCCATTGACGTAGTAAGCGTAGAACTGCATCACAATAAAGTTGGAGGTTGGTAGGCAGGACAACGATATATTATGTATATGATTATAATCGTGTCGGTTTATTATACGTATTAATTTTGTCTGTTGTAGGTGCTTTTGTTGCTTCAATTACAGTTTATTTGTATGATTGTTTGTTTGATTCACGCCGTGTGTACGATTGCACCCATTGTTGTATCCGACCTTTTTGTGACACTTCAATGCGACAATACGGCTTTGCCGCCAATACGGTTTTTTATTTGAAATGTGAATATTTATACTATATATAAGAGATTAACGGGAACTTGGACCGTGGGTTGATTGAAACTCACTTAAAGTTTTAAATCGTTACGTTTCGTCTCTTACTGACATACTCGTGTTATGTTTTAAAAGCCTGAAGAAGTCTAAAACATAGACGAAACGTTGCGATTTAAAACTTTAAAACTGAGTTTCAATCAACCCACGGTCCAAGTTCCCGTTAATCTCTTATGTATAGTTACGATGGACATGACAACTAAAAACAAAAATATTTATACTATTTGGGTATCTTTAACGGGTCCGTGATATCTTGTCTGAAACGAAAGTTTCACTTTATCCTGTATAAGTAGAAAACGTTTGATTTTCCTGTGAAATCCATGATGCTTGACGATTCATGTCATCCATGATGATGTAGAAAGCGTTCTTAGAAAATCTGGGTCATACAATAATATAATAAAAATAAAAATCGGTTTGGAAAACCATGCCCGACTACCATGGTCCAAATTTTTTAAAAATAATTTTCAATTTAAAGGTTTAAATGGAATTTGCAAGAAAGGCCTTATAGGATGTGCATGTATAAAATATGCATAAAATGGCGTTATGTTCAAAACCATTAATTTGATTGACACCAAAATTAATCAGCTTGGAGTCGACCTTTTGAGACAAATATTAAAACAACAAATCATTCAAATCGATGCATAAAAAAGTTTTTGTTACGAAATAAAATTTTACAGACATACACCCACACGCATGGGTAAAACCACTTTTCTTTACGTTCTGAGGGCAGTGCAATCAGAATCTGATCGTATCACGGACATGATTTTTATAAATACCTTTTGATCACTTAGCTATTTTTGTATAGAATCGACGAAAATTCTGATGTGTTTCTCTTCCGCTAATATGGTCAAAATCTAAGATTGTCAGCACAGATTTTCTTTGTGCAACCCTGCATGTGTATTGGAGGGTAATATTTAGTGTTTTTGATTTTTCAAATTTCGCATGTATTTTTCACAACGTCGCTATTGAAAATTCGATTTTAGGTACCTGAATCTGAGAGTTTCAACCCTAGGGATGAACATTTTTAGTTGACGGTTTTCTCTGTTTTTTAAGGTTGTTAAGAGAGAGATAGAACGATTGAGTCGCGCCAACTTCAATTCGCATGTAATACTTGAAAAAGTCAAAATGATAGACATAATTCCACATAAATTTTTATAAATATTTTTGCAGCTTTTTTGGACGCCCAAATGCAGGTACCTACCTCAAATCGAATTGTTAATAGAGTTGTTGTGAAAAATAATATACATTTACTCGAAATGAAACACAGCGAATGCAACGCGTGTGAATTGCTGCCCGAGGGACGAGGGCAGCAATTCACACTATTTGCAAACGCTGTGTTTTGTCCCTTGTAATGCAATATACTATTGTTTCTTTTTAATATAATATAATTACAGACAGTGCAGTTGTTATTAATTTAATTCAGTTATTAATATTTGCCATTTTTTTTACGCTAACCAAACATGTAAATACTTAAATTTAGTTGTAATGTTTGCCGTAAGAAATAAAAAAATGTAGAAATTAATAGTAAAATTATTGTTGATAAAGAATAAAATTCGTGGAGGAAATGGGTTTATGTGGTGGAAGTCGTGGGTAATAATTTTATCTGACAACATATTTATTTCACTAAACAAATAAAACTCATTTGTAAACAAAATGTATAAAATTGAAGACAGAAACTGATTTGTTGAACGTGTTTTTTAAATTTTATTTTAAAATAACTGAACTATACAAAATTTAAAATGCCAAGAAAGATATGTGTGTGGTGGACAAGACGGGTTCATATGGTGGAAGTCGTGAGTAAGAATATATGACTTAGGTACTGTAACTTTACAGTAAACTTTTGAAATAAGAATTTGTAAAATATATCTCATGAAAAGGATTTTTCTGAAAAACGTCTCATTGGAAAATAATTATACATAGGTTTTGGCAAATGTCAACCACAACATTTCTGAAATTTTTATCACCCCATGGAAATTAATATGGAAAATGTCCTTTAAAACGTCATTAATTTTTATGACAGAATAGTGCCTTTTTCATAACGAGAATTGACGATATAACTTTTTTTTTCATTAAAACCTCTTAAAGTAAAGAAATGAGATTGAAATCTTAAAAATAATAATTTAATATGCCGATTTCATTGATAACACATTTTGTAGGTAACAAGTCAAAAAAATTGTTTTAAATTTTGAAAATATGAAAGGAGTTTTTCAGTGAAATAATAAATGTTTAATTATTAAGGGCCATCCATTAATTCGGACACGAAAATTTCGTGGTTTTTTGACGTCTCCTCCATCTATGTCGCAGCTTGTTACATTCGAGTGACCCCCAGCTCTCTTGTTTATGAGGTTTTAAGAAATATAATATTGTACTTCTTGTAATGCAGACGAATTTTTTTTTCATTTTTTAAATAATGCGATGGCATAAAATTCTAACCCTCCTCCCCCTGTCACACTGTGACACACTCTGTGAACCCTGAAAGTGTGACATAATTTACTGGTGGCCCCTTATAGCAAAATTTCTGAAAAATCAAATTTTTGACATGTTTTTTTATTCAACCACATAATTTGTTATAAAATTTTAAACTATAATTAATTGCTAGTTTTTGTGGTCAACTTGAACAAGCATTTTGAAATCTTTTAATTAAAAAGAAAAATGTTGTTACGTCTGCGCTACAACCCTGTTTATAAAACGGCACAGTCGACGCCGATATGGTACCCGTATATGTGACAGAAATCATATTCCGGACCAATTAATGGTTACGGCATAACAAACACATACGCTCGCCGCGTCATCGTGCAGGTTTACTGTTTTGTAGTATATTTTTTCTTTTTATGTGCCGATAATATCATTTTATTATACTATTATTTGACCATATTTCATAATCAATAAATTTTCAATTAGACGTTTTTTCTATGAGAGTATTTTTTTGCAATATGGTATATAAGAATGATTTTTGATTTCTAATTTTGGGAAAAACTACTGTTTTCAGTTAATAAAGAAAAACCAACTTTAACTGTAAATTATAAATAAAGCAAATACGGTACACACTAGATATATGTACTGTATTTAAGACAAAAATCTATTAGTTACAGGTAGGTTGACACAGGTTTTACAATATTATTCATTAATAATAAAACTTCTTAATTTTAAAGAATTTATAAAATAATTGTATGAATCATTTAACAAAGGTTCAGAAACACTTCCTAATAAAAATAAAAAATAATTATTCTCTTTGCATTCCATGGTTATACAGGGTGGCACATCTTAAACAATGTAGTGAAATATCTCGTAAACGGTACAAACCATAAAAAAATTATTTACACAAAAGTTTTAGAGTACCAAGAGGGACAAAAGACTGTGATATCAGATTTAACATAGATGGTGCTGTGAAGGTCAGGCGAAGGTCAGCTTCGATTTTTTAACTGTAACAGTGCATTTTTATTCCAGAATACGATACAGTATTTAATAGTGAACAGTAAATTATTAAGGTATATATCACCTAAAGTTAATAAAAATTGAGATATTTAGAAATTAAATAACGGCCAAAATGAACGACAATTAGATAAATTATGGCATAGCAGATAGCCATGATATTACGCAGGCGGCCTTCTTGGCTTGATTTCAATTCATAAAATAACCGAATTGACAAATTAAATTTGCTATTTAATTTCTAAATACCTCAATATTTATTAACTTTAGCTGATATGTACCTTAATAATTTACTGTTCACTATTAAATACTGTATCGTATTCTGGAATAAAAATGCACTGTTACAATTAAAAAATTGAAGATGACCTTCGCCTGGCCTTCACAGTACCACCTATGTTAAATCTGATATCACTGCAGTCTTCTGTCCCTCTTGACACTCTATAACTTTTGTATAAAACATTTTTTATGGTTTGTACCGTTTACGAGATATTTCACTGCATTGTTTAAGATGTGCCACCCTGCATATTTTTTCAAAAAAGTATATCTGACATTTGAGAACATAGGACATACCTACCAATAATTTACACAAATATTGTGTAAATTATTAGTACAATGACAAAATTTAAAAATTTTGTATCTCCGTAAAAACTTAACGTATTGAAATGAAACAAACGCCATTGTGTTTGTGGCAATGTTTTCTAATAGAAAACGGTCATATATTAATAATTTTTATTTATTTTGTACAGCCTCATTGTAACATTCCAATAGATGTGCCTATCTACTGAGATTACCTATTCTTTTAGTAGCAAGGCTACTCTATATATGAATGAAAGGTTGAGACACTGCGTTTTTTTCTGGGTGTCACTGTATTCAGACACAATACACACGTATAGTGAGTGAGTGAGTGACAATAAGTGGACCGCAATGACGCGACATCCTCCTCTCATTGTTATCACACAAACAACAGACACCTCTAGTTAACGTTCGTTTATTCAGATCTTGTTAAGTCTGTGTCGCCCGCACTGCTTAGCATGCATGCCTCGTAGTCTAACTCGAAACTATATTATACAGTGTGTGGCTATTTTTTTCGATAGTTCACTAAAAGTTCCTATACTGAACCGATTTACACTTATGCAGCGCCACTCCTCGACCATTTGAATGGTAAAATGCTGGCTCGATGAAACGAAAATATCTAACGTAAAATATGTGTAACGGCTTGGAATGCTTGGAATGTATCCCCTCTTCTCCCGCATCTATGTTATATATATTTTAAACAAAGATCAATGATACCTATTATTTAATATCACCAAAAAGATCAAGCTGGTGATATCATTAATACTTATATAAAATTAAAATAAATAAATAAAACACAATAATAATAATTTAATCAAAACCGGTCTAAATACGTCTGATCACAACGAGACTTAAGTTTTTATTTAGCTGATAGAAACTACCAAAACAAAACAATGCGCAATGTTGTGGTTGACAATGTAGGCCGCAGGGTATTGATGTTGTCTCAAAAAAACTTAACATTATTATAGCCTATAGCGATCATAAAGACAAACCAATTACTTTGAATTTTTAGTAACTGTTAGTCTGTTTGTATCTACATATAGGGATTTTAATCCATTTTATGCAACATAATTCGCAGGAACACGCATCGTTTTAAGTTTATTTAAATTAAAAAAATTCCAGCCTATCGGCGATGGAACCATTCCAACTCTACGACTTAAGTGTTGTTTATTTTTTAAATTAAAGCTAAGCAAATTTCTTTGAATGTCCGATCGAACTTCCTTTTTAGCTTCACGGATTCCAGGCGTCTTACGGCGCGGCGCTCTGCTGTTTTTTCGCATAGTTTTGTTGTGCATCTCTAAAATAGCGGGATCTCTTCGTATATTAGCCTTCAATGTCCGATCGATTTTTTTAACAATTGTTTTCCATTGCCTTGGTTACCACCCCGTGGTTAACATAAAAAATATAATCAATGCATTTCTTTCTGACAGATCAATTACTTAAAAACAAAAAAAACAACTGGCTTTTGATATTCAAAATATCTACGAAACTACAAAGTTTAGAAAAAAAACTTTTGTACAAAACTTTTTTGTTAAAATAAGTAGAGTAGTAAATCGCTGAGAAAAGTATAACATTCTTATAGAAAAAACAACATTTTAGTAAATATATCTTCAGCGCATGCACCGATTTTCCCCAAAAATAATAGGGCTCTTTCTTTTTACATGTCAAACATCCTACCAAAATTTGGTTTCGATCGTGCTCACAAACAAACAGATGAAAAGACTTTTTCCGAAAATATATTTTTTGGACTCCGGTAACCTCGAAACGAAAAAATAATTTTAAAATTGCCAAAAGTGAATTTTGTTAGTACCATTCCCTACTTATGGAGTTCGAATGGAAAAATACGTTGGTAATTGAATTTCATTCGACTTGGAATTTGGAACGCTCATATGAAAGGACATTAATCTTATTTCGTCGTTTTGTCAAATATCCTATAGGTGTCGTAATATGTTCAAAAAATATTAGGCAAAAATAATATAAAAAGCCCAATTTGAAATCTACGGCGCGGAACTGATTTATTGCCTGCATAAGTTTGCATTAATAAGTATATATTTTGTGTATCATTTTTACCCCAACATTAATAATACGAGTTTAGTAACTCCCTTTTATTTACAGTAAAACGTGATGTGAAAACATATGTTTATTGTAGATTTATAAGATCAAATTCCATTTGACTTTTTTATTAAAATAATCGCATTTTGTGGTGTACAGCCTATCTTTGTCACACGCAAACACAACTCAATGAGTTGGTGTTTGTCTTGTAAGCGTCGTCGTGATTTATAACGGTGGAAATGAAAACTATAAACCGCGTTTGTTCAGCTTGTGTGCGGCTGAATGTATGCTGAATCTTATTGCTGAACATATCCTGTGTTACACTGCTATAAAAATGTATGTCATTACTTGAAGTGCTCTAGCTTAAAATTACAAATAATAAATAAAATACTCCTTACAACTTACAGCTATATATTATTTTTTTTTTTAAATATCATACCGATTCCTTCGTAGATATTTCCTATTTTAATATTTTATCTGTTTTGTATAAATCGAGAATACTTTTTCAAGTCTTTCATCGATATATTTCCAGATAGAAAATGTTTAAATATTATCTAAAATTTTATACTGTTTTATAAATGCGAAAGTGAGTTTGTTTGTTTGTTTCGCTTTCACGCCTCAACTACTCAACCAATCTTTATGAAATTTTGTGCACTGGTAGCTTCCGCAATGGAGATAAATAGTAGACTATAATAACTAGCAGGCCCGGCTTCGTCCGGGTGAAAATTGGGGGTAATCTCAGAAGACCGATTTCTTCGTAACTGTACACTGAACGGACTTAGTTCCGGTTTTCACGATTAGATAATTTGATTCACGAGAAACGTTTAGATGTAGGTATAATTGAAACTGGCCGGCTTGGCTTCACATGGGTGAAAATCGGGGATAATCTCAAAAGGCCGATTTCAAATTTTTTCACTGTTCGATTGATGATACTTTGCTTTAGGACATAAGCTATAATAACTGGCCAGTCCGGCTTCGCCCGAGCGAAAATCGGAGGTAATCTCGAAAATTACTAAACCGATTTCAATTATTTTTTTCAATGTTCGATATAGGTGACACTTTGCTTTAAGACATAGGCTATAATAACTGAAGAAAACGTAACATAAATTCATAGCACTGCACCCGGGGGAAACCGGACCGGGCCGCTAGTCTATCTATAATTTTTCCAGTATATGACACAAGATCAATAATATATTAAATACTAGCGGACCCGTCCCGGCTTCGCTCGGGTGGTATGAAATTATGATTTAATAGCGGTCACCCATTACTCCGCTCACGTATATTTAGTATAGCTGATCCGGCAAACGTTGTTAATAATTTCTAGGAATAATTACATTACTCACTCGCTTCGCTCGTTCGTTTGAATTTTATTAGTACAGTACTCACTCGCTTCGCTCGTTCGCTTGAATATTATAAATACACTACTCACTCGCTTCGCTCGTTCGCTTGAATATTATAATTACATTACTCACTCGCTCCGCTCGTTCGTTTGAATTTTATTAATACACTACCCACTCGCTTCGCTCGTTCGCTTGAATATTAAAATTACATTACTCACTCGCTTCGCTCGTTCGTTTGAATTTTATTAATACACTACTCACTCGCTTCGCTCGTTCGCTTGAATATTTTCGCCTACTAACTCGCTTGAATATTTTCGCCTACTCACTCGCTTCGCTCGTTCGCTTGAATATTATAAATACACTACTCACTCGCTTCGCTCGTTCGCCATATATGTATTTTTTAAAGCTTAATATAAAAATCGCGATTAAAAATCAGGGGTTGATTGTATAAGGGTGAAAATTTAGAGTTGTATGTATTTTTCAATGCTGAATCATGAAAAAATTAAAACAAAAAATTTTGTCAAAAAAATAGAAAAAAAAATTTTTGGGGTGGACCACCCTTAACATTTAGGGGGATGAAAAATAGATGTTGTCCGATTCTCCACCCTACAAGATAAGCACACAAAATTTCATCAAAATCGGTCCAGCCGTTTCGGAGGAGTTCAATAACGTACACCGCGACACGAGAATTTTATATATAAGATAATTCAAGATTAACTGCTCTTATACCTTAGTCTTATGATAAATATTTCAAAATGGCAGATGCAGTATTTAATAAATTAAACAGAATATTATGATATACATTAGGCTCGTCAAATGATATCTGGTTTCTCTTCAATTTGAAACATTTTAGCCATCTTTTCGTTTGTTCAAAATTTGTATAATTAATACTGTTAATTATATTATATTATATTAATTATATTATATTAATTATATTATATTAATTATATTATATTACTTGATGTAAATTAATATTAAACAGTTTATAAGATATGTTCTGAAGAAGTCACTGTGTTGACGAAACAATTGTCATAAAATAAAGATATAGTTTAAATTTAAAAAACTTCGTGTTTTATTATTATTCAAAATGTTTAATAATGTTAACTGACACACGAGATAGATAGAAATGTTATTTTAGCATATAAATATGGAATATTATAATATTTTGTGACAATATTAGTTTTTTATTATTTTTAGTGACTAATTTTATTGTATAATTTTGCTTTGAATAAATAGTTGTTACGATCTTATAACTTATTTAAGAATGAACACCCTATTCAGGCTGCGTATAGTAGACGTGCATTGTATTGGATCTGCTTTGATCTCATATTATACAGGCTGTATCATAAATAGTTTTTTATATTAATATTTTCGGTAGAAGAATATGTTCCATTTTTAGATATAATAACAATAACGGCACATAAATAACCAAATGTAAACTTTTCTTTATATTATATATTTTTGATTTTGTAGATTGACGGAAGAAACCTCGGTGGCATAGGATCAATAACTGCAATACTGATTTAAGTTATTTTAGTTATTTGAATTTGCGTTAGTTTATTAAATGCAAATAACTCAAAAGCAGTGTTGCAATTATTGATCCTATATGTCACCGAGGTTACTTCCTTCAGTCTACAAAATCTTCAATCTAAGGATCACCATTACTCTAAATTGTCAGAGTTATTTTTACTATTATGTGTTTTTATTTCTCAATTTTGTTGTAAATATGTTTTATATATCTTTTCACCATGGAATAAAAACAATGGTAGCAGAAGATATTACATCATTTGTTTTGAATTTGGAAGTAAACTTTTTGATTTCATATTCCTTATTTTATAGTTTACATTACGGTTCAATGCCGATAAATTTATCATTTTTTCTAGCAATTACAGTAGTGTCAATGTAAAACATTGACTGCACTACTTACTATTATGTAATAATTATCGATGTAATACGCAGTGTTAGAATATCGGTAAAATGCAGTGCCCGTTATAGAAAATTTTGTTTAAAAAAAGAACAAAAATACGGGAATTTCGCTGGTAATGTGTAATGCCTGTCTGCGGCATCCTGTATAATATAGAGAACACAATCTGCTCCAGCGCCGTCACCCCCAAGTGATTATGTCTATTAGCTTGTATAATCCGTCCAGGGTATATAATATAATATATATAGAGACTTTATACCTCATTAAACATATATGTATAGTGTATACGTACGTACGTCTGCAGTTGGCTGTGGACAGTCAAAACGTTTACTTGCTTTGTACTATTTGCCTATAAAAACTAACGATTTCTGAACTATGAAAAAATTACCATTATATTTGCTGACAAAACCAAGACTGTTTTTTTTTTTTTTGTTTAACTTCCATACTTTTCACTGATTTCTGATTATCAATCCTTTTATCCGTTAATGCGGCTTGTGTTAAAAATTTCATAATAATAAATATTAATTTTTTCTCTTCAAACTTTCATACGACAAACATTTAACAATTCCATATAAGTTATAGTTTAAAATATTTTGAATTTTCGAAGGACTGTATTGTGTTTATTACTTATATTATTATATTTTTAACCGACTTCAAAAAGGAGGAGGTTCTGAATTGGATGCGTATTTTTATTTTATTACATGTAGATACACCGATTTCTCGTGCATTGTTTTATTTAATAGGGCCTACATTCGAGGTGGTCTCATAGAAATTTTTTTTATGTCTTTTTAACCGACTTCAAAAAAGGAGGAGGTTCTCAATTTTTATGTATGTATCTCATAACGATCCTGCAGTCCTGCATATGTTAACCGATTTTGATTATTCTTATTTTATTTAATAGGGAATACCTTCAGAGTGGTTCCACATACATTTTATTAAAATCGGTTCAGTGGTTTTCTATTTTTAGTTTAGTAATCATATATCAAGACATAATACGTGCAAACTAATTATTGTAAAGCCACTAAAAAGCAATAAATAAAAAACTTAAAAAAAACTTCTTTAAAAAACCACTGAAAAGAGGAAAAAATAAAATTTTGAAAAGTTTTAGTAGATACCTAATTAAATTGGCGCTGGCCTCAATTTTATATTTTCCTCATTTTAGTGGCTTTTTTGAAGGAGGTTTTTTTTAAGTTTTTTATTATAGGTATACTTAACTAAATAGTCTGCAATTTTGTAATATTTAAAATAATACTTTATTACAAAATTAAATTATCTAGTAGGACTTGAGAATAACCGAGCGTGTAGCAATACCGTTGTTTTTAAGCCGTTTCCTCTATTATAAATCCCCAGTTTCCAGGTTCTAATCCGAGAACTGATAAAAGTTTATTATTAAAAATATTGAAACTATTAAGTGCTAGGCTCAAAAAACGCTAGCTTTAAAAAAGATTTTCTCACAATGAACAGAGAATTTAATTAATGAAATTATAACAAAGCCGTAATGTATAATACAAAAGCTTTCAAACAACAAATTTTATTAGGAGCTTATAATTTATGAAATAACGAGAAACGCCAAACCGACTAATTATTTTAATGATGTATTTAGTCAACTATTTCAGACGAACTTCTATCAAAAGTCATAGAAACGTATAATGCTTTTACTTACAAGAGAGTTATGGAGTAGCGTAGGTGCGGATAGTCGTAGCGAAGGCCGCACGCACAGAGGGCAGGAAGACAGGGGTGGGGTGAGGACCGGGAAGCAATTAGAGAGATGTATCCTGCTGCCCTGTGAACATTCCTGCCGTGCGGAGGAGGAACCTAAATCAGCAGGAACGCGCGTGGTGCCAGAAACCATCTCTGCAAGCAGCCAAAACGTCTTATCTATGTATAACTGTTGTCATGTTTGGAAGATCTTAGTAAACTCTGTCAGATTGGTCATAGAGAACCAATAAATGATAAGTGGACTGTCTCACCACAATTATTTGTTTTTATGTATTTATTAACCAATGTTTTATGCATAATTAAAAGGTGTATACTGTATGGGAATATCTTGGTAGCAAATGTTTCCGGGCTAAGTAGCCGTGGTCCAATGGATTTTATTTATTTTAAAATAATAGCTTAAAATCCATTGGACCACGGCTACTTAGCCCGGAAACATTTGCTACCAAGATGTCTACCGGCCGTGAAAGCATGAAACTCCAATTTTGTATGGGAATAGTTTTGCTTAATCTTTTTAATGTTTACTGTTTTGTTAATTTTAACATTTCCTGAATTTGTGCAACATATAAACATTATACACGGTGACTGTGACTGCTGCACATAGAGATTTAACCCGTAAAATCAAACTTTCGCGATTTCTTGCTTCCCTAATTATTTTAGGAAAAATATTTTCAAATAAAAGTTTTAGAACATAAAATTCTGCATCTAAATCATTAAACAAAATTAATTTTGCATGCTTTGTGATAACAGAAATTTGATATGAAAATGTCAAAATTACCTCAAAAACAGATAGCGATAGCCATGGAACGTTTTAGCTGTCAGAATAATTTCTAGTCTTTCAATGGCAATATTCATGGAAACAAAATGATTGTAATAAATAAACAATTAATTGCGTAATTGTTGACCATTTTTCTTATCATTTTGTTCAAGTCCCAGGGCTATCGCTATCTGTTTTTGAGGTAATTTTCGAATCAAATTTCTGCCGTTACAAAGCATGAAAAATTAATTTTGTTTAATGATTTAGATGCAGAATTTTATGTTCTAAAACTTTTATTTGAAGATATTTTTCCTAAAACAATTAGGGAAGCAGGAAATCGCGAAAGTTTGATTTTACGGGTTAAATCCCTATGTGCAGCAGTCACGGTCACCATCTTGTATACTAACTATGGCATTTTTATAGCATAGATTGATTTTTCTAAAAACATAAGGATTGCAGAGTTTTTCTCATAGGTTGAACTTTGAAACGGTTGTAAAGGACACCATTGAGAATTTAAAAGCGGTGGTTAAATTTGTACACCGAACTTTTATCCTGTGTAAAAAATGGATATTTCAGCTAGTTCATAAATAAATTCTATAAATTCAATGTGATTTTGAGGTATTAATACAGAAAAACAAAACAGCAAATCACAACTATGCAAATGTTTTCTTTAGTACTACTTTATCTGCATCAATAAGTAGTACATGAGTACTGTTTGTTCTATTTGCAGCCTCATATAAGTTAATGGCAATTATAATAAAACAAGTAGGAGAAAAACTTTCATCGGTTAGACTAGGAATCCTGCTTCCCTGTCAGACGGTTTACCGATCAACACTAAGCTAACAAATTAATTGTTATTATTCTTAGTTGTAAATTATGTGCCTACGTACAGACGTGTATAATCGCATGAAAAGGTTGATAATGGGAAGGTATTAGAGTTTTATTATTACAAAAACAAGTTAGATGTTGTTTGGAGTATGAAACAGACTATAGATAAATACCGTACATTACACATAAGTCTGCCAGAACTCATTGCGAATGGAGAAAGCAAGGAATGGCAAGGATGGTGACGTAAAGAAAGCTATATTTCTTTTTCCCTGCTGCATTCGTCGCCGAGTCGGTCTGTAGTTGGCTGTGATAGTTATGGCGTCTTCTCTCGCTGCAGAGATTTGTCTTGGGAATTTGTCGTAAGCTTTATCTTTCATTTGGGTTTTTCTTTTTCTCGTGTTTTCCCGACTGCTTTCTGTATGGACGTTAGAACAGATAAGATGTAATCTATCAGTGGTTGGTAACATTTTTTCATCTTTGAAATGTTATTTATTTTCTTCATTTATATTTTATTATATTCATCGACATAAATCATTGTATTTAAATACAATATAATTTAAAAGAATTGAGAACTGTTCAATAAATCAACATCTAATTATTCAGGGGACTGATTTTATATTTAATGAGATAACAATATTTTTTTCAAATACTATCAAATACAGCCCAGTAAAATAAGACTCTATGGGGACCGTTGGTGGAAATAAATGTTTCAGGAAAGAGGGAGATCATTTTGATCGCTTCATTTGACATCAAGTAGAAGTATCCTAGGTTTGCATCGACGCGAGCTTACTGAGGGCATCAAAAAACCACGAAATGTTACCACCTTTTTTGCTTTTTTCGAAATATCGCAGAAACGGTCGCCTTAAGCGGTTCTTCCATTATGTAATGTTTTAAAGAGGATTACATTTCCTACAATTTTTATTCCCATAACTTTTCTGTGGTACTAATGGTAAAAGCTCGCTACAGGTTCTTGAAAATAACGGGCTATTTGTAACCGTGGTAACCAATGGTTAAAATGTTAAGTCCTTTTCAAATAGTGTTTTAAAAACCACCAACAGCTAAGGTTATTTGGGCCTAGCACCAATTCATATTTTCAATTCATTATTTTTTTTTAATAATAAATAGAAAATCCAAAGGACACTTTTACCAGCTCTCGGGCTAAAACCCGGGAACTTGGGACTTGTAATAGAGGAACCATAGCAACGCCATGTAAACAACAGCACTGCTACACGCTCGACTATTCTCAAGCCCTTAAGTCCTTTTCAATAGCTTTATTTATCGATTTTTAAATCGTGCTTTTTGTCCCATATCGATATCTTTAAAAATTGAGAAGTTATAGGCAGTTAAAATTGAAATCATCACAGAGTTTTACGTTTTTTTTAACACGCGTTATGAGTACCTTCCATACCGAATAAAAAACATCCGTCTAATAAGCCATAGGAAATGTAATGGTCTAAGGCCTAAACGATGTCTTTTGTCCTATCTCGATAATTTCGGATATAGGCATTTAAGTCTAAGCGATTTGAATAAAAAATTGCCAAATAGAAGAAAAAAACTAATTTTTAAATGACCTTAAATGCTTATAGCTTGAACATTTTTTTAAGTTATCGAGATAGGACAAAATCATCGTTTACTGGCCTTACGGCATTAAATTTCCTATGAATTCCTAGACGGTTTTTTTTTATTCGGTGTGGAAGGTGCTCGTAACGCGTGTTAAAAAACACGTAAAACTCTTTGATGATTTCAACTTTGAATGCCTATAACTTCTCAATGTTTAAAGATATCGATATGGAACAAAAAGCATGATTTAGGGCGTTCCTTGCTTTATGAAAATATGTATTTTCAACTTAAAATTCGATGCAGAACACAAAAAATAAAGCTATTGAAAAGGACTTCTCATTTTATCCATTAGTTACCATGGGTTACAAAAAGCGCGTGATTTTCAAGAAGCTGTAGCGCTCATACCATTAGTATACCACAGAAAAATTGTGGGAATGAAAATTGTACGAAATGTAATCCTCTTTAAAATATTACATAATGGAAGAATCGCTTAAGTCGACCGTTTCTGAGATATTTCGAAAAAAGCAAAAAAGGTGGTAAAATTTCGTGGTTTTTTTGATGCCCTCACGTAAGCTCGCGTCGAGGGACCGTGCAAACCTGGGATACTTCTACTTGACGTCAAATGAAACCATCAAAATAATCTCCCGCTTTACAACATTTATTTCCACCAACTGGCCTCTATTTTACTGGCCTAATAATCATATTAATATGCCAATATTTTTAAATAACTATAGAATTCTCGAAACAATTTTTTGCATTTTGTAGATAGTTATTTTTCAGTTGAAGAAATATCGTCATTCTTTCTCTAGAAGCCGTGTGGAGGGGGGTAAAACCCTAAAACCACGCCGATATACGAAAACGAAATATGTACTTTAATAAAATAGCAATGCGTTGAAGGTTAGGTCTCTAATATAATGTCAGAATAGTCAATAGACGCTATTTTCAATTAGAAGTTTTCTTATTTTTTGCATTTTTAATTTGTTTACATAATATTATATGAAAATAAAAAAGGATAAGGTGAATTATTTTGTGATCGTCTTCATACGTACCTCGGAAACAGTGGCGGCGCGTGAACATTTTAAATGGGTGTTCTGCAAAGTCAACCCGGAGATTGGAGTAGCCCCCCCCCCCTAATGAGGGAACCTCGAAAACAAAAATTCAAAAATACATTTGATGCAATTTTTAAGTGTATTTTTTGATCTGAATAATTTGTCTATACATTATACAATGATTTCGCTAGCGCTAAAATCGTAAATAAAGTGATTTTTATAGCAATATTTTTTATTGTATTAAAAAAAAAGAGTGTGTGTCTACTATGTACGCACGTCAGAAGTTATACTTGTTTTAGGTAGCAAAACAAAAATAACTCCAAAAATTTTATCCCGCGTGCCAGTACTAAACGTTTGTAAAAAAAGACGATAAAATAATAAAATAAAGATATTAAATAAATTAATTTATTAAATATATTTATTTATGATATTTATATCTAATTATTTATATCTAATTATTTATTAAAAAAAAAAAGATATGTTTGTATTGAGATTTGAACCCGAGACTTATTGCTTATAAAGCCACTACGTTACCGTTACAGTACGAAGACACCTTATTGCATTGCTATATAATACGGTATTATAATCAAGAAAAATAATACTGTACTAGGTTCTGTGAACGCATTTTCGTTTTTACGCGTATAGATCTGTCTCATTTTTACTAAGTCATCTCTCTTTAACACATTGGATTTTGGTTGGATTTAGGTGCAACACAAACTGCAGCACCTCCTGCAGGACTGTTTATAGAATATAGGCCTGCGGTATGCCGTCATTCATAATAATGCTATGTGATTATGAAATTAAAACATATTATGCAGATTTACACAATATTTGAAATTAAAACATGTTATGCAGATTTATACAATATTGTTTTTAATTGTGCGTTATTTTCTGGCAGTGCGGCAGCTTCGCAGCTCTCATAGAGGAGCCGCCACTGCTTGGAAATATTGAGGAAAACAAAAAATAAGCAGTCTAGCACTAGTTTTTTTTTTCTTTCTACATAAAAATATGACAAAAACCATATAAATATCGCTGGACTTGCATATAATAATGTATAGTTTCACAAATATATGAACATTTTAATGACAATCATCCTTAAAATTAATTATTTATTGAAGTCAAACACATGATATTGAAAATAGGTTTAGTATGTAAATAGGTATCTACAAAAATTAAAAAATTGCCGCAGTCTTGACGAAAAATGCTACATTTAAATTTTCTTTCTATTCGTGTTTTGTATTAGAAAACGTTCCAGTTGTTGTATTTTGCTAAAAAATTTAAAACATGACATTGAAATAGCTGTATCTCAAACATATATCAAAATATGGAAATTTCCCATTTTCGTAGATTAGTTTTTTGACTGAAAGTTGATTTGAATGCATGCAATATAATTGACAAAAAATTTGAAATTGTTTTGTTGAAAAATAACAAAAATATCGAAGATATTTAAAAATAAAAATATGAATATAAAATATGAATTATTTGCACTAGAAAAAATGCAGCTTTGTTCATTTTTAGCTATAAAAACGGGCGTTATAAGGAAAATGTTTTCTGCTTCTTTGTTAACATAAAAAACACGTCTCGATTTTTTCAGCTGATGACGAATCAGTAGAATTTTGAACCTTTGAGCTATCCAGGTAACAGATGATTACTCAACTCCTTCATCACTCATTTGACATCAAAGTTGTATTTTTTGCTGTATAGGTATGTGTATGTATTAGGTAGGTACTCTTATTCAAATTGTTGTCATGCCGCCAATTACTTTAAAAATAATCACTGAGTCGTGGAAAATCAAAATGAAAGCTCATCGTCATCATCATCATTATCATTGGCGTGAGAAATGACAGTGTAGTACAGTATACTATAGCTACCATAATATAGCTGGTATGTATAAGAAAAGTCAACGAACGTCATTGTGCGGAACTGACTGACTCATCAACAAATTAATTATTTACGCAGCAGATGGCAAACTTACTGAGCGAGTGACGTAGTGATACGCTGCTAGACTTTCATTTTAGGATTCCGGCAGGGTAAATGTGACGGAGGACTTTTTCCTTGTGCCTCCTTTCGGAAAATTAACTTTTGATTGAGTTTTCTCATGATCTTCCTCAGTAACTTAAGATAGATGTTGAGATGATACTACCTATTACCTAGCACAAGGTCATGAGTAATGACTGATTATATTAATGTCCCTACACACGTAGGTAATAAGTATTTATAGTAGCGATGAATATTATTCATTAAGGTTAATAAAAAAACTCGGGTCGCAGTGCCAAACCCTGCCGACATTTAGTGTATTTGCTAATACTGGCATTGTGGCTTTATTATGTGAACTTAAGTTTGTTTTTGGACAAAATAAAAAATTTAACCCCTTAATACATCCCTTAAAATAATTAAATTTTTCTAAATTTCAATATTAGACATGGATTTTATCAGTATACGCAATTAAATACACCCTTCCATAAGTAAATCCGTATCAACAAACTAGTGTTTTCATAAAATTTGAAAGTCCGGTCCTGTCGGGCCGATTTTATTAAAATTTTAGCAGCACATTTTAATCTTTACTAAAGAGTTAAATTTCAATTTTGAAACGATTCTGACAAATTTTTCGGTATTTTTGGGCCCAAAAACTTTTTGGAACCCCTAAATACAACCCTGAAAATGGTCCGATCGGGCCCATTTTAAATAGGCTTCTTGCGGTGATGGGTTCCAATGTGTGTACCAAATTTCGTTTCAATCGATTAAGTCTGTCGAGAGTTATCGTGTACACACACACACACATATATATATAAATATATATATATAAATATATATATAAATATATATATAAATATATATATACATATATATATATATATAAACATTTTTAAAAATGGTGCCAAATTGTTCAGGAGGCTATGAAACGTCGAGAAATTTTGGTCCGACCCCTAGGTCCCGCCATCCGACCGACGCCAATAGTGTATGTGCCATATGGCAAATACACTAATAAAATAATTGTAACGTGACCTCTGTCTATAATTTCGTTTTCTTGCGGAAAAACGCGTTTCCAGAATTGTTGTCCGTCAGTTTACCTTGTCTATTTTATATTAGATTATTGATTTTGTATTAGATTATAGAGTAATTTAGTTTTTTTGCGTGTTTTTTCCATATATGTAATACTTCTATATTGCTAGCTGGGGTCTGGAGTCGGACGAAAAGCCTACGGTGCAGACATATATATGTCTGTCTCTCTCTCTCAAGACGTCGAGTCTTATGCGCATGAACAATTTATAATATTAATTGATCTATGATAATAACAAGGTTAGTAGTGATAATAATATTTCCGAAATTGCTATGGAAACAATGTGAATCGAATGTTGCCACGCTTGCGCACAACGAGATGGATTTCTCAACAAAGATAGAAACAGTCTGCTGACTCACTTGCGGTCTGATACTTCCACTTACGAGCGCAAGCAATATAGGAGTATTACATATATGGTTTTTTCGTTGTTTTCGGATGTTTTATATGATATCTAAACAAGAGAACGCAGTTCAAAGATTTTAGTCAGCCTATCCGTATGTCTGTTTGCTTATAACCAACACATATATTAACTTGGAAAACCTAAAGTACTATATAATATATTCAATATTGTATTTTTACTCATGCTACGCTTAGAATACGATAGTGTTCCCGTACAAATGTGGGTTATAGAATCGACGTTTACGCGAGCGAAATTGCGATCAGGTTAGTAAACCATAAATTTAATGATAAAAAATTGTTCACAGAATATAGATTCCGGTAAATTGTATAAATATCTTAGTTATACGTTGCGTAGTCGATGATTACGGTCTACGTTTCGTAATTCAATTAGTTTCTTCTCTAAGTCCTTAATAGTGTTGTTTATGTGGCAATATGTTGAAAACAGAAAAGATACGACAAAATTAAATTATAAAAAATTATTATTATTCCATGAGATGAATGACAGAGCTGTTGATAAACTGGCCCATTACGTCTATTCAAAAAATAATAGTAAGATTTGGTGATTTGTTATATTATAACCTTAAAACAGTGATTTTTATTTTTTAGAAATAGCCTACGATAATGAATTGTTATTTTTGTCCGCATAAAAAATTCTCGCTTGCAGTGAGCAAGCACGCTCGCTGATCAAGCAGTCCATCACCGTAGATAGAAGATACACATGTACATAAATGAGCTTGCGTTCTTGATGGGTGTGAATACAGGAGCTGGATTCGAACAGGGGATGTTTTAATGTACGTATATAGGTAGCTAAACTTCGTGCACGGCCCATTAGCTGATGAGCGCACACGAGTGATGTCTCGGTGATTCCCCTGTCCACCTCTTCACTCCTCATACTCAGTATCTAACCAACAACAACCGTACCTATGCACGACATTAGGTAGGTACTATATATACACGGAAGCTTTCGTCTGCTTTTGGTCTTGTTTGCGAAATATGTAAGGTTTTGTAGACTCAATCATTGTTTGCACGCTTTAACAATATTTACAACTTCCTAGAGTTTTAAAGAAGACAGCGTATGTTTCATTTCAGGTACAAGAACGCGGTTTCAAATAATGAAAAACTAGACGCACTGTGGATACCTCGGTGGATACTTATATACAGTTGTACAAACACTTTATAGAATTTGGTATACTGGATATGTTAAGGTCAAAGATGGCTCTTAGCATTGAATGGCCAATGTGGTCAAAGTACCCGAAATAGTTTTATGTTTCGGGCTTTGACTGCGGGATGGTTTTAGGTAATCCTAGGAGTGACTAACACGATTGGTTTATAGAGTTAGAAACTAAGAAATTCACTTCGAATTTTGACTAGTCAATTCTAGATGTGGATGAATCCAACTTCGACCAGTCGTGTTAGACACTGTAATAATGTCGAAAAATACCCCAGTTAAAGTCCGAAACACAAAAATAATCGTCCTTTGATCAAAACGTGTGATTGTTCCGCACATTGACTAAGTATTTTGATTACAACAGATATGAAAATAATAAAAAAAAAATAGTAGATTTTATATCTGGTGGCGTAATGAGGTATATTACTGACGAGTTATGAGAGTATCTATTTTATAGTAGATATGGTAAAAACATAATTACGGTTCACGAAATCTGTGACAAAATGTTCAAATACTATAGAAAGAAGAGAGGGATATATAGTACCAAAGTGAAGTTATAAATCCTAACTGAAATTTAGTTCACTTAAAAATTATTATTAAAGCGCTTTATTATGCGAACAGCTTTTTGGAAATCTTGTATGTATAAGTACAGTCTGTTTATTTATGCCGTTCTTAGTTGTCTGACTCATATACTGTAATGTACATTATATAGTTATAGGGTATAATACAAACACACAATATGTAGTTGCTTCATATACTAACACATATAGTTACCTACATAAATGCTGGCTTTTCAAGCGAAAGCATTTTCGACGATTGTTAATTTTCTCAAGAGTGCCTTCTTGTTATTTGCAGGTCATATTGTCAGGTATTTTTAAATTAGTTGTATTTTATTGTTAAAATATTGTATTTGTACGGCGAAGATGTTCTTTTGAAATATCGTTATTTTGTGGAAATGTTCAAGAGGTAGATGTATTTTGTGTATAATATAGATTAGTCTAGAGTCGGGTTTGGACGCAGCCAAAACAAGTCCGCAATATGTTATTATGCTTACAAAATTAACATCTCACTGTATTTGTATGGTAGCTCAGTAACTAACAGACTATGATAAGATAATGTAAATTGGGGAACAAATTTCAAAAACAAAATATGTACGGCAAAATTGGTGTACCTATATAGCCTATAGGACAAACAACAATTTGACCTACACACTATCTTATCAATATCTATTAATGTTCTTTAAATGACTGTTAATATTAAGAAGCGAGATACAGGTGTAAAATATGAAGACAGAACATGGGGACGTTTTTAAAAACGAATTTAAAAAAATTATAAAAGTTAGTACAATACGCCCGAGGCAAAGTTCAGATTCAGATTTGAGATTAATATATATTCGGATTCAGGAGTTTGCACTGTATAAAAGAGGCACAGACAGAATATTTTAGCCCAAACAATAAGTGCTTAATATAGGTATGTATTTAAGAGAATTTTATAAAAATCTCATAACATGCCAGGTGTCCAGTCCAATCATCATGCAAATGTGACCCACATAATTTATGGTTTGCAAATTGCAGATAGCCAACTTCTAAAATAGATTTTGAATAATGAGAAAATATGTAATTCCCAAACAGTCAGTACTGCATTTATCTATCAGTTCGTGTATCACGATATAACGTAGGTGTCGTTTCCTAAACTGGGCTCCGTGAGTATATTCGAGGGATCCGTGGATTCATCTCTGGAATATATTTTTGAAAAAAATGGACCGTACAGTTTACACCACACACTACAGAAGTGAAAATTACTTTTGCAAAATCTACATACGTCTGGCAAACGGTGATTCTAGTTAGTAATTTTGAATGTCCATTTATAAGTTGGAAAAGCTATGATGCAGTTCGGCCGTCTGGCAAACAGCGATTATAGTTAGCGATCTGTAACGATAATTTGCAAGTGGGCAGAGTTATACAGTTCGGCTACACTGCACACTACAGAAGTGAAACTTACGCAAAATCTACATCTAAATGCTGTATGTTGACATTTACTCTTCAAAAAAATTAAATAAATAAATTACTTTGTTTTATATTAATGAAGATGCGCGAAAATTTTGCTAATCTCTAAGGGGTTCGCAGGCGAAAAAGTTCAGGAAACGCTGATGTAAGGTATTACCTACATAATATTGTATAATATATATGTATAAAGCGGCTATTGTATATACCATTAACTTGTATCATTTGCCACAAACAAGCCATTTAGTTGTCGTTAGACTCGTTTCGTTGTTGTACCCTTGTCGTTATAACGACTGTTGTCACAGTACACAACTGTTGGCTGCAGTGTTGCCAGATGTGAATATTTTAAACCGTTTTTATTGTGAAAACGAAAAGAAAAATAATATTATAAAATAAATCTTCTTCAACATCTACGTCATCTGTTATAGGTATATACCTACTTAGACTTATGATTAGAAAATGTGCTATTTAGAGCCTGCGCAGTGCGCACACATTCTACTTTTTGTTTAAACATTTAGGATATTACATCGCGATTTGACGATTTCTCAGCGACTCGAAATTTCTTGTGCAGATACATCAGTTGTGTATTTCAGCTAAGCTAGTGTGCGTTCTTGCTATAGTATAGTCACATCTGCTTCAAGCGATTTAATCGAAAAAACGCGCGACAAAAAGCAGATCACACTTTGCAAGCTTGGATAATATTGTGTAGATATTTTTATCTCTAAAAAATTACAAATTATTCTTCAACGTTTTTTATAAGAGTGCTATTCTACAAACGATGAGTTTATATGTATATAAGTAACTGCACATAATAATATACTAAGACAAGGTTTGATAATCTGTCTTATCAGTTTTTTATTAAACATTTCTCAATAAAGGGCAGTTATAATTTGTTTTTCCTTTGAGTTATTTTGCTTCTGCTCACATGTCCCCTATTATGCTGCGTGATTTCGAGAACACACATTCGCAACTATATAATGTACTCGTCAGATTTGGTACCAGTCAATTTTACTTCTAAAAATTAAGGATTGACATTTTGAGGACGTGGAAGCCATCAATATACCGTGATAAAGGAACTGAAAGCAATTTCAGAATGAAAATAACGGTCTTCTTTTATTTCTTGTATCATTCATTCACTTTTATGTATAAATAAGCGAGAAGAATTATACCTGTGCAGAATGTTAAAAAAATATGATAACAATATTCTTGATGAATTGGACGATTAAGTATTAAGTAATATAGTAAAATAAACAAAGCTAAATTTAAAAAAAACGACGTTTCGTCTTTAATTATTAACTTCCCACTGGAAGTTATTGTAATGGGTCCGAAAATCGAAATCAAAAAGGAAAAAAAAATTTTATGTTTCAAGGTCACTACACTATTTTTACACTACTTTTAGAAAGATGTCTGTGTGTGTGTGTGTACGTACGTACGTACGTATGTGTCCATTTCTTTCTAAGACGAAATCTCGAGAATGAAAAATGATATCGACTACGTTAGGGTGCCAATCGACGCGTATTAACGTAAATATGATCTGAAAGAAATTTTTTCAAAATCGGTTCAGCCGTTCTTTTTTCTTAACCAAATAACCTCCAAAAAAGTAGATTTAACACAATATCTCGCGAATAAAAAATTATATCGACTTCGTAAGGGTGTCAATCGAGGCGCGTTAACGTCATTTTGATCCGACATAAATTTTATAAAAATCGGTTCAGCCGTTTTTTTTTCTTTTTTTTTTTTTAATTATTGATGTTTTAATGATTAAAATGATTACTTTTCTGTGTAATATCTAATTTAATTATTATTATTAAATATTTATCAAACTGGGAAGTTCGTCGTGTGGAACTCAAGGGTCGCACTTTAGTCCTAATAAACGACCCACCTCACGGCTTGTTTATTAATAATTAATGACGAAATTATTATTAATAATGAAAGACGAAACGTTTTTTAAAAATAGCTTTGTTTATTTTACTATATTGTTATCGTATAAATTTTGGACATGAATAATATCTTTAGTTAAAAAAATAGTTTTTTTATATTGTATAAACATCAATGCTTTCCTCAATTTCTATTATAGTGACTCGGTGAAATATCACGAAAATATGTAGAAATATGTAGATCGTATGATATTATATTGCATCCTGCTTGTTTAATGGTCAACTGTTAAACATTTTTGAGGTTATATGTAGCTGTCATCGTATTCGAATCATAATATTTACACATCTCTTGAGAGTATGGGGAAATCACTGTTTTTTCTTTTTATCAGCCGACCATTATTAATATATTGACATTCATTTCGATTACGATCGCCATATAAGTTTTTTACTCTTCGGTCGTGCGGTCTGAAGCAGACACAATTTTTTTAAATTTATAGTACCTAATGGTAATTCACATAGCCGGAAGTGTTTTGCCAAATTACCTATGTAATATTTTACATTTAATTAACATTTTTGACACTTAGAAAGTTTTTAAAAATTCCCATTAGAGGTGCAAATCGTGCGTGAAATTTTCCGTGACACTACGTGTCACGGCGTGACACGCCGTGAGCGTGTAAGTACCGAGAAAATCGTGAGTGAGTGTGCGTGAGTGTGACTGAAAAAAAATATACTCATAGGTGAACGTGCGTGAGTGGAAGAATTTTCGTGAGCGTGAGTGAAAAGTTAATCACGTAAAAAAATATTTCTGTATTTGCAGGCGAAATGCGGAAAGTGTGACTAACTTTGAATTGAATTTGAACTTTGATGACGCGATGTTATAATATAAATTTTAAAGTTAGGGGAGACCGGGGCTAGTTGACTAAATTTTTACATAAGATTTTTTTATAAATTAACCGTTCATATTTTCTCAAATTAAAATGTACCACAAGGTTGTAAATTTGTTCAGGTATTCTATTTTAATTTTTAAATCGCTTTAATCGAACCGAGATAAAACTTTTTACCATATTTAGACAGGCAAGCAGAGTAAGTCAACTGGCCCCGGTAGCGGGGTTTGTTGACTTGCATGGTGGGGTTAGTTGACTAGACAGGTTTTTTTATATTATATTTGAGCATGGGCGCCGACAGATAGGGACGGGGGGGCAGCTGACTCCCCCTGTATGTGCGCCCATGTAAATGAGGGGTAAAAACAATAACATGATTGAAAAAAACGTTTAATTTCACATAGAAAGCAATTACAAAAAGTTTACAAAATAAAAAACAATTACAAAAAGTTTACAAATCATCATCTGAGCCACAGTTAATGCACACATAAAGTGTTAAATTGGAGTTTTTGGTGCATTTGTTGTGGGCCCATCTATTGCAACATGTGCATTGAAGCTAGTCAATTAGCCTTAGTCAATTAACCCCGACTCCGCTTAGTCAACAAGCCCCATCCGCCATTTTGACATTTTGAGCGCCGTACGTCAGAAATTAATAGACTTCGGTAAAAACAATACACCTTAAATCATATTAAAATTTAACATATTTTCACAAAATATTATTGAAAATATGTGAAAGATTATTTATTCGACAATAATACACAAATAGTTTGAACAAAAATAATTACTTATCGCTGATGTTTTCAGATTTCTGATTTTTTCTTGAAACACTGTGCGAATATCTATAACGGCGGCACATACAATGATGAACTTCATTCCTGTGTTCTTGAACATCGCGATAGCAGTGCCCTCAAATACTTAATAGTGGAACTATCGGCAATTAGTCAACCTACCCATATAGTCAACTAACCCCGGTCTCCCCTACTGTAAAATTGCGTGAGTTCGAGTGAACGTGCGTGAGTTTCAAAATATAATTGTGAACGTGCGTGAGTGTTGAAATCTAGACGTGAGCGTGCGTGAGTATGATTAAAAAAAATATTGTAGTGCGTGAACGGGCGTGAGTTGAAAATGATTTTCGTGAGCGTGAGTGATCGTAAACAAAATACTACTCACGCTTGCACCTCTAATTCCCATGTCGTTTTTAATAGTGGGTGACGAATTTGTCTATTTGATCTGGCAGCACTGGTTGGCCTCACATGTTAATATGTGATTGTCGTTCAAAATGATACTTAACTGAGGATTTTGAAGAGATCATAAACTTATTTTATATCACACCTTTAAAATATTTAAAGATATGTGAATAATACGATTCTTTAAAATAGTAACAGAATTTTCTTGTTGACTGTAGTAACTTTTTTAAATTCGATCAGTGAAGTTACTGGTAATTTTATCTTGGATGGGCATTTAAGTTTAAATGGAAATCATTTTGTTGATATATTTGCAAATAAAGAAAAAGTCTGATCTAAAACACAAATTTTCATATTTGATGCAGGTACCTATTGAACTTCAGAGATATTTGGCACTTACTGAACAAAATCAGAGATATATATGACAAATTATAGCCATACAGGGTGTGGCTTAGAAAAGGTAACATAGGGAAAATGACATTGAGAAAATTTACAATTTTGTAGTTAGCTATGGGCCATAAGACCTAATGTAACAAGCCGTGAGGTGGGTCGTTTATTAGGACTAAAGTGCGACCCTTGAGGTCCACACGACGAACTTCCCAGTTTGATAAATATTTAATAATAATAATTAAATTAGATATTACACAGAAAAGTAATCATTTTAATCATTAAAACATCAATAATTAAAAAAAAAAAAAAAAAAAAAACGGCTGAACCGATTTTTATAAAATTTATGTCGAATCAAAATGACGTTAACACGCCTCGATTGACACCCTTACGAAGTCGATATAATTTTTTATTCGCGAGATATTGTGTAAAATCTACTTTTTTGGAGGTTATTTGGTTAAGAAAAAAGAACGGCTGAACCGATTTTAAAAAAATTCCTTTCAGATCATATATACGTTAATACGCGTCGATTGGCACCCCAACGTAGTCGATATCATTTTTCGTTCTCGAGATTTCGTCTTAGAAAGAAATGGACACATACATACGTACGTACGTACGTACGTACATACGTACACACACACACACACACACACAGACATCTTTCTAAAAGTAGTGTAAAAATAGTGTAGTGACCTTGAAACATAAAAATTTTTTTTCCTTCTTGATTTCGATTTTCGGACCCATTACAATAACTTCCAATGGGAAGTTAAAAATATGTATCCCCCAGAGGGAACATTGGAATGTAGTTGTTCTCGCAATTGCATTTCAATCTTCATTGGGAATTGGCGTTCCCAGGAGCTCGAGCTCGTATCAGTCGGTTTGTATATGCCGGCTGGCAGATTCTAATACATAAATGGATTATTAATTGTTGTATTGAAGACGTTAATGACCTGAGTCGTCGACGCGTCTACAATCTACAATAATAATAATAATAATAATAATAATAATAATAAATATATTATGTAGTAGATGCTTTGATTTTTTTATTAAGGAGATTCCGAGTTACTCTTAATAGTCAACTGTTGTTATGGAAAATTGTTTAAAACATTCACTGTATATTTTTTCTATGTAATCCACTACTATTTACATTAGGTCTTATGGCTCATAGCTTACTACAAAATTGTAAATTTTCTCTATGTTATTTTCCCTAAGCCACAGCCTGTATGCCTACTAAATACTAATATTATAAAGAGGAAAAGTTTGCATGTTTATATATTACGGATAGTCTCAGAAACTACTTAACCGATTTGAAAAATTCTTTCATTGTTTTAAAGCCTTCTTCTTCCCTAGTAACGTACGGTATATATTAATACGCTAAAATAAAAGGAGTATGAACAGTGAGCGAAAATGTAAAGCACGTCGCGATTTTTGAGTTCAATAGGTGTATTAGCTATAGCCAAATTATAAGTAGGAAAAGTGACACATGAGAAACTTGTTGCGCTTGATTATTTCGTTACCAAACCAAAATATACTCGGACGAATCCCGGCCGTAAAGCTAGTTTTTTTAATAAAGTTAGAAATAAAGCAAACACTTTTTGATAGAATTTAGAAAACATTTGCGCTTATTTGATTGACTTTACTGAACAAAATCAAATCAAGATAAAACATAGGTACGATCAGTTTTGTCGGTGCTTATTACAAGCTTTTATTTATTTTTTGAATATTTTTAGTGTTCGTCTAATTTTAAATTTCAATTAAATATTAACTTAATGTACAAGTGAATTTTCGAGCTGCAATGTGTCATACACATATCTATTATATTCCCTACATTCTCGCAGTGTACAATGGAGAGTGTCCTGATTGGAAAGCATGCCGTTTAGTGTGTACACTGTACATAATAATAGTGTAGTGTACTGTAAGGATGCAATCAGCGGTCTATCAGTGCAATCCCTTAATGAATCTGCTAATCCTTAGCAGCGTTATGATTGAGTCCGGGGTGCATGGCATGAAACACTCCACTGCTAACATTGCCCCTCCTACGTTTTCCATTCATGAGTTGGATAGGGATAAGAGAAAAATCGAAATGCTACATGCTTTAAGTCATCCTTCACAACTAGTCTCAGCTATGCACGTAGGACTCCATCGACCAACAAATTAGACAAAAAATGGATAGTGTTGTCGTCTAGATCTAGACTTTCTAGACTCTTGTCTTGTCTTGTCTAGATTTTCAAGACAAGACTTGCAAACGTATTGTCTAGAAATTTTCAAGACAAGACAATACTTGCTTTACCTAGATCAAGACTCTTGCCAACACTCTAGACAATTTTCAAGAGTCTAGATAAACTAAGTAGTAGTAGGTAAAGTAAACCACTCGGTTCATATAGACTCTTGAAAATAATCTGGAGTCTTGATATTAGACAAGACAAGAGTTTTTTAATCTAGACTTAGACTTAGTGAAGTCTTGATATTTCAAGACAAGACTTAAGCGAAGTCTTGTCTTGATATTTCAAAGTCTTGTCTTGTCTTGTCTAGACGGCAACACTAAAAATGGAAGAGGTAAAATTCGCCTCAGAAGGTGGGAGAAGCAGAGGTAAACCAGTGAGTGTAGGATTTATTAGAGTTTGAGCAAAAATCATTACCGAAACAAAAATAAAACATAAACCATTAAAATGACACTGTAAAGATCCTGGGATTTATTAGGAGAGGAAACGAACTTTTCGTAGTGCGGATCCCTCATTTCTTGTTAGATTATGCAAAAATTAACAGTAAGGTGACGATTCGACAGATTTAAAGATTTTAGAAAAGGACAGCTTGGTGTAATGGTTACCGTACTGGTCTTTGGATCAGACTGTCGTGGGTTCGAGTCCCGCCTCCGCTCATGGATGTTTTGTAATGTCGTTTTAATTTTATGTAATTTGATGACAAATATACATTAATGATCATAGTTGTCCAGCGCTATAATCTGCAATTAAATAAAAAAACAACAACAAAATAATAAAGAAGATTTGATTCAATCTCGACAAGCACTCTGGTTTGAAAATCTGTAAAAATATTATACCATTAGAACATAATTTTTTTACTAATTTTACTCCTACAAATTCAGCATAATTTTAAAAATTTAGTATATTATTTTTACATCTGATAGGGAGTGCGTTTAAGTTTTTAGACATCGTATAATGAACACTGTTGTTTTAGTCGTTGCATGAGTTCTCGTTATTAACGGTGTTAAAATTGTGCAGAATGTACCTATTTTATTGTAAATATTTCGAAATCTGATATAAACATTAAGAATCTAAAATCTAGACTAGGATTCGGGATTAAAAATCTTGTTCGTTTTCAGGAATCAAAATCTTGTTCGTACTCGAGAAAAATTAGGAACAAAATTGATTATTTAATTCTAATTATTATTTGCCAGGGTTCATGCTACAACAACACACAATCGGTAGAAATTTCAACTGTCTACCTCTGACCGTTTGTGAGATAGAGCCCTGTGACTGACGAACGGACCTTGTAAGCAGGGTAATAGCTAGGGTTCCATACGGAGTATAAAAATTAAAGATATGAGGTCCAAAAACCTTCGTTATTATTTAATTATTATTTTAACGTTCAAGTCAGCGATTATTGCCGTAGATTATTGTTAAAAATTAATGTCAGAGAAATAATTTCCACTAGGAGAGACAAAGTCCACTATGTTGTTGAAAAAGTACGGCCAATAATTGTTCCATCCCTGACGTTTTGCATTCATATTACAGTAGATATTATTATACATATATATATAGTCCGACATCAGAATGGGTGCTTGATGATCTAAATTATGCAATTTTCAACATTGGCCACCCACTCGGCCACGTGCCACACGCCCTTGCACGTGTGTTTGAGTCATTTCGTAGACCACAGATTTCACTTTGCAATCACTCGTGTCTTCTCTTTAACTTTGATTTGCTTCACTCCAGTCGGAGCAATCTTTTCTCTGCACACTCTCCCTAATTCTCTTACATCATGCAATCTCACTCGGCTTGGCAGCTTCTTCGTTCACGTCCTGACCCTGTTGTTATAACCCACTCATATGCTAAATTATAGATGATTGCATTTTTATACTTTTGGCCACTCACCTTACGTAATTTTATTTTTTTTTGTGTTCATATTATTTCTTATAGTTTCCATTCCTTATTAAAATAGAACATGAAACAAATAAAAAAAAAAACATAGATCATTTTTTCGTCTTAAATTTCGTTAAACATTTTGAATGAACTGATTCCATTATACTTAATGAGTACTTAAACATTTTATCTGTCTTTATTTGTCGGTTTTGACCGGATTCAGGAGCCTTATCTTAACCCGATCGTAGCCGGATAAAAAGTGCCCTATATATATTTTCTGTTCTCAAAATACGTCCAGTCGTTCTCGAGAGATTGATACAAACAAACAGAAAGAAAGGCAAACATTATACTAATATTGCATAAGTTCAAGGAAATAAATTACTTTACAGTTTCGGTTTCAAATTATTGGTATTTTGTGATTGCACAATTCACATAGTCATCTGCATGTCGTCAAGGTGAGCGTTGGACAACCCTGATACAAATGAAGTCTTCCCCTTGCGGTGTTTTGGTCCACGGAAGATCGACAGACAGATAATGTCATCGGACAGAGCAGAAACAGCTTGACATGCGAGCCTTGGAACTCGCTCAAATAGATTTTGTACATTCATTCTCTCGGCCTGCAGCTTTCGCTATACTCCTCAACATATTATAAAAAGAGATGGACATATACGCCACTGGAAAATTTATTTATCTACACGTTCTACAGAATCATTTCAGTATAATATTGATATGTTCCTTCCAGAATGTTGTGAAAATGAATTTTTAATTTTAATGACGCAGTGGAGGACATGTATAAATTTTAACCTGTTGGAAGTTCCGCTAGTTTAATATAATTTTAATTTCTTCAATATTTTCATTAAGAAAAAATGCTATTTTTCAGTTCAAATCTATAACTGAACCTATATTAAGGCTGCAACAAACTATGCATTGACTCATTATTTTAAAATATAGCATCAACTCAAACATATGTCGCAACGGAGAGACTCAAGTACAGGTTTTTGACTCCAGCACCTACTGATTTAGTGTATGCTGGCATAGCGGGATGCATAGCTTTCATACTTTCCAACAGTTGATGTTTTCGTTGATTTCTTTTTTTTTGAAGATTTACATCAAAATGACGGGAGTCGTACGCGCACAGTCTATTTTTAGACTGCGCATGCGACTGTGCGCATGCATCTCCCATAATTTTGATGGAAATCTTCAAAAAGAAGAAACACTCTTAATAACTAATAGTTTGGCTCCATCGAGAAAATCATTAATTATAAGGACAATCAACTTTACGAAATATTCTGGATACTGCCGCGTAAGCTCGAAAAAGTCTTGATATTTTGTCCGTCATTATATTCGAGTTTCTAGTTCACGATAGACGTATACAAAAGTTGTTAAGAATTTTGTCCTCTACAAGATTGCTAATAACCATTTTTTACTAAAAATGGAACGGAACCGAGAAATTCGCAAAAAACCATCTACCGTGAACTTGAACCTCGAATATAATAAATGACAAAATATCAAGACTTTTTCGAGCTCACGCGGCAGTATCCAGAATATTTCGTAAAGTTGATTGTGCTTATAATTAATGATTTTCTCGGTGGAGCTAAACTATTAGATGTTAGGAATGTTTCTTCTTTTTGAAGATTTCCATCAAAATTATGGGAGATGCATGCGCACTAGGGTGGAACGAAAAAAAATTTTTTTTCAAAACGTTTTGCCATAGGCGTCAAAATGTGCCTTTAGGTAAATAAAAATTCTTCTCAAAAACTGGAGGACCTATCTTTGTATCTTCAGGTTCCTCATGAGACTTAAAGTTTGAAAATGTTTGTGATTTTATTGATTTTTTAAATTAAATTGAAGTACTTAAGAATAATATGTCTTTTACATCTAACATAGTGCATATTATGAATACTAATGTATGCCAAAAATGCCCTCAAGTTAAATTACTTAATTTTTATGTTTTGCGGTTCCTCATAGTCTTTAAAATCTCTCCAAATCTGTCCAATTCCAGGTGTGAGCTCATACCTATTTTACCAAGTAACTATGCTTTAGGCAACCCGGAACTAGAAGTTCCCACCCAAATGAGACTTAAATTACCATCCGTAGCACTTGCTTGTGATAGAACTGGGGTATCAGATCGTGCTGCCGCCATAATAGCAAATGCGTTGTTGGAGGATATTGGAATGATATCCAAAAGTAGCTCTACAAAGACAATCGATAGAATGAAGACTAGGAGAGCCAGAATTTCTCAGCGTAGAGCATGCACGAGTGTATCAACTAAAATGCCGGTATCAGGAGTGTTTTTTTGATGGTCGAAAGGACCATACCATAGTTTATGATAAAAATACAAACAAACGAAAATGAATTGTGGAAGAACATATTTCTGTTCTGAATGAACCTGGTTCGAAGTACTTAGGCCACGTAACGCCGGAAAGCGGCAGCTCTTAAAACGATCTTTAGTTCATTTCTTGAAAGAAAATTTCGACATATCAGATTTAATAGCAGTTGGGTCAGATGGCACTGTTGTAAATACGGGAGTGAAAGGTGGAGTTATTCGTTTATTAGAAAATGAATTAAAACGTCCCTTGCAATGGTTAATTTATTTATTCCATTTTAATGAACGTCCATTACGGAATCTCATAAAAGCGCTAGATGGTGAAACTTTGGGCCCCCGCGGACTCAAAGGTGACATTGGACAAAAACTAGAACACATTGAAAATCTTCCTGTTGTCAAGTTTGAAAAAATAGAAAGTTGTCTACCGAATTTTGACGTAAAAAGGTGTGATTTAAATTTTAAGCACAGATCAGAGTTACCTGTTAGAAATAGTTCTAAATTGAGTCAGGTAACGTTTCTGCTTTTCTGGTATCAAGAACACCAGGAAAACTTTCTCACGCGCGATGGCTTACTACAGCTAATAGAATTTTAAGGCTTTACGTTGCCAATGAAAATCCTTCGGAATCTCTTTATATTTTAACAAATTACATAATGAAAGTTTATGCCCCTTTCTGGTTCCGAGTAAAACTTAACCCTTCGTGTGTGGAAGGTGCAAGACATTTATTTACTTTAATAGAAACCTGCAGACTTTTTCTAAAAAAAATTCAAGCAATTGTTCATCCGGTAATACAACGCAATAGCTTTTTTGCACATCCTGAAAACTTATTGCTTCCGTTGATAACGGACAGAGAACAAAAATACAGAGAACTTGGAATACGACGCATTCTTACGGCACGAGCCGTAAAACCAAAGAAAGTACGGGAATTTTGTATACCTAAAATAAACTTCGAAGCCAAGCATTACTCAGAAATGATCTTTTGGAGTGAGGTGAATGTAAGTGAGCCACCAATGACCGCTAATATGGAAATATCACCAGCTAAGGCATCAGACGTAACTTTTCCTGATTTACCATACTTTCCCTGCCATTCCCAAGCTGTTGAACGATGCGTCCGTCTTGTAACTGAGGTATCACTAGCGGTTTGTGAATTTATGCAAACCCGTATAAAATCGGAAAAGATGTTGCCATCATTTGAAACAAAATCAGACTATTTCAAAAATAGATAGGTAATTATTACAATTTATATACCCACTGCTAAAATTAATATATTTTTTGTTGGTTTCTTGTGTTTACTTGTGTTTTATTTACAATAATTCCTTTTTTTTATTTGTTATTCACGTTTTTTTTCTGCAATATAATTAATAAATATTTGTGAAAAAATGCCTAAAGCACTTAATTTTGGCTACCATGAGGAACCTGAGATTATTCAAATATCATTTTCAAATTTTGCATGGTGATTTATGATAGTTCTAAGCATTTTTTGGCACATATGTCAAATGTCGATGCCAATATTTGAAGCATAAAAAATAATAAAATAAAATAGCATAAAAAAGATTTTTTTCATAAACTTTCACCCCACTGAGGAACCTGAAGATGGTAAAAAATATTTTTGAAATTTTGCACAGTAATCAATAATAGCCAAATACACCTTTTAAAAAGTGTGTGATAATAATTTTCAAAATTTTTTAGAAAACTTTATTTTTCGTTCCACCCTAATGCGCACAGTCGCACGCGCAGGCTAAAAATAGACTGTGCTCATGCGTCTCCATCATTTTGATGCAAATCTTCAAAAAGAAGAAATCAACGAACACATCAACTGTTGGAAAGTTGTAGAGAATTTTGACCTCTACAAGATTGATATTAATCATTTTTTACTAAAAATGAAACGGAACCGTGAAATTTTCAAAAAAACCGTCTATCGTGAACTTGAACCTCGAATATCTGGCAACGCCGGCACGATATCGATGGGGACTTTTTACACGTTTTTAAAACACCATAACGAAGGTGTATACAAAAATTCAGCTAACTGGGGAATTATTCCGCAGTGGAAATCTAAAATTAGTGTGCCTCGAACGAACGCCTCTTTTTATTTTGAAATATTTTCTCTCGTTTTTTTTTAAATTTATTTATTAATTTTATGCCTCACTTTTTCTTTTGGAACTAATGTACGAAACCCTCAGTAGGTACATGAAGTACGTTCTTGCTTGACCGTTCTTTTTATTGTTTTGATAATATGATCCTAAACGAGTAATTTAAGTTTTCCATATTGTGTAATTTTGTTTCGTTTTTTGAACCAGTGCTGTACAATGCGATGATGACAAAACGTAACTGCGACTGCGAGGGGGATCTGTATCATTGATAAGACAAATGTAGAGAGAATAGTCCGCTCTTTCTATATTCTATATTATATAAGTACTCTGTATACCTCTACGTACATACATATGCATGTATATATAACTTGGCTGCTTCTCATATGTGACTGAGAGATATCAGAGCTTATAGAAACTGCTTCTCTACATACACTGTACTATATTCAGTTCCCGTGTTGGTGATTGTTGTGATAAAAAATAAAATCATCACCCTATTTCGTTTTAAAATACCAATTCTTCTTGGGACTTTAAAATGTCTGCAGATTTTAGGATACGTACAACACGTACGATTTTTAGTACTAGACTAGAGTAGCTCTAATTCCAGGAACTATGTTTTCTGTCGAATACGTTTCCCATCTTACCCTAGAACCTTAGCATGCCCATACCTATTAGTTCCGAGTTTGAAGAATTTAATTTAATCTGATCAGTTTTAGAACCTATTTAAGTAAGAAAACGCATAGCTACAGGAATTTATTATCTGCGAATCTAGTCTTACTAAACCCCTTTATATAAAAAAAGTGATCAGGGAAAAGAGCAGGTTATTACAATTAGAACTCAAGAAAAATTAGGAAAGATTTCAATCTTTTTTTTCTTCAACGCAAAAGCGAAATTAGATAGTTCCGCGAACTAGTTTTGCTCAACAAAGGAAACGTTTCTTGTTCATTCCATCTTTGGAACTGTTTTGCGCAAGCCTATTAAGTACGCACGGAAGATTAGTTCAAGCTGGTGTTTCAGTATGTAGACTTCGTAGTCTGAAGTGCAGTGGGAGTTCTCTTATCCCCTACTCTCATTATTTATTCATTTGTCTCGTGCATTGCTTACGTTCCTTTTGCTTATGATTGTCATCATATACACGAGTGATCGGTTTTTTTAATTGAAATAAATAATCCCGTTTGAATTGATACATTTTTTGTCTTAAATCTGTCGATGTTGGAAAGTACATAATCATACAACAGTTTTTATAATAATTTTTTAAAGCTTATTAATTGGCAGTCATTAAAACTATAAGACAAGTAATACATTTTATAATGTGAAATGTTATTATCGTCTTTATTTCTTAAGCGTCATACAACTTTCTTATATGTTGCATTAATTATCGAACGAATTGTAGGTTGAAAATTTTAATTATTGGGTTTTATATTATAGTGGGGCCTCCAAGCGACGAATCCAACTTCAACCTTGCACTTTGTGATAGAGAGATGCCACTCGGTACGAATGTTGGTCGGATACATGTCTTCACTTTAAGATGTGAAGCCATTTTGGGCCCTGCGACCGGGCCTCTAGATAGGGCCCCAATTATTAGTATGTTATACTGTGATTTTCTTTGTCAACAGTAAAATTCTACTGTTTTTAATGAGCAACTTCAAAGATAAATAAGAAACTGTATTTTTTTTTGTATTTGTATGTAAATTATTTTTGACTTTTTAAACTGATCTTTTATTGTTTTATTTTATTCATATAATGTAGGTAGTACTGCACATTTATATGTATTCAGAACCTAAGTGCTTGAAGCACCGAGCATCAAGCACTTTCATAAATGCCCGATTTATTGAAGCAACAAGTACTTTCGTTTTCAAAAATGCTTAAAAGCATCGAGCACTCACTAAAGTGCTTGAAAAAATTAAGCTTTAAGCATTTTAAAGTAACTTCTTAACTTATAATATAAATATAATTTCAAATATTCATGGTTTCCGGGCTTGTAGGCCGTGGTCCGGTGGTATTTCTACCTGACGTTTCGTCTACAACTGCGGTAGACATTCTCAAAGGCGATGTGGCAGCGGTCGAAGTGTCCTCCTTGGCGGCTCACAGGTTTGTGTGTCGGTGACTGGTGTTCTCCCTTCTTTTATACCGACACACTAACCTGTGAGCCGCCAAGGAGGACACTTCGACCGCTGCCACATCGCCTTTGAGAATGTCTACCGCAGTTGTAGACGAAACGTCAGGTAGAAATACCACCGGACCACGGCCTACAAGCCCGGAAACCATGAAGATTTGGAACAATGCCGGCCGTGAAAGCTTGCACACTTGGATAAATATAATTTGTTTATTAAAATAAGATAAGGATAAACGAAATATGTTTTATTAAATGTTAAAAATGCTTATTAAGCGTTAGAAATGCTTATTAAGCATTTCCAATGTTCGTGAAGCATTCCTAATGCTTACGTGCTTAATAAGTAGAAAGTCTTTATGCAAGTGCTCTAAGCATCGAGCATTTGTTTTATAAAGTGCTTTAAGCTAGGTGCTTGAAGTATTATAAGTGCTTAAAGCAATATTGCTAGCACCAAGTTCTCAGCACAAAAAATTGCAATGCTTACAGAGATTTTACTCATATATTTTGATAAAAATGTATTTTTATCAATTGACTAACCTGAGACAAGTCGCTTTTCGGAATCGACACTCTACCAAAGCATGTTTTATTGATAAATTGCATTGTAGCACAAACTATCAATAGGATTATGCTAAACAATATTCTCAGATATCAAATTGAATAAACTAATATGTTTTTAACCAAAATAGTGACTGAACGAAAAATCAGAAGGGTTCAGAAGAGCTAATTGACATCCTGTATATTGTATGTTGCCTAATTCTTTCTTGCTACGTAACATACGCCTATGGCACAGCACGACTTGGAAGGGTTTTAGTGGGACGCGGGAGTAACGGTGGTAATGTTTAAAGGTAAGCAAAGTGGGGCGCCAGAAGAGATGATTCTGTTGATGGTGATTATGATGACGATATAATTTATATAAAATTCATTGAATGGAGCAAGTGAACGAGTGAACAGCCAAGCATTGCATTGGAGTAATACAGTTTATAAAGCTCGTGCGAGGAAACGATGACGCTCTATATAGAACGAGACGTCCCCTGACTCCCCTTATTATTGCAAGGGCTGACAAAAATAATAATGTCATAAAAATTATAATATGCTTATTTCCTGAAATGAATGAGCCATTTTCATGAGAGTAGTTCCTTCAATTATCCACGAGAGGCAGCACTTGTGGTAGGTACAAACATTATTTATTCCCCATTAGTGTCGTGTTATTTTAGTGGTATAACTTAATTATTAAAGTATTATTATTAAATTAATTAAATATACCACTAAAATGACACGACACTAATGGGGAACAAATAATGTTTGTACCTACCACAAGTGCTCTCGTGGATAATTGAATGAACTACTCTCATGAAAATAGCTCATTGGGTCTAATAAGTATTTGGATCAAACTATCGTGGGTTTGAATCTCACCTCCACTCAGAAATGTTTTGTGACGTCTTTTATTTTAATTTGATTTAATTAAATGTAATGAGACGTTAATTAGCTTGGTTGTCGAGCATCTATAATTTACAATAGGTAAATTAATAAATCTGCACACACGACCGAAGTGAAACTTCTTATGTATGAATAATATAAAAATCAATTATTAGGGTAAGGACTAAGGAGCACTTGTACACTGTGCGTTGTGTAAAGTCCAGAAGTCGACTGAGTTGCCACTGGCTGTTTCAGACTTCGACCAATCACAATCGCCATAATTGCCGTTCGAATGTATCTACATAATATACTATACCGTAATATAACATTATTTTAACACAGACCCCGCGAAGAAGAGGGGATGAATTTCAAACATTCTTTCTCGTGCCGCATTCTTTGTTTCACTGAGTTAGCATTTTACCCTTCAAATCTTGAAGGTAATGTCGCCGTATAAGAAGTTTAACTTCAAAAATTCGTTACGAATACAAGCAGTTTGTTAGTACGTAATTATTGTATATTTGCTTATTTTTCTTAGTTTAGCAACTAAACTATTATGCACGTTTTGCTAACCGTGATCATCAGGAAATGATTAAAAATATTTTATTTAATGCTGTATTAACGTCTGTATATTAAATTAATTATAAATTTTAGACGCTAATGACCTGTGTTGTCGAGCGTCTATAATCTACAATTCATTCATTCAATTATAAATTAACGACCAAATTATAGGCCTGCAGTCTAGGAAATTTACATTATTAGATTTGCTATTTATTTCTAAATATTTTTTAGTAACAAAATCTATATTTTAGATCCAGTTTCAGTCTTGTTCATATATGAAAGACATTTTTAACTTACATTAACTTTAATATCTCTTTTGGACATATATGATAAAACAATATTTTATGTAGGTATTAAAATAAAAGAAACAAATGCTCTTAATTTCGTAGAATATCATAGTTTTTTGGTCCTAATGTTTTCCCATGGGATTTAAAAATTTGGATGTATAAATATATTAAACCTTTTGTACTGATAGGTACTATAAGCATTTCGTACAAGTCCATTTTATTTAATTAAATTATAGATACATTCAGGGATCATCACATTTTTGTAAACTATACATTCGGGGAATTATTATTTGAAAATATTACTGATGACATAGTGTTGCTTCTAGCACACCCTATATTTATATAAAAGTTTTTTTTATTTTTGAAATGTACAACCCTAGTTGATCGCGTTCATATATAATGAATCCAAGCAAGTCGTGAACGGCTCTGGATGTGAGTTGAGAAGGTTGTGAAGGAAGCTACAAACTCATTTGCAAAGTTGCTGCTCCTAACGCCATCTTCCTTTCTTTTAAGTTTTATACCACCGCCAGCAACCACCCTCCACCCCACTCTCCAATCTACTACGTCTTCCAGCTCAGATTTGCTTGTCGTCGTTGCTGTGAGACCCCTATACGTATAAGGATGTGAAAATTGTCAATCAAACGAAATTATTTGAGTATTTATAGTTAATAAATAAAAAGTACACCGTGCGAATGATTAGGAACAAAACAATATTGACGCTTTTTTTCTAAATGAACTGATAACTTATCAAGCGCCATACTGCGGAGAATTAGAAAACTCACTCATATGGAACGCTCAATTAAATTATAAAATTATTGAGAATTGTAATTTTTTATTGTAGATTAAATGGACCCTGTTAATCTGATTAATATTCAAGAGGAATAACTATTGTTTATTGAAATATTTACCTAGCTTTTTTAAATCTTGATGACAATATAATTAATTATAAAACAGAAATGCACTGAATCGACGCCGCTCGTACTGGTAGTTTCTAAATACGTACAAAAATAAACTAAGGCCCGCTCTACTGACGGAGTCGGGGGGATGCAAATGGTGAATTTGCACTCCCGCCCATTAATGTATTAGTAATGTTTTAATACATATATTGCTTTATTGATGAAAACTGATCGCGCTAAACTACGTCAGTGGCTAAGAGATTAATGATAGAGTGTACAAGCGCTTGTCCTGCTAGTAGCGTCTCTGTAAGTACTTTTGTACAGAGGTACAGTGTCCTGTTAGGACAAATTTCCGCTCATAAGCGTGTCCTTCAAGCAGGACTCTTTCATTCTGCTGGCAATACAGACACGATCTCCTACATGTACCTACCATTTTGTGTTGCAACTGCTTACAAAATGCACAAGATTATAAAAATATAAAAATTCTTGTATCGGCTCAACAAAACATTAAAAATTCGAAAACATATTACAGTTTGCCTACAATTTGCGCTGATAATTCATAAGTTTATGAACATATCTACCTATAAAATTGTCCTGCTATCAGTTCTGAAAGTACTACAATATGACGATTACGTACGTCCTCAAGCGAGTCGCACTGGTCCTTCGAGTAGAACGCTGTACACTCTATCATTAAGAGCGGGTCTCGCGGATCGATATTAGTTGACAAGTAAAATCGATCGGCGAGAGCCCGCCCTAGGTTAAGAAAGTTATCAAGTTATATTTAATTGCTTAATATACTGGAATGAATGTAGACGCTAATGACCTTAGTAGTGGAGCGTCTGTAATCTGCAACAATCTGATCAGAAATGATTATAATTACTACTTGTTTGGGAATTTTAATGTTGAGTATATTAATTACAATTTTTGCCCAATTTATATTTACAATATTATGAAGTATTAGAAATACCTTGTATTTTTACTTCCCACCTCTACTATGGTAGGGAAGTAATGGATTCAGTCCGAAAACAATATTTCGAGATTTTAACAGATTTTCACGTTTTGAGACCCTAGCAATCGTTTAAGATCATTTTCTGACTGATGTCTGTATGTGTGTGTGTATGTGTGTATGTGTGTATGTGTGTGTGTGTGTATGTGGTCAATTTTTCGCCTTCGATATCTTAAGAACGGAACAACATACGGGCATGCCGATTGTTCTATTGTGTTTATCAGCCTTTAACTTAGATCTGATTAGATTTTGAGTAAAATCGGTTCAGTGGATCCTGAGATATTCAAAAAAACGTCCTCAATGTCACATATTTTATATAGGTAATATAAAAATAACATACCTATTTATTTAAATTTTATCTAAAACTACTTACATAATTATGTTTAGATTTTATTGTTGCTATTTTTTTACTTTTCAAATAATTACTGATTATTTTAATAAGTTAAAGATTGACTGTCAGATTTGACATAAATAATGAAAATAGTTTGTTTTTTCCAAAGCCTACTCACAATACGACACTGTTTTATGACGTTAAAAAAACTGTTTTTTAAAATTATAAAATCGATAAGAAAACGAATTTTTCCAGGGATGAGACCTAGCTAAATCGATTTTTTGCCCCCCGAAACCCATTTTCGGTAAATTTGATCAAAATCGTTAGAGCCGTTTTCGAGAAAATATTTATATAGATACATAGAAACATATATACAAGATTTACTCGTTTAATAATATAGGGATATTATGAAGTATTAGAAATACCTTGTATTTTTTGATGTCCGTCTTGTGACTTCCTGTGTTTTAACACGACGCGTTTCAGCAACGAGTTGCTATCTTCAGGTGTGGTTACATTTTTAAAAAAATTATACATTGAGTATCCGTAACACGTTATAATATTAAGCACATGCGTATTGTGTAGTGGATTATGGAGTACTGATTTAAATTTCGAAATTTTATGATTTATATAGTAGGTAGATGAAATGGACGTGTGAGTGTGTACACATTTAGGTAGACGTTTAATGAGTATTGGGTATTGGATGGACATCAAAAAATACAAGGTATTTCTAATACTTCATAATATTCATATAGTGACTTGGAGACCCAACACTCTAAAAATGTATTATATTTACACTAGTGAATTCATTCAATGGAATCGACACAACACAAACTAATCGGCACTTTTAGAAAATGTACAAATTAATAAAAGTCGACGCACTCCATTGGATTAAGTACCAATAGGATGTAGCATATGGGCCTTTGTTTGGTTGTTTTGTTTGTTTTTTATTTTTTGTTTGTTCCGTGACGTATCTTGTGAGATCCTGTCAGTTAAAAATTTGTGAAGCAACATAAAATCTATATAAAAGTTTTACCAGCCTTTGCGTCGAAGTGCCTGTACTGTGTAATATTGTGCGACTCAACTGTGGGAGTCATCAACTAATTTTCCCTTTTTAGTCTCCTCTTTATACATACCTACCATCACCCAAGATTTATAGCTTCGTGTAGTTTTTAGGGTACTGAAGACAATTTCTCTCTCGTTCACTCTCTGTCTCTCTAAGTGAATATAAAGAACTTTTAGGGAAAATTTGTCTAAAACTTTTTTTGAATTCTTTAGTTGTTGAATATTACCTACACAACTTTTTAATTATTCCTAATTGTTCCTTAATTTATGTTTAAAGGGGATTTCTTTTAATTATGTATATGTCTCAAGGTTTGTTTATTATACTTTACTGTAGTTTTCTTTGCAGATATTAGAAGTACTTGGATTAAGAAAGACGTTTCACTCTTTCATCAATTATTCTTAAAAATCAACTAGCTGCCCAGTCCACCTTCGCTCGGGTTATTTGTCAAGAATTATAGGGTTTTAAATACTGAAAGAATTTTTTTAAGATCGGTTTAGTAATTCCTGAAATCACCGGCGATTAGTTTAACATTTTTGCTTACTGCTCATTCCCCTTTTATCTTCGCATATTAATAGGTATATAGCCTATAGGTTACTCAGGAAGAAGCCGGATTTTTTAAGGAATGAAATAATTTTTCAAATCGATTCAATAATTCCTGAGATTAGCTCATAAATGGCGTGAGGGATCCCCGATTTTCTTTACACTTTCGCTCACTGCTCACCCCCCTTTTTTAGCGTAATTTATAACGAAAATGTACGTAATTATAGCGATAATGTAATGTATGTCCAGGAGAAATTATGGTTGTTCAGTACAAATAATGATTGTACAGAAGAAATCATGTAAATTTGGCTATGCGAGGTGGAGACTATATTAAAGAAACTTGTTTTTCTGTCTGCTGTACAACATTTATCGACTGCACATCACGGAGGTTTAAAAGGACATGAGATTGGTCTTCATATAAAAAAAAATGTGAACAATTAAACATGTCAGTCATAAGACACTTGTGAAAATTTTTAAGGTGACATTTGCGAGGTGTTCACTATTTTTACTGAAACATCCATTATTTCTATATTGAATATCCATTATATATCTACTTAACAAAGTTAAAATTAAATACGTGCAATACACTGCACGTTCAGTCATTTTATAAAATAATAAAATACTTGAATTGACTACCTACTAACCTATTAATGTGTTTATATATTGAACAACATAAATAATGTAATGGCACAATTCAAATTTTATACCGATGATTTTAATACAAACCGATTGAAAATAGTCATGAAATTAAGGCGTGTATTTATTGGAATCCTGCAGAACAAGGGGCTAACATTCTCCTGCAGAAGAATAGATAGTAAGTTGAAGATGGCTTGGAAAATGCAGAGAAAAATCAAGAAAAAAGTGTGGATGGAGTTTACGTGTCAACCTATACGTACATATCAAACTGAAAAATAATGATCCTTAAAAGAGGACTTCTACTGTATTTTCGTTCAATTTTCGCAGAAAAAAAATCGATTTAAAAACTCCGATTTGAAATTGGCGTACTCATACAAATATCGTTTTTTTTTTCAAAATGTCATCTATTTTTCAAATATAATCGAATTCAACTAGTGCTTGTATAATAGTAGGCATATTATTTAATGCGTTTTATTCGCTCATTCGCACGTGCAGTGTGTATAAATCCATCTCGCTCGTTCGTGTGGAAGACTGCCTGCAGAGAGGATTAATAACCGTATGCCGAAGAGACTTGGTTACCATGGCAACTGACGACGGCGTGTTTGGTGCACGAGGTGAGTAAACTATGCAGGGTTCGCAAATTTAAGATTACTTTTTCATTATTGTGTCTAAAAATGGCTTTAAAGAGCAAAGTGACAGGCATTGTGGTGCTTATAGTGTTAAAATTATCTGTTCTGTTAAATTTTTGTCTCAATTGTGCAATATGTAGCTTGTTAGAAAAAGAAAAAATAATAAAATTATTAATTTTAACATTTATGTCGAAATAACATTTTTTATATAAAATATTAGGTACGTATTTTTGAAATCTACTCGTCAAGACTTTTAATTTGATATCCATCTCAATAGAATTTTCTGATTTTTTTACGTTGGACAATACGGTGGCTCTTGGCTGCCATATTGGAATGTTCGACACCTTATTTAGTCCAAATAGGTCTATCCGTTCCAGTATCCAGTAATATCAAGATCTACATATCCGGAACGGACATACATAGATTGATAAACAGAATACGATACACCGAACAAATTCACAGCATAAAAAAAGCGCAGAATTCATAGAAAAAATTAAAACAATTAAACTGACACCACAATACAAAATAGCATCTTTCGACATCAGGAATCTTGTGACAAGACGGTTGACTGAGGCTGGTTTTTATAAAGTGGAAGATTTTTCGTTTATGTAATGTCTTAAACTTGTTATTATTTGACGATGTTATGCCACGTAGCTGTGGTGCTCAAACAAATAAATATCTATCTATCTATCTATCTATCTATCTATCTATCTATCTATCTATCTATCTATCTATCTATCTATCTATCTATCTATCTATCTATCAAATATGTACACCAACATTCCTATTAACGAAACCTTGGACATATTAAAAAATTGCCTAGTCAAAGCAGGAAAATTAAACTCCACAGAAATCAACGAACTCATACATATACTAAACGTTGTATTAAAACAAAATTATTTCACCTTCGAGGACAAATTTTATACCCAGGAATCTGAATTAGCCATGGGATCACCTCTTTCTAGCCTATTAGCCGATTTATACCTAAATTCATACGAGAACCAACACCTACTCTCAAACTCGAACCCATATAAAAACAAAATCATTTTTTACTGTAGATACGTTGACGACACTTTCATAATTTTCAATGGAATACCCAGACAAATAAAACAATTCAACAACTACATGAACAAAATACACCCTAACATTAAATTCACGTCCGAAATAGAAGAGAACAATATATGTTTTTCTAGACATAACAGTATCCAAATTTGATGACCAGTTCGAATTCAAAATATATCGAAAACCTACAACAACTGACATCACCATACATGCCAGCTCACATCACCCAATCCAACATAAGATGACAGCATACAATAGTCTTATCAATCGTCTTCTAACAACATCTTTAAACAATAACGACTACATCGAAGAAATCAACATCATCAAACACATAGCCATAAAAAACGGGTATAACAGTTCCATTATCGATAATTTAATACACAGACATAAATCCAAACTAAAAACCGTAAAAAACAAAACAACAAAACCAGCCAACCACTACATTTCTGCAAACTTTACCAAGTTACTACCTTACACCATACAAAACCAATTAAAAAAATACAATTACACAGTAAGCTTCCGTACAAACAACAAAATCAAAAACATTCTCAACCCAAAAAACAAAACACCTAAAAACAAACACACCGGCGTCTATAAAATAATATGCAGCACATTTGATAAATTCTATATAGGACAAACTGGAAGACCTTTTGAAGAACGTTTTAAAGAACATCTCCCGAAAAGAAACTTGTGAAATGCTAAATCAAATTACGCCCAACATATACTTTCCCAAAATCATGAAGAATATCACAATTTTGAAACAAATTTTATTCCATTACATATTTGCAGTAAAGGCAAACACATGGACACCCTGGAAGAATATGAAATATATAAAGTCAGAAAACTCGACAATACCAACATTCTTAATGACAAACCAACACTAAAATCGAACATAATATACGACACAATAATTAACAACACACAAACACCCTATACTCAGTAATCGTCTACACACATACTCACATTTCCATTTCATCTACCTACTATATAAATCATAAAATCTCGAAATTTAAATCAGTACTTCACAAACCACGACATAATACACAGTCCTTAGCATCATAATATTATATAGTGTTACAAATACTCAATGTGTGTTTAAAAAAAAAAATTAACCACACTTGAAGATGGCAACTCGTTGCTGAAACGCGTAGTGATAAATCACAAGAAGTCACAAGACGGACATAAACGAGGCTAGGTATTTCTAATACTTCATAATAAACAGAATACGCTTCTTTGGCGTGCCGAAGTCGAGCAAAAAGACTCTATAGCTTTCATTTATTTTTTAAAATGGGTACAATTAAGTTTTCGGGTTCTATTGTAACCAATTGTTCACCTTGTGTGTATTATAAAAAGATGTGTTTCGATTTGCAGTTCATCGCTAGCCCTGTTTGCTGAAACAGACCGCGCTGTTGTCATGGTAACCGATAAGACGCTCGCTTATAATACAGAAGCTATATGTGATTGTGTGTAACACGGTGTAAAATGTTATTTGATATTATATATAAAGAGAAACTTTGTCATTCGTTCGTTGGTATCATTGCGAACTGAAATTATATATTAGAGTTAACGTCATGTAGGTCGGGCGTCATTCTCACATCCTCATAGCCCCACTGGAGCTCACTAGAAACATGGAACGTCGAGGTATTTAATTATATGTTCTCTCTGTTAATAACGCGATTGCTATTATTATGTATATATAAAATTTGCTCGCAGGAACCATTTTGTTGTTGAGTTAGTTACGTTATTTAATAACATAGCAAAGTCAATTATTACATTCATGTTCTTTTGATTTAATTTTTTATGAAAATAAAAATAGAGATTAAAAATATGTATTAAGATGATATTGTCTCTCGCACTACTTAATATAATGTATTAACTTCGTTCACGTTACTTTAGCTCATCATTTTGTCAAACCTTTGATTTAATACACTTACAACGCGAACAAAACTGATGTATTAATGATTAGATAGTATCTGCAAGCCACTGTTTCTGATAGAACTAGTTAGACGAGATGGTAAGATCATAATAATATACAGCAGAGTTGGACTAATTGTGGCAATTCGGTACTAGAATACTATGACCCTATAAATCATCTTCCTCAATTATACGAAATTCTACGTAAAGAGTTAAAAAGATATATAACAAAAGGCTGCCATTTATTGAGCAATAAGAATACTGTAAATGAATTGTAGAACAATTGATATAGATCACAAAAAAGTATGTGTAAAAAAACACTTTCAATTGGATTTATGCATCAAACACACAATATATTATAGTGTATTTGAGACATTTTGTACTTGTCATGATTGACTGCATCTAAGAAAAATCAGCGGAGGTTGTATAATGTATATATGCAATGCAGGGCCGTAGCTAGAGCTGAACTCAAGATAGGGCACTGAAAGTTCAAAGTAGGGCTGAAGCAAAAGACTACAATTTATTTGGATTGCCCACCTCATTTGGGAAACTCAAATTACAGAACCAAAAAAACGGTGAACAACAATTTCAATAATTAGATATTTTATCAAAAATTCACAGATTTCGCAATCCTTGCAACCATCGAGGACATTGGAAATGATAACAGCATATATGAAACATAATTAACTGTTTATTATACACACAATATTTATCAATGCACTGTTTAGTTTTGTCAGGAATAACCCTATTATTCTTCTGTTATATACGCGTTCACTTTTGCTTGATTACTTAACATTTAAATGGATTTTTCTACAGTATTTATTAACATTTGCTCAAAAATAACACCGCAGATCGTCGCAAATACCTCTCAATTAACTAGACATGATATAAAACACATTTCGAAAAAATTGCACTTGTTCAATTTTGCATGATTGCTCCTTACTTGATCGCGACACCGTTGTCTTTTGGCCTTGAACGAAAACTCGTAACTCTGCCCCCATATACAAACATAAACATTTCCAATGTTAAAAGAAAAAAAAAAAAATATCAAATTTCCGAAGAACTTCATTTAGATCCAATGAATTTGATCTTGTTTTTTCAAATGCCAGATAGACCAAGCCTGTCATTCTGTCGTGACAGTCTTTGCGGCTTGTTTATTATTCCTTAAGGGCACTGGATGTTTTAAGGTAGGGCATTGCCCCTTAATGCCCCACCTAGCTACGGCCCTGATGCAATGTCTTCCTGCAAGAAGTAGTGTCATAATTCAGCAAGAGATGTCCTGATTAGTCACTCGCTCAAACTCAGGTATGTCATCCGTGTCACTTTCTTGATATTCTGATATATTTCGAAATCACAAAATATCTTTGGAACGTAGGTAATGATCGATTAGGACGATCAATACGGCAATCGAAATGGTTTATCAAAACTTAGATCTAATTAAATTTTGAGCCGAATCGTACGACTGGTTTAGAGTTACATCAAAAACGTAATTTTTTTTTTATATTCATATTTTGAATAACTTAATAAAATTAATCATCATCATCATGGGGTCCTCGGTCCTAAGGATGGTTGGACGTGTACCTCCACCCTTCCCTATTCTGAGCTAGCTTACTTATCTCCCTGAAACTTGAGCTCCGTACATCCCTAATTATATGTGAGTAAATAAAATTAGTAAAGAAAATTTTAGTTTTGAACTTGAAGGGCTCAAAAATATAATTTTTTTATGTTTTTTTTATTTATTTAATAATAAAATAAAATTAGATTCTTAACCAAAAATGTATAAAGGGGGAAGTCTTCGGGCTGGTTCGCAGGATCAACCGGTTTCCACATTTTTTTCGTAAAAGGTTTAATTTAAAAAACTGACAGTTAAATTGTTTAGGCCCAGTAAATTTGCAACTAAAATTAAAATTAAAAAATATTCCATTTTCAAAGAATACAAAAAAATGTTTGACTTGTTATTATGCTGAACTCAAAAAGAAACTATCTACATAATATAGTAGTATGTGAATTTTTAGCATATAATAATATGTGGGAAAGTACATGGGGTAACGGCGGATATTCTGTGCTGGCGCTGTTGTAGGATGGGGGTGGTAGTGCGTGGAACGGTCGGCAGAGTGCAGTGTGCGCACCGGAAGTCCGTCTAATGCATCCGCTGTTCCGTCTGTACAGAATGTCAAGGGTTCGAAAAGCTATGCACATTCTTGTATGTTGTAAATGTAATGTGTCTGTGGACAGAACAGTTCAACTGTAGTTTGTTAAGTTTTATAGATTAAACAAAAAGTTTGAGACCTTTGTTTAAACTTTTTCTCTAATTATATAAAAGTTTTATAATAGATCTTTTCCAAAACATGTGCATTATTCAAGGCATTATCTCTTCTGATTATATATATAGGACAAACTGGAAGACCTTTTGAAGAACGTTTCAAAGAACATCTCCCTAAAAGAAACTTGTTAAATGCTAAATCAAATTACGCCCAACATATAATTTCACAAAATCATGAATATCACGATTTTGAAACAAATTTTATTCCATTACGTATTTGCAGTAAAGGTAAACACATGGACATCCTTGAAGAATATGAAATATATAAAGCCACAAAATTCGACAATACCAACACTAAAATCGAACATAATATACGATACAATAATTAACAACACACAAACATTCAATACTCAGTAATCGTCTACACAAATACACACACATACATTTCCATTTCGTCTACCTACTATATAAATCATAAAATCTCGAAATTTAAATTAGTATTCAGTACTTCACAAACCACGACATAATACACAGTGCTTAGCATCATAATATTATATAGTGTTACGAATACTTAACGTGTGTTTTTTAAAAATAATTAACCATACCTGAAGATGGCAACACGTTGCTGAAACGCGTAGTGTAAATTCACAAGAAGTCACAAGCCGGACATGATACAAGGTATTTCTAATACTTCATAATATTTATGGTTATATCTGTTATAAATGTAACCAAAATTGTTCATTTTTCAAAATAATTCATTCCCAGGTAAGCAGTTTTTTATCTTGCATGCTTGATGAAATTCAGGTCTAAAAATAATAGTACATTAAAAGTAAAGCGTGCATCTTAACCAGCAAGTCATTTTTGCTGTACTCAACGCACTTTTGCAGTCAAAATTTTCGAATCGATTTTGATTTTTTCCGTTTGACTACTTTTGAGAATTATTTCTACATCGTAAATCTCGTTGTTTTTGTCTCACGGGGGAGTACATGACAACAAATTTGAAATCTGCTTTCTAGCAAGTTGTAAAAAATTAATTTAAATACAAAATAACGTTTTGTACTTCCTGTAATTTTAGTTTGAAATAAACATACTACTATAATTTATTTACGACTAAAATGTTCTAAAGTTATAAAAATATAAGGTACAATAATATTGTGATTTATACAAGGTATAAGATTGGTTGTATTCACTTCAAGTTTTCCCTCAGCTGCAAACTATTTTTGATCAGCATTAAAGCAACTGCTTTGCAAGAGAGGATCTCGGATGGCGTCGTAATGCATCGATAAAAAAGAAACATTTGAGATGCACCGACAAGGTCCGGTGCTCTGTCCAGCATTCGTGTAATTTTACTTCCGGTCGCTATAATGGTGTACATTATACGAATTGCCCGGCCACAGATAATGCCCACTTCTCCCCTATACGGACATTTATTAGTGTATTTGCCATATGGCACATACACTATTGGCGTCGGTCGGATGGCGGGACCTAGGGGTCGGACCAAAATTTCTCGACGTTTCATAGCCTCCTGAACAATTTGGCACCATTTTTGGAAATGTTTATATATATATGTATATATATATTTATATATATATATATATATATATGTGTTCGCGGCATAACTCTCGAAAGACTTAATTGATTTGAACGAAATTTGGTAGACACGTTGGAATCCATCACCGGACGGAACCTATTTAAAATGGGCCTAATCGGACCATTTTGAGGGTAGTTTTTAGGGGTTGAAAAAAGTTTTTGGGCCCAAAAATACCGAAAAAAATCTGAGAATTGTTTCAAAATTGGAATTTAACCCTTTAGTAGAGATTAAAACGTGTTGCTAAAATTTTAACAAAATCGGCACGACAGGACCGGACTTACAAATTTTATGAAAACACTAGTTTACGGATAGTGATTTATTTGCTGACGGGTGTATTTAATTTGGTACAGAGGTTGCATTGATAATAATATTGAAATTAGGAAAAAAAATATTATTTTAAGGGATGTATTAAGGGGTTAAATTTTTCATTTTGTCCAAAAACAAACTTAAGTTCACATAATAAAGCCACAAGGCCTGCATTAGCAAATACACTATATTGTCAGCAGGGTTTTGGCACTGCGACCCGAGTTTTTTTATCTTTATACGAAACTGTATGTTTCCATGAAAAGTGCCTTTTTCTAGGTATCGCTATAGGATAGCTTTGTTTTATAGTTGTCAGTGTTTTTTTCTGTGCCTTCAACCAGGACAATGTCCTGTCGAAGGTAAATAAAATAATAATAATAGTAATAAATGATATCAGTTTTCTCGCGGACGCTTAAAAACATTAATTTATACTATAGCACATGTTATCGGGAAAGTGAAAACACCTTATTACGCTGTGTATAACGTTTCGCAGGTGATTCCAGCTTTTTTAGATACTAACGTAGTATCTGAGGAAGCTGGAATCACCGGCGAAACGTTATACACAGCGTAATAAGGTGTTTGATTTGTGTACCTGTCCACTTTCCCGATAACATTTGCTATATTATATCAATAATGAACGTGAAACCAGAAAATTAATTTATACATTTTGAATTTAAAACAACTAAGTACCTATACTGAAAAATATAACAACATATCTGGTAAATAAAATCAGCTATTTATAGATTTTTTCAAATTATTTCGAAAGTATAAATTCAAAAATATTTTTGTGTTAACATATTATTATATCATGAAAATATTGAAGCATTGTAGGTATATAATCATGCCGGTTTAATATTTTGTGTGAATTTGAGATTTAAAAATTAAAATGATTTTTTCACAATGACTGCAGCCGTTCACTAGCTACCTTTATGTAAATATAAACCAGGTTAGCAGTATATTATAGTGGATTTTATGTATAGATACGTAATGGGGCATATTACGGCGAGTGGTGACAGTATGTAAAAACGAGTGATAGGGAGTTTTTACAGTCACACGAGCCGTAATACCATTCCGTACGAGACATATATGGTATTTTTTGCCATACCCACTACTAAATACCTACTTTTCACGTCATTTAAAAAAAATTCTGACAGTTCATTTGCGTCGCCATCTTTCCTTCCAGTGTGCCGCGAAGTTCGTGCAAGTAAGTAATGATAGGCGCACGCAAGCGTACGCAGGCGTATAGAGCAAATAAACAGAAGTTGCTATGGAAACCGTTATTTTCTGCGCTAGTGCAGAAAGTAAACCATTTTCCGCACACCTGCCTGTTAAATGGGTCATTAATAGCCGCTATATATACATCAAGAGTAGCTATTTTGTAGTAGGTATAGTAACAAATAATGGACCTATCTCTCGTAATAAGAGCGAGAGATCGTTATTGCTTGTTCTGCAAGAAAAAGAGAGAAAAAATATGGTTGCGCACGCCTACCGTGTTCTGTCATCAGCAGTCAATAATAAACGATATAGACAAGACTATAATAATGCCTAGTTACGGGATCATCTGTGAACACGACATGCGCACGCAAAAACAAATATTACGTAGATTTCTTTGTGTGAAACAAACTTTTTCATATTCACAAAAATTCTTTGAGAGTTTTAAGTTGATCATAGGTTATGTTGCTAGTCTATATCATTTAAATGTTAAAATTATAAGTGCTGTAAATACTGCTTTCAATTTTTAATAAATTAAAAATCGCAAAACCTAAAAGTAAGACAAAAGTTTATTTTTTCTAAATTAGTACCAATTGTTGTTTAAATTGAAACGTAAGATTTTATGGTCCGACCCCTACTTTCCATCATTCTACCGACATTAATAGTGTACCTATATTATTATGGCATATAGGTAGTCGTGGGTTCGACTTTCACCTCCACTCACGGGTGTTTTGCGATGTCGTTTTAATTAAATTTGTTGATTAGACGCTAATGACCTTAGTTGTCGAGCGTCTATAATCTACAATAAATAATTAAATATAAATACAATTATAATGAAAATATAAACACTATGAAGAAATGAATTTAGTTTCGACACAAAAAAGTTGATTTGCAACTTATTGCAAACAATAATGTAAAACTAGAATTCAGTAAAGATTAAAGAATCCCACTTGGGGATAATAATGTATATGGAAAATAGTGGAGAGTCTTGATTTGATTTTCATCATATCGCATGGGCTGCTTATACATACTATATACAGAATGTTGGATAACATTTCGTCTTTTTGTAGTTAAGTTGTTCTCTCTAGAAATTTAGCTATATAGGTACGTTATATGTAGGTATAGAAAGTATAATAAGTATAATACAATAATATACTTACATTTGTTTGTTTTTTTTTAAGTTTTTCCCAAAATTTCGAAAAGGTTTAGAATTAAATTTTTTTTTGTTATTTAATTTTCTTTTATAAGTTTTTACCCCCACCCTTCTGTGCAATGACGTCATCGACATTTTTTTTAAATGGAAACCCCAATTTTTTTACGGATTCTGATTCTACTCGAAATTCTGGATTCATTAATATTGCTGAATCCAGAATTTCGAGTAGAATCAGAATCCGTAAAAAAAATTGAGGTTGCCATTTAAAAAAAATGTCGATGACGTCATTGCACAGAAGGGTGGGGGTAAAAACAAATTACAACTACAAGGCAAGATGCGCGTTCAAAAACTAAGGTTGACGTCCAAGCATTTTTAACACATATCTTCAGGAATTTTTTTATTCACAGCGTTCCACAGCCGGCGGTCACACTGTATATTCAAACTGTTATAGTAAATTATTGTTGATGTTAATGTTATATTTCATGGTGCAAATCGTCCCTGTCTTATTATTATACATATATAACTATAACAATTTGATTTTTAGTTGTTTTTTTAACAAGTTGAATTGAAAATATGGTTGGTATCTACTTGGTTCTGTAACTAAGTAACACTTGAATTTGAATTATCAAGAAACATGAATAATTACGCACATTTTAGCATAATACACTCCAACAATGTTGGATATTCTTATCCTTCAGGGAAGATTCTTAAAAATGTTTAAAAAATTTGTTGTACTAAAAATTTTGTTCATATAAAATGTGTGCAATTATGGTTGTTTTTAAATAAGTCAAATTCAAATTGTCTAATTTATGTCCTCAATTCATAATTCGTAATTATGACAATAGGGATTAGAAGTCTAGCTTGGGAATGAAATATTTACAATGTCTTCATCTTCATTTCCGAGAATCTTATAAACATAGTGTTGCCTGTACGAACACTCCATATATTTCACATAACATAACACTCCTTCTCTCGGGAAGAACAAGAGTGGGTTTCTCTGATTGAAAGGGGGATTCGGGATCACAGGAAAAAGTTTGTTGCTTCTGAACTATCTCACACCCTAATCAAATAGTTAATTTCTAAAATCTTTTTGGCTGCTATTAAAACACTTTAATAATTGTTCAATAAGTCTTAAATAGCAGCTGATGTTTAAAAATTAACAAGACTTTTTTAAAAAGTATGCCGCTTTGTAGATACAATTTCATTTTATTTATTTAAAAAATGAGTTAAATACGTAAGCCAAATAGGGATCGACTGAAATAGTTTGATCAACTTAAAAGTTGCTCTTTAATAAACTTTAACTCATAATCGGCCATTTTTTTTCGTGAAGGTCGCCATCTACCAGAGTTGTCTATAAATTAATTAATTCATATTTATTATTTTTATTTAATAATAATCTCTAATGCTTGGTTTACCAGTTCTCACATTAGAACCTGAGAACTGGGGATTTGTTACAGAAATAGACGAATTATGGCCAAGATGTTGGCCCTTTTCAAGATATACCTATTAAAAATTTATTTAAAATTAATTATTATTGATAAAAAACAAAATGAAGAATAATTAATTATCTAACCAGACAAGGGACAATATCTTGGCCAAAACGGTGATCACCTTTTAATATTGTATACTTGTCTGCAAATTTATGTCATTTTTTATTTTATTACAAATATTTCATACACACACTAATTATTACAATAATCAATTAACTTTTAATATCAGTGACGTCACATGGCTGTTTACACATCAATAGCTTTTTAAACATCCGCGTGATGTTACTGCCGTCATCAATTCCCATGACATAGCTGCGAGCTATAAACCACAGTTTTCTAGAAAAATTCATTTATCGTGTAAATTTCACGAGAAAATGGTTGTAAATACAATTATTATTATTACTTACTTCTAATTGCTTATATTTTTATGATATACTAGCGGCCCAGTCCGGCTTCACCCGGGTGCTATGAATTTATAATTTATTAATACATTACACACTCGCTTCGCTCGTTCGCTCGAATGTACAATTAATTAAAACATTTCTCACTTGCTTCGCTCGTTCGCTCGAATTTATAATTAATCAATAGTTTTCGCAGCGCACGCCAAATAATGACTTTTATAGGCAAATTTTTGATACTTTGGGTTACATTATTGTAATTTTCGTGGGATCTCTATTTTTTTTTTTTTGAAAATAAAATACAGCCTATGTTACTCGCTGATAATGTAGCTTTCTATAGGTGAAAGAATTTTAAAAATCAGTTAAATAGTTTTTGAGTTTATCCATTACAAACAAACAAACAAACATACAAAAAAATTCAAATCTTTTCTCTTTATAATATTAGTATGATGAATGTTTCATTTTCTTACGAAAAATATTTTTTGAGTATTTCCTCGGAACTTTAATTCAATTTAAACTAAAATGCAATAGCATTCAATTTGTCCATTACCTAGTTCGTAACTGAAAAATGCAGCAACGTTTTTTTTTTATTTTATCATACCTTGCTTTCATCACTCTCTGCATATTATAATATGCTGCAATCTTCCTCTATAATGAAAAATAACTACGCGATGTATTTTCATGGTTTGTTTGTTTGCATTTTCTATTTTTCTTTTCTAATGTTTCTGAAATAATAACAGATAATTTTTCTGTTTATAGAAATTATACAAGCTGTTTTTTCACACTCCACTAACAAAAAACAAAAACATACAAATAAATTTTCTTTTTATCGTAAACTTTAGCAAAATTTGTTTGTTTATAGTCATGATATTAATTATTAATGTAAAACTTCTTAGGCAGCATTGACTCGACGATTTGAAAGGTAAAATGCTGGCTCGATGAAACGAAAATGAGTAAGAAAAATGGTGTGACGCGAATTACCATAACAACCCTAAATAAATCAATAATTAATGTAGTCGTGGATCATTCTGATCCATTCATTTTATATTATTCATAAAAAAATAAGTTTTACTTCGCTCGTATGTGCCGGGACACATCACCTGAACTACCATTAACAGACGAACTATGGTAACGACATATAAATAGCGGTGTCACAAGTTTTCCCAAGCCCTCCAATGATTATGTTAAAAATATATCTCTCGCACATAGTGAGATTTAATGTTGTAGGTAAGAAAAATTAATGCACGTCATTCGGCAGTCATGATTTGTGTTTTCAAAAATAAAAATGCTCCTCGAAGCATTACGTGCAATTTTTGTTATTTTGAATCAGGTATAAGCAATATTTTTTTAGAAATTAATTTTATATTGTGTACTTTAATGTAATAAGATATTCCACCAAAAACATATTTTTGAAAAAGGAGCCAAGTTCGGTAAAAAATAATTGAGATCTAACTGGGTGCCAAGTTTACACTTGGCTAGTTTTCACACACGATTCATTATTCAAAATATAAAACATGAAAACTTGCCAAGTGAAAACTTGGCACGTTAGATCTTAATTATTTTTCAGCGAAGCTGTTCTTTGCACCGAACTTGGCCCCTTTTTCACATTTATGTTTTTGGTGAGATATCAATACTTTTGTAAAGTTACTCTCTCACAGGAATTATTCCCCCCGCGAGAAATTCTCCCCCTGCGAAGAAGCCGGGCTGGTGGGAATTATCCCCTGTGAAATTTGATAATTCGTAGTTTTCAAATGTTTTCCTTTGTATACGCGTAATGATCTACCTTGACGCCAAATTTCAAGTTACTAAGTCACCTAGAAGTGATCTAGGTTTTTGATCACAGTCTACTTTTAATGCGAAATGGTTCATTAAATATACATACAGCAGTGTTTGCCGAACTTGGCTGACACACCGTTGTGTATGTCTAGATTAACTATATAATGTCGTATGTCTTCTTGAAATATCTCTTATAAAAATATTAATTTAGGTGTATAATCGGAATCTGAATAGCGACTATTGTATTTTAAATAGTACGCGAATATATTTTCTTTATTTTTGTGGCTTCCACAGAAGAATTAATATTGTGGAACCTACATATTTTTATAGTTCAGTCATATAGGTAAGCGTTTTACTTCTAAACCCACTATAACAGTTCCGATTTTGATGAAATTTTTTTAAATGTTTGTTACATGACATTATTTGAAATCAGAAACATTTCAGTCCGCGCGAATTCAAAATTTCCATTTTCATTTTCCTCCGAATTTTCTTACACGCTAGTGTTGCATATATTTGCCGTTTTACAAATAATTATCCAACAAAATAAATACACAAACACTTGAAAAATTCTACACATTTATTAATCTCAACGATCGTTGATCGATGATTTTTCCGCTTCTTTGACTGGACTAGGAAAAACTGTTCTAGAAATGAAAATAATGAACTTAAAGAACTGAAACTTTCAGAAACGTTAGGTCAATATACGTCTCAAATAAACACAAAAATGTATGATACATTTTCAGAGTGTTGGGTCTCCAAGTCACTATATGAATATTATGAAGTATTAGAAATACCACCTGAAGATAGTAACTCGTTGCTGAAACGCGTCGTGTTAAAACACAGGAAGTCACAAAACGGACATTAAAAAATACAAGGTATTTCTAATACTTCATAATATACAAAAATTTAGTCAGTATATTGAATAAATTGGTATATGATAAAATCTATCGATTTAAAACCCCTTATATCCACACCATATTATTCACATAACAATTAGAGGTGAAAATAATAAATATCTCAGACAGCTAGGCTGCCATGATTTTTGAGCTATATCTAAGAAAAAATCAAATGACCACTGTCGGGACTTGAACCCGAAACCCCCAGTTTCCGGCTAGGCGAGTTACCGATTTCTCCACAGTGCCCGAGAGTGGAAACCGATCTCTTCTTATATATAGCAATTTCACGTTGAAAACACACTACATGCGAGAGTCGACTATTTAAATAAACTGCAAAGCATAGTACAGTTATTAAACAGTCGAATCATTATACATGCGAGAGTTAACATTTTATAAGTTTTAACAACTTAAGTATATTGAATAATTACCTATTTTTTTTTTTTTAATTTAGTAAAGCCGGTTCGGCACACTAGGGCCATTCACAGCTGAGTTAATATTATAAACGTCACTATACAGAATAACATTAAGGGTCGGCCAGAAGGCTTCCCTGTCAAAATTTATTGTTCACGCGACACTAGCACTATATGATTAGAGATTGAATTATTATTAACTAATTATTAATTAGGTCATGCGGAAGTTTACGTTTTAGCCTGCGGTTTGGTACTTGTTGATTTAGCTGGTAGTGTACTGCTCCAGGACATTCATTTAGCTTGTTAAAAAAGTTCTGAGCGCAGTTTTTAATGAACTGTTCGATGGTTGTAATGCCCAGTTCCTCGTGAATGTGTTTATTTCGAAGAAACCAAGGAGCATTGATAATGATGCGCAGTACTTTATTTTGGAATGTTTGAGCTTTTTTAATAATAGATTTTGAAGCTGTTCCCCAGACGACGCAACCATATGTTAACATTGACCTTAGTATGGATTGGTAAATGAGCAATGAGCATTGTTTTTGAAGCGGGGATTTCCTATTAATCAGAGGATATAGCATGGACAGTCTAGCGTAGGATTCGTTGAGTTTTTTGTTTATATGGTAGCTCCAAATAAGTCGTCGGTCGAAATGTAGTCCCAAGTATTTGACTGACTCATCCGATGGAGTCCAGTCAATTACGTCGTTTTTTATTTTTATTTTTTGCGGATTTGGTGGACGGCGGAGTGTAAACAATTTTGTTTGACATTTCGACGGATTTAAGGTTATGTTCCATTTACTTGTCCATTTCACGATGCAGTTACTTGCGGATTGGAGTTGTGTTGCGGCTTCATTGATGTCATGGTGCTGTGTCAATATTACAGTGTCATCTGCGTACATAGCCATTGCAGCGCTGTTAAGATCTGGTATGTCGTGAACAAATATATTAAAAAGCGTCGGGCCTAATACGGAACCTTGTGGGACTCCAGCGTTAATGGTTTTAACGTTGGAGAAGGTGGAGTTAATTTTAACTACGAATGTTCTTTGTTTTAGAAAAGAAGAAATAATATTTGTTATGTATTTCGGAAATTTTAATTTTATAAACTTGTATAGGAGGCCATCTATCCAGACCTTATCGAATGCTTGAGCGATGTCAAGAAATAGAGCAGTTGTGTGAAGTTTCTTTTCAAATCCTTCGCTGATAATTTTAGAGACTCTCAGTAGTTGATGGGTTGTAGAATGATTAGATCGGAACCCAAACTGATGTGATGGAAGGATATTATTGTCGCTTAAGAATTTGTTTAGACGAAACTGTACTATCCTTTCGAGAATTTTAGAAAGAGTTGGTAATAAGCTAATTGGTCGGTAGCTAGCAGGATTATGTTTGTTTTTGTTAGCCTTGTGGAATAAAATAACTTCAGCATGCTTCCAGATAATAGGGAAATATCCAATAGACAGGCAAGCGTTAATTATTGATGTTAATTGAGCAATTGCTTTTTTTGTGAATTTCTTCAGTACTATATTTGGTATAAGATCGTGACCTGGAGCTTTTTTAATGGATAAATTATCAATATGCGATTTAATTTCGGAGGATGTTGTAGAATTTAGATCTTGCGAATCAATAGGTAGATGATTCTGAACGTATGTCTTAATACTGTTCGCAAAATTTATGTCATACACAGTGGTTGTAAAAGTTTTTTGTAAGTGCTCAGCAAAGACGTTACATTTTTCTGCATCGCTGCAAAATGTCTGGTCGCCTATTTTCAGAGGTGCTATTATGCATGGTTGCCTGAGAATTCTCTTAGTTGCCTTCCACATTGACGCGTCTTGAGGGTTGAGGTCTTCAACGTATTTATGGTATGACGAGAATCGCAGATTGTCTAATTCCCATTTAATACGGTGTGATAGTCGGTTAAATTCCATTTTAGCGTTAGGATCGCGAGTGCGTTGCCATACTCGACGAATTCGATTTTTCTCTCTAATTAAATTTAAAACAGAAGTGGGAGCGTGATTATGTAAATGCTTGCGTCGTCTACTTTTTTGTGTAGTAGCTGTATTGATGGCGTCGGTTATTGATTGGGTTAAGTTGTCAATTTTTTGATCAATGTCTACTGACGTAAAATTGGCTATTCTTGGTTCCAAGTTTAAGTCAAGCTGCTGTTGAAACAAGTCCCAATCAACAATACCATTGATTAGTCTAGGAGCAGCTGCGGGTGCTATGTAATGGGTTGTAAACGAAATTAGGACAGGCAGATGGTCGGAATCTAATTCTGTGATGGTTTCATGAAAAATAGGGAGGCGAACGTTTTTTATAAGACCAATTTCGAGTATGTCAGATTGAGTATCATTGCGATATGGGATGTATGTATGTTCAGTAGGAGCGGACACTAAGATGGAATGATTTGCTGTTATATCATTTAGTCGTATGCCATTAGGGTTGTTTACGCGACATCCCCAGTTTGTGCATTTGCTGTTTAAGTCTCCAAATAGCAGAGTCGGTTTGTTTTGTAGGAAAATTGTATTAATATCTGCTTCTAAAATGCGTTTGCTAGGTTGTAAGTATGCGGCATTAATCGAAAGTACACCGTGTGAAGATTCAAAATCGATGGAAATTGCTTCAAGGTTAATAAGATCTGGCATAATAGTCTGATAGTGCTTAATACTGCGTTTGATGATAATTGCGACGCCTCCACTGGGTCTTTTTGCTATTCGATCTTGACGGTACACCCGATATCCAGGTACTGTAAATTTTTCGCCATTAACTAAATGCGTTTCACTGATACATCCAATATCAACATTATGTCTTGCGAGAAAATCAATAAAAATTGCTCGCTGGTTTCTAATACCATTTGCATTCCAATTAAGGATAGTTAAATTATGAATTGGCTGTGAGTGATTAGTTTCCATTGAATAATGAAGTAATTAAGGACGTGAAGAAGGATTTGATGGTGTTAATATGGGGTTTGATGATTTCTATGATCGAGTTTAGGATTTTGTTAATAAGAGATGATTCTGTGGGAGGTTGCGAAGGGTTGTTGGTATTTTGAGATGGTGGGGGATTTTGTTTGGAGTGCACTGGTTTGTTGTTTTTAAGTGCGTTGGCATATGTATTTTGATTTGGCTGCAAATTTAAACTATGAGATGTACTTGGTAAATCGTGAGTTGTATTTGATTCAGACACGCGTGTATTATGTTGCGGCGGACTTTGAGTATTTTTGTTATTGTTATTTGTTTTTGTTTTAATATCTGTGTAGTGCTTACAGCCTTTATAGTTTGCAGTGTGTTGTTCTCCACAATTTATGCACTTTGGAGGAGTATTTTTATCTTTGGTACATTCGCTATAATGATGTAATCCAGCGCATTTGACACATCTAGGATCAAGTTTGCAATAGTTTTTAGTGTGACCATAGCGTTGACATCTCGTACATTGAGGAATGGTGCGCGATTTTTTGCGTGGCTCGACAATTACTATGGAGTGGAATAGTTTGTCCAACTTGAATATCTCCTTACTTAGTTCGTTGTTGGGTAATTCTACAACCACCAGTGGCATTGGTTTTTTCTCTTTACTGAGTAATCGGACCACTTTTGATATTTGATATTTAGTGGACAGTTCGGAGTTAATTTCTTCTTCTGTTAGAGATAATGGCAAATTTCGAATAACGACAGAAAGTCTAGATTCTGTTGAAGACTGAAATGTGTGATATCTGATGTTTTGTTAATCGTGGAAATCAGTTAACTTGCGGAATTGATCAATACTGGTTAAATTAATTTTAAGCGACTCACCTCGGTAGAGTGTTGTAAAGTCGTTACTATTGATTACCTTTTCAATATCGCTGATTACCTCACGGTAGTTGATGATTCCATGCAGAAATATGGGCGGTATTTTGATTTTAGAGCCGGAGTTATCAGTAGTGTTGGTATCCATATCACAATTCATTTCACTAGCTACACTGTTTTCTACGTCGGGTGGAAGATAATACCTATTATGAATTATTAGCTGCTCATTGTCGATAAGGGTTTTTTTTGCTAAATTTCTGGAGCAAGAGGGAAGGTCAATATAGGGATCACTCATTTCGCTATCGTTATCGGATGGAACCGCTACTTTTTTTGAGGTCCCTCTCAGAGGAGAGGAAACCTTGCTGACATTGAGGGCCTTTTTAAAATTAGGCTTTTTGGGAATGATTATTTTCTTTTGGGTTTTGTTGTTTACTTTTTTTTTAGCCAGGATATTAAATAGTTGAATTTATATTAAATTTAGTGTTAAAAATTATGAATAATAGAATGAGATCAAATTATTTAATTAATACGCACTGAATACACAAGCGATCAAAAAACACGTCTATTCGCGACGGATTGCACGGGTAGACTCCCAATTACCTATTTATAAAACGGCAAACGTTATTATCTTACACGCAATGCGAGCGTCTGGGAAAATTCGGAGAAAAACTTGGTGGAAAATGAAAAATAATTGAAATAACGTGCTCAAAGTTTCTTTGCTGTTAAATACATGCATTTTGAACAATTATGCAAAATTTCATCAATATTCAACAAATATTTTTAGCACAGCAAACGATCTTTGCCACTATCGTATCGCTGACGCGTGGAAAATCCGGGAGAAAAGCATACAAAATTTAGTCGAGATTGAATAGTTATTTGTAAAACGGCAAATATATTCGACACTGGCGTATAAGGTAATTCGGAGGAAAATTTAATTGTAAAATGAAAATTTTGAGTCCGCGGACTGGAATGTTACTGATTTCAAATAATGTCATTTAACAAACATTTAAAAAAAAAACACCAAAATTGGAGCTGTTATAGTGGGTTTGGAAGTTTTCATGATTTTTTCGCTATATTGACTTAACGAAGATTTACAATTTGACAGTATTTTTTCAAGTAGAGGCATATATTATGTTGATCTGTACTTCCTGTTTTAAAAACGAAATCTTCTGTCCTGCTTTTCCTTTCTTTTTATTTTTGGAGCTGGTAAAATGAATAGATTTAAGTTGTCTAAAACGTGTTATTTTAGATTAAGGAATATTGGATATTTTGTAAATCATAACTATTTTTATTCAAACCAAATTCAAAGTAAACTTTTGGACGGATGGATATTATTATTATGTCACAAAAGATGGTATCAATATTTGTTTTTTTCATAACAAAATATCAGATTTACAAACTAAATAATTCATTCACTTATGTATCACGGAAAAATTGATATATTTTCTACTAAATAATTCATGACATTTGTTTACAAAAAAGCACCCCAGAGACCTTGTCCAGTACGCATTATGTACAGTCAAGTCACGATTATCCAGTGTCCACATGTTCGTCTTTTCAATATTATTTGTTTTGATATTTCCTACAAAATAGACTAAAATCTAAATTATACATTTCAATTAATAAAATACAACGTTTTATTGATTTATATACCTACTTATGTAAAACCTGATTTTATAAAAATTGGTTCGCACAGTACAGTATCTTCCTTAGATTATGATAACAATTATTATTTTTATCTCAAAACAGATAGCTATAGAAACAGCATATGACGTCGCTTGTGAAGTCACAACTATACACTAAAGTACGACCTGTCAGGTATACTTTGATCATTCGTTGCTTGTATTCCGTATAGTGTTAATTACTCTTTAAGTCGTGTTGGGTGCCTGTATTGTTCCAAATCGTTTATGAAAAATCAAGGTGTATCTTATCATCAGTAATTAAGTAATAGTAGATTGTATATCTAGATACGTAATGGGGCATATTACGGCGAGTGATAACAGTATGTAAAAACGAGCTATAGCGAGTTTTTCTAGTCACACGAGCCGTAATACCATTACGTACGAGACATACAATATGGTATTTTTTGCCTTACCCACTACAAAATATCTACTTTTTACGTCATTTTAAAAAAATTCTGACAGTTCATTTGCGTCGCCATCTTTCTTCTAGTGTGCCGCGAAGTTCATGAAAGTAAGTATAATGACAGGTACACGCAAGCGTACGCAGGCGTATAGAGCAAATAGACAGAAGTTGTTATGGCAACCGTTATTTTCTGCACTAGTGCAGAAAGTAAACCATTTTCCGCACACCTGCCTGTTAAATGGGCATTAATTACATACATCGAAAGTAGCTATTTTGTAGTGGGTATGGCAAAAAAATATTTTATTGTATTTTCAATTGTTTCAATTATTCCCCGCACGTCTCGACTGGCTTCAGTTGTACATAACTACAAGCTGTGATATGCCACGTCTATAGGTAAGTATATATCTGTTCTGAGAGTAAAATACCCGAGAGCTGGTAAAAGAGTCAATTGGATTTTCAATTTATTATTAAAAAAAAAAAATAATAATAATAATGAATTGAAAATATGAATTGGTGCTAGGCTCAAATAACCTTAGCTGTTGGTGGTCTTTAAAACACAATTGTTGTTGAGAGTAAAATAAAAACAGGTGTTCGTTCACAGCAGGGAATGGTTCATATTGACAACGAATCATTTATGAACGACACGGCACTTCCACCATTAGAATAACATAGTTTGCGCTAAAACTACAAAAAATAATGACAATCTGATACCTATAGTTTTTCTGTAATCTTTACCAACCTCTTTATATGCCTGATTTGAAGGAGGCACTTACTACTCAACTCGACACTTTATTCGTAAGGTTTGGACCAGAGCGATACCACTACTAAAGAATTAAATAAATACATTTTTCATTTTATGTTTCCAATGACGAAAGTACTTTGCAAATAATAAATAATATTTTTTATTTATTATAATACTAGTCATTATCCGTGGCTTCGCCCACGTATATTTCGATTTATGATTTATTATCCCTCCCCCCGGCGAGAAATTCTCCTCCTGCGAGTTAAATATGTTTGCAATGTATTTTTAATAAAAAAAATGTTTTTATTTATTTTAAAATAATGTAATACAATAAAATATATATTTTAGCAAATGCAAGTTATGAAAGAAATATTAATTAATAATTTTGACTATTAATATGGAACGACCATATTCATTGGCCTCCAGAACAACAAGTGAATCAATGTTAAGGTTAAGCCTTGCATTTGCTTTACAAAAAGCTGATAATGTTATCTAATTTGGCGAGATGGTCCTAATGGAATGTGGTGTTTATTCGCTCGAATTTTATTAATACATTACTCACTCGCTTCGATCGTTCGCTCGAATATTATCAATACATAACTCTCGCTTCGCTCGTTTGCTTGAATATTATTAATACATTACCCACTCGCTTCGCTCGTTCGCTCGAATATTATTAATACATTACTCACTCGCTTCGCTCGTTTGCTTGAATATTACTAATACATTACTCACTCGCTTCGCTTGATTTTATTAATACATTATTTCTTGTTGCTCACCTACGTTATATAAGGAACTTCTGTGCAACATTTTATGCTTCTAACTTCAAAAATGACGAACGTCCATACAAACTTTCATCCTCTATGTAACCCCCTTAGGTAATGAATTTTCAAAAATACTTTCTTAGTGGGTGCAAAAGGAACCTACTGTCCAAATTTTCTTCAGCGGTTTGTCCTAGGCGATGTCTATTATAAGATAATAAAATGAAAGGAATAGAATAAGATTAATTTTTGACAAATATGCTGACATTTTTTATTTATTACGGTTACTAAATTTGAGGTTAACTTACCTGTCTAAAATTATTGTTGTGGTATCGCTCTGGTCCAAACCTCTTTACGAATAACGAATAACTTTGTTTAGATATTCAAAAAAATGTTAAAACTGCGTTATTTGTAATGTTTTTGGGCCTAGTTTCAACTTCCAATTTATTATATTTTTTTATAATAAACTATTAAACATGTAAAGATGGAAACTTGAGATTTAAGGGTTTATAATAATTATTATTTTGTTTTGACGCAGTCATAATTACTTTAAGGATGCAAGTTACATAAGTTTTTGCTGTCGAGTTGACATGATATAATAAGTAGTCGTCATAGAACGTACGCTACGTCACATTAATTGGATTATAATCGAGCCTACACTGTTCTGTTATACAATACAGACATGTTATAGATTTTCAATATATCATACAGCGGCATGAATATAATTCATGCTGTATGCATGAACGTCTGGCATCCAGATTTAAATTTAATGAACACTCCAGAAAATCACGGCTTTATGTTTGATTCATAATGCTTGTATCATAATATACAGAGTGTTTTCAACTGGACATTTTTTATCTGTCCTTTCAATTTAATAACCAATAAATTCCAGAAGAAATATTCGAGTTATAGAGTTTGGACAAGAATATATTATGTAACAAAAAAGAAAAAAATACTATAGAATTTTTTTTTTTTATTATAACAAAAACAAAAATGTGCTTCAACCCTAAGAGGTAGAAATTTTATTTGAATGTTAAACGAACAAATTGTTTTAGTACTTTAAGCTTGTCTACGCCAAGGAACTAGTACATATTTGAAATAATAAACTAGCCTCATTATTCGAAAATTTGATTCGAATTTTGAAAAACCATAAACGGAATCGTATTTATCGACCTTGAAAACTTCCAGTTATAAAAGTCCTTAAAAATAAAACAAGAAAAAATAATTTGAAATTTTTGGAATCATTCAAGTACCAATTTAGAGTCAAGCGCCTGGAATTTCGAAAAAAATACAACAGGGTTGTATTTAGAAATGTTAGAAACCCTCGGAAATCGAATTTCAGAACGATTGAACAAACTTGATTTTTTTCATCCTATAGTTCTTTAGCCCACAAAAATTGTGGAATGCTTCAAATTTAAAATTCCTCGCCTAAAACATTTAATTAAAAATGTGGAATGCTTCACGATTTTGCGTAATACGACGTAAAATCCGGTCGGACCGATCAAGACCGGATTTATCCTGTCAGATGGCAATCCTAGGTAAGCTGCGTTACAGTAACTGAATAAGTGACCTTAAAATGCAATCTTTCTAGTCTATCGCCCCTATAGTCTAAGATACCACAGCTAATGAATATTTAAATCTGAAATCCACCCTTAAAAATTATTTGTAAACAAAACACACTATATGTTCATACGTATTGATAACACATATATCATAATGTTGAAATATAGTTAATATTCATGGTCGTATATGTGTCTATGGTTTATATACGATATATGTCTATGGTATGTATGTGTGAAGCTTAAATCGTGCTCGTGCCGCAGTATAAACGATACGTTAATATTAGTACAATATATATGTACACGGCAATATTACAGTCTGTATAATAATAATGTACGTTACAGTGGCGTAGCATATAGGTTATACATGTTACCGTTCTCCTTGAATTTGGTGTGATGTTATAAATAAAAATTCGACTGATGACCAGTCCTATACTTCCCACCTAGTAAATATTTGCAAAAAATAAACACTCTTTTTTTTTATTCTTTGACTAGGCCCAAATAACCTTAGCTGTTGGTGGTCTTTAAAACACAATTTAATTTTTATTCTTTGAAAAAAGCATGGCCCTCTTTTCTGTTTGGTGATCTACTGATGGCTAACTTAATATAGCAAAAATCATGGTTACCTTGATTTACGTACGATTTTTATTTTTTTTAGTAAAATATTTTTTTTCTCGAAAACTATACATTTTAGAGAAAAAAAATATTTACATTTTTTTCATATTATAACATCTAGAATTCATTTATATTTTTTTTTACCTATGTTAATACGTGACATTGAGGACGTTTTTTTGAATATCTCAGGATCCACTGAACCGATTTGACTCAAAATCTAATCAGATCTAAGTTAAAGGCTGATAAACACAATAGAACAATCGGCATGCCCGTATGTTGTTCCGTTCTTAAGATATCGAAGGCGAAAAATTGACCACATACACACACACACACATACACACATACACACACACATACACACATACAGACATCAGTCAGAAAATGATCTTAAACGATTGCTAGGGTCTCAAAACGTGAAAATCTGTTAAAATCTCGAAATATTGTTTTCGGACTGAATCCATTACTTCCCTACCATAGTAGAGGTGGGAAGTAAAAATTAAACATGATAAAAAAATCGACATTTTTTATAATACATTTTTAATTTAACTTTTAACACTATAGCCACATATAATAATTGACTGTCATTGCGGATTTACATAAAAAGTTATACGTATAACGGATCGATGGGGACTTTTGCGACGTTCCAAACGACAAATTTATAATGTGTGGAAAAAATGGATATGCCTGCATCGCGGGCACAGACAGATGACGTGATTACTGCTAAACACAATCGTTGCCATGGAAAGAAATACATCTACTTTATACAAATAAACAACTATAAACAATTCGCCACCCCCACGACCTCTACTAAGCTCTCAATCAAACCTATATTTAAAATTAAGTTATTTTTTCTGATTAATGGTCGGTTTAACGTACATTTTAATCTCGATGTTTTTTAATCACACTGTTACATTTTGACAGCTACGTTTTCAATGGTTGCTGCATTTCGTTACCATAGCAACCCGTCATTTAACAGTGTGATTGAAAAAACATATTGATTAAAATCTACGATAAACCGGCCATTAGTCGTGTTTTATTTGTACAAATTTTGCGGCAGTAGTATTTAAAGTTTTGCCCACCGTTCGAGGTACATCCATTCTCCTGATCCAGATGGTCCATCCTTCTTGTGTCCCCGTTTTATATGTTTATGTAAAATTCGTTATCTTAGAATTATAGTATGGTTTTTAGATAGTGGCTAAATACACAAAAGTGTATAAAAGCCAAAAAATTTATAATAAAAAAAAACGTTAATGGCAATATAATTGTCTAGAAACTATAAATCATCAATGTATAAGTGAATTCGTTTTGTGGAAACTATAATAATAATAATAATAATTTATTGTCAATCGAACTGAAAAATACAGTATTTTTGACTAGTCAAATACATATAGGTATTAATTATTTAAAATAAGAATAAAATTCATCTAGCGAATAAAAAGCACTTTTGACGAGCAATGCTTTAACCGAAAGAAGATAAATTTCTGTATAATTCTGCAAGCAATGTATTGTATAAATGGACTGAAATATTTGACGGACTATATTTGAAAATGTTATTATTTGCCATTGGTGTTAATAAATAATATCATAAACTACACTAACATTTATTGTTATCCATACAAGTTACTCAAATTTATTATTTTATTATTAAATTTTTTATTCTTTAATATTTGATTTGATATTATATCCGGTGTTCGTAATAAAACCTGTACATTATTATAGGGATATTGAACTTTTCCTAAAAAAATTTAAAACGTTTTTAATTCTTGGTATTTGATATCAGCTCTTTTCGTATTTTCGACATTTTTAGTCGTTTTTCAAGGACTGGGCGTAAATAGAAGTGATGCTAACCTTGAATTTTTTTATCGAGGTGACTATTTTTTAAGTAGAAATGAAAACATGTTGATAATTTATACTTTCTGTGCGCCACTCTTACGTTACGTAACTGTAATGGCGGATAGGTATGTATGACGTATTTGTATGTAGATTCATCATCATGGGTGTCAGATTATTAGTTCATTTATTACGGGTATAAAATATAACGAAACATAAAGTTTACCAATGCAATCAGCGCATATCATATTCTCAGATTTATGGGATTTAAATTGTTATTAAAATTGCTACCAGTTAATCGGTGTTGAACTTTTTTATTTGAAAATTTATCAGATTTATGCAATTTCTACCACAGAGACAGGATCAATAGCGTAGCTTGTAAAGCCCTTTGTACACTATAAACAAATCTGTGTTGTGATGGAAACATGGCGAAGGCCGGCTTTAAAATTGACATATTTGTATATGAGGCCCTTTACAATAAGCCTAACGAAACAAAATAAATGGCATAGCTTCATTTCTCAAACAACTGCATCGACCCGGGACGTTCGTTCAATAGTAAATCAAATTCAAATTCAAATTGTTTATTGCTCCAGAGGTAAAACAAAATTGCATAGGAGAAGTTAAATATCAGAGTAGTAGACTAGAGCTGAAGCCTTTGAAAATGGTAAAAAGTGAAAAAAAATTATAGTAGGATGAAACCCATTGGAAAAGGAAGAGAATAGAATAAAAATGAAAGGAAAAATAATTTACGGGCGATCTGAGGCCGGGAAGTGGTAGGGGGTGAGGTTTTAAGGGTAAAAAACGGTTTATCTCGATTTCCGGCAAAACTACAAGTCCTATGGAAAAAAGTTTAATCGCAAAGTTGTAGGTAATAAAAAGATCTACAACTTTTGTATCACACTTTTTTCACATAACCTCAAAATTTATGTAAAAAATTCAAATAACCAAGTTTTTGGTTTTTTATTTGTATCTTTTACAAAAAACATTTTTTTTTCACGAAATTTGGTGAAAACGTACCTTTTTATGTCCCAAACACACTGTAATTTTTTTGATTTAAAATATTTATTTTTTCACCTTATTTTGACTTAATATCGAAAAAGCACCCTAATTTTCAATCGAAAATTCTCACGTCAAAATATCTGCTTTTTTAAAAAAGTCGGTGGACTTTTTGTTCGTTGAAATATCTACTTTATGATGGTGTAAAAAAAATATACATTACTACGGTAAATGTTCTCAGAAAATGCAAAGAAACGAGAAAAAAACTCGTATCCGAAATTTTTTTTTTTTATCATTATGTACAATTTTGAGGTATTTATTAAAATTTACACTTTAATTACTCGTTTATTTGCATTTTCTGAGAACATTTACCGTAGTAATGTATATTTTTTTTTACACCATCATAAAGTAGATATTTCAACGAACAAAAAGCCCACCGACTTTTTTAAAAAAGCAGATATTTTGACGTGAGAATTTTCGATTGAAAATTAGGGTGCTTTTTCGATATTAAGTCAAAATAAGGTGAAAAAATAAATATTTTAAATCAAAAAAATTACAGTGTGTTTGGGACATAAAAAGGTAAGTTTTCACCAAATTTCGTGAAAAAAAAATGTTTTTTGTAAAAGATAAAAATTAAAAACCAAAAACTTGGTTATTTGAATTTTTTACATAAATTTTGAGGTTATGTGAAAAAAGTATGATACAAAAGTTGTAGATCTTTTTATTACCTACAACTTTGCGATTAAACTTTTTTCCATAGGACTTGTATTTTTGCCGGAAATCGATATAAACCGTTTTTTACCCTTAAAAACCCACCCCCTACCACTTCCCGACCTCAGATCGCCCGTAAATTATTTTTCCTTTCATTTTTGTTCTATTCTCTTCCTTTTCCAATGGGTTTCATCCTACTATAATTTTTTTTGGTTTCAAAAATTATCGACCCTGGTCTATAGAGGAGAAATTAAAAAGAAAAAATTTTGGAGGATACAAGTAATTCAAGAATTACAAGGCGCGATATTCATGTAGGTACTGTGTGTAAACGGTTTTATCGAACATAGGGAAAATAACACTGAGAAGATTTATAATTTTGTAGTAGGCTATGAACCATAAGACCTAATATAAATATGTATTGGATTACCTACATAGAAAAAATAGTAGGTACAGTGAATTTTTTAAACAATTTTCCATAGCAACGGTTGACTATTAAGCGTTACTCGGAACCGGCTAAATAAAAAAGTCATGATGTGTCGTAAGACACCCGACAGAAGCTATGCTTCTTACGAATTGTATATAAAACCGAATTTATCAAAGATATAAATTATACAATTAAAAAGTTATTATTTGATCGCCATTTTGAAATCTGACGCCATTTTATTTTTTTGTGTCTTATTAAATTCTCAAATATCAATTTTTAAAAGGATCGGATAATTTTTACAATGAAATATATACCTATTATAAAGATCTTTTTGACTTGATTTAATATTATCGTAGATCCTTATATAAAATTAATAATAAATAAATAAAACACAACAAAATTTGATTTAATCAAGACGAGTCTAAAATAGGTCTGATCACAACGAAATTATAATTTTGAATTACTTGTTTGTTTCAAAAGCGTAGCTAATAGTGATAAAACTCGTATATTGTTGTTGCAAGACTTTTTATTTATATCTCCATAGTTATAGTTTCTACATAATATTATAAGTATACTAGATGGTAATAAGTTATTTTGATAATAATTTTAACACCTCCACTTATCAAAATAATCTAAACGCCACAGTAAATCACATTTATTACACATTTTGAATACCTACCTAATTTCTCTACAAAATAATGATGTTTTATACTAGCCAAACCCTTTGTTAATAGGTCTGCAGACATTTCAGATGTTGGCAGATAAATAATTTTTACAAGACTGTTAGCAACAACTTTTCTAATAAAATGGTGACGCACATCTATGTGCTTAGTCCGTACATAATTACTTTTACATTCTAAATTTGGAGGAATCTGCATGTATACATTTTCATCAAGGTAACCATTCAAGAACGCTGTAGTGACATCTAGATGGGTAATTTTAAAATTTAATTTCACACTTAAAGCAAATAATAGTCTTAAAGTGGAATACCTATGACCTGGTGAATAGGTTTCTTTATAGTCCACCCCTTCTTTCTGAGTAAAGCCCTTAGCTACCAGTCTGGCCCTGAATCTCACTTTATTGTCATTTTCAAATTTTTTCTTAAAAACCCACCTGCACTGTACAATTCTGTCTGCTTCCTTCTCTTCTACAAATTCCCATGCTTGGTTGTCTTCAAAAGCCTTCAGCTCCTCCATCATCGCCTGTCTCCACATATGTTTTTTCTGACCCGTTCATCGCTTTTTCATAAGTAATTTCTTCACCACAGGACTCCAGCTCGTCCAACATACATAGATTTGTGAAACCGTACCTGTTGACTGGTTTTCTTTCACGCTTGCTGGATCTTACAGCTATTTCTTCTGCTGCTGATTGTTTTTCTTCTCCAGAAACTGTTTGGTTTGAATCATCTTTTGTTGAACATGAGCTCGAAGTGCCACAAACATATATAGAATCATTCAGATCTGAAACAGAATTTTCTTCTATTGAGCTTTCTTCCTCCACTGACTGACGCTCCTGTTCTTCATTGTTTCCAATTACTACTATCTGAGCCGCATCTGAGTTATCATCATTCTTTTCCATAATAATTACATCTCTGTATCCTTTAATATTTTCTGGATAACCTACCAAAATGTATTTGGCCGCTTTTTTATCCCACTTTTGCCTTTTATCCTTAGGAACATGCAACATTACAGAGCTACCAAATACTCTGACATGTCTAAGATCAGGTTTCTTACCTGTCCATCTCTCAAATGGTGTCATCTGTTCTAGACCAGAGGCCGGCGACCTATTTTTGAGGTAAACTGCCGTATTGACTGCCTCGGTCCAAAAACTTTTATCTAGTTCTGCATCAAAGAGTAAACACATAGCACGTTCAACTACAGTCCTGTTGAAACGTTCACAGAGACCGTTTTGCTCGGGAGTATATGGGTTAGTTTTCTGATGGATAATACCTGCTGCTTTTAAATAGCTCTCCATCTGTTGCGAACAAAATTCCCCTCCGTTGTCGGTTCTCAATGTTTTAATTTTATTTGCAGTTTGGTTCTCAACCATACCTTGAAACGCTGAAACACCTGGTTTTTCTCCTTTAAGAAGTACACAAATGTCATTCGACTGGCATCATCCACAAAAAGAAGAAAATATTTTGCTTGACCAATAGACTTGGTTTCCATCGGCCCACATACGTCTGAGTGTACCACTTCTAGTAATTTTTCACTTCTATCATTTGCAGATGGAAAAGGTAAACGAGACTGTTTCCCTTCACAGCATACTTCACAATTGGATTTCTGAATGTCAGCCTTCTTGTCGTAGGATACTCCCTCCACAGCACCAAGTTTCATTTTTTCAAGGTCAATACTGTTTATGTGTCCTAGCCTTCTATGCCACAGCTTTGCATCTGTAGTCTGAACTGCCACCGCTCCCAACACCTTCTCTGACTTCACTATGTTTAATTTGTACACACCATTTTTCAAATCTGCTATTCCTATCAGTTCATTCTGTTGATTATGGATGTGACAGACATTCGTCTTGAAAGTTACTCTGTTTCCATTTGATATCAACTGGCTAACTGACAACAGGTTTGCTGTGAGGTTCGGAACGTACAAAATATCTCTCACTATGATGTCAAACTGAGAATTATTCACTCTTGTAGTGATCTGAGAGTCTCCAGCACATAAAACTGGCGCTGACATCTGGTTTGCAACAACAATTTCTTTTATTTCGTGTACTTGTCGAACTTGCAATAATTTTTCTCGATTGGCCGTCATATGAGCGCTTGCCCCCGAGTCTACATACCAATCTTCTGTACAAAATTTACCGTTTAGAAAAGAAGCACTAAACGTATTAATTTGCTTTTCTTTTAATTCTGTACACTGATTTTTGTAGTGGCCAAATTTTTTACAATTATAGCACTTTATTTGCTTAGCGACGGTTGATGTTCGATTTGACGTTTGTTTTGATTTTTCGCCATTTTTTGTTCGTGGTTTAGACCAAAACGCAGATTCATTTTCAGTGTTACCCACTTCAAAACTCATGTCAAGCAATTTTGTTTTTATGACGTCGGCACTTATGGCTATGCCTGAATGCTCGATAGCCATTATCATCGGCGCAAATTTTTCTGGAAGCCCGGCCAATAGCAATGAACCAATCCACTCTTCGTTGATTTCAAAACCCGTTCCTTTTAACCTTTGTGCCGTTTCTACCAATTGAGACACGTAACTTGTCATTGAGTCACAGCTTTCTAGACGAATAGATATCAATTTTCTAAGTAAACTTATTTTTCTTGAATATCCTGAGTCGTCAAATAACTGTTTCAATTTACTCCACAAGGCATCAACTGTGTTCTCATTTTTTATGTGCACATATAATGTAGGATCAATGGTCATCACGAGCTTGGCTTTTGCTTTTCTTTGTTCGGTTTCACTCAAATCGACTGATGATAACTGGTCGATGTCAATACCTTCCAACACCAAAAAATTTCTTGTTGCGAGCGCCCAATCATCATAATTCTCACGTCCTTTTAGCTTTGGAACGTTAACAAGGTAGTTTGATGTCGACATTTTTAGTTAACACGAAATAATTCAAGAAATATACTCGAAAATTATTAGAATTACACTTGCTGGGCCAATAACCTGATAAAACTCGTATATTGTTGTTGCAAGACTTTTTATTTATATCTCCATAGTTATAGTTTCTACATAATATTATAAGTATACTAGATGGTAATAAGTTATTTTGATAATAATTTTAACAAATAGAAACTGCCAAAACAAAACAATGTTGTGTCGACAATGTAGAGTATTATGTTGACTCAAAAAGACACAACATTATGACCGCCATTTTTAAATATATCATTTTATTTTTTTGCGTCCTATAAAACTCGCAAATATTAATTTTCAAAAAGATCGGATAATTTTTCAAAAAAGTGCATACGGGCGCCATTTTGAAATCTGAAGTAATTTTATTTTTTTGTGTCCTGTAAAACTCTCAAATATCAATTTTCAAAAGGATCGGATAATTTTAGCAAAAAAGTACCTACATATGGCCGCCATTTTAAAATATGACGTCATTTTATTTTTTTCGTGTCCTATGAAACTCCAAATACCGATTTTCAAAAAGATCGGATCATTTTTGCAAAAAAGTACATATGGCCGCCATTTTGAAATCTGACGTCATTTTATTTTTTTGTGTTCTATAAAATTCTCAAATATCAATTTTCAAAAGGATCGGATAATTTTTACAGAAAAGTGCATACGGCCGCCATTTTTAAATCTTACATCATTTTATTTTTTTGTGTCCTATGAAACTTTCAAATATCAATTTTCAAAAGGAACGGATAATTTTTACAAAAAAGTACATACGGCCGCCATTTTGAAATCTGACATCACTTTATTTTTTTGTGTCCAATGAAACGTTCAAATACCGATTTTCAAAAGGATCGGATAATTTTTACAAAAAAGTATATTTTATGGCCGCCATTTTGAAATCTGACGTCATTTTATTTTTTTGTGACCTATGAAACTCTCAAATATCATTTTTCAAAAGGATCGGATAATTTTTACAAAAATGTACATACGGCCGCCATTTTGAATCCGACGTCATTTTATTTTTTTATGTCTTATGAAGCTCTCAAATATCAATTTTCAAAAGGATCGGATAATTTTTACAAAGGAGTACTACATATTTCCGCTATTTTGAAATATGACGTCATTTTATTTTTTTGTGTCCTATAAAACTCGCATATATCAATTTACAAAGGGATTGGATAATTTTTACAAAAAAGTACATATTATGGCCGCCATTTTCAAATCTGACGCCATTTTATTTTTTTGAGTCCTATAAAACTCTCAAATATCAATTTTCAAAAGGATCGGATAATTTTTACAGAAAAGTACATACGGCCGCCATTTTTAAATCTAACATAATTTTATTTTTTTGTGTCCTATGAAACTTTCAAATACCGAAAAGGATCGGATAATTTTTACAAAAAAGTATATATGGCCGCCATTTTGAAATCTGACGTCATTTTATTTTTTGGGCCAAAATTCAAAAATCGGGCGACGTTAGGATCAAATAGACCCCGAGAGGAATTGAACAAAAAAAAGTTTTTTAAAATCGGTTAACCCGTTTGGGCTGTACGACTGATACAAAAAATCCGTTACAGATTGACAGATTCACAGATTGACAGACGTACAGACAAAGCGAGTGTATATAGGCGCTTCTAGCTTCGCTAAGATCGCGCCTAAAAACAAGGTATCCCCTTAAAATCTGGTTTCGATCCCTAAATGGTGTGTCAGCCAAACTTCTGCACACATGAACGGGCGAATATCCAACCCTCGATTTTTCGGTAGATAGGTGTGTTTAGGGACCATGAAATGTTTAAATCCGTCCAAATCTCGAATTAAATTTTTTTCACCATTAAGTACAAGACCCTTCACAAAGAGAGAGAAATAGCATCATTTCTTCTTTGTGTCATTGTCTTCATCCAGGTCCGCAAGAATTTCTTTGCGGTCCGTGGTCGGCCAGCTGGTAACCCTTGGACTAGACTATTTTTTGTGATGTAATGAAATTTTCATAAATGTTTTTGTACCAATATACACATTGAATTAAGGGATGTAGGACAACCATAACAATTTAAATTTTTCATTACGAATAAACTAATCAGTATTCAGCAGTTTGTACGTGTGTACGTGTGTGGATTCTACTATGTGTAAGTATAGACACGTCGCCTGAAAAATATTCACGGTATAATTTGTATAGAACCGTTACAAATCGTTCACTGACGTATTGTGGAGGGTGTCTTCATGTCCATGGACAATATTCTGTCAACTGTTGAACTATATGCAGTTGTATTCATTACTTATTGATAATGTCGTGCCATGAGTTGTTGAATCAATAATTTTATAATAGGTTTAGTGTTTCTACTTTAATGTTATCAGTTATATATTTTGTAGTTTATATACCTATTATATTTTAATGCTGCCATTTCTTCTTTAAACCGATGGCAATCTAATGAGCTAAATGCATCGGTTTACTACCTCCAAACTGTGGTCGAAAATTTTTATATTTATCTATATTAATTGTTGACAGAGTAGAATTTTACTTTACTAATCATGGTCAACACTGACACCTGTAAGTATTACAAAATAATGTAATCAGGGCCTCGCAAAATTAAGTATCTACCTAAATAATACAAAAAACGATTACTAGCTATAACTGTCCTATTTATTTATCTTCAATGTTGCAACGTTTCAGTCACAATGTAGGAGACCCTTTTCTTCCACATTGTGACCTAAACATTGCAATATTCAAGATTAAATAAATTGGACCAGGACAGCTATAGTCGGTAATCGTTCATTGTATTATTTATTAAGATTATGCTGTCGGTAGAAGCTAATAAAGATTAAGTAGCTATACCTGTCTGTACATTCAAAAATCAAATTTCTTTGAATTTTATTACAAAATCTGTACTAAAATTACACGCAAGAAAAGTTTGTATGTTTGCATGTATAAATTGTTTGTTTGTCACGGTTTATCTCAGTAATCATTAAACCGGATTGAAAAAGTCTTTCACTGTTTAAAAATCTACTCCTAATTGTCGAATAACATTTCAGAAATACGGTACAGTGATTTATGATAAAGTGGCTCTAGGTTAATTCGCTGCCAAACTAAAATCTATTTGGGAAAAGCTGTGTCAGAAATTAGCTAGTTTATACGTAAAATAATTAATATAAGTATTACATTTATAGATAATTTTTAAAGCTAAGATCACATAAAATAGAGAAAAATCAGAGGAAACTCCCTTTCTTGCCTTATTTGTGGCAAATTATTTAATAAATGCATTTGTTTTTGTGGGTTCTTTCGACAAAACAAATCTTATAACAATCTTTTGTTCTGTGTGACTGACGTTTGGGTTATACCGTTATAGTTAAGAATGATTGAATAATATTTATGTTTCCTTATCAAATCCAAAATAATATATTTAATTTTTAATTGCAACCATTTCAATAGCTTTTATCGCTGCGCGGCTGCCTCTTTTTATGACCGCCCGTGTCCGGTGAACACGCTTGGCGCTGCCTTGACTATTACATAAATTTGAGTTATCAGAGCCACCAGAATCAAGTCAACTGTAATAAACGTGATTACGAATGCTCCTGCCTAAAACTAAGTACAAAGAATTCATTACCTAAGAAATTCTATTTAGAGGATGTTAATCTACAACAATCGTCATTATTATTAATTAAATAGAACTGTCTAAATATCGATCGAAAGAGAGTTGACTGTATAACGTTACAAAGTTATAAATTTTCACTTGAAAGATAATTTCTGCGTTATTGTAACTTGAAAAGATAATAAAGAGTTGTCACTTTCAAACAAATTTGACATTAGGTATCTATATTTTATATTATAAGGTAAAGTGAGAGAGAAATTTTACAGTGCTGCAAATTCTAACATTGACCACAGTTTTGTTTCCTAAAAAGTTATACCTACTGTAATAATTGTCAGGTTGCAATAGATTTACATATTACATGTATTAGTGTAGAAGTTGGAGCATCAGGCAGTATCCCACGACTGATGAGTGCGGTTAGTCTCTCGCTCACTCTTTTGAATAAAAAGAGATCTGGCAGGCTATGCTCGCTAGTCGGTGGCTCAGTGGATGATGTGATGAGGTGGCCTTTCCGTCTACAGTCTACACTACACATAGCCCAGCCATCTATCATCGTCGGCATTATAAATAATGCGGTAATTAAGGGTACACATCGCGCGCACTAGCTCATCTCATCTCTCTTCTCTCAACTCTGTATATTTTATTGGATTGATACTGAACTACACTCACTTTTAATTGAACTGCTTTCAATTGGATAACAGCAAGGGACAGGAGAAATTTCGACATGTTAGGCCCGTTATATTTGCTTCATTAACAAATAACCTATAATAGTTCAGAATAAGTTTATTGCATTATGGACATAAAAGATATTTTGTCCAAGGATCATATTATGTTTACTAACTTGTATAATGGTTAGAAAGAGAAGAAATTCTGATTATAGGACCGCCGTAAGCGACGCGCGACGCACAAGGAGGGGCTCTTTAGTATTCATAAATTAAAATATTTCTAGAAAAAATCAAATGGGACACAATGATATATGTATACATGGTGCGGCAATTTCAAGATTGCATGCGAGCGCGTAGACGACTAATTTAGGTCCAATATCTTTGTAGAAAGCTAGACTAAGTCATTAAAATTGTTTAGTATAATAATATAGGTGCTAGGTATATTAAATATATTTCAAATTTCAAAGACCATTCCAATAAAATTTCACATCTATTTATAGATAAATTTAACTAATTAGTACGTAATATTAAATAATTCCATTGTAGAGTTGTACAAAACATAACAGTGGGGCCCGTCACAAGAATAAAAATTTGTTCTTAAATAAATTTTTGGCTGCATTTTTTCCAAAAATTCCCTTATTGTTCATATCTGTATTCCATCCTTATCTATAGTAATTCTGAATTCATCTAGAAGAGTTCGTTATCGGACTGGAGATGAATATGGACACGCCAAGTTCCCTGAAAACACACAAACACATACACGTACACGTGATGAAAGGTTGAATTTTTTGATATATTACTTTTTATGTACCTACGCAACTTTTTTTTTTGCTTGCCACACAATCAGTCTATACAGATTGTTTATAAAGTCCTTGCTGCAAATACAAAATTCCAATTACTATATCTGAGTATTTTCTTGAGATAAAGGAAGTCTTCAATGGCGTAAGGATTCTTATACGCCATTGGAGATATCATCAGGATCACTTCGTTTTCTGTTTCAAAAGCAGATAATAATAATAATTATTATTTTAGTTCCAAGGTGTAAATGAAAACACAGTTGATAAATTATATCTATAAGATTTTTTTCTGTTTTTACTTATAATTTACTTTTTTACTGTGCGATGTTTTATTTGATAATTTAAGTATACCTATCTACTACTTACCTAGTTGTAGATAATTGGTAAATGATAAAATCAATCGATTTAAAACCCCTTATATCCACACCATATTATTCACATAACAATTAGAGGTGAAAATAATAAATATCTCAGACAGCTATGCTGCCATGATTTTTGAGCTATATCTAAGAAAAAATCAAATGACCACTGTCGGGATTCGAACCCGAAACCCCCAGTTTCCGGCTAGGTGAGTTACCGATTTCACCACAGTGCCCGAGAGTGGAAACCGATCTCTTCTTATATATAGCAATTTCACGTTGAAAACACACTACATGCGAGAGTCGACTATTTAAATAAACTGCAAAGCATAGTACAGCTATTAAACAGTCGAATCATTTATACATGCGAGAGTTAACATTTTATAAGTTTTAACAACTTAATAAACTCGTTAGGCCGGGAAGCCTTAGGTTTTACCTATAGATAAACAACGTTTTGAGTTTCTGTGGACAGTAATTAATTGGTAAATGATAAAATCAATCGATTTAAAACCCCTTATATCCACACCATATTATTCACATAACAATTAGAGGTGAAAATAATAAATATCTCAGACAGCTATGCTGCCATGATTTTTGAGCTATATCTAAGAAAAAATCAAATGACCACTGTCGGGATTCGAACCCGAAACCCCCAGTTTCCGGCTAGGTGAGTTACCGATTTCTCCACAGTGCCCGAGAGTGGAAACCGATCTCTTCTTATATATAGCAATTTCACGTTGAAAACACACTACATGCGAGAGTCGACTAGTTGTAGATGTTAAAAATTAAGAATACATTCATATTGAAAAAAACAAATTTGAAAAACGGTTGACTCTGCAGGCCATCCCTGAAACTTCCCGCTGTCTAGTTTTGGTATTAGGTATTCATAAATAATGACCAAATGCACATCATAGATGATTTTTCTTAACGATTAAAAATATTTTGCTTTAAAGACGTCATTTTGTTCGAAATTTTATCAGCTTTCAAATTATTGTAATTATCTTATTTGTCCCAAAAGTAACTATTTTCGAGTTATTTCCAAATAACAGTTTTTTGGACGCTTTGTGACCTCCTGGAGATTTATGCACCCCCTTTGAGGATAAAAAAAAATTAAGATCGTGTTCAATAACTAACAAGCTACAAATTTAGCACAAAAAAGAAGGTAGTTCAACCCTTCAACAGCACTATAAAAAAATTCGACTGATGACCAGTTCTATACTTCCCACCTAGTAAATATAGTAAAACATTACTCTGTACTCACTCGTTTCGCTCGTTCGCTTCAGTTATTATAGCCTATGGATTAATATAGCAAAATATCGCCTATCGGACAGTAAAAAAAATTGAAATCGGTTCAGTAATTTCTAAGGTTACACTCGATTTTCACCCCGGGCGAAGCCGGGGCGGCTAGTTGTTATAGCCTATATGTTCATCTTCATTGTGGAAGCTACCCGTGTTCAAGATTTTACAGAGATTGGTTGAGTAGTTCAGGCCTGAAAGTGGAACCAAAACTCATTTTCGCATTTATTACCCGTGTCCAGTCTCAAAGGTGAACATACTAGGGATTTAACATGGTTTTGTTCATTTTTGCTGATTCTTGTTCGCCAATTCAACGTACAAGAAAGGTAATGATACCTATCGAAAGATAAAATTATTGCGCATCAAATGATTGTAAAAATAAGACCAAAAATGAATTTTTTACTTTAAAATACCAATGAGAAATTTACCGATTTTGCAGTAATGATTTCAAATTAAGTAGGCGAAAAACAAAACACTGAAAGATGTGTGCTGTAATAAAATTGTCAATACTCGTAATTGGTGCACGTATATAAGAATTTTTGCAATAATTAAAGTAAAAATGAATAATTACTCCAATGAAGAAAGAGTTTTTATGGTAAAAACGTTTTACAGCGGTGTTAGATCTCTTGATTTAGCACCTTGCAATTTTTTCCTGTGGGGCCACCTTAAAAGCAAATTTTACAAAAGACGCCACCCATTAATTCTTTGAGGGAAGCCATAAGTTGCCGAATGCGCATTAATTAATGCAAGACAGTTGCTCAACGTTAGAAACTGTTTTTATAACAGACTGGGATATTGTTTAGTTGAAAATGGGGGGTTATTTGAATATTTATTATAATTTTATTTTCTTTATTAAGTATTACTTTTCGTTGTTTAATAATAAAAAACCAATTAAATTCCTCATTACTTAAATAGGTACCTGTTTGTTTTCTTATTATAGTCTATATGAGTAGAAGTAAAAGCCAAATAATAATAATAATAAATTTATTCCATAAACTTAAAAAGTGTGGAACATGTCAATTCGAGGACTACGCGCAAAAATATTCATCAACAGAATAGAATGAATGATTTATTAGATATTTAAAAAGTTCAGTCTTAAATTTGCTTAAAGGCTGCAATGTATAGTAATATCATCTGGGAGATGATTAAATACTTTTATAGCAGCCATAGTTACATTTTTCTCAAACAATGACGTATTATGATAAGGAACTGAGAGAGTGCTCGCAGCACGAGTATCGTAATTAGAATAATCTTTATTTTTAGAAAATAGATTCAGATGTCTTTTCACGAAAACTGAAAGCTCAAATATAACTAGACAAGGTAGAGGTAGAATAAAATACGTAAAAATGGCACACAACGTTAATTCCCTATGTTCGACTTAAGAGACCGGACACCCGCAGTGTCAGCGTAGTGCAGTGTATTGATCAAGAGATATAGTTTAATGGCTATTTTCGTATGATTTTTGAAAGGAAAATAAACTCGTACAAAAATTGAACTCTTTGACTTCCGTGCCTCTTCAGAAAAGTATTTTTAGAACCGTATTCTATGGCCAATGGCCATCTATATAGGATCTTTTAGTGTAAATTTTTAACGTAGGTATGCCACAATTTTGGAGACAGATTTTCGAACATCCTGTATGAACGTTGCAATATGACCCAGCGGATTCTTAATGTTGAATAATTGTTTTTTTTTGCATTCGCCTCAAATTAAGCTGTGTTTAGAATACACATAAACGAACCTTTTGTTTGGATATTTTAAATCATTAGTCTACAACGTCGCGGTCGGGCGAGTCATTTACTTATTTATAAGTGTCATTAAGTCTTGCGGTGGCGTGAATATTATATATTTTTAATTACAAATAAATGATTTTTGATTATCCAGAGATATTATGTAACTATATTATTTAAAAAAGTAGAATGTTATAATCACAAATTAATATCAAAATGACGACATACAAATCTATTTTTATATTCTATATATGTTTGATTATGTTTAGCTATCAAATTATATTTTAATTATGATAAATTATATTATCAATAACTTGTTTGTTAATGATATTATGGATGTGAATTATATTTGTTTTTTATTCATTATAAGAGATATTACCAATGATAACATTAATTGTTGATCTACGTAGATAAAATCGATATTTTAATAGCGACTGTAATTATTTTTATCGTTTTTGAAGCTATGCTTTTTAACGCGCGTTTGGCATATAGGGGACCTAAAATATAAAAGACCGGTCAAGTGCGAGTCCGACTCGCGTGGAGAGGGTTTCGTACTATTCCGTTTCCCGTGGAAATTTAAAGACAATTAGAATTGCTGTTTAGATTTTCCATGTAAACTATGTAAAACTCAATTTCTAATATTTCTGAAGACCCGTACACGCGTACCTACCTCAAGATCTACATGCTGCTGGCGAGTCCTTATTTATCGACTCCTGGACTAGTTGAAAACGTAACAAAATCAGATGTGAGTTAATCTGTGCTTCTAGGAGTTTGTACTCTGGATAAGAAAATTATTCAGGATTAAAACTTAGAATCGCGGGTTCAAAGCTTCACGACTACACACCATAGTCGAGGAATACCGCAAGTGTGAATTGTGGGTCCCGCGTTTATCTCACGTGTCGTGTATTGCAGAGCAAACGACACATTCCACCATTGTCTATTGTTTCAAAGTGTGTGTCTCGCTAGGCAGTATGGGTGTGTGTTCACTGTTCACATGACTCCGTGTGACGAATAAGCGAGTGTAGACTGTACTCTACACTCCTGTACAGTGTGGTAGTTTGTGTGTCTCCCACCAGCAGACATATGGGTTCACTCTCTCGACCCTCCTTAGACAAAAGGCGGGCGTCTCTAAGTTTATATGTGTATCTACGTGTGCGAAGTCGACTTCCGGTATCACACGTAGCGCGCGATCTGGAGACCTAGACCCGAACTGACTGTTTAAGATAACAACGACGAAAGGTGACATGAGTCTGCATTTAAATCTGTAAATGGTCCTTCTCAATGTGATACTAAAATAAATTCGGAACAACGGAAAAGTGTATACTCAGCCTTTTCTTAACCTCCAAAAGGTTTTCTAGGCCTGTGGCTGTGACTTCTTATGCACAATTTTAATGTTACCTATACCTTTCCTTTATACATTCCAAGGACATCGTCCATTGTTCAATTATTTTTAGGTTTATCTTTAAGTTATTGTGCTTTTGAAAATATAAAAAAGAAAAAGTGACAGATTTTTCAGAGCTCCGTAAATGATTTTTAAGGTATCTTACCTATAAAAACTTGGACTTCGTTTTATGCAAATAATTTAAAAAAGGTCTTTCTCAAAGTAGGTATACGCTGTTAAAAAACTTGAATATTGACGTATTGTTTGTGAATACTGAAGAGAAGTGAAGATTACTGCATTGCTTAGAGAAGTAACTTAATTTTCAGAATATACCCAGCGATGTAGCTTAGTGGTACAGCACTAGACTCGCATTGGGAAGGTACTGGGTTCGAATCCCGGCGGGGTCAGATGTGGCTAGGACTTTTTCCTACTGCCTCACGCCGAGAAACGGTAATTCCTGTACCGGCCATCTTGTTTGAGGTTTTCCATGGTTTCCCTCAATAATTCCAGATAAATATCGAGATGGTTCCTTATTCAAGGCCGATTATCTTTCAAACTCCTATGTTCCCAAAGTTGCCTTACTCTATCCTAATGTCCTATAATTCCTTCATTCGCACATTATGCTATTAATTAAGTTGAAAAATGTATAAAAACGGGAAGTGGTAAAAATGGAAAATAGTAATGGTGCGAATGGCGTCTGTTATGACATAATGTCGAGAAACGGACGTTAAACGCATTATTATTATTATTAATTTTCAGAATATCAAAAATACTTACAGAAAATTAAATGACTAAGTAGTTGATTATTTATTAGCTAGATAGATAAAAAAATCATCGGGTATATTTGATTGAAATATAAATGTATCGTAAGAACATAATATTTGGCACCTATATAAAACGAAGATTAAATTGTAGGTATACCTAATTTTTGTGAAATAGAGGTTTATCATGCCGAGATCCTGGTCTAAGCGTGCATTTTTAATCGTTTTGAAAGTATACTAGAATCGACAAGAACGAGTATATCAGAAGTAGAACAATCGAAATTTTTAGATGCAGATAAATTTGGGAACTGGAAAATTATTCCCGCCGCACTAAGACTTATAAGGGCCCATTATGCCTCACCGACAACAAACTTGGTCCCGAACAGGAACAATCCTGGGCTCTCCTGAGAAGGCACTCACTGACTCAGTACATTCGTGATTAATACATTCGTGATTAATTATTTGGTCCCCAAATTATTGTTTCCCAAGGATTAGATTCTGAACAACTGACTATTTGTTATTGTTGCGGTTTGTCTCCGAACAGTTCTAAGCCTTCACAGAAAGCAATCAATCCTTTCATGGAACACTTCCCTGGACATTTGTTCCCAGAGTAACTTTTAGGTAATTCAAGAATAAACGAATGCTTGTACTGGAACAGATTTGTTTTATGTCGTACCGATCCGACATAGTTTGTGACATTGTGTATGCTAAAAGTTCCGACGGGTCGTGTCGTTCCGAGCCTATTTGAGTCGATTAAGTGAGCGTTCTACATAATTGTGGTCGGTATGTTTGTTTGCGTGTCACTGAAAAATGCCAATAATTATGCCCGTTTTCGAAACTGGCACCTTTCTCAGCATCAGTGTTGCACTGAGTCTTAAAACAGAAGTATGAGGTATCTTTCCATGGCCAACTTTATACATGTACATAGTACGACCGTCGTCGTCTTCTTCGCTATAATATTGCTCAAGGCGTTGGTTTAATTGAATAATCCCCTCATTAATCACGTGCTAATGTGTGTTTCTGTCTAGCTTCCTCTACACAGCTGCATTGCAACGAGTTATATCGTTCTCTCGCTCTCTTTCTCATACGCCGACGTCGTGACGTTGATGCTCACCCAGCGAGGCACTAACACACGTAGCGTCTGTTGTACACCGAGAATTGCTTTAAACTCTGTTAAGAATTGTTGTAAAATTAACGTCGTAACTTTTTAATGTTTATTGTATATGTAACGTGTTAAGGCTTTCAAGCTGAGACAAAATATTAGAATAGTTTACCTAAGATATTCTTTTTCGTAGATATAATTCAATTTTAAAGCTACTAAAATTAATAAAAGTGTATAAACTTAGTTTCTAACTATTATAATTAAGCTAAAAAAGGGTAATGGATGCGATTTTTCCCCAAATAAAATATTTAGCTAATGAATCTTCATTGAAAGAAATACCTACACATTGTGTTTACATATGAAAAATTATTCAGAGAACGAAAACTTCCTTCTAATAAAAAAAATTGTACGACAAAAGTTTTTGACTAAAAAAATAAAAATCAGAATTTGTAGTCTACCCAAATTTGCAAAAAAATGGGAGAGTGCTATTAACAAAAAGAAGGCGATGACGTCATTGCGGAAAGGGGTGGTACTAAACAAAAAACGACTATCAAAAATTATGCATGTGCGTTAAAAAATAAAACTCGGGTCGCAGTGCCAAACCCTGCCGACAATATAGTGTATTTGCTAATACAGGCATTGTGGCATTATTATGTAAACTTAAGTTTGTTTTTTGACAAAATAAAAAATTTAACCCCTTAATACATCCCTTAAAATAATTAAATTTTCTAAATTTCAATATTAGACATGGATTTTATCAGTACACCCAATTAAATACACCCTTCCATAAGTAAATCCGTATCAACAAACTAGTGTTTTCATAAAATTTGAAAGTTCGGTCCTGTCGGGCCGATTTTATTAAAATTTTAGCAGCACATTTTAATCTTTACTAAAGAGTTACATTTCAATTTTGAAACGATTCTGACAAATTTTTCGGTATTTTTGGGCCCAAAAACTTTTTGGAACCCCTAAATACAACCCTGAAAATGGTCCGATCGGGCCCATTTTAAATAGGCTTCTTGCGGTGATGGGTTCCAATGTGTGTACCAAATTTCGTTTCAATCGATTAAGTCTGTCGAGAGTTATCGTGTACACACACACACACACACACACATATATATATTTATATATATATATATATATATATATATATATATATATATATATATATATATATATATATACATACATATATATATAAACATTTTTAAAAATGGTGCCAAAGTGTTCAGGAGGCTATGAAACGTCGAGAAATTTTGGTCCGACCCCTAGGTCCCGCCATCCGACCGACGCCAATAGTGTATGTGCCATATTATGGCAAATACACTAAAAAATTGACGTTTCCGCAGATGATCTAAAATTTTTATATATGAATTGTTCCAGACTAAGATGCACAGACATTTTTTCAACTATAACCTACCTTTTACACAAATGTAAATGAAAAATTTGGTATCATGTTTTCCTAATTATAAGAATTTCTCGTTTTTATAGGTACCTTTAAGCCTTCGATATTTCGGTTCTTTGGGTATATTACCAATAGACAGGTATTGTATAGGTATTTTAATTGTATGGCCTTCTATCTACTATAACATATTCGTGTAGGTAAATAAATTTCTGATAAAATAAACAAAAATCGACAGAAATAAGTAGTTGGCGGTGAAGCTATGTACCTTTAGATTATATTGGTATGTGTATTTAGGTATATGTATAGAATATAATCAATGGCGATATCCACTGCACATATACCGAACGTCTTAAATAATGTAACATCAAAAGTTATTTTAACAACATTTTATCTTGTCTTTATCATATCTTAGCGATCATGATTTCATTATAACTATACCTATGTAAGATGAAATCCATATTATCCAAAATTTCTTTATAAACTCGCAAAAATGTTAAGATTTCTACAGATTTACAAAGTATACATTGATGAATGAATTTCATTCGACTCTGCCTTCTGCACTTCAAGATATAATAATATGCTCGTCGGTATACTCTTTTATTGCTACAAAAAATAGTCTTTGGGTGACCCACAAATCCATTAATTGAAGAAATAATAAAGTCAATTTAAAATCTAGATTAAATCGCTAATTTAGAAAGGTTATTAAACATTGCAATGTTTTATAGAAACGGTTTTGTCTTTCTACAAAACTTAAGAATTTAGAAAAAAAATTTTTCGTTGGAGAGCAGCCAATTATATAATTGTTTCGAAGCATATTGGAAAAAATCATTTTACCAACCAGTGGTCACAGTCAGGATTCTAACCTGAACCTTTCCACTTTCGCGGCGGAATGAGCTTATAACTCAACTGTGATAAGATTGCTAAATTAATAGTAAGCTCATTCCGCCGCGAAAGTGGAAAGGTTCAGGTTAGAATCCTGACTGTGACCACTAGTTGGTAAAATGATTTTTTCCAATATGCTTCGAAACAATTATATAACATTGGCTGCTCTCTAACGAAAAAAAAATTTTCAATTGCATTTCAGCCGTATAAAACTATTATTTATCTTTAAGAATTTAGTGAGGTGAACTAAGCCTAAGTATAGTTGATAGAATTGAAATATTGTTCAACTATATATATAAACGACAAGAACTAAGAAGTAAGGTATGAATTTGAATCTGTATCTATAATTGTTTTTTCTTTGTTGAGTAAACATGTAGTCTTTACTTGAAAAGTGATTGATAACCTAAATAGCCTAAAGAAGTATAAGGTAGATATTAAACAACATTAATTTTAGGTCACATTAGAAAATAATCGATAAAAAACGGCAGTCAATTAAAAAACCCATTATATATTATATTATATTCACGTTAAAAATGCATTTTATTAAAAAAACAGTGTGAATGACACAGTACTCACGAAAGTTGATGAGTAAACATGCATGTGAGCTCATACTGGTTTCATTCGGAAAAATTATGGACGTGCATTGGTTATAAATCATTACAAAAAATAAATCATTTAGGAAGTAACCTATAAAAAGTTTATTTTCAAACGATCAGTATAATAGGTATTGCATTTTTTCACAACGCATACATAAGGCAATAGGTGTATCGCAGTTGTGTGTCGCGTGCGCGCGCACACACGTTCGCACACACACATTAACCCGGTCACATCTACAGGACTTACGCTCGAATTCCTTAATGCATGAAACGGCCCGTACCGCGGCGCGAGAGCTAAAATTTTTACATATCAAAAAGTCATAAACAATATTGACTTTAGAGTCTAGAGATGACACAAAAAAATTAAATTTCCTTTTACAAGAGAAAATGCAAAAAATAGTAATTTAACGGTTAATTTTAAGGTATTTATTTAACTAAACATCTGCTTTTTTCTGAAATTAATCAGTTACCTAGCGTTAAAGATTCGTCAGTATAATCGAAAAACGTGCTATTTGGGGAGACAGTTTGTTTGTGTCAATTTAATATCTGCATTTGGATATCGGTGTTTGTTGATCCGATGAGCCTTGACTATCGGAGCAATGCTGGACGTGCGTTATATTTGGTAGTGCACCTCATGTTGATCATTTATCATGGCCGAGACTCTTTCACATCAAGTTAGCTATGGGAGCGAACGGGTGGTTAGTAGATCGCTCGGAGCTAGGGCGAGACGGTGCCACTGCTATTGCCACCGCCACCATACATACTTACATATAACTAATGTGTACAGCACTGGTTCTCCCCGGAAATGTAGACGCATATTACGGTTTTCCTTAAAAAGTTAAAGAGAACTGGATTATTATTGTCCAGGCAGCGGTGACAGGAGCGCGTTTACCGATTTTTGGCTTGAATCAAGTTCTTTTGAAGTAAAGTTTTTAAATTGGTTATTGCGTATAAAAACCATAACTATTAAAGTACTGAAAATATTATATTTAATAAGGAAGACTGTACAGTCACCACACATCATTTAGTAGCTACCTAGGAACATATATATGTAATAATAAGGACAAAATAACGTAATTGATACTTAGAGGTACCAACAAATAAAATGGCGGTCCAGTACTGACTAATTTTAAATGGCTCTGTAGGATATGGTTGGGAAAAAATGTTTTGATGAAGTTTTAATATTCGGTATATTATATGGTTTCCAAGTGTGAAAATGCATTCAAGCTGACGAAAGATATCCGATCTCTTTCAAATTTGGTTTCAAAAGATAACAAGTACTTAGGTAAAAGTAAAAAAAATATGGATATCAAAAGAAAAGATATTATTGCCTGTTTATACTGACTTCTCAAGCCGACATAAAGTTAAATTGTTAACATTACGAGCAGAATGGGCCGCATTTGTCAAATAATGACAAAAGAACGCCATGTACGATATCACATCGATTTTTGAAAATTATAATAAAAGTTATACACAGGTTATATCTAGTTAATTTTGAAAACTCATTTCTTCCGAATTTTGTGAATACAGTAGAGTCCGTCTATTACGACTTCGTTTATAACGACTAACCGTTTTTAGCGACGTAAATGCAAACTCAAGTTAGGTTTCATATAGACGTACCTACTATGCGTATTATGCGTCCGCTTTGTGTGTCGTCCGGTTAATACGACATAATGTCGCCGGTCCCTTGAAAGTCGTTCTATCCGGATTCTACTGTATATTGATTTTAAGGCTTTGGAAATATTATTAAAATCACCGCAAAAATAAGTAGGTATACCGTATGTACTTATATTATAAGAGAGACGTCACAATTAGACTTTTAAAATGAGCAAAATTTTAAATGTCAACTCGAGATGTCTCAACTTGTTAATCGACGTTGGTGCATAGTAGCTAGGTCTGTGCCATATAAAAATAATAGTTGTACAATATTCCTCGTAGACATCAATTCCCGATACTGTACACATCGAGGGGCGCAGGGGTAAGGGACGCGGTGTACATAGGTCCGCGAGACCGCGCATCATTTGTCTTGTCTTTCACCTGTCAAGTATACCCAAAGCTGTGCTACTTTGGTTCGTTCTTCTATAACTAAGGTAGATGTGTGCGCACTGTACCTATAATATAATATATTATGTATAGACACTATTGGAATGAGAGCTATGACTTTAGTTGTGAGTATTTTATTGCACTTACATACAATTTAAATTCACTCTAAATACTACTTTTTACAAGATTTATTAACTTGATTTTTAAAAGAAAAAGTTTTTATTTAATTTATTGTGGATTATAGACGCGTCGACAACTTAGGTCATTAGCGTCTTAAATACAACAAATATCATAATATATACCACTTAAAAACTAAATAACATCACAAAACATCCATGAGCAGAGGTGGGATTCGAACCCACGACAGTCTGGTTCAGAGGCCGCGACGCTACCAACTGAGCCATACTGTCCTCGAAAAAGTTTTTTGTACTTCATTCTTGGCTTCAGGGAAATGCTTTGCCAAACACGAAAAATTGTTCGAGACAAAACATACGGATTATTATAAGATATTGTAATATAATTTGCAGAAGCATTCGTTTTTAACGTTATAAATGGGATTCGAACCCACGCTAACCGTTACACCAAGCTGTTTTCCAAATACGATGAAAATGAAACGTGCAAACCTAATCGTTTTTCCTCGAGTCACCAATTATAATTTGTTGTTAAATGTGCACATAATAATTTGTTATTACTAATGAATACCGTGCAAGAATGATATTACAAAAGCTATATAGTTATATACGAGTACACCGGATAAATGCATAGGCCGTCAATATTGTTTAATTTTTGTGCAAATTTTCAAAAGATCTTTATTTCTTTTTATATTAGAGTCAAAATATCATAGATTTACGTAAATTTCATTTGTTATTTTAAATAAAATGTAAATTCTTGTAGTTATGAATATAAAATTCTGGATATTAAATCCAGTCGATTTAATTTCCTAGCGCTCTGGTTTTCTTAATTTGGAAATTTACAAAAATCTAATGTATTTAATTAGAAAAGTGCCTTATATTCGCAGATAGCTGGTGTTAGTAATATGTTACTAACGATCAATGTTCTTTGTATGATTTTAGTTATGTGACTGCGTCGATGCTTAATCCACGACCATCGTGATATTTCAAACAAACCTTGCGATCGACATCACAGGTCGTAGCACCGGCAGGCACTAATCAACATCGTTCGTTCCTTCTCTTATTCCATCTCGTTCTCTCTCTTTTTGTGTCTAAGGCATTCCTACAACACTCCTGTCACGTCACTCTACTCTCATTAATCACCTGTCTTACACCTTCAGTGTGTTTCCTTCACCGTCCGGAGCCGCTTCGTCAACCTCTTCTTCTTCTTCTTCTTCTTCTTCCTCGCCGCCCCCACATCATTCGGTCGCAACACACCTGATCTCTTCGTATATAGACGCCGACAGTCAATATGGCCGTGCATCAGATAATAATGTCTGCAAGATTTTTTATTTGATGTTACATGGAAGATCTATAAAATCTCGTGTCTCCTATAAAATTACAGCAGTATTAAAATAGGAAGAGGTTACAGCGTAGCTTTATCTGTACAAAAAGAGGAATTTTACGCGATAATAGGTGTAAAAACTTTTGGAGATGATTTATTTTAGTGTTTATTGTTAATATCCCGCTTTTTTGTACAGAAACAGTAGTACTGTTAAAATTGCACAATGCACAGGTGTGACAAAAATTAATTTTCACTGTTACAAATTATGATGAAAAATATTAAGTAATATCTAGCTAACTAGTAAACATTTTTGTCATATAAGAGACACTGCCAAGTGCCAGTGTGTTCAGTAATTTAACGAGATTCTACAGTTAACTTGTTAAATACACTAGTAACTATTTCATAACAGCTAATTTCGGAAAAAATGAAGTTGTTGCTAAACTATCTGTGATTTCTTTTAAATTCAAACTAAAGATCTAGGTGATAAAAATCTTTTGTATTTAATCTTAGCGTAATTTAGAACATAATAAAACAAATAGACGTTGTGATGACTTTAAAGTACCAATATAATGTTGTAAGATTATAACGTTATATTGTAACTAGGGCATGCAAATATTCGGATGTTTCAGGTATTCGATTATTCGCTCAAATTTTAGCCAATATTCGAATATATTCGAATATATTCGAATAATTGGTAAAAATAATAAAAACGCTCATGGGACTTCAATAAATGACTTTTAATTATTTAAAATCAACACGCCTACTGCACGTCCATAAATCCAATCATTTTAACAACAAAAGCAGCTTACTTCTAATTAAAAAGAGATCAAATAATCATTTTTACTTTACTTAGTTACGTAAAAATTAAGATCAAATCAACTAAATATTAGAGCGCACATAGCTTCCGAGAACCATAGATCAAATGGACATATTTAAGTAATCAAAAAAATTCAAAATTCTTTCTTTCTGTTTTTCCTATTCAAACAAAAATATTAAATGAGCATCTAAGACGCATTTTTATTAATTAGTACCACAAAAGTATGGGATATTGCTCCCCTATAAAAAAAATACTTCACAAATAAATAATACGTCTATTAGCATGTGCGAAGAGCAAATCAAGCAATTAAGTACACGTACGTAACGTAACGTAAGTAAATAGTTATATCAAATAAACATGCAATAATTAACAAAAAAAAACTTTCCTCGCCCCGTTTTGATTCCCCTCCCACGCCCTAGCGCGAACTTAGAGCTAGTGTAGCGTTTGTAAGATGTTTTAGCGCCGCCGTAAACCGTTTTTAAACAATTTTAATTCTTAACAAATAATTCGAATATATTCGAATAATAGGAATTACTATTCGAATAATAAATGCAGCCGAATATTCGCTATATTCGAATATTCGAATATTCGAATTGCATGCCCTAATTGTAACTGTCGATATTTTATTATCTCTCAGTATAGGTACCTATAAGTAAAAGTAGACTTTTAATAACAGAAAAATTCCTTCATTAACGAAATTTGGCACAGAGGTAGTTTTCTATATATATAAAACAGTTCCGTTACTGACTGACTGACTGACAGACAACGCCCAGGTCAAACCGCTAAAGATATAAAATTGAAATTTGGACAGTAGGTTCCTTTTGTGACGTAGACACCCACTAAGAAAGGATTTTTCGAAACTCAACCCCTAAGGGGGTTAAATAGGGGATGAAAGTTTGTATGGAAGTTCGTAATTTTTTAAGTTAGAAGCATGAAATTTTTCACAGGAGTTCCTTATATAACGTAGATGATCAATAATGTATTAATAAAATTCGATCGAACGAGCGAAGCGAGTGAGTAATGTATTATTAAAATTTGAGCGAATTCGAGCGAAGCGAGTGAGTATTGTATTATTAATATTCAAACGAACGAACGAATCGAGTGAGTAATGTATAATTAATATTCAAACGAACGAGTGTGTAATGTATTAATAAAATTCGAGCGAACGAGCGAAGCGAGTGAGTAATGTATTAATAAAATTCGAGCGAATCAACACCACCAGCCCGGCTTCGCTTCGCAGGAGGAGAATTTCTCGCGGGGGATAATAAATCATAAATCGAAAAATACGTGGGCGAAGCCACGGGTAACGGCTAGTATACCTATATACTTAAAATAAAAAAAAAACAATGAGCGTAGTGACCCAAGGGATATAGGGGTAGTTTGGAAGTGGATGAAAAGTACGGAAATTTCTTTTTTTGTAAATAACTTCATAATGGCGGAATTGATTGAAAAACGTTTTAAATAGGTATTAATAATTATTGTAACCCTTTTCTAGAGTTTTCATTTATTTTTTTATTCTGACACGATTAAAATTGACGGAGTTATGGCCGTTTAATCAGCGCTCATCATTGTGCTGTACGTGCATTATCGCTACTAATAACTAGAAAAGTTCGGTGCTCGCGCTTTCACAATTTTCTAAACGCTAAATTGGATTAAACAATTATTTAAAACCTAGTAAGTAATCAGTTAAAAGGGACTCAGAACACAAATAAATGGATAAATTTAATTTTAATAAATTATTCCATAAATAATGTAGGGCACCGCCGATAATTTATTTTAAAATTTTTTATTTTTCATTAAGGGTATAGATGCTGGATATTATTTTAATGTTTGCCTATTAGGTATTTTTTCTAGGGCTGTTTTTTATAATTTTTTTCTTATTGAAAAATTTATTACATTTTTCATAAGTTATTTTTTTTATTTTTTAAAGAATAATAATAAATAATACATTTAATAATAAATTATAAATCTTGCAAGGTCTTAAAATGCCTGGTTAGAGACAGGAGTCTGAAACAAAAATTTGTAATTTTTGTTAGGTACTTTTTAAGTTTATTTTGTTATTCTTTTATCCAGTAGAAATTTTATTTCAATATTACGAAAATAAAAATAAGTTTGAATACCTACTAATACGCTGCAACAACTCTTAACAAATCTTTTATTATTATTATTTGTGCTCCTGTTCTTGTTTATTAAAATCGATTTAGGGTAGAGAAACAGCTTGTGGGGAGTATTAATCGAGGTGTAAATATAATTTCACTTATTAAAATACCACTTGCAACACACATCTAGTAAATGATAACGGATTCCACATGCTATGTTTTAGCCTCTACACTCGGATAGTCATATTCTGTCTCATTCAACTTAGACACGTTGAACAAAGATAATACATGTGTTAAATCTACATTTTGCTTGGCGAATGTGGTTGGTACACATGTGTCATAAACTCCTTTACCCTCCGTCGCTTCGCGTGGGACTGAGTGGTACGACGACCCACCCCATTTAGTGAGCCACCCATTGCCAGTGTTAGATATTAAATCAGTACGATGAGTTCTGATCGAAATATCTTCTTGTCGACTCATCTATATAATCGATATTAAAGCTATATATATATGTTATGTCATGGTATGAAATTAATACAGACGGAATTTCCAGATAACACATTACACACAGTAATAATCAGTGTACAATCTCGAAGTTTTGAATATTACATGCAGAGTTCAGTTTTGTATTTTCATCTAATATTATGTAAGACGGTTTTTAAAAAAATCGTGTTATATTTTTTATGTGAATCTGAAACGACTTGTAAGAGAGTAGCAATAAATTTTTGATTTTATTTACTCAAAATGTGGGTTAGATTAGATAATGATAATTAGGAAATCAAAATATTATTTATATTTCACATATACTTATAGAAAAAGTCAGACAACAGGAGGACCAAAATAATCAGTTTAAAAACAAATTTTTACTAGCGACGTTTCGTAATCAATAGTTACTTCCTCAGGCTCTACAGAAAATATAATACATCAGAACATATTAACAAAACATGTGCTTACCCTATAAAAAAATAATGACCCAAGTTAAATACGATCCGTATTTAACTTAGGTTAAGCACGTGTTTTGTTAATAAGTTCTAATGTATTATATTTCTTTGTAGAGCCTGAGGAAGTAACAATTGATTACGAAACGTTGCTAGTAAAAATTTGTTTTTAAACTGATTATTTTGGTCGTTTTGTCCTCTGAATTTTTTTTATATATTGAATTAAAAACGATCTGAACTATAATAATATTTATCTTTTACAGTAAGTAAAGTTAATAATAAAGTTATACAGGTATAAACTAGGCTTCAGGGGTTTCATTGAGATGGTATAGGCTCAGTTGGATACTTTTTTATGACATTTACTGTATGTAGTCTTATTAAATGGCATATTTATTATGGATCTTAAAGAATGTTTTTCTATATATAACCAAATAAATATTTTCAAAAATAAATTAAGAAAATTTGTACAGAAAAGATGAAAATTTACAGATTAATAAAAAATCAAATTTTGAAAATATTTATATGATGGTGTAAGTGTAGGTACGTACAAAAACGATCTCTACCAAATCTTACAGTTTTAATGTCATTCAATAAGCCAATGTGGAGTAAATGTCAAATTTATGAAAACAATATATTAATTGAGTAGGTATATGTATCTCTTGAATTTTATGAAATAAAAGTCTAGTCTTAAACTGAAATAGATATGTAAAGACCCTGTACTTCCACCACATTTCGTAGAATTAATAAAACATATATTTTACTGATCTAAATTGCAACATTTGGTGTATGTTAATCCAAATGAAGTAATATGCGTACCTAATAGTACAATAAGCTCGTGCTTTTAACTTTTGATTTTAACGCGCTGTACATGCGTATGTATTACGTCAGAGATGATGATCTCTGAGGTGTTATCTAATATGGCGTGTGTAATCATTGTCAGATTATTGAGGGTGTTGCCCTTGTATCTCTGTGTAGTTATTTATAGAATGAGCCAGAAATAGGCTTCCAAATTGAAATATTCTAAAGTTGGTATATTTTCTAGTTTGTATTATTATCTCTTTTAAAAATCAATGTTCATAATATTATCAACGCCAATGAAAAAATGGAGTAGTAAACAATTTTTTTAGAAAATATTAAATGTTATTTATTTATTTATTAACAGTTTAAAAAAAATGAGGTCATCAATTCGACATAAATACACAATTTTTTAAATCTTTGTAGATAGATAAGTTTGTTATGGTTCATTTATGTGATTGTTGGTTGATGGTGATTAGCGAGGATGTATAATAATACGATTATGTCTTAATTATTAATACCAATTTATTACCTTTGTTGAACGATTAAGTCAGTAAATTAATTTTTTTTTAATGAAAATAGGAAAAGTTTTAAAAACGGAATACCGACTTAAGAATAATAACAAGCCGTGAGGTGGGTCGTTTATTAGGACTAAAGTGCGACCCTTGAGGTCCACACGACAAACTTCCCAGTTTGATAAAAGAGAAGTAATCATTCATTAAAACATAATTATTATTTATTTTTAACAATAATTAAAAAAAAAAAAACGGCTGAACCGATTTTTATAAAATTTATGTCGGATCAAAATGACGTTAATACGCCTCGATTGACACCCTTACAAAGTCGATATAATTTTTTATTCGCGAGATATTGTGTAGAATTTACTTTTTTGGAGGTTATTTGGTTAAGAAAAAAGAACGGCTGAACCGATTTTGAAAAAATTTCTTTCAGATCATATTTACGTTAATACGCGTCGATTGGCACCCTAACGTAGTCGATATCATTTTTCATTCTCGAAATTTCGTCTTAGAAAGAAATGGACACATATACAGTGTGTCCACAGACTCATCCTCAACATGGGGATCTCCGTTGTTATGGGAGATAGAGATTTGGTTAAATGAGACAAAATGTGCAGAATCTCCAGTACTTCTACCCTGCGTAGTCAAACTTTCCATATTTTGCTTGGTTCGCGACCGACAGTTGAAAAACGAGATTTACCCAATTTCGTTTTTTGTTTATAACTCGCTTATTAAGTAAGTTAGAAAAAAAATATTTTCACTTCCTTAAGGCCCTTTTTTATGAAGATTTCAAATCTCTTTTCATATTTTTATTTACTTTTATAGTTTTAGAGATACTTGTATGAACTTTGTTTTTTTAAATACACGTCAAAGATGGCCATGACACCATTCGAAAGAGATTTTTTTTCTCTTTAATTTGATATGAGGGTTGATGGATTTATTTTCAAAAATAACAGAGTTATACGTAAAACACTGATTTTTAATAGTAGGCTATGCAAAATTAATTGATAAAACAACAGAAGGCTTAGCAAACAGTTGAAATTCGCGTTGGCTTAGTAAACGGTTGTTTTGTTTTAGCTGTCAAAGTGTAGTTTATTGCTAATTTGTCAGTTTAAGTGATTTATTAAATTTACTTTTGTTATCATGGAACCACTTTGTAACAAAGAAAAATAAACGATTTTCAACAATTGATCGTAAAACAGTAGTTTTGTCTTCTTCACTTATTCGCGTTGACTTAGTAAACGGCTTTTTAAATGATCCATAGTTTATAAAATTTACTCGTAAGTTTCTGTAAATAGAGTAATAGACGAATGAGGTTGTCTTCGTTCTGGATACTGATCGAAGTACATTTCTGCAGCTCTGGTCGAATTTTTGTGACATAGAATGTAACAAGACAACATATCAAATGTTTCATTGTTACAAAATGGTTCCATGATAACAAAAACAAATTTAATAAATCACTTAGTAAACTGACAAATTAGCAACAAACTACACTTTGACAGCTAAAACAAAACAGCCGTTTACTAAGCCAACGCGAATCTCAACTGTTTGCAAAGCCTTCTTTTGTTTTATCAGTTAATTTAGCATAGCCTACTATTAAAAATCAGTGTTTTACGTATAACTCTGTTATTTTTGAAAATAAATCCATCAACCCTCATATCAAATTAAAGAGAAAAAAAATCTCTTTCGAATGGTGTCATGGCCATCTTTGACGTGTATTTAAAAAAACAAAGTTTATACAAGTATCTCTAAAACTATAAAAGCAAATAAAAATATGAAAAGAGATTTGAAATCTTCATAAAAAAGGGCCTTAAGGAAGTGAAAATATTTTTTTTCTAACTTACTTAATAAGCGAGTTATAAACAAAAAACAAAATTGGGTAAATCTCGTTTTTCAACTGTCGGTCGCGAACCAAGCAAAATATGGAAAGTTTGACTACGCAGGGTAGAAGTACTGGAGATTCTGCACATTTTGTCTCATTTAACCAAATCTCTATCTCCCATAACAACGGAGATCCCCATGTTGAGGATGAGTTTGTGGACACACTGTATACGTACGTACATACGTACACACACACACACACAGAATCTTTCTAAAAGTAGTGTAAAAATAGTGACCTTAAAATATAAAAATTTTTTTTCCTTTTTGATTTCGACTTTCGGACCCATTACAACAATAACTTCCAATGGGAAGTTAATAATAGTTTGCTTATCGCATTGTTTATATTAGACCATTCATTTATTTTTGAAAATACATAATATTAAATTAAAAATATAAATTGACTTCAGGTAACATAGTTCTTGTAATTAGTAATCCTTAAATAAAAAGTAGACTGCAGTTTGAAATTTGTAGAAATTTTCTCTACTTTTGTAAAGCTCGCCACCATTATTATTAATTTTTTTCTAAAAACACAAAAAATAATTTCTGAATACACTTAGTTCCTTACAGAAATAACAATATAGAAACATACTTCTACATACAATTTTTTTATTAAAATTTTGCGCATGTGTTTCCCCTAATTTAGAAATTGTGACAAACACGTTATGACATAATTTTGTTCTTTAGTTTTTTTTAGATTCTGTTCAAAGTTTCAACCATTTTTCAATATCTGATGATGTCAACAGTACGAAATATACCTTCTACAATAATTTATACAAATTTATAATCCTATTATGTTATTTTTTTATTATAAGTAGGCTTATTCAACACTTTCCGTAATTGAAGTAATTTAAGCAAAAAATATGTTATTATAATTTTATGATTTAAATCTGTACTTTTTAATTTCTAACTATAAGTAATTATAGCATTAAAATTAAAGAGTTAATTGTTATAAATTACAAAATGTAATAGCAAAAATCCTGAAGTTTTCTCTATAAGAAAAAAAAATTGAAATATGTACATTTAAATATAGAAAATAGAAAATGTAAACAAAGGACATGAAAACTTGAGGTGGTGTATTAAAAAAAATCTACGAACACGGTTATTCGATAAGTTCGTTATGGGTCACCCGTAGTAATGATACGTTCATAGCACCCGTAACTCTTATTAGATACGGGGAAACACCTCTGGTCTATGTGCCGTTTCCCTGGAGACAAGCTATGTAATTGAATTTAACATTTGTACTCTTACTGCATATCATAGGTTAGAATACTTTGTATATTCATAACATTATAATATTAGATAATTGTCTATAATATACTTCGTGAAATACATGAGCGACACATATTTAGATAAGTTTATATAACATTTTTCTAAGTAACTAAAGGCTATTAGTACAGAACATTCAGACCAAATACTGAAAAGCAGTATTTCTTAAAACAAACATAAAGCTGAAAATTGGCACTGTGTCGCATGTGTGAAGTGGTGGGGAAGGATAGTCCAAAAATTAAGATGGGGTGTAAATATGACGAAGAAGGTTTATCTCATTTTGATGTCTATCCAAAATGAATTTAATCAATTTGATTTCTGTTTGAGAAAATATGATTTATATATGGCGAAAATTAGAAAAAAATATTTTTTTCAACGTCGTTTTGAGGTAACACTTTCTTTTATATTATACTAGCGGTCCCGTCCGTCTTCGCCCGGGTATACTAAGAATTTATGATTTATTATCCCCCCGCGAGAAATTCTCCCCCTGCGTAGCGAAGTCGGGCTGGTGGTGTTTTTAATATTAGTAGGATTCCGCCAATACGCTAAAATGCAAAAGAATTTCAGAGTTACGTTTTGTTACTATTTCACAGAAATTATCCCTCCCTCGCGAGAAATTTATCAAAATAAAATATAGCCTATATCACTCAGGGATATATTGTAACTTTCTATTGGTGAAAGAATTTTTAGAATCGGTTCAGTAGTTCCAGAGATTACCTCCTACATACATACCTCCTTATAATATCCCCCGCGTGACATTTTAAAAATAAATTATAGTCTATAGCTTTCTATTAGTAAAAGAATTTTTGGATTCGGTTCAGTAGTTCCAGAGATTACCTACAACATACAAACAAAGTCACAAACTTTTCCTCTTTATATATTAGTAGGGTATAGATTATATTATATACCAGGGTGTTGAATTGCTCTGCGGGTAATAGGGATTTAACCTGTAAAATCAAACTTTTGCGATTTCCTGCTTCCCTAATTATTTTAGGAAAAATATCTTCGGATAAAAGTTTTGGAACATAAAATTCTGCATCTAAATCATTAAACAAAATTAATTTTGCATGCTTTGTAACGGCAGAAATTTGATATGAAAATGTCAAAATTACCTCAAAAACAGATTACGATCGTCATGGAACTTGAACAAAATGATTAGAGTCCAATTACATTTAGAATTGTACCGAGACGTCATCAATGTATTGGCGTCAATCATCAAAAGGCCACCTAAAATGGGAAAAAAATAAAAAAATAACTTTGTCGTAGTTTAAAATTCAATTTCGTTTGTTTTTCATTAGGTGTTCCGCTAACTTGATCTCGTTTTGGAGAAACATCGCATAACAAAAAAAGTTGTACAACAAAATTGCGGTTTTCGAATATAATTAGCAACTAATTCTAGAGTAAGTCAAATTTAATTTTCGCTAAGTTGTTCCGCCAACTTGAGGGACGTTCTTTTTTATATAAATCAGGCAGATTTTATCGAGGAAATCCTCCCTAGATATCACCTATGAGAGTCAAGTTCACACTATTAACATTTTTGTACCCTATTAGTTGCAATTTTTCATTTAATATTAAAAAACAATTAGTTTTTGATAATTGTTGTAATTAGTTTGTTGGGTGGATTATACATTATTCAGAATGTGAGTCAATAAAAAATATACATAATTGGCAGCACATTCCATTCTGTTATGCGGTCAGAATAATAATTAATATATTTGTTTTAATTGACAGCTAGTTAAAGTCTATATAATAGAAGTGTCTATCTAATATAATTGGTATCATGCATAATAATTAATATGCTGATACCTGTTCAATAATAAGGAAATCAAGCGTAATTGAAGACCCATTGACTACAATACCGAATTGTTAATTCATAGTCAAGATCAAGGAGTCACGACCTTGTTGAATTGACATTCGTTTTAAATGGAATCATTGTCATCAGTGATACATGAAAACGAAAGGTCTGTGTATTCACAAAGATATTAAATACAATAAAGAATCATTTTCATACACCTCTCTTATATATCAACTGACACAAAATGTTTTGACTAACTGTTTACATTCGAGCGTAGAATATTCTAGCGCCTGTATACACTCGAAAATAACTTTTGTATATCATGTATCTAGCGTACAATCAAGAGCCATGTGATGTATCAAATGAAAGGGCTCGTTATGAGAAATACAAATATTTTTCTTATAATTTCAAAAAATTAAAATTATGTATATTTTATACCGTTACAGGTATTAATAGACTATAGACAAGTATATAGACTAAACACACGTATGCCATTGTATCTGCCGCCGTGGAACAAGCACTTACAAAGTAATGATTAAGGCGCAAGGCTTTCGCATGTCACTACGAAGACCCGGGTTCAAATCCAACTGACGATACGTGATTGTTATTGCTTTTTTTTTATAATGTAAGTAAACATTTTGGAATTTTTTACTTTAATAATTTATTTAAATTTGATATACGGAAACATTTTGAAACACTAAAAAATAAAAAAAAACTCTCTTTGCACTACGGAACCCTCGATGCGCGAGTCTGACTCGCACTTGGCCGGTTTTTTAAATATTGGGCAGCATTGGACCAAATCCTTCAGTAAAATGAGCAATTGTAAAAGTAAAAAGTATTAGTTTTACTTATAGCTGTTGTTAACGTCAGTATTGATTCCCCCAGGGGGAACATTGGAATGTAGTTGTTCTCGCAATTGCATTCCAATGTTCTTTGGGAATTGGCGTTCCCAGGAGCCCGAGCTTGTACCAGTCGGTTTGTGTATGCCGGCTGGAAGATTCTAATACACAAATGGATTATTAATTGTTGTGTTGAAGACGCTAATGACCTGAGTTGTCGAGGCGTCTATAATCTACAATAATAATAATAATAAATATATTATGGAGATTCTGAGTTACTCTTAATAACTGTTGCTATGGAAAATTGTTTAAAAAATTCACTGTACTATTTTTTCTATAATAATAATAATAAGTCAGTATTATGATGAAGCGATATTTATGTTCACAATGGATAATATTTGGTGCAATGGAAATAATATGATTATATGGCAAGATCTTTCGATTTTTACTCATGTTTATTCTCGGCCACATTAATTGGATCAATATCAGGCAATATCTTTTAAAAAATGTGAAATATGGACAAAAACGGTTAAAGTATCGTGTGTACGTTTTAGATTTAGTTGCCTTGCATCTAAGTAGATCCTATTTGATTCACCCAATACAACTAGTTAGTGAGCGAATATGTTGTACGTTGAGTTGACACACATTGAGCCTCTTTATATTACGATGTGTAAACCTCTTTGATTCTTTCTCACTTCACGGCACATTCAATAAATAAATTAATATATTAAAATTCAATAAAACGCCAAGCTAACTGTGCTGTGATCCCTGGAGCGATTTTGTGTATACAATGGAACTTGCGCGGCACACGCGCTTATAGTGGCTCTGAAACCGTGGTATATGCTTTACTCTTTATTCTTTTACCATCTAATTCTCTCTTGAGTTGACAACTGGCATTTTGGAACTATTAGGTATACTAAATTGTAACAAGTCGTTACCGTACCTATAAGTACACAAAATAGTTCTTGATGATAAATAATAGTTTTATACGGCTGAAATGCAATTGAAATAGTTCTTGATATATTATTGTTCCAACGTAGATATAGCACTTGCGATACTTCTCAGTGACTAATGATTAATTTCTATAGACACACATATTATACAGGATGTTCGGGTAAAGGTATTTAGAAATCCAAAGTACTCATCAAAATATGCCAAAAAGTTAATATAAACTTTGTTCCAGAAACGCTTCCTAAACTTCGGGTTTGTCACCGCGGTCACACAAAAGATAATTGTGGAGCAAGTTAAAACTATAACCGCGTCTCAAACCATGAAATGGACGATTACAGTGAGTTTGGGTCATGCGCACGGAGTACACGGAGCGACCCAATAAACACAGCCTTTTGCATGCGGCAGACTAGTAGCTCAGCATTACGTTGACATATGCCGGGATAGCTTTTATATTTGCCAACAGTGACGATTTGGCTCCTCCAAGAATACCAATTATAACGGAAAACTCTGTGTACTTCTTCCTGAGCTCGAAAAGAAGGTCTTGATATTTTGCCCGTTTCTCAGTTACCTTCACGATTATGTTTGTTTCAGCAGGAGCTGATAACTCGATGACATACATAAATCGCGTAGTTTTATCAAGTTTAACATTAAGATAACTTTTCTATATAGAATTTCAGAATAAGTGTAATTATTTAAGTAGATGGCAGCAATAGTAAGCTCACAATGCAAGCAGAGTACATTAATTTTTTACGAGAAGCGCTTGCAACTCCGAATATCCACAAATTATAGTTCGCTATAATTAGCAATTATTTAAATATGGAAAAAAACGTTACAATATGCTTTGTATAAGAAACATCTAGTCATGTCACTGTAGAGTAACAAACAACTCAGCCAGCGCGATTCTAGAAATTTCTGGTTTGAGCCTCGACGCAGTGACATTATGTAAATATTTTTTTATGATATTATTTTTTATGATATTATAACGTTAGTAAGCGCAGTCAATGAGTGCTCTAAAGAGGGGTCTAGCTGGAAAGTCAATAAGCGCAAAAACTGACTTCGGGACTTTGTTTGGACTGGTTATTAAAAAAATATTTTAAAAGTCCTTGACTCTCGGGAGGCGCAAGAGGGGGAGGGAGCACTTCCAAAGGTCTCTTATTTTGGTTTTTCGCGTATATCTCGAAAAAAATTGATCCTACGAAAAAACTCTATGCATAAAAATTGTAGCTTATAAAATTTGCTACATTTTCTATATTTGAAGTTTTTTTCTATCTTCAACCGTTAACGAGTTACACGCTTCTGAAAACTGCTATTTTTTGAAAAAACATTTATCGCACAACATTTTTTTGCCGAACTTTACTCTTTTGCGCCTCATTTTACAAAAAAAAGCAGTGGAGAATTTAGTTACCTTCAAAATGGTATATCAATTTCCGATTTTATCTTAACCTGATCCAAAGTTTTCTGAAGTGTGTAACTCGTTTATGGTTGGAGATAGAAAATATTGAAATATCAGCTACAATTTTCATGCATGGAATTTTTTCGTAGGACCAACTGCATTCGAGATATACGCAATAAACCAAAAAAAGGGACCCGAGGGTCAAGGACTGTTAGTATGTTTTTTATTAACCAGTCTAAACAACGTCCCGAAGTCAGTTTTTGCGCTTATTGACTTTCCGGCTAGGATCATTCGTTGAATTTTTTTACTGCTTGCGTCAGTGTCGGATTTCGGCATAAACAAAATCATTAGTTTTTTTGGGAGTATTAAGATGTTTCCAAAAGTGTTTGCAAAAATGCAAAAAGTAGCCAAAAATAAAGACAAAATAAAACTAAATAAAATATAGTTACTTCTTACCACAACAGTTTTATTGATGGATGTACATTTCGAAAGCTAAGCTTTCATCTTCAGTGAACACTACATGAATAAAATAATACAAAACGGGTATTTATATACTAATATTACAGGTAATAAAATAAATAACAAATAGAAAACATAACTATAGACTTAAATTTATTTTATTACCTGTAATATTAGTATATAAATACCCGTTTTGTATTATTTTATTCATGTAGTGTTCGCTGAAGATGAAAGCTTAGCTTTCGAAATGTACATCCATCAATAAAACTGTTGTGGTAAGAAGTAACTATATTTTATTTTGTTTTTATTCCAACCACAATGCTCATATATATTTTTAAAATAAAACTAGATAAACTTTTTCGAAACATTATTAGCTAACTGTACACGTAAATAATTAGTCCTTTATCATTACAATCATTCTCCATTTTTTAACTGGCGCAGGCAATTATTAGTCTTTGTGCCACGGCCTTTTAATATTGTGATGCTACATTGGTTGAAAAACGTGTCGGCGCGGCGAACAAAGTAAACAGACACACTTAGCTAACGTGTCAAATTAAAAAATAATATTGTCCACTTTCCTGCTAGATAATAATTAATAATATTTATATTAGAAATCGTGTACATCGTGATTATAATAAAATTAACAAAAATCGCAGGATAGTGGACAAAATATTTAATAAATCAAATATTTTGTCCACTATCCTGCGATTTTTCTTAATTTTCTTAATAATATTAATATGTTTTCAATTTTTATGAGACCTCCTGGTGTAATTTTTGAACAAGGGGTCCCTGAGAATTTTACAGCTTAAGACCTCACCAAGTTTAATCCGTCGTTGAGCTTGATATAGATAGGTACTAATTGTCCCAGAAAGGATCAATGGCTTGGCGTCTAGTATTTGACAAGTAATGCTAAATTATCGGCCCATTGAACATCAGAATGTGTTTAAGGTGTCTTTATTCATTTATTATAAATTATAGACGCGTCGACAATTAAGGTCATTAGCGTCTTGATTACATTACAATATAACAACTAAATGACATCACAAAACATCCATGAGCGGAAGCCGAATTCGAACTCACTACAGTCTGATCCCGAGGCCGCGCCGCAAACCACTGGGCCACACTGTCCTCGTTTGAGATGTCTCTTAAGCGATTTATCGTAGATACGCTGGCAGTGCATCAATATCAATATCAATAAATTATCATGTGGGTACCATTCACAGTATATATTCCAACGTAACTGATGTCTGGAAGTTTTCTGTGTTGGCTATTATTACTACCTGGGTAAACATTTCCCATTTGCACGTATCGTCTTATAAAAAATGTATTTTTAAAAATGATAAATATTGGTTTTATATTGATACTAAAACGTTACCAAAAAATAAGGACGTAATAGCAAGTTATTTTGTGAACCACTGTGACATTAATATGATGTGTGCGTTGGTTCTGTGACTGCCTGGAGCTGATTACGTTATTGAATATTATTTATCGGTAAGGTGGAGCATTGTGAAAGCCAGGTAACTACCGTTGTATGAATGCTGTTTCATCATAATTGACTGCCGCTCCAATCAAAATATGATCCGCTCAAATTATTATCTAACTTATTATATCACGTTCGCATCCACAGTTTTTGTATATTATAGCTCAAGAGGTAGGTACTTTATACAAACTCCATGTAACTGCACAGGCTAATGGACCTAATAATATGTAGGTCGACAGTTCAAATTGACTCATGCAACAAATTTGAGAAGGTTGATTTTTAATAAATTAGTTCATAACGATTATTATTTATCAATATGAAAACATTGAAAGTATTTTTTCAGATTATTAAATAATAACTACTTGATGCTAACACTATGTTCTAAGTTTTCCGCTGAATTAAAAATGACTTATTAGCAAACATAAAATGGTCAATGGCAGTTAAAGAAAATTTCAAGAAACGAATTGTTAAAACTCATATGAGTATTTCCTTCAGCAACTCATTGTCGATATTTTATTTAACAATCTCTTAAAACTTTTTTTAAAATAATAAAATGTTAGTTTAAATTTTTTTAGAACCATTGATAGTCCAGTTTGCGACCTCTAAAACAAGGCGGGGGAGTTTTGGTGAGCTAAAATCCACGATTTTTTTGCACTTTTTTCGGTTTTTTGCTTATAACATAAAAACGGCTGGTCCTATCGAAAAAATGGCCCTATTCAAAATTAAAGGGCACAAAATTTACTTCAAAATGCACCAGTCAAATATGATTTTGTTCCGAGTTTCACCGACTCTACAGAACTTAGAAAAACAAAAAAAAAAAAAACTCTTTTTTGTTTGAAGGCGCTAATCTTAGGAACTACTAGTCTGTAAAAGAAGCAAAGTAGTAATCATTGAGACCCTATACGAGTTTTTTAAAAATTCAATCCCAAAGGGTGAAAACGGGAGTGTAGGATTTATTGTAATAACAAGAAGTCCTACATCCACGTTTTACCCCCTTTGGGATTGAATTAAAAAAAAAATCGAATAGCCTATAACCTTCCTTAATAAACGGGCTATCTAACGAATAAATTTTTTTTCAAATCGGACTGGTAGTCCTGAGTTTAGCGCGTTCAAACAAATAAAAATAAACTCTTCTTTTGTTTGAACGCGCTAATCTCAGGAACTACAAGTCCGATTTAAAAAAAAATTTTTTGTTAGATAGCCCGTTTATTGAGGAAGCTTTAGGATATACGAGTTTTTTTTTTAATTTAACCTCAAAGGGGGTAAAACGGGGATGTAAGATTTTTTGTTATTACAAAAAATCCTATTATTACAAATCCTATTATTACAAAAAATCCTATAACCTTTCTTAATAAACGGGTTATCTATCAAAAAAAATTTTTTTTTAATCGGACGTGTAGTTCCTGAGATCAGGGTGTTCAAACAAACAAAGAGTTTATTTTTTTTTTGTTTGAACGCGCTAATCTCAGGAACTACCAATCCGATTTGAAAAATTTTTTTTTGTTAGATAGCCCGTTTATTAAGGAAGGTGATAGGCTATTCGAGTTTTTCAATAGTTAAAACCTTAAAAAAATGCTTTTTTTCCTTTTAGTAAATTTTGGCGATTCTGTAGAGCCGGTAAAAATGGAAACATAAACATATTTTACTAGTGCATTTTGAAGTAAATTTTGTGCCCTTTAATTTTGAATAGGATTATTTTTTCGATAGGACCAGCCGTTTCCATGTTATAAGCAAGAAACCGAAAAAAGTGCAAAAAAATCGTGGTTTTTATCCCACCAAAACTCCCCCGCCCTGTTTTAGAGGTCGCAAACTTGGATTTGACATCTCCTAAACATGCTTGAGGACATGAAAAAATAAAATCATTTGCTGCACAAAACGCAAGGTGGACTTCCTCTCGTGACTGGACTATGAGTTGCTTTATTCAAGTTTAATTGTAGAATTTACTGTTTGGCTGAAATTCTCGTTTTGTCTTATTCATTTTATATAGGTATAGGTACCTCCTATATAGAAGCAAAAAGAAACGTTACTGTTTATTTAAAAACACTGTCTTTTTTCTGCTAAGATTATTAATCATCGAATATACCTAAAACATTTGAGATATGAGACAAAGACTTATTTTTTCTCTATTCGTTTTAAAAAATATCAAAGCTCTCAACCCCACAGTAAATATCACATTGATGTGAATTATTGACGCAGAATTGGAAATATGCTACGCATTTTCGTAACATATTTTAATTATCTTACATTCGTAAAATATGCGTATGTAGGGGAAAGGTGCAGAGTGAAGAACACGTTGTTTAATTACTCTACCTCCCGCTACGTCGCTGCTTACGCTTGAGGAATTCCAATATCAAGGTCTTTGAGCCGGTGCTTATTTGTAGCATGTATATATACGCTAAATCCCAATGGCATTTCACTTTGATATCGACCTAGTCTAAACAAGGACAGCAAATATGTATGCGACATATTATCGTACAGTCGTTGGACAATGACGGACGCCGTGGATGAATGACGATGCGAATTGTTTTGACGGAACTACGATGATTCTTTGATGTTAAATATGATAATAATTAATTACTATGTAATATGTATATCAAAACAGTAGCATGACGCGATTAAATTTAAGAAGCAATTAGCATAGGTATTATTATTTTATTAATTCAGTGAAATTTTGTTAAAAACACGATTATTATTTGTTTACTGTGGTATGTATGATTATATATGGTAGTGGTAGGCGAACAATTCTTTTCCAATGACAGGTGGCACTGTTCTCGTTCTTTAAAAACAAGCTGTTTTAAATAAATATTATGAAAAAACAGTATTTTGTTGCAAAAACTTGTTTTTTTAAGAACTGTTATTACTGAGCAGCATAATTCTCATAGCTGTTATTTTGTTACTTACTATTTTTATAATCGCCATTCCGTAATTTTCTATTTTGTGGTAATAGTCTACAAGAGACATAGTATAACCAGGATTTGGGATAAAGCGGGATAAAGTTTAGTGTTAGAAGAATGCATTGCAGAGACAATAATATCTATCTATTCAAGACTCACATGGAAATTAGCTTATTACTAAATTGTGTCTCGCTGTTCTTGGCGCGACATTATTATTTTGGATATTTTCGCAAGATACAGGTCTGATTTGAACTTTTTTAGTGATGTATGTTTCGCTTAAATCGTTAAACGATAAACTTCATTAGAGTCACTAATGAACAAAATTTCCAAATTTAAATAGTCATAACATTTAACTAAACGCAATCATAAAAAATTGTTTAAAATAGTTTATAAGCTGTAAGTATTATAAATCAAATGGAGAAGTAAGTATAGAGATGGGACATCAAAATGGAGCATATATTTAAAATGTGTCTCATGTAGGTATAGGTAGTAGATACCTATTTTTCTTTTTTAATTCTGACTTATTTTCCGTTGTTTCAAAACACGGTTTTGTTAAATTTGTATGCAAAAATTTAACACATAATTTTTTTTATTTTTAAAAACAGTCAATACAATTTATATTAGAATTATCGTGTCCATCGTGATTATAATAAAATTAAGAAAAATCGCAGGATAGTGGACAAAATATTTGATTTATTAAATGTACAACGTTTAGTCTATAGATTTAGACTTTTTCAAGTACATACATAAAAAATAACAATATTTATGAAAATTAATATTAATTACTAACCATAGCAATTAACATAAGCTAGGTTACACACGACAAAAACATGGTAACATGGTAACAAATTATGTTGACTATAAATTTTAACAATCAATAATAATAAATACAAATGTTAATATAATTTCATAACATAAATGTACTGACTACTTAAATTTTGAGTGTCTCTTCTATAATTGATTGAATTATTTTTTCTAATAAAACACATTTCACTGATATTGCGTTTCTTCCAATTTGACTCTTTATCTAATATTTGAACTTCATTGAAAAGAAATTTATGCCCAGTGTCGAAATGATGAGATGACAACGCCGTCTTATTATTTCAATGAAGTTCAAAAGCCGGGACAGGCCATATCCGGCCCGCGGGCCGGGTGTTGCCCATATGTGATTTAGACTAAAAAAATAAAAAAACTCGGGTCGCAGTGCCAAAACCCTGCCGACAATATAGTGTATTTGCTAATACTGGCATTGTGACTTTATTATGTGAACTTAAGTTTATTTTTGAACAAAATAAAAAATTTAACCCCTTAATACATCCCTTAAAATAATATTTTTTTTCTTAATTTCATTATTTTTATCAATGCAACCTCGGTACCAAATTAAATACACCCTTCAGTAAGTAAAGCACTATCCGCAAACTAGTGTTTTCATAAAATTTGTAAGTCCGGTCCTGTCGGGCCGATTTTATTAAAATTTTAGCAGCACATTTTAATCGTTACTAAAGGGTTAAATTTCAATTTTGAAACGATTCTGAGAATTTTTTCGGCATTTTTGGGCCCAAAGACATTTTTCAACCCCTAAAAACCACCCTTAAAATAGTCCGATTGGGCCCATTTTAAATAGGCTTCGTGCGGTGATGGATTCCAACGTGCATACCAAATTTCGTCAAAATCAATTAACTTTTTCGAAAGTTATAGCCCGCACACATATATATGTATATATATATCCAAATATATAAATATATATATAAATATATAAACAGACATTTCCAAAAATGGTGCCAAAGTGTTCAGGAGGCTATGAAACGTCGAGAAATTTTGGTCCGACCCCTAGGTCCCGCCATCCGACCGACGCCAATAGTGTATGTGCCATATGGCAAATACACTAAAAAGGGAAATTTCCTAATTAGATTATAACACCTGACAGCAATTAGCTAATATTGAGGGTTAAGGGTGTACAAAAACAATGTATAAACTGAATGTAAATATAAAACCAAAAATAAATACACGATGAAACTAGTATGAAATCAAAGAAGAGTGTGAACACTGTTGATAATATAGTGAGTCGGTAAATCCCCGGAAATGAGATGACACTATCATTTCACCACATTCATTTATATCGTTGTAACGTATAATATTATTCCACCCCACACAAAAGTATTCTATCGCACTGAAAATTATTTTGTGTTAGTATAGACTATAGTTGCAGAGAATATATTGCATGTGCTTGTTACATAATATAAGACTGTCCAAGTCCATGCAGTTTGTGTTTTGATTAATTCCCGGCATCGTTTGTATTGTCAGTGTTCAGGTATTACATGATGACTTGTAGTTTATTTTGCAATTAGAAAAGTTCATTAAGCTTATTTTGCGTCACTGAGACCAACTTTGAACACTTTTTAGGGTTCCGTACCTCAGAATGAAAAAACGGAACCCTTGTAGGGTCACTCTCGTTCTGTCTGTCCGTCCGATCTCCCCCCTCCCTTATCTCCGAAACATACGGAGCTTAAAATCTTTAAAAAATAGGGAATATAGGGCCTCACTCATAGTTTCCAGAAAAACCTAAACGAAAGTCCTAAATGTTAATAGTACGGAACCCTCTCCACGCAAGCCGACTTGCACTTGACCCGTTTTTTTTATATTTTAATACCTAATTTAGATAAAAAAATGACTCCTTGATTTATTATAGGTAATAGTCGTCATTATATTTGTTTCAAGAGTCAAACATTTGTTATGCTCAATTTCTCCCAGGAAAGGCGCAGAACGATCCTAAGCTCATCCTTCTTATTAAAAATTATCAATATTTCACTGTTTATTGTTGCAGTATTTCCATTTATCGTGATATAGTACCTACACCTAAGTATCGTTTATATTTTGAAATTGAATAATTTCTTTTTTCATTTAAATATGTTATCTTATCCTTCTCCTTCCCCTCCTCCTCATTCTCCTTCTCCTTTACCCCCTTTTCCTTTTCCTTCATCCCCTTCTCCTTCTTCTTCTCCTTCTCCTTCCCCTTCATAAAGTACATAAAATTTCACTATTTAGGTTTTTCTCCGACGAACCGTCAGGCTCAAGCGCTGGTTGAAAATTGGCGTATTTCGGCTGTCTCCGCAAAAACCCACTTTTTAAAAGGCTGTCAATTAGTGAATTCCTCCCAGTTCTCTGTACATACCTTATTTAGATTGTATATGTAAATGTACAGGTCATTTTTTCAAAAATTACGTAATGTTCAAGTTATTTATAGTCCAAATTGAAATGTTACATTAGGCTTGCATTTTGGGTAAGACAAGATTTTTTTTACCGTTGTGGAGGGGTGAGGGGGGGTAAGTTTAAAATTGAGTTTTCGAGATCGGCGACCACCCCATTTGGCCGCCATTTTGAAAAAGGGGTGCTAACAGATTTTGCATTGTATCTCCGTAACGGTACATGTTACAGAAAATTTGTAGAGATTTTTTGTTTAGAGTCGAATTCTCTACAACTTTAGTAGAGACATTTTTGTCGTAAATTGAATAATTAAAAAGATATGCCTTGTAGAAAATAGAATATTTTTTGTTTTTCTGTTAAAATTGAAAGAAAAATATATTTTTTTTTTTCAATTATTTGCGAGAAAATTACTTACAGTATCTTATTTAGTTAACAATTCTGATGTCCTTATGTTAATTTCACTAAAATAGTGAATTTGTACAGTATAGGAAGTAATAACAATATTGATTGTTAATCTAATTGTTAACTATATTTTTTTTGTTTCGATTCGTCAGAGAAAAAAACCTAAATAATGAAATTTGTAGGAAATGTTATGTACTTTCATTTTGAATAGAAGGGTTATTTACGAAAAGTTGATAGTTTCCGAGTTATAAGCAAAAAACCGGCAAAAAATGAGATTTTTTTACCTTTTTTTGAATTTTTTTCAGTGTTGCGTCACGAAATTTTGTTAGCAAACCTCAGATTCGGGTTCAGCACCCCAAAAAACCAAAAAACATTTAGAGAGGAAGAAATCAAAACTACCCCACAACTTTCTCGCTAGGGACCCTTTTGAGCACAAAGTGACTGTATTATTTGTTGAATATTAATACTGTACCTACTGTTCAAAACAACATTTGTTTTATAATTATTATCCTGTCGAGTAAATATTTCAGTCTTGCTATAGCCAGTAATTTTATTTTCATAATGATTTAATTAATAAGCGATATTATAATCTTATGTATACGCTTTTTTCCTGCCGTGCTAAGAAAGAATAACGTATGTTCAATTGTTTCTAAGAAAGAACAACATATGTTCAACTGAACATATGCAGTACGTTGTACTTCCTTAGCGTGAGTATTGGTTTAATGTTGTAGGGTTATTAATTTGTATTTGTATTTTTTTTTTGTTTTGCACCAACGCATCAATAATTTCTATGCCTTCTGTAGCATAATACATTATTATATTTTCAAATTATCGTTTTGTTACTAATAGTAGGCACCCAAATTGAAATTATATGCGCATTTTACGGGTTTGTATAAATTTACTCATCCTAAATATTTGAATGTTTTTCAATCACAATAACCCTTGACACATGGGGTACTTTAGTATATAGTTTGTTTAGTTTAATAGGGCTACCTACAGAAAATATGGGTATGTGGACTCGTATTCCATTAAATCACTAATGCATTTTTACGATTTAAATTTTTAGAATAATCATCTTTATTCAATTTATCACTCTTAAAAGCTAGTTGACTTCTAAAAAGAAGAAGGCTACAACTTTAACATGTACCTACTTTTTTTTGCTTTTTACTCGTTTGTCCGTGCAAATCTCCAGAACTACTGAACTGATTATTATAAAACTTTTAGTGTTTCTTCAAAAAAGTTTTTAACCAAATAAAAATCCAATTTTTTGTCATTATTTGCCAAACCGTTAACTTTTTTTGTAATTTCAGTACCTATAGCGTAGGTATAATGTTGATTATAAAATTAAACGAATAGGTGACATATTATTGTAGGGTCATTAATGACATATCGATTTATGAAATATGATCAAAAGCGTCGTAGTCATTTCCAAGTTTCGTTCATCAGTAAACTATCCTTATTTGGTTTCAATCCGTGTTAGCCACGTCATACGGACGGACGGTCGGACATCCAAAACTCACCTTTTCAGTAACTATATGTTGGAACTACATGAATCCGTCGCAATCTCAATTTCTATTTTTTTACCAATAGGTACAAGACTTTCTTTACGCCTATGATCGCCCGAAAATAAAAATCAGCATACACAACTTTAATTTTATTTTTTATTTTAAAATAATGAATCAATATTATATTATACTAATATTCAATACAGCACAACAAAACAAGGACAGATTTTGAAATAAGCTATTTCTAAAAATTCCTCAAGGACTTAGCTTGAAGAACTTTCGGCGATAATTTATCTTTCTCATCTTTATCCAGGCAACATCAGTAATTACCGGTCAGCGGACCAGATTCAGCCCTCGAAGCTCTCCTTTGTGACACGCGGAGCTAGAACGGACATCAGTCTTTAACTAATTACTGATAGCTGAGCTATTATCTTTGCTCTTCATATTACTGCCGCACAATTTTGATTAGGCCACAGCGTACAGTAATGCACACGTAAATACATTTTGCATATTGCTGATAATAAAATACAATTTTAAAATACACGGGGATCCGCAGAGCGTTATAATAATAGATAATGTTGCGTGTGTTGGTTGGCGGGCTGGAGTACTGTGTCGGTGTATTGGAAACATATGCTATTTAATATAGAATAATTGAATGATGCAGTGGGTATACATAGATGCACCGCGCGTTCACAACGAACGGGAGGGTGTTACATGGACGATAAACGGATTAACGTCAAATCAAATCGTATTAAATCGTATTGAATCAGAGGGCTTATATTATGGTGCCGTACTATATATACTATTCTCTGTGGCACGGTGCGTGTACGAGTGATGCGTGGTGCGTTTGCGACCGAACGCAATACAAACGCACACCTATATTACTACTATACGAGTGCGTGTTAATAACAGGATGATCAGAATATACCTTGATTTTGACATGGAATGAAATTTCATGTCTTCCCAAAACAGACATAAATGATAGTAGGTGCTGCACTGAATATCGCGAGTCACGAAAACATGTTTCGATAAAATATGTGGTAGTCAGTAGTGGTTTGATGTTCGGCCATTCTAAATGTTTCGCTAATAATAATCTAAAGTTGCGCGAACATTGTGTCGAAGTTAAAGTTGAACTTTGTTAATAATAATAATTGCAGTGAGTCATCCTAAATTAGCAATATTTTTGCGATTTTCTTAGAAGAAGTTTGTTTTCGAGATTAATATCTCAAAAACTATTAGTGATACGACAACGAGTGACATTCCATTTGAAAGGTCCTGAGAGAGGCTATCGATCGGCGTTTGTTTCATCAAGAGCTCATAAGAACTTTCAAAGCTGCGTTCGAATCTCTTTATTTCACAATTCCCGAAACAACATCTACATAAATTTGATTCCATATTCAGCAGATGTCCACAAAAGCTATCTGCCCAGGTCAATTTTGTTACACTTAACTTGTGTGTGGTTAAGATATCTATACTAGACTTCATCCAATGGACCAATAATAGCAATAATCACTGGTCAGCATCTGACAGCATCTGATTGGTCGTTTGAAACTCAACACAGCAGAACAACCATAATTTTGTGCATCCTATAGCCAAGTATATTGTGCTGTTCACGTGATAACTACATTTGTTGGTGGGAAAAACAAAAATAACCGATAAGTAGTAGACATTACTGCACTAATTTCAGCTTATAATATTGTAGGAATGTAGGAAAATCATTCATGGTTACATAACAGGTTATGCGGAATTTTCATTTTGTTGTTGATATTTTGATAAATTTTAATATGTTTAGATAAACCCAGTAAATTCTTGAATATCCTACGTATATTAAAGACATTCGGCATATTAATAAAGTGACGTTGATTTCAGAAATATAAAATAGGTATTTGAAAAATTATATACCTATATATAGGTAGCAGTTATTTATAAGACGTTTGCGGGTATCGTAAATCGTTATTAGGAAATTAAAAAACTTCTTATATACATATATTAGAAACTACTAGCCACTCGGTTCGGTTTCGCTCGATTGAAAGTCGATATTTTCGTTCACATGCAGCTCATCTCTGTTTGCCGTACCTACCGTAATAATATATTATAGCCTATGCTACTCGCCAAGAAAGTAGGCTTTTAAATATAGAAAGAATTTTTCAAACCGGTTCAGTGGTTCTCGAGTTTGACGGTAGAATAAGTTCTTCACTTGTATATATTTTGGTATAGATAGATATGATTATGTTGTAAATCGAAAATGTCTCTTGTTTTCATAATTTTGAAAAAACAACGTTCATTTATAAAAATATAAATAAAAATTTTATTTTGTATAAAAATCCATTCTTACGATAACACTCTTTAATGTTTATTGTTAAAATTAAAAAAATATGTAGCTATAATTATTTTAATGAAGTCAGCTGCCCACCAATAAAAAATATTATTATACAGAAAGAACATTTAATTTTCATAATTGATGCTCAATAAAAATTATAATTTAAAGACATATTCAAGGTCCATTACAAAAAGTTATTGAATAATTGATTTTGTTTTATGCATCACCTGTGTATGATACAGGCACTCCATTGATGATCCCTTCAGCCATCATCAGTTCGACCCCCGCATTCCCCTATTAATACGGAATCATGCAATGTTACAGATAAATACTTTTGTTACACGCAAACTCTTGATTCATAATGAGATTTGTTTTATTATAATGAAATAATGAACACTGATATATTATTATGTACGTATGTGCTACGTATTATTAGATTATAATTCTGTCCCTCTTGAACCTTGGTACAAACTGTGTAGACACATTGCGTATGGATTCATTCGGGTCAAATTTATATTAGATAGGTCAGCCATACTCAAAGTGTGTTCCGCGGAACCCTAGGGTTCCGCGATACTTCTGTAGGGGTTCCGCAAGAATTTAGAAAAAAAATTAAAACACACCTCTCCCTGGTCGACCGTTCTGACTTCTGAGGCGGCGTAGCACGATTCACGAGGCGCAGTCGAACTTATTATATAAGATGATGTATTTGAAGAATTGGTCAAATATCTCACTTCGATGCGCGCATCTTTTGAGAAGTATTTTCCAGAAGAACAGAATACAAAAATGAAACTGAATTCATGGTTTCATAATCCTTTTTTACTCAACTTACAAAAGCCCGAAAGTATGTCAAACGAGATATATGAATCTCTTTTAGAAATGTCATCAGACACAAGTATGGAGTCACTGTTTAAAACGACGCCTCTTAACGATTTTTGGTGCAGAATCCGTGATGAATATCCAATGCTTGCCAAAATGGCTCTGAATATTCTTCTCCCGTTCCCAACAACATATTTGTGCGAAACAGGATTCTCAACCTATGCAGCCACGAAAACAAAATACCGCAATAGACTGGATGCTGAACCTGATATGAGACTTCAACTGTCCTCTATCAAACCTGATATCAAACAATTGATGAAAAATAAAAAACAGTTTCTTACCTCCCATTAGTTAGATTTTTTTCTTTTTTAATATCTTCTATTATTATACTTGTTATGTAAGTAAGTAATAAGTAACTGTTACATTGTACTTTTATTATGCTTATTAATAAAGAATACACTTTTAAAAACTATTGTTTTATTGTAGGGTTCCGTCAAGTATTTCGCTTTCCAAAAGGGTTCCGTCACCAAAAAAGATTGAGAACCGCTGAGATAGGTAATACTAAAGGAATTATCTAACGCTGGGTTTCACGAGACAAGAGAACATTTGAGTTGATTGTGTCTACATTTTTACTTCCCACCTCTACTATGGTAGGGAAGTAATGAATTTAGTCCGAAAAAAATATTTCGAGATTTTAACAGATCTTCACGTTTTGAGACCCTAGCAATCGTTTAAGATCATTTTCTGACTGATGTCTGTATGTGTGTGTGTATGTGGTCAATTTTTCGCCTTCGATATCGTAAAAACGGAACAACATACGGCCATGCCGATGGTTCTATTGTGTTTATCAGCCTTTAACTTAGATCTGATTAGATTTTGAGGCAAATCGGTTCAGTGGATCCTGAGATATTAAAAAAAAAGATCTCAATGTCACGTATTAACATAGGTAAAAAAAATATAAATGAATTCTAGATGTTGTAATATGAAAAAAATGTTAATTTTTTTTCTCTAAAATGTACAGTTTTCGAGAAAATAAATATTTTACTAAAAAAAAATAAAAATTGGACGTAAATCAAGGTAAGCATGATTTTTGCTATAATAAGCTAGCCATCACTAAACAAAAAATTCGACTGATGACCAGTCCTATACTTCCCACCTAGTAAATATTTGCAAAAAATAAACACTCTTTTTTATTCTTTGAAAAAAGCATGGCCCTCTTTTTTGTTTGGTGATCTACTGATGGCTAGTAATATAGCAAAAATCATGGTTACCTTGATTTACGTACAATTTTTATTTTTTTTAGTAAAATATTTTTTTTCTCGAAAACTGTATATTTTAGAGAAAAAAATTATTTACATTTTTTCATATTATAACATCTAGAATTCATTTATATTTTTTTTACCTATGTTAATACGTGACATTGAGAACGTTTTTTTGAATATCTCAGGATCCACTGAACCGATTTCACTCAAAATCTAATCAGATCTAAGTTAAAGGCTGATAAACACAATAGAACAATCGGCATGGCCGTATGTTGTTCCGTTTTTACGATATCGAAGGCGAAAAATTGACCACATACACACACACACACACACACATACATACACACACATACAGACATCAGTCAGAAAATGATCTTAAACGATTGCTATAGGGTCTCAAAACGTGAAGATCTGTTAAAATCTCGAAATATTTTTTTCGGACTAAATCCATTACTTCCCTACCATAGTAGAGGTGGGAAGTAAAAAGAGGGCCATGCTTTTTTTCAAAGAATAAAAAAGAGTGTTTATTTTTTGCAAATATTTACTAGGTGGGAAGTATAGGACTGGTCATCAGTCGAATTTTTTTAGACGTTGTGGATGTTCAACTTTTGATTAAGTACCTACAGTCAAAACTCTCTATAAAGTAAACATTATTCGAACCTGGTTGGTTTTCCTTAAGAACCGATACTCACTCCTTATAACGAAAACTCTACAGGTATAACGACATAAATTATTCAGTCCTTGAATTCGATATAGAGAGTTTTGACTGCATGTAGAAAATTGAATTGAAAACAAATTACATCAGACCAAAAAATTTCATTCTAAATTTTGGAAAAAAGTTCTATAAAAACGTTTTTTCGAAGAAGAAGTTGTACAAAAATGTATACTTATGTTAAAAACATGCATGTTAACAATATTAATAGATTAACTTCTGTGTAGTGTATATTTTTCAATAAATTTACGACCAACTCAATATATAAACAAATAATTAATATTTAAAAAAATCCGACGTTTTGGCCAACGTGGTAAGCGTTTTCAGGAATATACTAAAAAGAAATTTATATCAAAGATTGACCGTTTTTGGTCTATGGTTTAATTTAATTTAAAATTAAATATTTTTTACTGGACTGCAGAACGCATTTTCAGAAAATTTAGGTTGAAAATGATTTCAGCATGTGAACATTATCGAAATTAAAATCGATCATGCTCAAAAAATATTAACGATTCGATTATTTGTACTTAATTTGCTAACACAATATGTTTTTTCAATAAATTTACAATCAATTCAACAGCTGACAAATAATTATAATTAAAAAAAAATCCGACGTTTCGGCCAAAGTGGCGGCAAGAATATAGGTGCTTAAAAAATTCAATAAAAAATAATAATTAAATATATAATAATAACAAAAAGTAATGAATAAAAATATCTCACCAAATGTCAAAGATAGCACAAGAATTAGAAAGTTAAATTGAATAAAATTTATTTTGTGTTATCTTTGACATTCGGTGAGATATTATTTGATTCTTAATTAGTAGAGTTCATCAAAGTTTATCTATATTTTTCTATTTTAAAATAAATATATTAATTATTTTGTAATCTCTAAAAGCCGTAACATGTCGATACGAATGTTTTAATATTAATTTGATATTGAAATTAAATTTTAATTCCGTCACATATTCAATAGAATATAATCAAATTTTGTTGAATATAGGCATTGTACCGATGTATTTGTATTACAACTTTCTGTGTGGCTACATGAAATTTAATAATTCGTTTTAATGAGATTTCGTTATTAATATTTCAAAATTATATCTACGTGTATAATTAACTAATATTAAAATTTAATTTATTTCAGGTTCCTTTCGATGCTGAAAATAACTACAACCAAATTCTAACCGGTACGTTAATTACAATTTCGTTATGATATATCAATTTTCAGATTTCAAAAAAAATGAGATAAACGAAAATCCAATATTTAAATTCCCTAGGGTGGCCTACGCATTTCTGCGCAGCAACAGTGATAGCTATTATTCACGACTACGAGCCACATGTTCAATATCTGAGCAGAAAATAATAATATGTGGAATATTTCATTATGTTTTTTAAAGAATCATCACTTCCTTTCTTTTTTAGTGGAGATTTACCGTGCTTTCTCTTAATTCCATTCAAGATAAATAGTTAATTCCAAGTCTTCATGGTTTTCGGGCTTGTAGACCGTGGTCCGGTGGTATTTCTACCTGACGTTTCGTCTACAACTGCGGTAGACATTCTCAAAGGCGATGTGGCAGCGGTCGAAGTGTCCTCCTTGGCGGCTCACAGGTCAGTGTGACACACTGACCTGTGAGCCGCCACATCGCCTTTGAGAATGTCTACCGCAGTTGTAGACGAAACGTCAGGTAGAAATACCACCGGACCACGGTCTACAAGCCCGGAAACCATGAAGACTTGGAACAATGCCGGCCGTGAAAGCTTGCACATTTGGATAAATAGTTAAGTGCTTAAGAAACTGCGATTTTAAAATTTTGATTATTTTTTTCTTTTCACGTAATTTTAGAGCAATATGAACGGGGATGGCTACGCAATCCTTCACTTTGTAACGCCAATTTATGTGGGCGAAAAATATACTCTTCCAAACGTGTTCTCATAATGTTATTTTTTATAAATTGTTCACACGATCACAGTATTGCAACGTTAAATATAATATACAAATTAATGCTTAGGTTTGCATTAGTGTTTTGAAACACTCATCGAAACTCAGCCACCGCGAAAGTAGAAAGTTTGAAAATGAATTTTTCTGGTGTTGCATCGTAATGTTAATACGTCATTTTCGATGGGTGATTCAAAACACTAATGCAAACTTACGCATTAATTTGTATAGCTATTTTTTTTTGAAACGGTATAGATGTGATTTACAGTTGATCAGTTTAGAATAAACAAGTAGCTCACTAGAATAATTTTTTTTTTCAAAATTCAGTATTTTTTTCAGATAACAAAACACACAATCCAGACAAGAACTTGGCCTGTTTTTTTCCATGTATGTTTTTGGTGGGATTTCATAACTTTTTGTTCAGATACTTATAAACTGAATGATTTTTAGTTACAGTATCTATTCGTGTCAGAATCCGCCATTTTGGATTTTTAATCCGCCATGTTGGATATTCATTTATTTTCGATTTTTCTCGTAATTATCACATTAAGCACTATCTATGTTTCAAATTTCAAAGATCTAGCTCGAGTGGAAGTACCCTAGATTTTATTTCGTGTCAGAATCCGCCATGTTGGATTTTCATTTATTTTCGATTTTTCTCGTAATTATCACCTTATACACTATCTAAGTATGTTTTAAATTTCAAAGGTTTAGCTCGATTGGAAGTACTCTAGATTTTATTTCGTACCAGAATCCGCCATGTTGGATTTTCATTCATTTTCGATTTTTCTCGTAATTATCATCTTAAACACTATCTATGTTCCAAATTTCAAAGCTTTAGCTCGATTGGAAGTACCCTAGATTTTTGATGATCTATCAGTCAGTCAGTCAGTCAGTCAGTGTGTTAGTGAATGCCAAAAAATGTGATTTTTGGACATTCGTTTCTTTGAGACCATTCCACCTAGATGTATGAAATTTGGAATACTGCTCCTTTTTGGCAACCTTAATCTCCCTGAAAAAAAAAATTCAGTCCTGTAACGCAACTAACCTCGGGAATAGAGGGGGGTCGAAAAGGGTTTAAATGGTTCGTGTAAATATTGCACAGTCGCGCGCGGTCGGTTTTGCTTGTTGTGAGAACTTGGTCGGCGCACTCCGTGCGCTTAGATAGGTACCTGTTGGTTGTTTTACATCGCGTAGAACAGAATTTGTGAGGATGCAATAAAGAAAGTAAGAAAAAATGATTTTTTGAAGTCGTACAAAAATTAGGTAGGTATTTAAAATTCGTTATAAGCCATTTTGCTCTTGTGGCTACAGAATGATAGTCTGTAAACATCGATATCAAATACAGCGAAATATGAAACTTTTTTATGCAAATATTTTTGTAATAATTACAAATGATATATTGTAGATACTATAGTTGATACGTTACAGTGTAATATTGGAAAAAAAATATTCCTCATGTCGTCGTCGGGATTCAAACCCGAAACTTCCAGTTTAGCGAGAATTAATTTATATTACCTACATAATATGCAGTGAATTTTAAGTTGGGTACAAATGTTGCATGTAGGAAATAAATTAATTCTTGCTAATGTTTCACTGCAGAGTAACTGAATAACTCATCCAGCGCGAAACTGGAAGTTTCGAGTTTGAATCCTGACGGTGACATGTGTAATAAATTTTTACTATATTGCATTGTACCGTTATATCAACAATATATCAATAGTATTTATTACAAAATTATGTGCATAATTATGTTCATTTTTAATTATGTAATTTTAATCACATGTATTTCGTGTTTTCTTATCAAATAGAGTGTAAGCTCTCTTGGTAGATTCACGTGCGTGCATATATACATTTACACACCCATCGATAAGTTTTCTCGCTTGACCTAAGTCCATCTGTTTCCAATATATCTGGCCAGTAGCGCGTCATGCGTGGGAGTCAAGCGAAAGCGTTGACATGTTGACAAAACAGTGAAACCCAATACCGGCGTCTGGTCGATACATAGAGAGGATGCCGCCGCAAGGCCCTCCAGAACGTGCCATATGACGCTCTCAGCGTAGGAGATATTATTGTAGTGGTGGTCATCGCACTGCCTAAATGCGGTAGGCAACATGTGCGATATTTGATAGACCGAGTCCTTTTTTCGCACTTCAATCATACGCCCGATGACATATTTTGTTTCATTTTTGTTTGTACGAAAAATGTGTCAAAACATATTTTCATGTCAAGGGTTTGGATTTATATTTTTTGTTTATTTAGTATTTTCTTATTAATTTCAAAATTATAATTAGTAGTTATAATAAAATTAGTATATAATTTATTTTTATAAATATTATATATTATATTGTAATATTAATAATAAATCAATAAAAATAAATTATAAACTAACAATAATTATAAACTAACAAATTATAAACTAACAACTTCGACTGCAAGCGATCATTGATTGTTTGCTATAACAATGAAATGAAAATTACAAAATGCAATGTATAATGCAAAAACTGTCGCTAGAAGAAATTCATTTACAAATAAGATATATTGCTGCTTTATTTTAGTTATTAACTTCGCGGAGAAACAAATTTAAAAATTACCGCTTAATTTTTAGACTATATTTGAACAATTGCATTATCTATTTTTCCATGTGTTGAAGCATATTTTGTTAGCAACAAATATTAGGAAATAGTTAACGCCTGATGATGTCTATTAATTAATTATTATAGTCGAAACTATAGTTGTGTTCAAAAAATATCTCATATGTATTTGATTTTTGTATTTGTTTAATATTACTTAATTTTTCTAAAAACTGGTTGCACTTATTTCTGGTGTAAAAAAATCATTAGAAACTTATGTATTTCGCAGCTGTGAAATTCTTTTACTATACGGTGCCGTTACGTCCGTTAATATAACAAGACGTTTGCGATTTCTTTTTCTTTCGCATTTTTCACAGTGGCGGCGCTAGGATTTTTTGTTAGCGTGGGCCAGACTTGGGCATGGTGTTCTGAAGGTGAGCCAATAACATTTCTTCCCAATATTTAGTGCTCGTCAAAATTTTAACCCAGATTACTTGCTATAGAATTTACAAGAAAAATTGTTGAAATATTGAGGGTCAAAAACGTATTTAAAAGATAAACTAGAGATTGGGGATTATTCCAGGGTGGGCCAAGGGGTAGGCCAAGACAGTTTAGGGTGGGCCATGGCCCACCCGGCCCACTCTCTACCGCCGCCACTGATTTTTCAACTAATTTGTATGATACCTAGTACGTCACTCGACAAAGACTAAACCAATTTTAATAAAACTTTGTATACTTTCAGTTGGTATGCAAACTTAAAATATAAGATGCTTTTTAACTGGCCGCGCTCAGATTAAAATAGTGTTCCCGTTAAAACCGACATTAACGCGAAAAAAGTCAACGTCCACGCAAACGAAGGTATTCATTCATGATATGGTATTTTTTTGGGAAGACTGGGTTTTTACAAATGTCGTACTGACCACTGATCACTAATTCACGTCCGTGAGTCTACATGAATCTGTGTGTGTGTTGTATATGGTCATCACTTCAGCGTAATAGTCGTCATAGGCGATTAAACAAATAGCTTATATATATGTAGAGAGACAACCGCGCAACGATAATAAATCGTGAATTGGATAATTTGATTTGGGGGTCGAGTGTCTTTTGTCTGTTAGCCTGGGAACAGCGCAGCTGCGCGCTCGCCCGTTCAGCGACACCGGAAGCACTTAAGCGACATCTACACTCATATCACACCATCACACTTACATGTACTGACCGCACTGAGATTAGATAGTAAATATTATCTGTATATTGGTATCAAATTTATTATAAATTTGTCTGGGTACGTTTAACAAGTGATCTAGCCAGTTATCGAATAGTTTTACATCCAAATCTTTGCAGCGGTGTACCAAATTATAAAGAGTTGGGCGCAGTAAAACTATTCGTAAACTGGGTTTCCATTAAAAATTATTAGACATTATTTTGATGAACTACCTACTATTATTTTGGAACCGTAACTGATTTGTGATGGAATAATAATACACTGAGGTCACGATAGCTCCCCCCTCTTATAATTGGGCAATGCCGGCGCAGATATTCGACAGGTGGACTGTGAGGATTTTCATTACTATGTACTTGCAGGGCCGTAGCTAGGGGGGGGCATTAAGGGGCAATGCCCTACCTCAAAACATCCAGTGCCCTACTTTAAGGAATTATAAACAAGCCGCAAAGACTGTCACGACAGAATGACAGACTTGATCTATCTGGCATTTGGAAAAACAAGATTAAATTCGTTGGACTAAATGACGTTCTTTGGAAATTTGATAACATGGCAAGTTCTGTATTTTTTTTTTTTTTTAATAAATTGTCATTTACCGTTTTCTTGCTTTTGTAATTTGATATCACCGGATGAGGTGGGCAATCCAATTAAAAAATTGTAGTCTTTTGCTTCAGCCCTACTTTAAACTTTCAGTGCCCTATCTTGAATTCAGCTCTAGCTACGGCCCTGTGTACTTGTAGTACATGCTTGCAGTAATTGTGAACGGTCATAACATGCCGGATTACGGAGTGCTCCATTCAAAAAAGCCCGAGTACAAGAGGTTGGCGACAGTACTATATAATCGGACACTATATGGTATGCAAAATAAGTGCCCAATTATCGTGACCTCACTGTAATACGTTTGTATTATAATATGTCAGAAACAGAGTTGACACCATTCGCAAAATTACTGTCGTCAAAAATTCACCATTTTTTCTTTTATTTTGTATTAACTTTTGCTCACGATCTTGCCTGCAGATTAGCTCAAGCCTCAAAATGGGTGTGTTAGTTAGTTTCTTCTTTTTGAAGATTTCCAAGAATGATGGTAGCCGGACAAGCACAGGCGTATGCGTACCAACCATCATTTTGATGGAAATCTTCAAAAAGATTATTGCCGGTTTTGACGGGAATTCCACCTCAGTAAAGTAAAATGGACGCTGTACTCATTTAAGTTTGGGTATTAATTTATATTAAAAGTTTAATCAAAAGCGGTCAATACGATACGAGTAATGTCTGTACAAGCAGAAAGACAGACATACGAAAAATCTGGAAACACGTTCATCTCTCCAGGTATCACACAAAATACTTCAAAAAATCAGCAAGGAACGGTAAGGCCCACTACAATTTTATTTTTTATTAATAGAGTAGTACAAACAAACAAAGGCTTGATAAAAAAAATAAGCTAGGAAACTTTGTGGTCAACGGGTGTGGAAAGCTAATTCTCTATTGTCTTGTTCGTTTCAAAATTTGTTTACAGCTATTGATGGAAAAACATGAAAAACGTCAATTTTGATGACTATAGTACAGAATGTACGTCCTATAAACCGTTTCTGGATGGAAGAAAAGAAAACATCTTGTTACATCTAGTAAAATTCGAAACCTGTGCTTTCTGAATACATGATTCTGTTCTTTTTTGAAAATATTTGCGCTAAAAGCAATCTAAGTCTTTATGATATGAGGTATACACAACTAAGACATGCACAGCGTTATATGTGAGAAAAGATTCAGAAAAGCTATTTTAGTCCTAATGGATTTCTGATTGCCTGCCGCCCAGCAAGAGCTTTAGTCTCTTCCCATATCAGGAAGCACACACAGGCTGGTCCAAATATGTCCAGTATTGCTTTTATAACGAGAGCCTATTCACTTCGAAATCATTTGCTATCAGAATGTGATTCCATGAAGATTTCAACGCCTCCTACGATTTCAAGTCATTTCATGTATCTTTTGAGGCCACAACGTGCGTCACGATTTTATATAATTGTACAAGAAATAATTTGTTTGTGACTTGAGAAATCCATTTCCATGAGTGCTAGCGATTTTACAAAGATTTCACGTGATATCAGGAAATCAAAAGTTGTCAAATCATCTTACTGAATTATTTCACACACTATTTCGACTGATTCCTTATGACTCTCAAAGTTATTTTCGTAGGATTTTTAGCAAGATTTTTTAAATGAATAGCCCTTCAACTTTTAAATTAGTTTAATTCAGGCGCATACCCTTTTTCCTCTAATGAAATATTTTTTTAATAAAAATCATAGATTTTTTTTAAAAGCTCATGCTTATATATACAATATGGAAGCTGTTCAATTTAAAACATATGAAATACGTAAATAAATGCGTTTCTTGTATTATTTTTATTTTCATAACACTTAAACAGCTCGTAGATAATTATAAACTTATTGGAGAGTTTTTTATTAATTGAAAATATTGACTACTTATTGTGATGTATATAATGTATATACAGTGCGTCTCACGGCAAGGTATACATACGATAAGCGTATTAAATTTTAATATTGAATCCTCATAAGAATTACAAACTTAGTTCCCAAGTTGGTTTTGAAAGGCATATTTTCTGGCAACTAATAGTTTGTAAAGAAAATGAGGACATGAAGGGGATATAATCACTTTTAGTACGTTGTTTCCAACACTGCATACAACATTTGAACTAATTTAAATTATTTTTTATTTCTGGTTTTTGGTAAAATTTCGTATACAGGGTGGCTGATTTTTCATTGTCCAGCTTATATCTGCTGAAAAATTAAAGATACAAGAAAAAGTTAGATAAGAGACTTGTGTAACTGAATCTGATTTATAAAATGGCGCAAAAAATTCTTTTCCATGGCCTACCTATTTTTCGGAAAAATATGTACCTTTGGTTTTTTAAGTAGGACACTATGTATATTTTTCCGGAATAAGATTCTAAATAAATTTCTCTTTACAGTGAAGTATAAAAAGTAGGATTTTGCTTTTAAATTACGCCTAATAAATTAAAAAAAAAAAATTATGAGAGTCGGCTGTGATTACTAATATTTTCTCTATGATTAACAAAATTATAACAACATTTATTTAACTACAAATTAACAAAATTGAATAATACACAGTGTGTTTTATAATGAATGTTTCACTTGTCGGCCATTAAATTCTAAACATTTTTGAACCCATTTCGCAGTATTTCAGGTGTAATTAACAAGCAGGCTGCAGTGATTTTATTTCTAAGTTCCTGCATATTTTGGGAAGGAGTATCATAAACTTATTAGGCGTAATTTAAAGGCAAAACCCTACTTTTTATACTTCGTTATAAAGGCAAATTTATTTAGAATCTTATTCCGGAAAAATATATAGAGCGTCCTACTTAAAAAACCAAAGTTAGATATTTTTCCGGAAAATAGGTAGGCCATGGAAAAAAAATGTTTGCGCCATTTTATAAATCAGATTCAGTTACACAAGTCTCTTATCTAACTTTTCCATGTATCTTTAATATTTCAGCAGATATAAGCTGGACAATGAAAAATCAGCCACCCTGTATAATTAGTGTAGTCAAATTAGCTCAAAAAATGAGCTAACTTAGAACTAATCGCAATACAATTTCTGTGAATGGATTCTTATTGAAAATTTCCCTTAGAAAACGATAACGCGTTAATCCAATATGGCGGATTTTTCAAAATGGCTGTCCTTTATTTGACGTATACCTAGAGTATAAAATGTTTATATGCCTATGTGTGGTATCATTTATTATATTTTTTGGGACGAGAAAGTCAAAAATACCATCAAAAATCGTTTCTGATGACCATTATATCAAATAATCGCGGAATATGTCATTAGTCGAATCAAATTAACCTTTTACTTCTAAACCCACCATAACAGCTCCGATTTTGATGAAATTTTTTTAAAAATGTTATGTATTTTAGCTTATATACGAGAGAAAAATCCGAGAGAAAAATTGTCCTAGAAACAAAAATAATGAACTTAGAGAGCGAAACTTTCAGAGTCGTTAGGTCAGTACGTCTCAAATGAGCATACAAAATTTAGTCAGGATTGAATAATTATTTGTAAACGGGAAACGTTTATTATCTTGTATGCGACGCGAGCGTACAGGAAAATTCGGAGAAAAACTTGGTGTAAAATGGAAAATAATAGAAAAAACTTAAATAAATCTTGCCTTGGTTATGGCTTAATAGTATGTAGTTTTATGATATTTTGTTGTCTCAACATAACAGATTTGGAAAATACAGTATACCCAAATTAAGTATTTTGTTTTTATCTATTAAACGACAGTTACCAGAAACCCTAGAATCATTATACATGTCACCCCATAATTATCGGGTAATTTATTATTATATGTAACGGGTAACTATAATTACGTATTAACGTTATTTATCTTTCCATATAAGTATAATATAACACGATATTTTCGCTAATTCGATTAGCCTAGACCTAGCCATGAAAGAATTAATATGAATTTAGGGATAATCAGCAAGAAACAAAATAACTGTTAGGTACTGTTGTAAATGGTACCTATAGGTGATGATGTCATCAATATAACGTCGGCAGTGCTGCATTATTTTTGTAATTTGATTACATGGTATAAAAAAGTATATCTTTCTGTTGCAGAAACAATAAATTTGTTATCCTTATTGAAAAAGTTACAATTTTCCATCACTAAGTTTCTTAGGTTGTGAAATAAAAGAAAACGTTACGCAAAAAAATCTGTGAAAATCGATATTACTCTACTATAGGCGCCATACACATTTTCATGTAAAACCGTTTAGTAGTTAGGGCATGATTGAGTCACAAACAGATGTTTCCAAGAAATAATTTTACTACCTACGTAGTTCCATCTTTCGTATTAATGGAGAATGGCAGTTGGATAAAAATTAAATTTTCTTTGTAGTTCCGCTGTCGTTATAATATGAGACTTTTACTTTTTATTATGATTTGTATAAATATAGATGTTGCAGTTCGATCGTAAATTTAGGCATATCATGATACGCCTAGGCGCTTTATAATATATCGCCAATTTATAAAGTGCCTATAACTGCAGCCGGCCAGATCGTTTGACGTATATCATTCGGCTATTTGGCGGACCACTATTAGGCGCATCGTAATTATTAATCGACAAAAAAATCCAGAGAAAACAAATCCAATTCAAAATTAAAGATCTTTATTAGTTACTAAGTCAACTTTATTTATTATCTAATTTGTAAAAATTCTACGTAAGTACCTACTAAGTACCTGAAAAATAAATTGTGCTCTATATCTAAGTAAAATACATAACATATTATTTATGTCTTAAAATCAGCCCATTCTCCGTTATTTTTGGAATCTGGTACCTACTGGCTACTCGATTATTGAAATTCGCAAACAAAAAAATTGGTTTTGTTTTAAGACAGATAATGTACTTAATTTTCAGATAACATATTATATTGTATTTTTAACACGCTTATATTAGCTTCACCTGTATGTGTGCTTGCGGGCTTGCTTGCTTGCTTGTTTGTCAGTTTGTAACCGACTTCTTTGAACTTGATTTTGACCAACTTTGAATGGTCAGATTTAGTTTAAACTTTGTCGACTTATCAAGGACCGACGACAATACAATAATTCAACAAGTTTGTCCCATTATCCTGACCAGGATCTCTAGGACTAAAAAAAAGAAGCAAAAAACTTCAGATTGAACTGAAACTTTGCACACTTATCAAGGACCGATTACAATACAATAATTCCATAAGTTTGTCCCATTATCCTGACCAGAATCTCCAGGACTAAAAAGCAAAAATAAATTATAATTTAAAAAAACTAAAAAACACGCTTTAATGAACTAAAAAGTAAAAAATAATTATTTTATTGTAAAAAAGCGTGGGGTAGTATGAAAATATGATACAAAGCACCCCACGCTTTTTTACAATAAAATTAATTATTTTTTACTTTTTAGTTCATTAAAGCGTGTTTTTTAGTTTTTTTAAATTATAATTTATTTATACTACATACTTATGTCATTATATCTCGGCCACCGGGCCACCATGCCCACAGTTTTCATAATTATGAATCTCTGTCAATACATCAAAATATTTCTCCATTGCTATTACACGAACCGTAGAATCCGTTCGGAAATTTTTTTGGTGTAAAGTTTCTATAATGTTATACTTACCACCAATAATATTATGAAGAAGTCTTTTCCTTGGCCACTTCTTACTTGTTTCATAACCTCCAAAATTCGTTCAGTAGTCCACGGCTTTTTCACATTAAAACTCCGTCAGTTTCTGTTCATAGTTGATTTGAAATGCATTTTTTTCATCACTTGGCATAATATTATTCACTTTATCCATTTTTACTGCCGAAAGCAGCCTTTCACTTTTCTACTTATGTTAAATTAGCTATACTACATAGTCGAATTTATTGTCACAAGCAACATCGTCAGCGCCGCTGGTAGCGTAATTTGAAACTTTTATACGAAATGCCTGAACGGTGTTTAGCTATATCGTAAAGAGGCTAATCGTTTGGTCATCAGTCGCATTGCAAACCGTGTTTTGCCAACCGATTTGGCTGACATTCGTTCAGCTGCTTTTCAAAATGGTTAAGCGCTGGTTAGGCGCTTTAATTGTAAATTGGCGGCATATTATAAAGCGCCTAGGCGCATCATGATATACCTAAATTTGCGATCGGGCTGCGACATATACAATATACATGTACCTACACAAATACAGTGGCAGTCGGAGAACTCGAGAAATTCTCAGTACACAGTAGTGTATGTATCTTGAACACAACAGCTACACAGCGAACGACTTGGCTAATGGTTGTATAATGCATAGGAAATTCGCTATACGTGCTTTACATATGGTTATGTTAGTCTCCTGCACTATCAATCATTCGAATGGATTTTTCTCCACAGGATTCCAGCTGCACCAACTCGCTTCTTACACTTAATAAAAAATAGATTTGTTATACGGGTGATTCGATCAAAGTTTGGTGTCTACATCAACAGTTCAGTTTTTGCTAAAGATAGGTGGTACTCGAAATGTAAATCCAATAATTAAATTGTATGGTTATGAAAAGTGGCTAAATCGTTGTTTTTTATAGTTTTCAACTACAGTACTATAAGTATTATTTATCAAAGGTTGTCTTTATCTAAATTTAAATTAGAATGAAATATAATGATAGAACTTAATTTGAAATTTTCATTTCATTAATTAATCATTCAAATGACTACAAAGAGTCAAATTTTGAATTGTTGTTTATTTCTTGATTCTGAAAAGTTTTCCAGTTATATCTACAATTTAATTTTTGTTTCTTGTGAAGGGCACTTGTTGCAAGTGACTAGCAGAGTTGTGATAAAATCAAAATTTTTATTATTCATATTGTCATGTTTTCTTGAATATTATCTGTAGTCTTTTCAAACACTTGATAATATGTTTTATCTTGAACAGATCTAGTATTATATACTTACATATAAAATGTTAATTGTTTATTCGCTCAATCGAAAAGTAAAAACATAATATTATACAGAAAATTGTTCGTACGATTAAAGTACCGCAATTATTAATATAATACAAATGAATGCAAAGTTTGCATTCGTGTTTGAAAATGGATATTTCATCTTACATTCACCCTTGATATTAGCTTCCGCATGTGAGGTGGTACATCTCTACAGTAGTACCTAATTTAAATCAGCTCTCGCAGGTAGTGATATTTCAGTGACAAATTGCTTCATTAGGAAATAACTGATTGTTTAAAAACGTGTCACTGTACTCTGTAGAGTAATTGTTAACTCAGCCACCGAGAAAGTGGAAGTTTCAGGTCCCGACTGTGACATAGGTTTGAAAAATGATTTTTTACATTGTTGCATCATATTGTTACGTCATTTTCGATAGGTGTTTCAAACACGAATGCAAACTTTGCATTCATTTGTATATAAAAAAATTCGACTGATGACCAGTCCTATACTTCCCACCTAGTAAATATTTGCAAAAAATAAACACTCCTTTTTTATTCTTTGAAAAAAATTTTCAATATTTTCAATGGCCCTCTTTTTTGTTTGGTGATCTACTGATGGCTAGTAATACAGGGTGTCCAAGACTTGCGTTGTCGGCCGATAGATTCATTTTGGGTGAAGATAGAAAATAAGTTTATATACAAAAGTTGTATAAATTTTAATGGTGTATAAGCTAAAAATATTTTCAATTATACAGCCTCTCCTATTTAAGCGTGGCAGATCAAAGTTATGTTTTTTTTAACCTAGCACCCTGTTTTTATTTGTTTTTTCAATTCTGCACCTAAATGTGAATAGAAATTGTAAGGGAAGCCATGCTCGAAAATTCAGTAATTTTTTAGTTATTCAAGTTTTTTAAAAATTTTTGACAAGTGCAGACCTTTACCTAAAATTCGACATAGCCAAAACAGAAACCTTTTTCAAACTGAAATTTTAAGGATCACTAGATAATGGACGGATAAATCAATGTCTCTCCTAAAAACATGAATTTATTCTACAGGATGTTCAAAATAATGCAATTCTTTTACCTAACTTCAATCACGTGTAACTTTTGATTGTTAAATACAACGAGGTTATTTTTTTGCTGGAGTTGTATTCTTTAGGATATTTACTAACACTTTTATTAAGGGTTGTCCAAACCTAAACCTAATATTTTTGTATTAAAATATTAGGTTTATGTTTGGACAACCCTTTGAACACTTGTGACAATGTCTAAGGTTGCTAGATTTTTAATGCCGACTTCGATCGTTATTATGAAATTTTGATTTAATAATTTCAAAAGATTGTTACTTAACAGGGGTGGCAGTAATTAAATAATCTTTCCTATACAAAACTTGCCTATTTTTTAAAGAGCTTTTCAATAGCACCACTTCAACCTATCGTGCTTTCTAAAATTCCGGAGTTTTGAACATTTAATAATTTATATTTATACTTATAGAAATGTATAGGGGTGGCAGTAATAAAAAAAAATTTCCTACAAAACTTGCTTATTTTTTAAAGATCTTTTCAACAATATCACTTTCGACCTATCGTTACATTTGTAATTGCGAAGTTCTGGACATTCTAGAGCAAACTAATAGGGAAGCCGACCTTCCCGGAAAAAAAATTATCACCATTCAATTCTTTATTAGGGCTTTTATAATACAAATTTTTGACACAACTCTCTACGACTAACCGTTTTCGAAAAAAACGACTGATATGGGTGGTCGAACTCACCCTGTATAACTGACGCAATTTGTTGATTTTTTTGATATACTAAACAAATCTATGATTATCATTATAATATAGTATACTAGTTGTTCCATTTGAATGATGTATATTATTTAATATCTTAACAAATTAGATATAACTTTCTTTGGTATTGAAACCACAGGTTATTTGGTATGCTAATTAAAATAGTTTTTAGACGGAACAAATACAAAATAACCTCGACACACTTTAAAATAGCTGTGTAACACATATGCACAAAATTAACCTTTCCAATCAACTGTGACAGCCGTACTACCGTAGTACAGTCAGTAATTGCTAATTGGACATACATCATAATATTACAGTTTATTGCTTCTTTTCATTCAAAAATATTTGTCATTATTTTATGTTGATATTTTAAATCCGTTATTTCCAGTCCTGGAGGTCAACGCCAAGTCATGCGCGGTTAGTTTTTAGTTAAATAATAATTAACGCCGATAAAATAATTTAATAAACTATTTAAACGCAAAATCAAAAAATCATCAGGAATGACAAATAAACACATAGGTACCTACGATATACTGTCGTGGACCCTCGGTTACCCAACGAGACTTTTGTACAGATCCCTGCATATTAGGTGCATATCTAATTTTAAAAAATGGTATGTGCCTTACCCACATAAGTTTTAACAGCTGTTAGAGAATAATATCTGGGTGCAGAGCTTTGCTCGGATGAGTTCAAAAAAATAGTACTTGTATGCTGTGAGATATTATTTTCTCAGAATATTATTCCAAAACGAATTTATTTCTGAAACATAATTTAAATAATTGTTTCTGTTAAATATTTTAAATACCTATGTGTATTTTTAAGCGTAAAAACTAAGTATCAACTTGAATCATGCATTTTTTCCTGTAAATATTACTTAGGTCGCCATTTTCAAATCTACCGCCGTTATTGTTTTGTTGACTGAAGAACTCGCAAAAACCGATTTTCATAGATTGAATATCTTGTAAAAATGTTCGAATCAGATGAAATTCTGCTTGCCCGTTGCCGTTTTAATAATCCATTTTTAAACATTGATACCAAATATCAACTTTATCGAAGTACTTTTTCTCTGTGATGTCATCTTAGCAACTTCCAGTAAATTTCAAATATTTTTTTTGCATTTTAATAACAAACGTCAGGCTATAAACCTGCAGCGCAAAACTTTTTTGCATGCATCTTCACCATAGTTTTTAAAAATCGATGTGTTTTGATATACTGCATGTCTGCGTCGCTAGAAGTGCGGCCCTTCGGGCCGCCTATTTGTCATTAAGACACTTCTTATATTAGTGTTCATTTACAGTTTTAACCTTTGTGATATATTATACAAAATCTATGTAGAAATAGGCTTCGAATCGATCTGACAATTGACCGAGTTATAAATAAAAAAACCCTTTTTTTTAATTGCTCCCCTCTGGGACCAAGATTCCTACCTAGATCGATTTCTCGCCCCGAAAAATCCCCATTCTGTAAATTTCATCAAAATCGTTATTCGTTTTTGAGAAAAAAAAGTCTAGGTAAGATTATTATTACGTCATACTATATTTAACGTACATAATATACATATTTTATATAGGTAATATAAAAATAACATACTTAGGTACCTATTTATTTAAATATTAGTTAAAACTACTTACATAATTATGTTTAGTTTTCATTTCTGTTATTTTTTACTATACAAATAGTTCACGGATTATTTTAATAAGTTAAAAATTCTGTCAGAGTATTTTGACATATAAATAATGAAAGTAGTTTGTTTTCTCCAAAGCCTACTCACGATATTACAATGTTTTGACAGGTCAATGAAAGTAGTTTGTTTTCTCCAAAGCCTACTCACGATATTACAATGTTTTGACAGGTCAAAAAACCGTTTTTAAAAATAATAAAATCGATAGGAAAACGAATTTTTCCAGGGATGAGACCTAGCTAAATCGATTTTTTGCCCCCCGAAACCCCTTTTCGGTAAATTTGATCAAAATCGTTAGAGCCGTTTTCGAGAAAATATTTATATAGATACATAGAAACATATATTATACATAGAAACATATATACAAGATTTACTCGTTTAATAATATAGGGATATATTCCTGTTTTCTATAAGATATTCAAATTTGATCAAATTCCTAAGAAAAGTGTTTCATGGGTGAACTACAACGTTAGCGCGTTATGGAATACTCGTAGAGACATCTATTGGTGAGTAGCAGAAATATTATTGTTTGTGACATATCTATCTATTGGTGAGTAACTAGTGGAGTCAAGGAGTCGGACGGATACCGAGCATTTTGCTAGAGTTACAAGAGCACCTACCCCCACCGTTTTCGAGGGTCCTGAAGACGGTAAAAATAGTAAAACAAGTTTTTAGCCATTCGCTACCCCTAAAACCACCCCTTTTTGCAGTATTTCTGCACAGACGCCTGGGTTTACGCCAAAATTTTATTACTTTTCATCAGTTTGAGGTGAGTGGTGATTGGCACCGAGCAGGGCACTGTGATCACACTCGGGGTTGATTCTACCCTCCCAGGGGATTGAAATTTCAACTTTCCCCTCTCGCACTAAAAGTTATGCACTCCCCCGTTTTCGAGGATGCTGATCACGAAAAAAATACTTTTAGTCGGGTTCAACCCTTCCACCGTAATCGGGGTGTTTTTGACCGTAGTAAGGGTAGAACTCGGCTAAAAGTTTTTCTTTTGTGATCAGCACCCTCGAAAATGGGGGAGTGCTTAACTTTTAACGTGAGAGGGGAAAGTTGAAATTTCACCCCCCCCCCCCTGGAAGGGTAGACTCAACCCCGAGGGTGATCACGGTGTCCTATCCGGTGCAACCTTCACCACTCACCTCAAACTGATGAAAAGTAATAGAATTTTGGCGTAAACCCAGGCGTCTGTGCAGAAATACTGCAAAAAGGGGTGGTTGTTAGCCGTTTTAGAGGTGGCGAATGGCTAAAAACTCTTTTCACTATTTTTACTGTGTTCACCATCCTCGAAAACGGTGGAGGCAGGTGCTTTTGTAACTCTAGCAAAATGTTCGGATTTTGGGCCAAAATCCCGACTCCTTGATTCCACTAAACAGAAACATGAAGGTTTTATTTTATTCCACGAGCCGTTCCCAGATATAGGTTTTTGACTATCCCGCAGGAACTCCTTATTTTGCCGAGATAAAAAGTGTTCTATATGTTGACCCAGGATATAAGCTACCAAGATGCCAAGTTTCATTTAAATCCGTTCAGTATAGTTTCCGCGTGATGCGTGCACAGACAGGAAAAAATTGTAAAAATTGCTGTTTTGATCTCCATATCGATAATAATGTCCACCGCGATTATAATTTTGAAAAAATATTTCATGTACAGACACTGCTCCGTTACAGTATCCACAGGGTGCTGAATTGCTTTGCGGGTAATAGGGATTTAACCCGTAAAATCAAACTTTTGCGATTTCCTGCTTCCCTAATTATTTTAGGAAAAATATTTTCGAATAAAAGTTTTAAAACATAAAATGCTGCATCTAAATCATTAAACAAAATTATTTTGCATGCTTTGTAACGGCAGAAATTTGATATGAAAATGTCAAAATTACCTCAAAAACAGATAGCGATAGCCATGGAACTTGAACAAAATGATTAGAAATTATTCTGACAGCTAAAACGTCATCATTTTGTTCAAGTTCCATGGCTATCGCTATCTGTTTTTGAGGTAATTTTGACATTTTCATATCAAATTTCTGCCGTTACAAAGCATGCAAAATTAATTTTGTTTAATGATTTAGATGCAGAATTTTATGTTCCAAAACTTTTATTCGACGATATTTTTCCTAACATAATTAGGGAAGCAGGAAAATTCATAAACATGATTTTACATGTAAAATCCCTATTACTCGCGAAGCAATTCAGCACCCTGTATAGTATTAAATTCGCATGGTTGACGAAGACGAGAGAAGTTTTCACTTCGACCGTGCATCTACTTATATTTTCCTTGCATGTTAATATTTTTCATCATGTTTTATTAGTTGTAGATTTCCAATGACAAAATTCTGTGTTAGTCTTCTATGAAATTAGATGAACAGTTTCGGAAATCGCATAGGTATATCTTTCTTTCTGTATGATCAACTTATTAGGTTAATTAACAAAAACATTATTATCAATAGATAGATATTGTATAGCTATGTCATGTCTGAGGTTAGTTACATAGGTCATGTAATATGTCTGCACCAATCAGTCAGTCAATCAGCGCAGCATTGTTTCGTCAATAAATACTTACGTATGGGATATGCACTGCATACCGACAGTCAATATCACAAAATGTCCGTCTCATTTCATCTTTACGTCTTCAGATTGTTTCCGTCTTCGTCTTCTGCACTCTCTAATGATTCATTACTTGCTCGAATTGCTACTGCATGTAAATTGTAAACAAACATTCCAGTACATTCAACTATACTATAACTTGGAACGTAAAGTTTAATTCAGCTCAGCTGATCGCAAACGTTGTTAAAAAATATCTGTACTGTTTCTGTTTCAATTATAACTTAGTACGTAGTGTAGTCCAAGTAAGATCTTCCCGTTTTGCTTTTTACTGTTTTCAACCGTTACATCTCCCCACTCCTGCACGCCATGATGAGACTGCAACAAATTAGATCTCACAGTATGTTTGATTTGAACTAAGAAGAAATAAATGTAAAACTTAAAAATTTTACTACCTTCAAAAAAGCCACTAAAAAGAGAAAAATAATTACATTTTGAGGTCGGAGCCAATTTAATAGTAGGTACCTATAGAATTAAAAAAATTAAGTAATTAAATTGGCACAACCTCAAAATTTAAATTGTTACTCTTTTTAGTGACTTTTTTATGGCGGTTCAATTTCTTTTATAAAAAGTTTTATTTTTCACTTTTTAGTTGATTTAATATACCTACATAGTTTGGACGTTGCAGTTAACCGACTATATACTTGATATTTGATTGCTAGCAAAAAAAAAAACTACTGAACCTATTTAACCTAGGGATGCTCGCGTGGGATCGAATTTAATCAAACCGAGGTACCCTCCTATCCATCAGTGCAACCTCAGATGCATGTTTAAGGAAGCCCCATAACGTATACTTACATTTGTCATACTATAATAATTAAATTAATAATAAAAATATGTATGAATAATTGTAGGTTTAATATTATAATTGGACTGTAACTGAAACCAAACTGTAATTTTGTGTAATTTCCTGTAAAGAGATACTTTTTTCTTAAATACAGTATTCACATATCTATATATAATTGGCTAATACCCGTGACATATTATAATTCTATAATAATAGTTTATTATCACATTATAATTACCCATGAATCTCTTGAAGAATGGTTGAACCTTTGGGGTGGAGACACTGAATATCAAAAATAAAAACAAAATTTGTTGGTTTGGTGTTTTGTTTTATGACTTATGACGGGGACGATGATGTGTCAGACAGTAAAGATTTTAACTATTAAAATTTATATATAAGTATGATTTTTATGACGGTTATTTATGTTAAAGAAATCTTTAAGGTTCAAACACCTATAAATATATAGTAAATAAAAAATAGTATCAATACAATTTAAGTTTTTCTTATATAAAAATTGATTTAATTTTTAATATGTCGAATAGACATCATGCGACTATAATTATTTTGTTACAAAACGGGACGCACCTACTCCAAGGTTAAGTAAAAATCATATTCTGAAGTCGGTTAAAAAGAGACTACCATTACAGAAAGTCAAATTGTGTTTTAAAGACCACCAACAGCTAAAGTTATTTGGGTCTAGCACCAATTTATATTTTCAATTCATTATTTTTTTTTTTATAATAAATTGAAAATCCAATTGACACTTTTACTATTGACACTTACTATTTGACACTTACTATTGACACTTACAATTGACACTTTTACTAATGGGCTGGCACCTAAATGACATCATTATTTTTATCAATTATTATTATTATTGAATGCCTTTATTAGGGACAGAGTTCATCTAAGCTGCTCTTCCACTTAACTCAAGCTGGTGGTCAGCTAACTTTTCCATACTAAAAGGGCAACTTTACCAAAATTGATATTTTTCATTAACTCACAGTACAACGAAATACACGTTATAAAATTCATAATACTTTTCTTTAACCTATCCTCGTTAACTTGGATATGGGTGATGTATAGGTGTTAATGATAAACTGCATATATAGCGGGGGCGTGTCTAGCAGTAATCAGTCTGGTCGCGTCGCGGTGCCCCCGGGAGCTCTGCCCCGTTCAGTGATTTCATATGCAGCACTAATATATTATTGTCGCGCCGTATGGACACCTCGTATGCTGTTGACAGCTCTGATGATATGGGCGGCACTGCTTCTGTGGTGAGTCGCCTGCCACGCGTTGATTGCTCTGCTGTATACAGATTACAGATAAATATTATGTTGTACTAATCATCGGAGATCACAGACATATTCACTAGTTTTGATTCATCTTCTTTGAGTAAAAAATATTGTAGTAGTTGATTTAGCCTGATAAAATTGATGTATAGGTCATAGGAGATAGATAGTTCAGAACAAGGCTATAAACAATGTTCAAAGGTGTTTTATTTGCCGACGTTTCGGAAAATGTATCTCCATCTTCAAGGCTCTAAAACTAGAAATTGAACAAATAATTGCCTAATGAAGATGGAAATACATTTTATGAAACGTCGGCAAATAAAACAGCTTTGAACATTGTTTATAACCTTGTTCCGAAATATCTATCTCCTACGACAAAGCATGATTGTCATTTCTATTTGACGGGTCAATATTACTTTAGAACAATAGGTATACCTAATAAAATAGCTGACTTTTTTATACAGTGAGTTCTTAAAGTATGGAACTATGGAAATAAAATTTTAACGGACGCTTTTTAGAAAAAATTCTCGGAACGGTCAATTTTATTAATTTTAAAAGGGGCATCTTGCAAGGTAAATAACTTTTCGTGACGGTGTTTAGTTTTTCAGTTATAACGTTATCAACTTTTTTTAAAATGACAACCCACAGTTTTTTTGACTGATTTGGATAGAGTTTGACATTCTGAATACAGAATTCGAAGTCGCTATATTTAAATAGAGCAATTTGATCCTTGAAAACAGTTTTAAGAATTGTTGGAAATGAGCACTTCCGTGGCACAAAGGATCAATAAAAGGCAATACTGATTATCAGTATTGCTTTTTATTGATGCCACGGAAGTGCTCATTTCCAACAATTCTTAATTCTGAATACAGCCCTATGCAAAATGTGTGACCTTCAACTTGAAAATTTTTGAGATAATCGATCTTAGAAATTAAAAAAACAAAAATTTATGTTTTGTTTTTATAATTTTTATGATCGATTATCTCAAAAATGTTCAAGTTGAAAGCCACACATTTTACATAGGACTGTATTCAGAATATCAAGCTCTATCCAAATCAGTTAAAAAAACTGTGGGTTGTCATTTTAAAAAAGTTAATGACGTCATAACTGAAAAACAAAACACCGTCACGAAAAGTTATTCACCTAGAAAGATGCCCCTTTTAAAAATAAAGTTCCATACTTAACGAACTCTATACAAAGTATTGACTAAAGTTTAGAACAAAAAATTTTTTACACAATTTTCTTTCAAAAATTGAGTAGAATAAAAAATCGTTATTAAAGTGTACTGTTGTAATTGAAAAAAAATAGCACATGTTTATAACTAATTTGGGTTTGCTGCACAAACGTCGAAACTCGGGTATAAACCAGCACAAATGAATCTTGCAATTGAAAATTAAAAATTCGAGGTAAGGTTATAGCCATTTCCCGGGCACCCCCACTTTCAAATTGTTGTAACTATAATTTGGGTTTTTTACACAAACGGCACAATTTAGGCACAAACTAGCACATACCTAGCACAAACAAATCGCACGCAATTGAAAATTAAAAATTACAAGGTGGGGGTGCTGCCGTTTTCCCTACACCCACACCTTAAAATTGTTATAACTAATTTGGGTTTGTTGCACAAAACAGCACATATATTATATTTCAAAAAATAGTTCTATTTCCACCAAAGTTTCCATGTGGGGGTGCTGGGGAAATGCACCTCCAAAGAAATATGTCCTCCCCCTATATCCGCAAGTATTGGGTGTAAAATTTTGAAATAAAATGGGACATAATATTATAAAGAGATGGTAAAGAGTAAGTAAGTAAGAGATTTATTGTCAAAAAGTAAAGAATAAATGTACATATGTTTACAATTTGAATATAGTATTCCTTTAACTTACTGTTGTGTTTCTAGGAAAAATCTACCAAAAATCCCAGACGTTGCATAGCGCGGTATTATTGTAGTGTTTATTCTTGTGTTTATAACGATAAAGCAAGTTATTAACACTGTAGTTTCCGATGTCACTAATAATTTTATATTGCTGGCACTGCAAGATAACAGGAAAACAATTGCAAAGGTTAGTTTTTTTAGATAACATAGTGCAAAATAAGTTACTAGAATGGTGGTGGTAAAGTGTCGTGAACGATGTTGATACTGTAACGATGTTGCACGACACTGTACCGCGGAACAACACATTTTCGTTCATGATACACTAAAGTGAATAAGTTCATGTTGCAGCAACATGAACTATTCACTCTACTATACTGTATCGTGAACGAAAATGTGTTGTTCCGTAGATTAAATTTAGTAATTTTTTAATTTTAGGCGTCAAATTTAGGAAATTTGGAAATAATGTACGGAATCCTCTGCGCATGAAGTACCTACGTTCATGCTTGACCGTGTTTTTTAATTGTATAATATAAACATTTCATCTATAGGTATTATGCTTTCTTGCTTTCTCTGTGCTGTTCACATTGACAATATATATTCTAAACATCTAGTTAGGATCGTAATTAGTTAGGTAAAATTTGATGTCAGTTTGCTCTGCGGAATTAAACATGCAGACTGTGGTGCCGTTGTGTTGATGTATGTTCTGAATTTATAATTTATACCTACGGGCCTTGTTGCACCAGCGGCAGTTCATTCAACAAGGTCACCATCCTTTATGTTTATGCACGTTACTTATCTCGCGTTGCTTCATATAGAAGTTATCGTAATCATTTTTCTTTTCATTCGAGTTTGTAGTGTAGGTACACTATTTTCTATTTCATGCAAGGCTTTCCATGCTATATTTGTATCCTGCATTTGATAATATTACTCATCGTAACTATTCACGATGAATTATTCCTTTTATTGTTAATTTTTTTAACTATTGTCATCTAGGCATATCATCTCAATAGCTCGGTCACTTTAGACAAAAAAATTTACATTAATTTGAAAGTGCTTTTAAAAAGTGCATAGAACATTTTTGTGCAGAATTTGGTTTATTAGTGTATTTGCCATAATATGGCACATACACTATTGGCGTCGGTCGGATGGCGGGACCTAGGGGTCGGACCAAAATTTCTCGACATTTCATAGCCTCCTGAACAATTTGGCACCATTTTTGAAAATGTTTATATATATATGTATGTATATATATATATATATATATATATATATATATATATATATATTTATATATTTATATATTTATATATTTATATATTTATATATATATTTATATATATATGTGTGTACACGATAACTCCCGACAGACTTAATCGATTGAAACGAAATTTGGTACAGACATTGGAACCCATCACCGCAAGAAGCCTATTTAAAATGGGCCCGATCGGACCATTTTCAGGGTTGTATTTAGGGGTTCCAAAAAGTTTTTGGGCCCAAAAATACCGAAAAATTTGTCAGAATCGTTTCAAAATTGAAATTTAACTCTTTAGTAAAGATTAAAATGTGCTGCTAAAATTTTAATAAAATCGGCCCGACAGGACCGGACTTTCAAATTTTATGAAAACACTAGTTTGTTGATACGGATTTACTTAGATATGGAAGGGTGTATTTAATTGGGTGTATTGATGAAATCCATGTCTAATATTGAAATTTAGAAAAATTTAATTATTTTAAGGGCTGTATTAAGGGGTTAAATTTTTTATTTTGTCAAAAAACAAACTTAAGTTTACATAATAATGCCACAATGCCTGTATTAGCAAATACACTATATTGTCGGCAGGGTTTTGGCACTGCGACCCGAGTTTTTTTTTTATTCCTGATGACATGATTTCAGTCAATTCGGATTAATATGGACTTTCATTACTGCAGTGTAAATCCCAGATCATCTGCGGTCAAAATCCTCGGACACGTGAACTTTATTTTTTAAAGCGCATATTTTTTGATTGTCGTCTTTTTTAACCCCCCACACACAATATTTCGTTATCATTGTCTGTTTTGCAATTTATTTGCACATTTGCAGAACTTTTAAATGGATTCAGTATGAGATCTGCCAGGTAGTACGCAAAAAAAATAAAAAAATTGCACGGCAGACAATATGATAATAATTCTAAATGTTTGATATTTCTCTATAATGTGTAATTTTATCAAGAAGTGTTCAGCAGCATACGATATACTGACAAAAAAAAATAATGTGGAAACCGATTGATTCTGCGGGCCAACCCGAAAGCTTCACGCTGTTTTCGAGCTAAAAAGCTCGAAAACGTTATTATTTATGAATCTAATTTTTTTCATTATTAAATAAGTAGGTAAATAAAAAAAACGTAACAAAATAATATTTTTTAACACTTCGAGCTCAAAACTAATATTTTCTTTATTAATTACGAGAAAATGAAATTTAATTTAAAAAAAAAAATAATTGTTGTCATGCAATATCTAGTGAACTAACTTAATCGATTTTGATTAATCTTGCGGCAATTGAAAGAGCTGTTCACGACTTAAATCTGATTAAAATTTGAGCCCAATCGCACGAGTAGTTTTCAAGTTATTCAAAATATAAAAATAAAAAAAATTATTTTTTTACGTTTTTAACGTATAACTTTCAAACAACTTGTGCGATTGGGTTCAAAATTTAATCAGATCTAAGTCCTGACAAAACCCTTTCGATCACTGTTTTAAACGTTCAAATCGATCGTTTCGTTCCAGAGGTATCTTATGTTTACACACAAATACATACAAACACTAGCATACACACCACACACCCACGAATATCCATTCCAAAATGGTCAGAATAACTTCTTAGGACCTCAAACCGTCGAGAGTTGTTGAAAACTCGATTTTCGAAAATTGGACTGAAACCAATAACTTCCCGAATTTTTGAAAATCTTCAATTTTCAATAGCGTAAAGTTAATAATGATTAAAAAAAATTGAATTAGTCTGCCACCGATTTGATGCTTTTCATCATAGTATCTGTTAAATTCACTAATAAAATTTTAGTAATGTTGTCCAGTGGACTTTTGTACGGTGGGAGCTTGGATTACAAGGTGTGACAAACAGGATAGAGGAGGTCGAAAATAACTCAGAAAGACGTTTATGGAAAGTCCCATATGACGAGTCGGCACTGATTTTCGTACACACATCTATGTGTAATTGCCATAAAATTGTACGTTCGCACGACACGTCTCAGTTGGTGGCGTGTTATAAATTAGGTTAGTTCTTTCGACTGAAATAATTTGATTATTTGGAGTGTTAATTATATTGCTAGGCCTGTAAATTATGCGCTTTACTAATTAATTTGCCGTTGACTGTTTATATCATTAAGAAATTTTAATTGCATCATTATTCGATCAATTTCATTTTTTTAATTTTTTGTACCTATAGATACTAATTAATTTCATTAGCATAACGTGGATTTTTAGTGCATTTGTCATATTATAATTATTATGGCACATACACTATTGGCGTCGGTCGGACGGAAGGACCTAGGGGGGGGGAAGACCAAAATTTCTCGACGTTTCACACCATTCTAAGCAATTTGGCATCATTTTTTTAAAATGCTTAATTCCTATATATAAAATTAGCTCGACAGGACCGAACTTATAAATTTTATGAAAACACTAGTTTGAAGATATAGTGAATTACTTACTGAGGGATGTACCTATATAATTTAGTGCAGATGTATTGATAAAATTCATATCGAATATATATTGAATTTTTGAAAAATTTAATTATTTTAAAAGATGTATTAAGGGGTTAAAATTTTTATTTTGTCCAAAAGCAAACTTAAGTTCACAAAATAAAACCACAACGCATATATGTATTAGCAAATAGGTACACTATATTTATTTGTCGGCTGGATTTTGGCACTGTGCAGACCCGAGTTTTCTTTATCTCTACATAGTATAAATTGAAGTCGCTTTTCGCGTCTGTCTGTTTGTTTAACCGCTAACTTCTAAACGACGCAACGGATTTTGATGCGGTTTTCACCATCAGTTAGATAATTTTTCACGGAAGGTTTATACATATACAGGGTGTCCAAGACTTGCGTTGTCGGCCGATATATTGATTTTGGGTGAAGATAGAAAAAAAGTTTAAATACAAAAGTTGTATAAATTTTAATGGTGTATAACCTGAAAATATTTTCAATTATACAGCCTGTCCCATTTAAGCGTGGCAGATCAAAGCTATGTTTTTTTTAACCTAGCACCCTGTTTTTATTTGTTTTTTCAATTCTGCACCTAAATGTGAATAGAAATTGAAAGGAAAGCCATGCTCGAAAATTAAGTAATTTTTGAGTTATTCAAGTTTTTAGAAATTTTTGACACGTGCAGACCTTTACCTAAAATTTGACATAGCCAAAACAGAAACCTTTATCAAATTGAAATTTTGAGGATCACTAGATAATGGACGGACAAATCAATGTCTAACCTAAGAAAAATGAATTTTTTATACAGGGTGTTCAAAATAATGTACTTCTTTTACCTAACTTCAATCACGTGTAACTTTTGATTGTTAAATACAACGAGGTTATTTTTTTGCTGGAATTGTATTCTTTAGGATATTTACTAACACTTTTATTAAGGGTTGTCCAAACCTAAACCTAATATTTTCGTATTAAAATAATAGGTTTAGGTTTGGACAACCCTTAATAAAAATGTTAGTAAATATCCTAAAGAATACAATTCCAGCAAAAAAATTACCTCGTTGTATTTAACAACCAAAAGTTACACGTGATTGAAGTTAGGTAAAAGAAGTACATTATTTAGAACACCCTGTATAATAAATTAATTTTTTTTAGGACAGACATTGATTTGGTCGTCCATTATCTGTGATCCTCAAAATTTCAGTTTGATAAAGGTTTCTGTTTTGGCTATGTCAAATTTTAGGTAAAGGTCTGCACGTGTCAAAAATTTCTAAAAAACTTGAATAACTCAAAAATTACTGAATTTTCGAGCATGGTTTACCTTACAATTTCTATTCACATTTAGATGCTAGATGCAGAACTGAAAAAAACAATTAAAAACAGGGTGCTAGGTTAAAAAAAACATAACTTTGATCTGCCACGCTTAAATGGGACAGGCTGTATAATTGAAAATATTTTTAGGTTATACACCTTTAAAATTTATACAACTTTTGTATTTAAACTTTTTTTCTATCTTCACCCAAAATCAATATATCGGCCGACAACGCAAGTCTTGGACACCCTGCATATAGCATAATTAATAAATAATAATAATTAATAAATTAAATTCGTAACCCGACCGTAAGAATTCGCAACATACTTATATATCATAAAAACGACCGCACTCAACTGTTCCACTCATAGCGCAGAGGTTACATCGCAGCGCTCTATGCACAGGGACCCGGGTTCGGAAACTGATGGCATCGTAGAATTTTTGACTTTTTTTTCTAAATTCTACATGATATTTATTTATATATTTTTATTTTTGTTATATTCTTTCTTTGACAATAATTATAATTTTTTTAGTTTAGTTTGCGCTCATAGTTTTACAGAATTCCGTTCGATGTCACTATCCCTGTAGTAATCCGTGTATCCATCTTCTTTATCTTATGTACATACATAGTATAAAATGAAGTCGCTTTCCGAGTCTGTCTGTCTGTTTAACCGCTAACTCCTCCTAAACCATGCAACGAATTTTGATGCGGTTTTCACCATCAGTTAGATAATTTTACACGGAAGGTTTATGTATATAGCGAACGAGCGAAGCGAGCGAGTAGTGTATTGCACCAGGGCTTTCTTAACACCCGGGCGAAGCCGGACAGGGCCGCTAGTTAATGATAAAATTGAATTCATATTATATACTTATAGGTAAAATTTGTTTTATAACGGAAAATATTGGTATGACGTCTGCACAGAATATGTGTATGTTCTCAGTCGTCCAGCGTCTATAGTCTACCATCATTCATTATATATCTACATACATATAGAGTGGGCGTCTAAAATTTAGCATTTGAAAGAATTGAGTTAAAGAGTTCGGACAAAGTCGAGGTAAAATCTTGTCACATAAACTATCTTTTGAAGATGTTTTTGGAAACTCAAAGATGGCGCCAGGGGCACTATCGACACAAATATTTTAAATAATAAATGGGGCATGTTGCACCTCATTTGAAAGGTAATCGAATTCTCTACTGCACACTTGTTTAAAAAAATTGACAATTCTATTGTCCGTTCTCTATAGTTATGAATAGATTTAAAACAGCGAATAAAATGCAGACAATTAGTCGAATATTTTAAGAAAAAAAATTTGTAATAAAAATCTGACCATATCTATCACAATTACAAAAGAAGTTTTTTGCAATAATCTGCCTACAAAAATATCCTTTCTATATTATGAAATTTACGAAGTTTTAATGCCCAAAATTATTGAAAGAAAAAAAAACTGTAAAAAACACATAGAAATATTACTTGGAGGCAGAAAATTTAAAAAATAATTAATAAACATTGACAATTAAATATTAATTGCACATGCCGCTACACTACGTCTACCGGATGTGCTCTATTATCGCTTAGCGCGTCAGAGCGGAGCTTCGTTCATACAAGAAGTTATATCTAGGTTAATTTCGCACGACATCCATTCAAATTGTAGCTTTTTGAAAAGGGGAGATTCTGTTCTATGAAATGGAACCATTTTTAGATTGATCCAAGTTCATAATTACTTCTAAAATTGAAACTGAAAATCGCGAATAGCAGTTGTCGGTTGGTCTGTACGTACGTTCGAGCGCTACAGATCGCAATTCTTGACGAATCGCTTTGATTTATATTTTATTCGCTTTCTTTACTATCAGACTAGAACCCTATTTAAATTTACTGAAATGCGTTCACTAGTTTAATTTTTATAAACAATTTTATTTTATTATTTTTGACAGCTTATAGTAATATAATATTGTACAGTATAAATAATATCGTAGAAAAACTAAGTGCTACTGCTATGCCATAAAAGTAGCTATTCATCCATAGCGATCGTGGACTAGTGGTTAGAGCTCTGCATCGGTACGGACAAGCTCTCCAGTTCGACTCCGATCGACATCATAATATTTTTTTTTTACATCTATTTTATATTTTTATTTCACTTGATATTTATTTGTTTATTTATATTTTCATTTATATTTAAAAAACATTTTTTTTATTTTTTTTCAATTTTTTTAAAATTTATTAATGCTTTATTTACCTAATATTTTTTTATTATCTTTATCATACAGTGATAAACTTAAAGGATGTGCACTTTTGGTTTTGCCAGCTATTTTATTATTATAGCTAGTAAATTCCATTTGTTTTTGAGTGCTGTTTAGCGATATTTTGATTTATACTTATAACGTTGGTTAACTTGTACATAGTTAAAGTCTGTGGGGAATACTCGTATACGTTCATTCATACATCTGTCATATCTCATGTAGGGGATGTACAGAAAAATTACTGCAAGTCTGCGGATATGTAATTGAATTTCACAAATTCTCCTCGACTGACGACGCTCATTGTAGGTATATTGTCAGTGAGTTATGTCAGAATAAGTACTCCTCAGGGATCTTTCACGTGTAATAAAATAATGTTTATGTAACCCCTTGATTTGTGACTCGTCGAGGGAAAAATACTCTCAGATTTCATGTACCTATTAATTTATTTTATGTCGCTGATGAGTTCGTTAATTTTTCTATATATATATATAAAACTTAAAAAAAATAGAACCTCCTTCAATAAAGCCAGTAAAAAAAGGAAATTTAAATAGTAAATACTAAAACTTTTTATATGTCTACTTTTATTTTATTAAATTGACGCTGACCTCAAAATTTTATTATTGTCCTCTTTTTACTGGCTTGAAGGAGGTTCAATTTTTTTATAATTTTTTTTATTTTTTACTTTTTAATTCCTTTGCATGTACGTAGTTCGCACGTTATTTACCGATTTATTTCTTGACTTTTTATTACTAAACTAAAAAAACTTCAGAACCGACTTAAGAAAAATTTATGTGAGACCACCCTGGAGGTATACCCTATTGATTAGAAAAAGAATAATCAAAATCGCTTCACAAATGCAGTAGATATGGGTAACATAATTAAAAAATTAATTTGATTAGTAGAAAAAAAGAAACTACAATAAAAAATTTATTAAAAAAACAAAAAACCCGACTGCGTAAAAATCTAACATAAAAGATGGAAACAAGATCAAATGATAACATGCAGTCGGAGGCATAGTAGTAACAAATTGAACAGAAATACCTCCGACATGTTATCATTTGATCTTGTTTCCATCTTTTATGTTCGATTTTTACGCAGTCGGGTTTTTTGTTTTTTTAATAATTTTTTTATTTCCTTCCTTTTAGTTGAAACTACTGATCAAGCCTTTTCATTTGATACCCCACACACAATGTTTTACCGATTTTTTGCGTACCGCCATATTGAATTTTCCGTGACGTCATGTACCCTATTTGAAATGTCAGCGAAACCTTTCTTTTGTTTTGATTTTGATACCTATATCAATGTATTTAGAAGGAAAATTACTTTTGCATTCTGATAAAATGGGGTCTAGCGTCCGCCATATTGAATTTTCCGTAACGTCCTATGTCACTCTGGGGATTGAGACGAATCTAATGACACCTCATTTTTCAAAATCCGTCAAGCCGTTTAGGCTACAGAGCGTGATAAAGAAATATACATACATACATACATACAGTCGAAAAACATTACCCTCTTTCTGGCGCAGTCGTGTAAAAACGATTTATATAAAAATTATATGGGACCATTCCGTAGAGATTCCGAACCCAACAGCGTCAAAATTTTTCGAATCGGTCAACCCCTCGAGAAGTTATAGTGACAAACATTAAAAATAATAATAATAAAAAATATATATGTATATTATACGTGTCGAGTTGATAACCTCTGTTTTATTGATGAAGTCGGTTAAAAATAGCCACGTTATCATATTTTGAAATCAAGACATCGCGGAAAAAGTAACGAACGAATTTTTGTCAGCGTTGACAGATAATTATTTTATCAAATCGAGTATTTTTGTATGTGAAATTAAGAAAATTGGGACAAATTAGTAAAAATAATAAATACCTACTTTAACATTTTTAATTACACTAAGAAAGCATTTAGATATGGAAAAAAAATTATAATATTAAACAAGTACCAAGATATTTATTTTTCGAGGAATTTAGCTATATTTTTGTACTTGACCGAAGATTTTACCTCTTGAGGAGTTTCTTTCTGATCCTTAATGTCTCTCTCACCCTTTCAGTGCGTCAAAAATCGTGTAACGTGTACGGTTCTAATCAAAATGTTTTTTGAGAAATCGTAAAATTACCTGTGCCGTGTGGGACATTCAATTTTAGCTAAAAAATCGGGATGTTTGTAACTGATTCTCATACGCCTTTAAAGATTCAAAGAGTGAGGAAATTTCATTTAAAATTAACTGTATAAACGCCTTCCGGCAAACAATTATTTGTACAGTACGAGCCGTTATCGTATTTACATTTAGCCAATATTAAAAATGAGATGTCAGAAGATTTTACTATCGGACTCTGCTAATGACTTTAGAGCACTGACAATTGGAGCTTCATGTAAGCGAACGACAATCAATCAAGTAATTTTTATGTCGGTTCCTTGGCATGAAGGAACAAACGTGTTCAGATGTGAGAGTGGCTATATGACGTTAATGTTCGGAGCTATATGTACATTATCTCGGTGTAGATAGAGAGCTAAGCAGGTCCCAATGTGATGATGATGGTGGTATGAGCTAGTTGATGAGGCCTACTGTCACATACATTGTCTTCGCCGAGCTCACATCATTTAACGTATCAAACTGTCGTTTATTACAACACGCCAAGTCGCTGCCTGCTAATGTCACTCGCAGATATTATTGTTGTGTTGTTTAACGGCACTCGTGTTTGCCGCCGCTGAAGTGCTGCTGCAGAGTCTCTTTATTCACGAAATTAAGCAAGGACAAGTATTTGTGAAAAAATCTGTATCCAGCATGGAACGCATCGCAACACTTCTGCTAAAATATATAACTCAATGTTGATTTGTACTTCTCTTATTAGTACAGGAAAAGACTGAAAAAATGACCGTAACTCGAAAAAAATGTTTGCAGATTTCAAAGTTCAATAAACAATATTAGTAAAAAAAACTTTTTAGAGACAAGCTTTTATTGATATGTTCTAAAAAGGAAAAAATAATATTTAATAATTTAGGTTCATAATTACTATAATTAGGTACTATAAAAGCGTGGGTTGTAAACTCTATGACAGTTTATTAGTCGCAACCCCCGCTTTTATAATAATTATGAACCTAAATAAATTAAATACCTATTATTTTTTCCTTTTTAGTACATTTCAATAAAAGCTTGTCTCTAAAAAGTTTTTTTTACTAATATTTTATTTTGTTCATTTAAGTCTTTCAAAATTTTACCCCCCTTTGACACCCGTAGGGGTTGAATTTCAAAAAATTTTTGAACCAACTGTCCAAATTTCAAGTTTCTAGCTTCAGCGATTTGGCCTGGGCGTTGATTAGTCAAAAAAACCCGTTTGAACCCCTTAGGGGTTGAATTTACTTCTAAAAACGATTTATTCATGTATTGTCATCGGGAATACATACTTATGTGTACCTACAAAATTTCAAATCGATCGGATACGTGGAAGTCATTCAAAATTGACTTGCAAGTTTTGACCTATAAACAGACAAACAAACATACAAACAATGCAAGTTAAACGCTTACATTATTTATGCTTATGTCATGGTTAGTATCTAAAATATGGTTCGCGACACTTGATTTGTCCGGTCTATTAAATTTGATATGTGAAAAATGCTCTTTCCACCTAGTAGTAATTTGGCGTCGGGTTTGTCCTATATAAAATTTGTCACATGTACCGCAATTAATTTTGTAAATACCTGATTTTTCTAGAGTGGGTGTAATATCTTTGGGATTTCTTAAAAATTTGCTCAAACTATTGTTGCTTTTATATGCTTTAGTTAAATTAACGCTTTTAAATATTTTATCTAGGCCATTTGTAAGAATGGGATCATAAGTTAGACCGAAGTATTTTGATGGGGGTTTATCAGATGTTAACGTCGTAGAGTTTGTAAAATTTAATTTAGCTTTTTTCTTTTTTAAAATATAAGTAACCATTTCTTCTGAATAACCATTCAATTTCGCTATCTTTATTATATTACCTAGTTCATTATCAAATCTTTGTTCATTGAGAGGGATAGTTAATAGGCGATGTATCATACAATGGAATGCCGCTTTGATGCATTATGTTATTATGACTCTATATACTAAGATAATTCGAAAAGTTTGACAGACGCTAATTACCTAGGTTGTCAAGCGTCTATAATCAACTATCTTTTTCTCGAAAAGTTTGGACATGCTTTCGTAGATATTAATGAAACAAACATTGATATTTTTCGGATAGCTCTTCAGCATATGCATCAATCACACCAATGCAATGCACTTTCACAAAATATCTATTATTGTCAGTGCATTTTGACATGGTGTCTATCTAGAAGGGGTTGCTGTATCAATCCCCCGTACACGTGTTACTACAAAACTGACTGATTCCTAGTCTGACAGTGATATTTGTTTTGTAAGTGATTAGAACCTTTTGCCTTAATGTTCAAGGAAGATTGGATGCTATTTAAGTTATGTAAGTATTTGATAATGAACGTAGCATCAAATCAGCAGACGAACTTTAAATACGTCCTATCATATCAAGAAAAAAATTCGACTGATGACCAGTCCTTTACTTCCCACCTAGTAAATATTTGCAAAAAATAAACACTCTTTTTTATTTTTTGAAAAAAAGCATGGCGCTCTTTTTTGTTTAGTGAGAGCAAAAATCATGGTTACCTTGATTTACGTACAACTTTTATTTTTTTTAGTAAAATATTTTTTTTCTCGAAAACTGTACATTTTAGAGAAAAAAAATATTTACATTTTTTTCATATTATAACATCTAGAATTCATTTATATTTTTTTTACCTATGTTAATACGTGACATTGAGAACGTTTTTTTTTAATATCTCAGGATCCACTGAACCGATGGCCGTATGTTGTTCCGTTTTTACGATATCGAAGGCGAAAAATTGACCACATACACACACACACGCACACACATACAGACATCAGTCAGAAAATGATCTTAAACGATTGCTAGGGTCTCAAAACGTGAAGATCTGTTAAAATCTTGAAATATTTTTTTCGGACAAATCCATTACTTCCCTACCATAGTAGAGGTGGGAAGTAAAAATGGGTGTGTGCTTATGGCCACACGACAGAAGTGAAAACTTAAGATTTTCTAATTTTTGGTGTCATCTATTATAGCGCATTTATGAACTAAAAATAATTTATTACTAAAATGCTAAATTGTATTTTTAATTAATCCCACCTTGGTTTCAAAAAAATTATAATTATTGTCAAAGAAAGAATATAACAAAAATAAAAAAATATATAAATAAATATCATGTAGAAATTAGAAAAAAAACGCCAAAAATTCTACGCTGCTATCAGGTCTCGAACCCAGGTTCCAATGCATAGAACGCAAAGACATAACCAACAACTCTATGGGTGGAAGTGTGTAGACGGCCGTTTTTATGATATAAGTATGTTGCGAATTCTTATGGAAGTAGTTGCAAACGCTTTACATTTTTTCAGTACCCAGGCAAAGAGTGCCTAACGCGCCTAAGGAAGTTTTCACTTCAAAAATATTATTACGATGATATAATTAAGAAATGTCATATACTACGTATACAATGTTTTGGTTTCGTTCTTGAGGGGTGCACCTGAGTTAACAATTAATTTATTTATGGATATAACTCTAAAATGTAGCCATATTTCTCATGATTAACAACCTCCATATCATAAATTTGTAAGAATACACCTCTGGCGGCGCATCTATAATAAAAAAGATAAAGACAGCTCTAAATGTAATGTCCAGATCACGTTTTTAAATTTAATATGCTATAAGGTTTTCTCATAGACTTGCAATACTAGGGTCAAGCTCATTGCTTGTTTAGTCGTATACTCTTTGAAAACTAAGAAGTCGACCTTTTTGATCATGTGTCAACGCATGAAATGCTTTCAATTAAAAAAATGCAAGTTTGGGTCGATTCTCTAAATACACCGCAAAAAAATAAAAAATTTGACTGTCACTAAATTTTACTTAATAAAAACTAGAGTGCGGTTTTATGAAACCACGGTGCAAGTGGAACATTATTGCCATAACCCTAAATGATTTTAACCCGGAATCACCAAAAGTATATAATTTTTTTACGTGGCTTTTGTAATGTAATTTGAACCCTGATCAGTATGGAGACGAACGTATAAGAATCCAGATTCTATCGTTGGTGCCTGGTGGTCAATGATATTTGATTAATAAGGGAATGGAATGCTTTCGTTTATTTTTCTTTTAAACTAGGTATGCATTTTAAAATTATAAAACAATATATATGTACTTGTCATAACGAGCCCTTTCATTTGATACGTCACATGATGCACTTGAATTTTTTTTTTAATTTTCTAATTTGTCCCCCAAAATTGAGACTTAAGATTTTCGTTCAGGTTTTTCTGTTCTGTTTTCCCTATTTCTTTGAAATTTTTGGCTCAGTAGTTTCGGAGATAAGGAGGGAATGCTCGATTTTCGTATATTTTTCATTAAAACGCAGTTTAAAATTAAAAAAATATATATTTGTATTTCTAGTCACAAGCCCTTTCATTTGATAATATGGATCACATAATGCATTTGAATTTTTTTAACTTCCCATTGGAAGTTATTGTAATGGGTCCGAAAATCGAAATCAAAAAGGAAAAAAAATTTTATGTTTCAAGGTCACTACACTATTTTTACACTACTTTTAGAAAGATGTCTGTGTGTGTGTATGTGTGTGTGTGTACGTACGTACGGGTGTCCGGTCATAAAATCCCAGTAATTAATATCCCTGTAAATAATATCCCAGTAAAAATATCCCAAACAAAAATATCCCAAGACAAAATTAAACTATGACAAAAACGTCCCATGGAAAGAATATCCCATGTCAAAAACATCCCATAACAAAAAAATAAATTACAATTTTTAAGAATATAATTAATATACAGTGCGTTTGATTTCAACCAACAATATTGACTTTACATGTTAAATTTCTCCATTTGAATTACATTGAATTCAAGTTAAGTCAAAAAAAGCGTCTGCGGACAGCACGAATAGCCTGCATTGATATCTATCTCCAGTGTATTCCTTTTCATGTATTGTCTGCGAGGTGAAGAGGGCGGGGTGTTTGTGCGACGGTTTTGTCTGCGGGGTGAAGAGAGGAGAGGGGGTGGAGGCGGCGCGCGCCGCCTCCACCCCCTCTCTTCTCTTCACCCCGCAGACAAAACCGTCGCACAAACACCCCCCCTCTTCACCTCGCAGACAGAACCATCGCACGAACACCCCCCTCGCGGGAAACTCTGCCCCCGCAAGAATTGCACGGTCCTGATATTCAATTAATGTTCCTATGTGAAAGAATAACTTGTTATTTTTTTCTGCGCCGCCTCCCCCCTCCCCCCTCTTCATCCCGCCGACAAAACCGTCGCATGTTATGTGTATGTGCTGATTGTGATATTAATGTCGCGGGAATATTTTGTCATGGGAGATTTATGTCGTGGGATATTTTTGTCAAGGGATATTTTTAGTTGGGATATTTTGGCATGGGATTTTTTTGCCTGGGATATATTGTCTGGGATTTTATGACCGGGATTCGTACGTACGTACGTACTTACGTACGTACGTATGTATGTGTCCATTTCTTTCTAAGACGAAATCTCGAGAACGAAAAATGATATCGACTACGCTGGGGTGCCAATCGACGCGTATTAACGTAAATATGATCTGAAAGAAATTTTTTCAAAATCGGTTCAGCCGTTCTTTTTTCTTAACCAAATAACCTCCAAAAAAGTAGATTTTATACAATATCTCGCGAATAAAAAATTATATCGACTTCGTAAGGGTGTCAATCGAGGCGTGTTAACGTCATTTTAATCCGACATAAATTTTATAAAAATCGGTTCAGCCGTTTTTTTTTTTTTAATTATTGTTAAAAATAAATAATAATTATGTTTTAATGATTAAAATAATTACTTTTCTGTGTAATACCTAATTTAATTATTATTATTAAATATTTATCAAACTGGGAAGTTCGTCGTGTGGACCTCAAGGGTCGCACTTTAGTCCTAATAAACGACCCACCTCACGGCTTGTTTTTTTTTCTACTTTGCCCCCAAAAATAAAATAGACTTAGGGTTTTCGTTTAAGTTTTCCTGTAAACCATGTGTGAGGCCCTACATTACCTATTTTTTTTTCAAAATTTTGGGCTCAGTAGTTTCAGAGATAAGGAGGCGGGAAGATCGGACGAACGGACAGACAGACAGACACAAGAGTCTATAAGGGTTCCGTTTTTTTCATTCTGAGATACGAAACCCTAAAAATGTTAAAAAAATCGAATTATAATCTGCAGCCACCGATTTGATTTTTTCCATCATAATCTGATAAATTCACTAATAAAATATTTGTAGACTTTTACTTTGGGCAATAACTTAGTTTTCGTCCATCTATTATTAGTTACCGAGATAGACTAGATTCTAGAACAACAGCAAAAATGGGGCATCCTGTAGTTTTAATTAGTTGTGTAAAAACATGGTGTTTTCAGTATTTTTTTAAGGAATTCGATGTTAATTTGGTAGTTAATAAAATTACTGTTTTCATAAGTTACTTATATAAAAAAATAGTTGTATACCATAATATAAAACATATTGTATTTAAATTTTCTACAAGCTCATATATTATCAGTTATATTGCACCTATAATTTTCTGTGCAATAAAATGCAGCAACGCTAGTAGCACGTGTTCACGTCGACAGGCTTGAACCTTGCAAATACTATATAAAAATAATTTTTATCAAAAATTTAACTTCCTTATATTAATAAATCTAAAATAATTGTCATTCATATTTTGTTAATTTTTTATTGCTATATTTCGCGTTGGTCGTAAATTTTTAATTAGTTAATCTCTTCCACTTACTTGAAGCACAGACAAAATTTCAGAAACTGTAATTTTTGTAAATAAATTGTACAGAAAAAAATCAATTTTTTATATTTTTAATAATAATATGGCTGTAAAAATAAAAAAAAATTAATACTAGGCCGCCAAGACAAATTACACCGTTGCTATCAATTAGCTACCAGAATGCTGTAAATTAAGCCGTGATATTTGGGTCATGTGACGTAATCCGCTTGAAAGGAAAAATAAAGGTGTGGTCTATTTAAAATATCACGAAAGAAGTCAGCTAATAACGTGTAAACTATGCATTGCAAAGCCACTAAAAAGTAAAAAATAGAATTGTTTATAAAAAAAATAGAACCTCCTTCAAAATAAGCCACAAAAAAGAAAAATAATAAAATTTTTAGATTGGCGACAATTTAATAAAATTATATAAAAAGTCTCAGTAATTAAATTGTCGCCGACCTTAAAATTTTATTATTTTTCTCTTTTTAGTGGCTTTTTTTTGAAGAAGGTTTAATTTTTTTTATAAATTAGTCTGTCTGTGCTGTTTTCGTCACTTCCTGGCTGGTCAAATACTGTACCTATTCGCTCAAGTGAGAAAAAATTTAACAACACCCTTAATGTTTAGATTTATAATACAGAAAACATCATAAATAGCTAATTAGTTATTAATCAATAATTAAAAAAATGTCTTCATATTTGCGATTTTAATGTATCTACTTATGTCCACGTAAATGTGAGTATGTAGGTAGATATATGCATGTCTAATAACAATAACCTGGTCCGACCCTGTAGTCATATTTCAGGTATAATAATGAGAAAATGTTATTCAAGTATCGCATAATTCATCTGAATGATGGTAGTTAAGGCCACGTCAAATCAAATCGGTTATTTATGTGTATTGATATGTTACAGACAAAGTACCTACCTTATAATGTACAAAAATTCATACAGTCAAGTTTGGCATAATTTATAATGAATTGTGGATTATAGACGCTCGACAACAGAACAGAGGTCATTAGCGGGCATAATTTATAGGTATACCAGTTCCTGTTGCTGTAAAAATCAATCTGGAAATACCAAATTTATTTGGAAACCAGATGTACGCACGGCTCCGCTCACGTGCATTTCAAACTGCTGCTGTTATTAGTGTATTTGCCATATGGCACATACACTATTGGCGTCGGTCGGATGGCGGGACCTAGGGGTCGGACCAAAATTTCTCGACGTTTCATAGCCTCCTGAACATTTTGGCACCATTTTTGGAAATGTCTATTTATATATGTATATATATATATATATATATATATATATATATTTATATATATATATATGTGTGCGGGCAATAACTTTCGAAAGAGTTAATTGATTTTGACGAAATTTGGTAGGCACGTTGAAATCCATCACCGCACGAAGCCTATTTAAAATGGGCTCAATCGGACCATTTTAAGGGTAGTTTTTAGGGGTTGAAAAATGTTTTTGGGCCCAAAAATGCCGAAAAAATTCTCAAAATCGTTTCAAAATTGAAATTTAACCTTTTAGTAACGATTAAAATGTGCTGCCAAAATTTTAATAAAATCGGCCCGACAGGACCGGACTTACAAATTTTATGAAAACACTAGTTTGCGAATAGTGCTTTACTTACTGAAGGGTGTATTTAATTTGGTACCGAGGTTGCATTGATAAAAATATTGAAATTAAGAAAAAAAATATTATTTTAAGGGATGTATTAAGGGGTTAAATTTTTTATTTTGTTCAAAAACAAACTTAAGTTTACATAATAAAGCCACAATGCCAGTATTAGCAAATACACTATATTGTCGGCAGGGTTTTGGCACTGCGACCCGAGTTTTTATTGATATAACATTATGATAATTTATAAATTTTCCCGTGAACGACAACACCTGTAAAGTATATGTAACAACCAAATAACACGAAAAACGTACGTTAGAATTTAACACTACAAATTATAACAAGCCGTGAGGTGGGTCGTTTATTAGGACTAAAGTGCGACCCTTGAGATCCACACGACGAACTTCCCAGTTTGATAAATATTTAACCATAATAATTAAATTAGATATTACACAGAAAAGTAATCATTTTAATCATTAAAACATAATTATTATTTATTTTTAACAATAATTAAAAAAAAAAAAACGGCTGAACCGATTTTTATAAAATTTATGTCGGATCAAAATGACGTTAACACGCCTCGATTGACACCTTTCCGAAGTCGATATAATTTTTTATTCGCGAGATATTGTGTAAAATCTACTTTTTTGGAGTCTATTTGGTTAAGAAAAAAGAACGGCTGAATCGATTTTGAAAAAATTTCTTTCAGATCATATTTACGTTAATACGCGTCGATTGGAACCCTAACGTAGTCGATATCATTTTTCATTCTCGAGATTTCGTTTCAGAAAGAAATGGACACATACGTACGTATGTACATACGTACACACACACACACACAGACATCTTTCTAAAAATAGTGTAAAAATAGTGTAGTGACCTTGAAACATACACATTTTTTCTCCATTTTGATTTCGATTTTCGAACCCATTACAATAACTTCCAATGGGAAGTTAAAAAGAAAACACTGTCGTTTTATTATAATGTCAAAAACTGTTAGTTAACAATTACAAAAACGTGTTATTTAATAACTCAACATTAATTTTGGCAGTTCACGGATACCTACAGATCACTTGTTTTCTTGAAAAAACAATGTTAACAAACTAACGTCCAATGATACTTTATATCAAACCTCATCTGATGTCGCTAGTTTCTAATTCACTATTTTCGCTCACTGCTAAACCCCCATGAGGAATATCGTGACAATTCTGATTGAAGATAAAGACCCAGCCTATACGGTATAGATTTGCAAAGTTTTATTAAAATTTGTTCAGTGATTTTTGCGTGATGTATTGACAACACGTACACCAGTTATTATTTTATTATAATTTATAGGTATGAATAGATGTGTAGCATAGAAAAACGATTTATCAAAAGAATAATGATAAAGGTAAGTCAACTGTACTGTAAAACCTCTCCAATGAAAATTTTATATAAATTATTATTAGATAATTATGTCGCTTTATTATACTTACATAAAAGCTTAGACCCAGTTTGCGAGTGTTCTGATTTTGAGACCTTTTTTAACCCCCCCCCCCCCCTTGGCTTCAAAGATTTAATCCCATGTGCCAGACACAAAATGATAAGGATTAAACAAACAAGGATTAAAGGAACCAACACCTTTTCTCGCCACAGGCCCTCGTAACATTAGGAACCCAAGACAAACACAGGACTCAGACATTGGAAAAACACACAAAAATACACAAAATGACTATTATTAGTAGGCTTCATATAGTAATACTATGTCTGGCACAAAATTCATTTAAAATTTCATATATCTCGAAGTTAACCGAACTTAGGATGTGACTTAAATTGAGAGGGAAGAAAAATTCTTTCTCTCGTAGACGTTGTCATAATTGTTCTGGTGCATAATTTTGGCAGGATAGAATTATATGATTTAAATCTGCAACAGAGAAATTATCGCAACTACAGATTGGGGAATTTACTACACCTATTCTAAATAAATGGGACTGGAAACAACTATGATTAAATCTCATACGAATTATCTGGGTGATGTTTTTTCTTGGTTTGTTATATTTTTTAAACCATGGTTGATTTTTGATTATCGGTTATATGTTAAACAGGATTTTCCTTTTCCCCTGTTACTTTCTGTCCAAAATCTCTGCCGTTCGGTTTGATTTGAGACCCCTAGATATCCATATTCCGGAACTAAATAACCTAAGCTAACTCTGAATGATCTGATTGCTTTGTATGAAGGCGTAGAATTGTTCAGGGAGATAGATTAGCGATATAGATGTGAGTGCGCTGCTTTAGTGGCTGTCCTACCGTTACTCGGGTATCAAACGGCTTAAAGGAGGTTTAACATGAATGGTATTGGTATCCCATACTAGGTTGGCACCGGCATAACAGGCTTTTTGTAGGCCTATGTGTATTTTTTCCTACTCAACAGCCTCCATCCACGTTATAAGCATCAGATGGTACTCATTACGTTACCCACCATCGTACCACGGCATCGTTGGGCAGATATGACATAACTGTATTTTCTTATAGACACAGTTGATAATTAGTGATAATTACACGTCGATTGTCTTAAGACAGATCTGAAGCGTCAAAAGTGGAAAATCTTATTTAAACATATTTTTTGTAAGAACGTTTAAGCGTTGAAATTAACTTTATTAAATGATGTTTTTATATCATAAAATCTAAATATGCATTATTATAACCTCTACGTACTAGCATTGCCTATGGAAAATGTAGTTAGATAGCCTCACGGCCCGTGATATTAGTACAGAGTTCACTAGTTAGTTATTACGTTCGTTTAGGTGTGTGTGTTTGTGACAAACGACATCAAGATGGGGTATTCGATCAATCAAAATGGACCCTGACTGCAGGGCCTAGTCGCTTGTTGTATACCTCGCCGTGAGACGCACTGTATAAGGAAGATGCAGTGTTATGACTTATGAATCGTCGGCTAACTGATAAGATTCCATAAGCATTAAGCAAAGGTAATATTTACGCATGCGTAAGTATGCGAGAGTTGCCTGGTGAAGAAATACATCAAGTTCATATTATATGAGCGCTAAAACAACATTATTTATTGCTCAGACATTTTATGTACACGCGCGAAATGTTTTAACAACGCCAAAGCTATGACCCTGTCGGAGTACAGCTGTTTGAAGAACTGCAAACAGTCGACGCATTTCGTCTCGATACTGCGCCATTTTTGGAGACGTTTAACTAAAACAAAAGTTGGCAGGTTTTCAATAAACGTCCAAGTTCGTGTCGAGCCACGTAAAGAGAAGGGTTCCGTACTATGTAAGTTATGCTAAACCTACAATTTTTATAAAATATATAAAATAAGATACATTCATAATCTACTCAAACAAGCCTTTTCAACGATACCCCGCAAGAAAGTACAACTCATTTTTTTCCCTTTTGCATTTATGGGCTTTTTTTTTCTGTTTTTAGTATTTGTTTATTAACTAGAGGATATGAGTGACATTTGACGTGAATTACAGCTTTATAGGTAATGACGTTGTTAAGATAGACCTGGTAACAAAATAGGTCTAAAAATTGCAACTTTGTCGGTCTCGCAAGCCTGCAATTTTGATAAAATAAATAAAACTAGAACCCATTCATAATTTACTCAAAAGACCCTTTTTGACGATACCACACAAGAATAGGTACAAAAATAAATTTATTTTGACCCCCGTTTGCATGTAGTATGACAGGCGGGCACCCCTTTAAATAAACCTTTTTAATATTTTGTTACCCTCTCCATCTTCGGGCCGCGGTAATACATATTATGTGTGTATTTTAAGTCCCTATCTCATTTCGTTTAGAAGTTAGAGACCACTGACCAGTGACCGGCAGACGGACGGACAGACATTGTTGGTACAACAATAGGGTTTCTTTCTGGTACGGAACCCTAAAAATGATAAATGTTCGGTTTCTGATATGACTTTCAACGAATAAATTAGTTACCATTTCGATGTTATTTTATTCAGTTTATAAGTCTCTCTATAACAATGTAATTATATACGTTGTGCTTAAAAATAACACCAACAAATTTTTATTTATTGAAGAAGGTACCGAAATAAGTAACTTTAGTGCGTAAGCATCCATCCATCAGTGCAACATTTTGGCGCTATAGTGTATGCATAGTATGACGTATTTGTAAGATATTTTGTTTGAAAAATAAAATTCCCGATTTTCAGTTGTTTTTTCGGGACAAATTTGTTATGGAATCATTGATTTTGATATTTCGCCATAACTTTGTTGTTTACAAAAATTTCAAAAAACATCATAACGATAAACTTTTAGTAGAATCAAGTGGCATAGTATATAATTCTTAAAATTTGCGGTATTTTTGGACCAAGTTTGAATTCTATTTAGCTAATAGGATATGTATAGTTCCGCACATAAAATCTGCGTTGGCAAGATCGGTATAAAAGGAATGTCTCTTTTTATTTGGAATGGATTATATTAATTATTCTGGTCACATGATCAGGATCCCGTCAACTTTTTTTCAAAATGGGTGCCAACATTTTATTTTTATTTTCTCAAAAACGGTTGACTTTAGGACAGAAATTGTTGTTACAAAAAATGTTTAGAACAACATTTTGAGCAAGTTTTGCAATAACAATTTATGCCTTAAAGCTATCCGTTTGCAGTTTTATTGATTAGGGGATTAGGACATTATCTACAGATTTTACAAAACTTATTTTTAAACATTTTTTCTAACTACAATTTTTCCCCTGCAGTTTTTGAGAAAATTAGAAGCGTTGACTGAAATACAGCTCACAGCTATTTTAAAAAAAATATGACGAGATTAAGACATGTGAGCAAGCTAGAAATAGTCAATTGTCAGTTTAGAATACATACCCTATAAATTATACATACCCTATAAGTAATGATGTGAAGCTGCTAATGCTGTTATCTTTGTTTTTATAAGCGCGTTCCAAATGTGTTGGTATTTTAGAATTCAAATGTTCTATAATACATTCTATGCACCAGTATTTCTAGGTGCAGACATAATTCGTTTGCTGTAATTCTGTATGTTTTAAATTGTCTAATAATTAATAACAAAAAATACATATTTTCAAGCAAGAATGAATAATTAAGTAATAGTATATTCTTAAAATATGAACATAGCATAACACTATTAAGATATTACTCCAGTAATTTTAGATATTAAAATGGCCCACCTGCAGAAAAATTCCCAGTTAGCTGATTTTTTTTTATTTACCTTCGTTATGGTGTTTTAAAAAACGTGTAAAAAGTCCCCATCGATATCGTGCCGGCGTTGCCAGATATTCGAGGTTCAAGTTCACGATAGACGGTTTTTTACGAATTTCTCGGTTCCGTTCCATTTTTTTGTAAAAAATGGTTATTATCAATCTTGTAGAGGACGAAATTATCTACAACTTTTGTAGAAACATTTTTCGTCTACGATTTATAGTTTTTCTTATTAAAGTACCCGCGGCTTCCTCCCCCTCGATTTTACATAACGGGATTATGCTGCTTCCCGAGGGCCTAACATAATGATTTTTACCATTATTTTAAGTTGAACTTAAAGCTAACGATTAATTATAATTTTATCGAAATTAATGCAGTAGTTCTCTACTTATAAGCAACCAAACATACAAATCGACAGCGCTCAAACAGACAGACAGACAAACAATTTTTTTTCGAAAATACGATATTTATACTTGATATTAATTATAAAAACCATTCGTAAAGTAATTTTGTAAAAAAAATGCACAAGGGTTGAGAGAGTGCGGATTAAGTACGAGTATGCATTTGCATACCGTATAACGCACTCTAGTAATAGTAGCCACATTTTTAATTTTTTTTACAAAAGTCCTTTACGAATAGTCTTTATAACAATTATAATGAGTATTCGTAAAAGAATTTTGAAAAAAAATTAAAAGTATGGCTACTCCGAGCTATTCTTAGTAGAGTGCGTTATACGGTATGCAAATGCATACTCGTACTTAATCCGCACTCTCTCAACCCTTGTAATTTTTTTTACAAAATTACTTTACGAATGGTCTTTATAATTGATGTTAAGTATAAATATCGTATTTTCGAAAAAAATTGTCTGTCTGTCTGTCTGTTTGAGCGCTGTCGATTTGTATGTTTGGTTGCTTATAAGTAGAGAACTACTGCATTAATTTCGATAAAATTATAATTAATCGTTAGCTTTAAGTTCAACTTAAAATAAATCTACAAATAATTTTGTTAGGTCCTCGGGAAGCAGCATAATCCCGTTATGTAAAATCGAGGGGGAGGAAGCCGCGGGTGCTTTAATAAGAAAAACTATAAATCATAGACAAAAAATGTTTATACAAAAGTTGTAGATAATTTCGTCCTCTACAAGATTAGTAATAGCCATTTTTTACAAAAAATAGAACTGAACCGAGAAATTCGCTAAAAACCGTCTATCGTGAACTTGAACCTCGAATATCTGGCAACGCCGGCACGATATCGATGGGGGCTTTTTACACGTTTGTTAAAACACCATAACGAAGGTAAATAAAAAAAAATCAGCTAACTGGGAATTTTTCTGCAGTAGAAATCTAAAATTACTGGACTATATAATCATTTTGTCTGTCTAAATTGTTATAAATTTTTAGTACAGTTAATTTCCTGATAGTAGGTAGCTTACTAAAATGTATTTACGAGTATATGCAATTTGGTGGAAAGTGGAAATTCCTTCGGCTGCAACAATAGTTATTTATTGAAAATGTACACATTCAAAGAATAATCTAAATTAATTAATTTTCTTTTCTGACATTTCATTTGTCTAAAATTGTCGTTACCTGAGGATGAATTTGTTGTATAATATTGAAACATTGAAACAATAAAATTATATTTATTAACCAATCTTTGCGTAAAGGTTTGTGTACATTAATTACCGTAAGGTTGTTATCCGTCTTTTTTTCTCCGGACACAGTGCTCTGTTTTAAGGCGTCTGGGGACGTCCGGGGGATTTTTAGAATGTGTTTGGGGTTTAAGGAAATTCCTGAATTCACATTTAGGTATTATTGTTATAACGAATGTTTCTGTAGTCTATACTCTATTCTCATTTTTGTAGGCGTCTGGGTTATAATTACTGCACGGAACGAATGAATGTAGAAATTTCTGTAACATGTGTAAATCTCCTGTGTCTCCATGAATCTATTAAAGCGGGATGGAACTATTGTTGTGAATACACTGAACATTAAAAATAACCGCCCGACACCAAAACACTAACGTTTATTTTACTCGAGAGTCGAGACACGGTAGAACCATTTTAGACATCATCAAGTCTGAGATCCATCTCCTGATGATTCTAAGATGATTCATATACTTTGGCGGGCTTGTTGGAGGAAAAGATAAGGCAGAAGAACAACACTGGCGGCTTTTTGTACCGCGAGGTGGAGATTGTGCGCATAAAATTCTTAGATTTCATGTGCACGATCCCACCTCGCACTATAAAAGTTCTGTTTAACATCCGTTATAAAGATGCGGAAGAAGAAGCGAAAACGTAAGTCAAAAATGCTCCGGAGAAGCAGAAGCGGAGGTCTGTTAGATCACTAGTACATACCTATATACCTTTAAACTGACCAAACAATGGACTTATTATCAAAACACTGGTATGATTGGCAGGAACTTGCTCTGCGAATTAAGTTTTACACTTGTGATATTGATAATTACAATCTCATTAGATAACAAAGTAACTTAGAATACTAAGCCTACATGTGGTTTATGTTCTTATTGGTTGCATTGTGGTCAGACGTTTTTGACGTTAACTGTTTATCATCTCTGGAGGTCTGCGCCAGCACTGCGTCCAAACCTGTCAATTTAATTTATATAACAACTGTACCTACCACCCTGTACATACACTCTGGTCACTGAATCGAAATTACTCATTATAAGGCAAACGCTAGTGAACCGTTTGCTAAATATTTGGAACTAGTTAACATTTAAGTTGATTTGTTCGCGAGTGGTTCATACAAACAATTCGCTATGAGTAGTAAGCGAGTACAAAGTATGAACATGCTGTCTATACATGGTGTCACAGAATAACTATTCCTAATTTTCAGAAATGATAGAGGACATTTAAATAAATGTCTTTTATTAATAAACTATATTATACTATATTATATTATACGTAGTATAAAATGAAGTCGCTTTCCGCGTCTGTCTGTTTAACCGCTAACTCCTCCTAAACCACGCAACGGATTTTGATGCGGTTCTACCATCAATTAGATAATTTTTCACAGATGGTTTATTTATATAGTGAACGAGCGAAGTAGTGTATTGCATCCGGGCTTTCTTAACACCCGGCGAAGCCGGACGGGGCCGCTATGTTATATAAATGGAAAACTTGGGGGATTTGAAGCACAGGTTAGAATTGAGATTGGGTCCTGAAATTTTGGCTGTATTTTTTTTTAAATTTATTTAGAAACATTTTAGGTCATAGGAGCATTTATATTTGGAAATGAGCATTTTAACGACCACCTATGTCCAGTTTATTAATTTATCTCGTCAGGTTGAATAAAGTATAGGTAGATACCTGTAGGTATAGCCCATGCAATGTTTATGTGTCGGTTCGTCTGTATCAGCATGCGAGACTCGCCATGACATAAATCGTGTGCCAGAGTTAAAAAGCTCTTTAGCATTTTATAGTATGTACTTGCATTTTACTGCATGCTAGATTTTAATTATAAACTGTATGTTTTGCTCAAATGTCAAACAACGTGTCCATTCAGAAATGTAACATAACACATGATGTTAGATGAGCATTAATATAAATAGGGTAAATGCGGGAGAGATGCCGCACGTTTCGAAAAAATATCATAATTTTGTAAATATTGTATTTTATGATTTTATATTTTAACACAGCCTAATACATTCATTTAGCCTTAATTATACACAAAAACAAAATAAAAATTCTGATAAAAATCATACTAAAATAAAAATAATAAAAAACATTGCAAAGCGGCGTCTCTCCTTCACCCTTAGGTGAGACGCCGCAGTGCCGCACCGAAAAAGGATAGATGCCGCAGTCCCTTTTATGCTGCTTTCCAAATTATTTTTCGTAATTCGTCCCTGGAACATGCATTGCACTTGTCTTGATACATTGTGCAAAACTCATGAAGCCATTCTAAGCATTTAATTAAGGCATTCCAACCAATCATCTTTTCTTGTGGTTTTGTGATAATCAAAGCATTCAACGCAAAAATATTTTTTTTCTTTTGTGTATTTATTATTTTGGCAATGCTGCTCCACACATGTAGACTGCTGGTTTTATTTGAGCATGACATGTCAACTTTACTGCAGGGCATCTATCCCAAATCATAGTGCGGCAACTATCCTTTTTGTTGGGAGAGACGCCGCATGCAAGGGCGGTGGAGTACAAATGTCAAGTTAGGTTATGTTGATTTTAAACGTGTTCACAAGACCCTAAAAGTGCCTCTGAAACCATGAAATGCTGCGAAAATTTCACCCCAGCATTTTTACAGATGTATATAAAACCACTAACAAAATTTCATCACAAAAATTTAGAGACACCTACGAAAAACTTTAACTTAAATACGTACAAAATCATATTCAACACATGCGACGTATGTGTCAAGATAAGATGAACGAACATGCGTACTTGTAGCACGATCCATTGGTAAATAGGTAAGTTAATAGCCATGCGGAGTCTCTCCTACCGCGGCATCTCTCCCGCATTTACCCTACTTTTTAAGGGGTTGAAAAAAGCTGAGTTCGTAGGGATACCGTTGCTTATATAGCGTTTCCATGACTTGTCTATTATGTACTCTCAGTTCTGTTTTTGGAAACTCCAGAGTGGTAAAATCACGAAAAAAAACTGTAGGTAATAATAGTGTTTCATTTTAATTCAGTAATATTTCATGGAAATATAGGTAATAAAATTTCACGAAAATATGGGAGTGGCAATATTGAGCTATAAAATGTTGGCTCTGTGCTTTTAATTACCTACGTCTAGGCAATTTTTTTTAATCACTTACTGAGCAGCCTATGTAACATAAAAATATGGACACTCTGTATGCATGCGCGAACGTTTACCAATCTGCATAATATGTATAGGTTTGATTTATTGTAGGGTGGAGAAATAGAGATATTATATTATTAGTAGCTCATAAAACTGCTGTACATTTAGTTACGCTTATGAATTTTCAATTTATTTTAGTTTTTTATTTTTTCAATTTTAACAGTGACAAAATTTGCATGATGTAGGTATAATAAACACGCCTAAAACACATAAGTTTAGATTATAATTTTCTTTTACTCGGCACTATACTATAAAAAATGTTAACTACGTTAACATGTAGCATTTTTATAATTTTTAGATAACAAAATATCTTAGTATTGAATCGTTGAAACGTTTTAATTATAATATTATATCATGAGTTTTTTTAGAAATCCCCATGTAGATGTTCTAATTATTGGAAAACTGAAAATATTTTTTTAAACTGAACCGACTTTAAAAAGGAAATAGAATAGGATAACATATAGGTAATGTTTGTCTTCATTTTACAATTACCTTTCCTACCTACATTCAGTTAGAAATTGGCGCAACTATTTCTCAATTATAATCATTTGTATCCTTTAACGAGAACGTGTTACGACGTACAGGGCAATGACCGAAAAATTAGTGTTTTTCGCCCGTTTTCGGATTCTGAAATTTATAACCGAATTATGATGACAAAATATCGCAGAAACACATGATTGGTTTTAGAAATACAAGGGTCAAAGTGGACACCATTCAGTAAGCATGACTATTAGATTTTTACTGCTCTAGCCACTAATGTTCATATGCTGCATTTGATTCATTCAAAAGATCTATACTAATATGTAAAATCATATGATGGTGCATGTTCGCTCACAATAAGCTTAAAAATTAATCACCGACCCAAAAAATCCTTACATACTATCAAAGACGTTTGTTTAGCATGAAAATTAGGGCAGTAGCAATCTAAAAGCCATACTGGTACTTGCTGAATGGAGGGTGATCATTTTGATCGCCTGTTTTTCTAAAACTAATCATATACGCAACTTAAAATTTTGATTATAATCATCTCATCGTATCAAATCGTTTGACACAGATGAAATTCGGTTTTAAATTCAAGGGTCCGAAAACGGGCATTTTTTCAGTCGTTCTTGTCATTTCGGGAAGAGTTTACTCTGTACAGTGTACATTCGTATCGACTATCGATGGATTTTTCTTGAAACATTCGCCCAAATGGAGAATATGTAGCAGTAACGATGACAACGAATACAAGGGAGAACGATAAACTATATAATAATCATTAATTTCACTTCGGAAAAAAACTTGGTAGGTAACATACTTTCTGATTAGAAATTTCTCGAGGCTCTGAAAAACGGCGGCGTTTAAATGCCGTATATGGCAGCAAATGTGTATTTCTCTTTTCTTGTAAAATCGATAAAAAAACGATAAAAAATATTATCTTATAGTAATTGCTTTTCAATTCGCTAGGACTTGTTCACTCAGTTTGAGATCACTTTGCGTTTTATGAAGGTTTCCTCGGTTGAATAAAAGTTAAACATGTGGATGACATCGAATGTGACTTCATAAACTTCACTACAAAAAAACCAACTACCTTATAAAATAACTGCTTCGTAGAAAAGCTCATTTGAGAAGGTAACCGATATAGCATCATGCTTTGGATCTTTTTATGTCTTATTACGATGACGTATCGAGGTCTAGGGTTCAAACTCTTAGATGTGTGTTTGTGTGTGTGTAGAACAGAGGAGCTACCGACCGACCGACAGACAGACAGATAGTAGATGTAGTGACTTCAATCAACAGTCGCGTAGAATAGAGCTTCATTAGTAGCTATTCAACACTTCATACCGCACCACTCTATTTTATGTGTACATGTCTGTAGTCAGAACTTACCTATTGCATTGCAGATAAACGACTCGTACCAACTGAGGCTGTGCCTCAGATAAATTTACAGAGTGTCTGTCAAATAGAATATTATGGAGTATTTCATTTAGTATCAAGTAATCGCCCGAATTAAATTTAAAATTGTTAAATTTGGCGGCTGATATATCCAATTTTATTAAACAAAAATTCAGCCTCACATATTTTTTTTTAACCAAAACGCCTGCAGAATTAACACTTCGCACAATAAGTATGGGGCAGGAAAAAATGTCCATATTAGTATTAGTTCAGACATTTAGGTATAAAAAATTTATGTGAAGCTGAGTTTTTGCTTGATGATCACAAAACGAATTAAAATTCTCGGAAATTCTCATATTGGCGTTCTGGATTTCTAGGTTTTAGTTCGACCACCTAAATGAAAAACCCAAAAATATCGTATAAATTTTTTTCTCAATGTAATTTGTTTCACCAAGTAGTCTTTTTTATATATCTGACTGATGACAAACTGTCATTTTTGGGCAACTGAAGATATACGCTATTTAGTGGGGTGAAAAACTACTCCCAAAAGCGTATTTTTGCAAAAATCTAAAGAACTATCTTTTTTATGACAAAAATGGTCATTATTTATCTTAAAGCTGGTAAAATTTTGAACAGAATGCCGTATTTAAGAATAAAATATCTTCAATAGATACTGAACGTGAGCTCGAAAAAATCAGCTCGCGACGTCGCCTTAGGTACCAATGGCGATAACATAATGTATTTTTTTACCGCTGTATTTATTATGTTCTAAGTATATCGAATTTTAACTTGAAAGCATATATTTTTATAAAGAAAAGAACGCTCTAAATCTTTTTATCCCGTACTGATATCTTTAAAAATCAAAAAAAGTTATAGGCAGTCAAAGTTGAAATCATCATAGAGTTTTACATGTTTTTTTTACATGTGCAACAAGTACCTTCCATACCGAATAAAAAAAATCCGTCTAGGATTCCATCATAGGAAATTTAATGCCTTAAACGATTTTTTTTGTCCTATCTCGATAACTTGAGAAATTTTTAAGTTATAAGCATTTAAAAAAACAAAAGGATATAATTTTTTTCTTCTATTTGGCAATTTTTCATCAAATTTACCGTGAACAAAATGAACTTAAATGCTTATAACTTAAAAATTTCTCAAGTTATCGAGATAGAATAAAAAACATCGTTTAGAACATTAAATTTCCTATGGAATCCTAGATGGATTTTTTTTTTGGTTTAGTAGGTACTTGTTACACGTGTAAAAAACATGTAAAACTTTATGATGATTTCAAATTTGACTGCCTATAACTTTTAATTTTTAAAGATATCGGTACGGGAAAAAAAGCATGATGTCCTTTTCTTAATGTGTTTTCAATTATACAGCGGTAAAAATATTACGTTTTCGCCATTGGCATCCAAGGCGACACCGTGAGGTGATTTTTTCACGCAGTCACGTTTTGTAACTACTGAAGATATTTTTTTTAAATACGGCAATCTGTTCAAAATTTTATCGGCTTTAAGATTAATAATGACCTTCTTTTGTCATAAAATAGACAGTTCTCTAGATTTTTGCAAATATACACTTTTGAGGATAGTTTCATTCCACTAAATAGCGTGTATCTTCAGTTGTCCAGAGATGACAGTGTGTCATCATGCATTTTCTTGTAGTTAATCATATTCTAAAACATATTCATTAATCAAAAAAACTTATTACAACATTAATTTAAATTTGGCGGCCGGACTATTTTAGTTTTGGAATTTTAGACAAAATTTTACCAAACCCAAAAATAAATACTTGCATATTTTCTCATCTCCATCTGGCAACATTGACTTTAGGAAATATTTCTAAATAATAAATTTGTGTCGTTGCTAGTATCATAATTAAATATCGTAAATGGTGATTCCATAAAACAGTAAACGACCCTTTCTATGAACCGCTACTGGTTATTAACATATGATAGCCGCACATGTGTTTATAAACAAGACGGAATCTGTCACTGATGATATGCGAGACGTTACAAGTAACACGTTTCTGATTTGAGATCTAAAGTATCTAAATCGTCACGTGAGAATTAAGATTCCTTTGTTACTTTGTGGAATAATTAACGTGCGTACATGACTCAGCAAAATAAAGATCTGTTATCAACTAAAATAGAATAATGCATAAGAAGACGAAGCTTACAAATTGTTTAATCATTATCGGGTAAACTTTTGTTATATCTTTTTGGATATTATAATTAATTTTCTTAAGCATTGACTAAAAACTATAGTATAATTTCTGGAATAATAGCCAAAAGTGAATTTCTGTAAAGTTAACTTGGGGGTATAAACGCTATTTTAACAACGATTGAAATTTGACTTTTCCAAACGTAAGAAAAAAATCACAAATTTGACAATAAATCAAATATAATATTTTTTAAACGCAGCTTTTGGTGCAAACGGTCAATAAAGAGTCTCGTGTCATGTATTGATGCACAAAATCGGTCTTTTAGGTACTTTTTGCAAGAACAAGACCAGAGCTGGGAAAAACACCGAATCTAAGTGCGTAAAGCGATGGTATTTAGATGTTACATGATGTAAATACCTAGTTATTAAAAGCCATTAATTTTTGATTATTTAAAAAATCTACTGAATATATGCAAATAGGTAAGTCATAAATTATTATTATAAAATGTGTAAAATGCAAGATTGCCAGGGTCTTGCATGCAAGACTAAGATTAAGGTGGTCTTGATCTTGCCTTTGCTCATAACTAGTGTAATGTAGAATATGATCAGTTAATCATTTCGATGCTTGCCTAATTAATGCGATCTTTTGGTAACCTATACTTTGTTACTATATACTATATAACTACTAATTAATACTAAATATTATAACACTGAATCACAAAGAAAATATAAATTATAATGCATTCAGTCTGTTTTCAAGTCAGCACTAGGTAACACATTTTAGTCTTTAAATACGCGTGAAATGATTGACAGGCCCATTTCTACATCGTACGTACTCCAGAAGTTGTTGGCCTTATAAGAATTCTAAAATCTAAATTAATGAGTATATGTTTTTAACGTATTCATTTTCTATTCTAAGCAGTAGAGCAGTACTTAATATATGCAGAAAAAAAATAGAACGCCCACGTATTTTCTAACAACTTCATTTATATTAAAGGGCGTCACATGTTTTGTCAAAATAATATTAATGATGCATATTTTTCTGCTATAATTAGGTAGCTTTTGGTATATTGTGTACCGAACATATATGTGACCTCCATAATTTATACGAGTTACAGTCAAATGAAAAAAAAATGTTTACATCCAAAATAGCCCAGATTTAAGAACAAATTAACATTATAGTTCGATATTTGCCAGATTTAAGGATAACCTAAAAACACGTATTTTTGGGAAAATATCTTTACATTGATTTTCGGATTGGCCGACATTTTGGTTAAAAGGTTACAAGAAACGGTTTTATGCTTCTTATAAGCACCTAGTTAAAGTGTAAATTTAGGGATGTTATAGACAGACCTTTAAAGTCATTCACAAAAATAAGAAACCTGAAATTTTCACTCCCACTGGGCATGAATCGCGACGAGTTTACAGTGAAATTAACTCTAATAGCAGAAGCACAATTAATTTACATTTAATTATACCTATAAATTAATTTGAAAAGTGGTATATCGAATTCTAATGAATAAAAAGTAATTTGATCTCGATTTTTTTCTTTCCAAATTAATAACATAAACATTCTAAATTTTTGGAGCATCGAAAATTTTTTTAAAGAAGGGAATTTTTCTTCTTATAAATCATCAAACCTGTGTTAGCCGAATTTTTTCAATGTTGATTGTAATACGTATTCTCTACAATATTCGTAATATAATTTTATAAACCTCCAGGGTTGTCAACTTTAAGGCAAAATCGTAAAATCTAGAGAATTTATTATTCAGTTTAGCAGATTTTTTTTTTTTAATTTAGGTACATAATATAATATATATTTTTTGATTATTTCTATACATAATAGATATTTTTTTGAATTTTTTTTTGTTGGTATTTAATTTGACTTAAAAACGGGATAGTTTATGCCGTTTATGTTAAGTGACAAATTAAACCCCTACGTTCTTATAAGCTACAATTTTTTTGACGTAAAACAACGTCTTTCGCGGCGGTATATAGGAGAGGGGGGGATAAAATGATGCGAGACGAAAAATGCGTCACAAAAAATACGTTGAAAATTTCGCAGTTATATCAAATTTTGTTCACTTTTAACAATTTAACAAGTTTTGACTGCGCCACCTTTCGCCAATACTTGGGGGACCCGCGGTCCCCTTTATTGGGCCTTCGGCCCTCTGAGGAAGCTTCACTTCCTATTCTGGAGCTTTCGGCTCCAATCTGTTCTTGTGGTGTAGTTGGAAGTTGTGCTACATAATTTCTGTGTTGCGTAACTGAACGTTTTGTTTCGAAGACCTTTGGCCCTCGCCTCGGAGTAAGCTTGGCTTCCAATCGTGGAGCCTTCGGCTCCAAGCTGTCCGTATGGTGTAGTTAGAAATTGAGCTATATAATTTGTGTGTTGCGTAACTGAAGGTTTCGTTTCGAAGGCCTTCGGCTCACGGGGGAAGCTTCACTTTCTATCGTGGAGCCTTCGCCACTCCAATCTGTCCGTGTGATGTAGTTGGAAGTTGTGCTACATAATTTGTGTGTTGCGTAACTGAAGGGTTCGTTTTGAGAGCCTTCGGTCCTCCGATTTATGCTATTGCTGCCGCAATTTCACTCGAAATAATTTGAAAAAAATGAAGCGTTTGATATTTGCGAATTTTTAACATTACTGAGCTGGCAACATTGGATGCTGCTTGGCTATTATACTCACGGACATAGTACATGGCCTGTGCTATATGAGCCGACTAAATTGATGGCCGCTGTTTGTAATACAAATATGGATTTATTATTTTTCGTACAAGAGTCTTGTTTTTTCGCTAGCGCTGTAATTAATTATTTTATAAACTGCAGGCGTGAATTATGATTTTGCATTATTTTTCATAAGTAATGCTTAATGCTTACCTACGTAATATAGAGATATATTTTTAATAATTTAAATTTTCAGATTGTTGTTTGTTTTCCATAACACAGATCCCTAATGCACTTGAAGAATATTTATTTAGAAAAAGAAAAAAATGTTCCAAATATATTACGACAAAATATTTTTTCATTCACGAACTACTTTTACCCATCATTAGGCCATTATTTTGAAAAATTAAAATATGCAACAAGAGATAATATTACGCTAATAAAGATCTGTAAACCGCGCTCGACTAACGAAACTCGTCCTACCCTCCGTAAATCTCCGACTATGCTGACAAAATTCAGCACTTCCTATTATTAAAATATTTTGTCATCATGTTTTTTTTATTATTATTGTAGTTTTTATTTCTCATAAAACAGAGATTTGTGATATTTGAATGTATTTCAATTTGTAGGAGAATTCCTTCATAGCACAGGATCAAAATAAAGCAATAGGGACATTGTGTTAAATTTGCATTTATTCTACTATGACTTTTCGAAGTAATTGTTAGTCAACCTTTCAGTGGTAAAGATCATACGTAATAATTTTAAGTTCCACAATAGCATTAGATACTCCGAAGATGACAAAAAGTTTGTGGAAACGTCCGTAGAATAAATGCAAATTTAGCACAATAGGATTGCTTTATTTTGATACGTTGTGCTATAAAGAAATTCTCCTGTACTAATTAAAATTATTATTGTTATTATAAATAATTAAAACTATATGCGTCTAGATAAAATTTAGGTAAGTAAAATGTAACCTTACAAAAAGTATTGATATCCCATTATAAACAAATTGAATAAAAGGGGCAAAATTTGGTACAAAGAACAGCTTCGCCGGAAAAAGAATTGAGATCTAAATAGGTGCCAAGTTTTCAGTTGGCAAGTTTCCATGTTTTATATTATTACTAGTATCGCCTGTGGTCGAAATTCGACCAATTGTGTCTGTAAAGTAACGAAATTCGACTTATTTTTCACATATTTATTTGGAAGTAATGTGTATGCAAATTCTTAATTCTTACCTTGACGTTATAAGGAAAAGAGTGGCAAACTTCAAGGAGGAAGCACATGGGAATTATTGACAAAAATTTAGTAAACATATAAAATTCCTTAAAAGTAAATAATTCAATGGTAGAATAATATAATAAATAAATAAAGATAAATGATAATTCCATTTCAAAGAAATAAATAGTTATGAAGTGGATTTAACTATTCAAAACTACAATACCTATAACTTACATTTTTCGTAAATACTGTTTCTTCATTCGCTAAATGACCTTGTTTGCTGTGCGTTCAGAAATACAAAATAAAGGCGACGCCGCGAGATGATTTTTAACGATTAAAAATATTTTATTTTAAAGACGCCATTTTGTTCAAAATGATATCAACTTTCAAATTGTAATGACCTTATTTGTCCTAAAAGTAACTGTTTTCGAGCTATTTCCAAATAACTGTTCTTTATAGACACTTTGTGACCCCCTGAAAATTTATGCAGCGCACCCCTTTGAGAAAGAAAAAATAGTTAAGATCGTGTTCCTTGACTATCAACCTACAAATTAATGTGGTAACAGCACTATTAGACATAAAAAAATAACTTTCGTTTATTTCAATATTATTTCAAACAACTCAGTGGAAATAATTTCTTCCTTATATTATATTTTATATTATTAATTACGTTAATATTTTACTTCGTAATTTACTAATTATTTTGGATAACTTACTGAAAAGCAAACTGTATTAAAAAAACATACGGGTGAGTTTGACCACCCGTATCAGTCGTTTTTTTCGAAAACGGTTAGTCGTAGAGAGTTGTGTCAAAAATTTATATTATAAAAGCCCTAATAAAGAATCGAATGGTGATAATTTTTTTCCGGGAAAGTCGGGTTTCCTATTAGTTTGCTCCAGAATGTCCAGAACTCCGGAATTATAAATAGCACGATATGTCGAAAGTGGTATTGTTGAAAAGATCTTTAAAAAATAAATAAGTTTTGTAGGGATTTTTTTTTATTACTGCCATCCCTGTTAAGTAATATTTGTTTGAAATTACTAACTTAAAATATCATAATAACGAACTTTTTAATAGTCCGCATTTAAAATCTAGTTACCTATCTGTCGATCATTAAACACTGAAGAAGTACACTCACAATATAACCAGAATAGCTCAGTAGTATGTAGTAAAGAGTAAATGGAAGACAGTTTGAACACTTGTGACAATGTCTAAGGTTGCTAGATTTTGAATGCCGACTTCGTTCGTTATTATGAAATTTAAATTTAATAATTTCAAATGAATGGTACTTAACAGAGCTGGCAGTAATTAAATAATTTTTCCTACAAAACTTGCCTATTTTTTAAAGAGCTTTTTAACAGCAACATTTTCAACCTCTATCGTGCTATCTAAAATTCCGGAGCTCTGAACATATAATAATTTATATTTATACTTATAGAAATTTACAGGGGTGGCAGTAATAAAAAAAATGTTCCTACAAAACTTGCTTATTTTCAACAATATCACTTTCGACCTATCGTGCTATTTATAATTCCGGAGTTCTGGACATCCTGGAGCAAACTAATAAGGAAGCCGGCCTTTCCGGAAAAAAAATTATAACGATTCGATTCTTTATTAGGGCTTTTAAGATACAAATTTTTAACACAACTCTCTACGACTAACCGTTTTTGAAAAAAACGACTGATACGGGTGGTCGAACTCACCCTGTATATTCAAAACTGACTTTAAAATTCGTGACTTTTTTATTGCCAACGCTGATGCAAAGTTTAGAAGGTTGGCTGGCAGCTAACATCAGGTGTATATGTATCTAAAATATCGAACTATTCTAACAATGCGTGGAGCAACACATTATTAAGCATCTCCTCTGTCACTAATAGGCATTTTCACCCTTTGGTGTTAATGCATGTCTTTATCACACGTGAAAACAGCTGAATCATTTCGCGGTACCGTCAAACGTTCAGCGCGGTCACCGCTTCACGGCACATGTGTATGCGTATACAGTATGTGCGACAAAACAGTACCCTGTCCTTGTGTTGCGGTTTCAATTACCTGGACTCTATATATTGTTACACTGTACATACTATATTTTTGCATTTTTCGATGTCTATACCAGTCAATTGGAGTAAAGCGATGATTCCGAGGTAAAAAGTGGATCATTGTTTTTTTTGAGTTAGTTATATATTATACGTCTTACATGATATATTATTATGTAATATTGTTGACTGAAACTGTAATCAATAAAAAACAGAAAAAGTCGAGAAAGTGCATCGGATTTCGAATACCAGTTTTGTTTTGAAGTCCTGGAGCCAAATTTCCACTGTTTCGTAGAAAATAAAACTCATTTTTGATATTGACAAATTATTCGTTTATTATACAGGATGATCTATATAACGAGTGTAACAAATTTCGAGAGTATAGATAGAATACTTATATAAAATGCCAGCTAAGCGAGATGCAAGGTGTTGAAATGTCTTAAAAAATTATATTTTTTTTAATATCTGGAAATTACCAGAGATATTCACTTGAATTTTTGAACATAATAAATTATTGAAGTTCTCGACTAATTTACAGATTTTGAGTTTTGTACTCTCACCAGTGGCGCCACTACTAGGTGAGAAGACCACATTTATTACCAAAACTATAAAGTATGTTACGCTAATGTGGTTTCCCCACCTAGTAGTAACGCTGCTGGTGAGATTACGCAACTCAAAATCTATAAATTAGTCAAGAACTTCAATAAATTATATACCTATTATGTTAAAAAATCCAAATTAATAGCTCCGATCGTTTTCCAGATTCTTTTAAAGACATTTCAGCACCTTGTATCTTGCTTATCTAGCATTTTTGGATTTAAATGTTTTTTAAAGGCTTTTCGCATTATTTTTAAGTAATTATATCTACTCTCGAAGTTTGTTACACTCGTTATAGATCATCCTGTATAAAGAAACGAAAACTTAACACTCGTTAGAAAACCACAAAGAAAAACTGAAACGAGTACCTACTTAACTAATAATTAGATTTTTTTGAAATTATAAATTTTATTTTCAAATTTTTAATCATTAGATGTAAGTATTAAAAATTATATTATTTTAAATTTTTAACAGGTGGAGACACGTTTCCACCATCAATACCGTCACTCCCACCACTTGTTTTTAATTTTATTCTTAACTTGTTATATAAATATTATTATAGCCAAAATATCAAACTACATACGACTGCAAAGTTTTACGTCAATCGGACATCTGGAAGAGGATGCACATTTAAAATAAATAACCTACGTAATACGATATTTCAAATTAGAAAAATAGGTATCTACTCCATTTAACCTCACATCTGAAAAGACAAAAAATACATCCTTAAACCACAAAAATAAAACGCAATCGTCAAAAATAACCCTTTCACTAACTATTGCAGTGGAGTAGAAGGGGGGGGGGATTCAGCTGGTCTGGATGATAATAATAATGAATTATGATATTTTGAAGTTTTTATACCAAATAAAAAAAAGAAAACAAAAAGAAGGAACTAATTGTTGTCTTGTTTAAACGTAAGCTAAATTATAAATTAAATTGAGTAAATTACAAAACTAATTCTCCTTAAAAACGCCTTTATTGTTATATGAATAGGCACAAATATTTCAGATCAGTAAATTCCCATATAAAAAGAAATACAAATAAAGAGACCTCAGTTTTTATCGTACTCCCTGTAAAAAACTCAGTGATCACACCTAGTGTCTTACGTTTCTATTAAAACAGTGACCAATTAACTATTTAAATTTTTTATGACAATAGATGTTTCAAAAATTCCAAAATATTTATTCAATTTCCAATAATATTTAGTAATAGCGAATGCTTGCAATGTACTATCAAGAATGATAGGTACTGTTTTAATTTTAAATTATGATAGAAATAATTATTTTAGAATATAATAAAATTAAGCAAAATCGCAGGATAGTGGACAAAATTTTATTATTTTCTTAATTTTATTATAACCACGATGGACACGATTTCTAATATAAATTTTAGAATATACCTAATATTTTAGTGTGTACATTTCAAATTCTTGTAGAAATTTCAATGGAATAACAAAGACATTGCTTACGATATTTGCTATTGTAACAATTCTCAAAATTGATATTTAAAATTTTCCTAATTTACCTTAAGATAAACGGTAAAAATATTAGTTAGATACGCCAATGTTCTTATTATATTTTTAAAAAATGCTGCAGAGCGTTATCAATAGGCATACCGCATATTATTGACGGGACAACGTCTCACTCCGCGAGTAGGCTGCATGTACGAAAAGTAAACTTTTCTTACCAATCGAGAGATGTCGTGTCAAATAGTTCTTGCCTTTCAGAAAACTGCATTATCGTTGTGACAGTCTTGTTTTCCACTCGAGATATGCGTCGAATAGTTCAAAATGAGTAACAAATGGATATACTATAATAAATAAACAGTACATCGTAAAATGATTTTTATTTCTTTCATCCCAGGCAGACGTCGTCACGACCAAAACACCCGTGGCTGTCTAGATGACACAGCATACCCAGTTGTTTTCGAGGATAAATTTGGAAACTCGAAAAAAAACTTTTTTCTACGTTATATAAATATTAAATAGGTACAAAAATTTGGATTCAAATAAAATTTTTCAATTTTGTATAATTTTATTTTATGATTTATATTTTTATATAAATTATGTTTTTTGGCGGGTCCTATATTACTGTGCTGTATTTTTTTAGATCTGAAAAAAAAATTATCTATTGTAAAACATTTAATTTTAAATCAGATTGGGACACCTGTAAAACATTTTGAGAAACGCGGTGTCATAATATGTCAGTGTCAGGACAGCAGAAAAAGAAGAAGAAGGTATTCGACAGGTCCAGGTGATGGAATGTATATGTGTATGAGTGTGTGTGTGTGTACCAAATGATACGACGAGGCTCTTCGTGGCGGAATGCGATCAGAAATGAACAATCGACACTCTCCAACTTAACTGCTATGTATGAAAAAATGCTAGGAATGTTCAAGGGTACCAACTTACTGTGAACTCTATGTATAAAATATATCCAGACTATCAGCTTAACCTACACGCGTATCTACCAATTGTCACAAAACATGTTTTCAAGCTAAAAATTAATCCGGTATAATAGTATGTATTTGCATTTTAAAACTTCTCTTTGAAGCTATTTGATAAAATTTAATACCTACTGATGAAGAACATTTTTTTAGGTGTCCATATTATGTCGAATTTTTTAAGATTATAAACGCGTCGAAAACTTAGGTCATCAGAGTTTGTTTTTTTTTTCAAAAATAACAAACTGGGCTTCAGTGGCTCTAGTAGATATTGATAAATCAGTAGGTATATTTGCATTTCCACTTTTACAAAAAATGGTTGTTTCCTTAAAATCTGTTTAAATAATTAATTATTGTATATTCTAACATTGTTTTAACTTTGAAAATCCCCTTCAAAACCGTGAAAAAAAAACAATGGTGCGAAATAAAGTGGTGGGTTCACTGAACTTTAGTGTGGTGTTTGAGGGTTTGCTATAGATAGATACTTATAAACAATATAATTTTAGGAACAAATTGGTTCGGAAAAGGCTGTAGAAATAATATTCAGAGATGTTCAAATTTGTTTAATAGCCGACGTTTCGAAAAATTTATTTTCTTCTTCAAGGTTTTAACGAGAAATTACATTTTATTTAGATTTTTCGTTACAATATTGTAAATCTGTAAGATTAAGTAATTACTTACACCAATATTAGTATTGTTAATTGTAGACATCGTGTTATAAATTTTTTAAAAAAGTAATATCCACGTGTGAATATTACTTTTGTAAAAAATTTATAACAAGATGTCTACCTTTGATCGAATCGTTATAGAAGCCGTTCTCAAAAAATCTAAATTTTCTATTTTTATTCGTCAATAAAATATCCTTATTATTATTCAGTGTTTGGGAGTTACGTATATAGAATCAAATCTATCAAAATGTCGAATCCGAATTTTCCGACGATTACAATGTTTTCTACACTCATAGGGTTGCGAAAAAATAAAAATACGTAAATACACATCATATACGTTATTTATCATAAAGGGACATACTTTAACCAAGTTACTCTCTTTAAGAGGGGAGGGGTCTATAAAACGTCACGCGATGCGTCACGCAGAAGGGAAATGTATTGTGGAGCGTCACGTGTTTGTTTTAATAGTCGAATCATCCTGTAAAAATCTCATTAAAAACAGTTAATAAAGCCTTTTACTGCATCACGATGCATCACATGAGGAAGGGGGTCAAAAAGTTCAAAAAATGCGTCACGTGGTTAATGTATGGCCCTAAATCATATTATATAGTCCATATATTTTGCGGCAGGCTATACAAAGACGTCTGTATATTACATGGATGATATGCATTTTTCGTTACATACTTTTCCAGCGAATGATTATACAAACGCCCAGGCATGCTATGGCATCGCTGCCGGACTTGCATGATCATTTCGATCCGATATTTTTTGTGTATTCTCTGAATTCTGTTTTTCGACTTCATTTATTATCAAATTATATGGATGACAAAAGTTGAAATATTGAATATATTAATAATTGATCGATATTAAAATTGGAAGAGGTCAATGTCTGACTTCATCTGCACAAAAAACGAATTGTATGCAAAATGAAGGGTGAATATTGCTTGAAATTCTAAAATTCGCCACCTTCGAATTCACGAATACTCAAATTCTATGTTGTTAAAATGTTACATGTTTAAACGGTCAGCTGCTCTTTATTGATATTTTTATAGACAAGACAATCTTTTATTTTTATACTTACTAGTGTATTCTGCACGTACGTATAAAAAAGATTTGCCATTAATGGGTTTATTATGTAACAAGTGAAGGCCTACAAGCTTTATGTGTATCAATTTTAATTTGATTTGACTTTTGTGGCATAATATTAGTCAATATAATATTATTTTTGCAACAATGCATCAAAAGTACAATTTTAGAAGGCTGTATACCGTTTGAAAAGTGATTGTTTATTTTGCGTTCGAACGGTAGTGTTTAAAGTAAATTTTAACGCACTCCGTTCTACAAAGTAATACTATTTTGTTTTACTTTATAACACACGTGCGTAATAAAGAAGTACTTTATTACTTTGCTATAATGTCATTAATAAAATATTTATCTAAATTGTGTTTTATTTGTTTAAATTGAACTTTTGAAATAGTTGTTGCAAAAAATATTGTATGTAACGCGTGGCTAAAGAGGCGAATCTAACAGTCGCGATTTTACAATACTCTCTTAAGGTTATTTTGCAAAATCGCGACTGTCATATAATCCGTCACTTAAGCCACTAGTTGCATAAATTACTATTATATACCCGTTTGTATTGTGAACTAGCACGAAATCGAAGATTGAACTTCAATAAGCTTAAATCTGTCAAATTTGGAATTAAAGCACGTTTTTAAGAACTGTGAGTGAATTATAGACGCTCGACAACAGAGGTCATTAGCGATGTGGTTGTATTAGGCGGAATCAAGAAATAATGTAAGATTTTATTGCATTGTTAGATGTCTATTATTAATCTACTGTATAACTATAAGATATTTTATCGTAGTTTAAACTGCGATAAGCAGCTGTTGGTTCATGTGGCCATCAATCAAGTAAAAATGTATGCTTTCTTGCGAGCTAATATAGGTAGAAACATTATTTTAGTTACATTAAATTACAAACGGTTTGAACATTTAAAACATGACTGTATTTTTTCAACAATTTACCTGGTGAGATAAAAAATCTTAACGTAAGTTTATTTAAAATTGCGTTAAAAAAACTTCTCGTTCAGCAATGTTTTTACTCGATTGAGGAATTTTTAGCTACACATAATTAATATAATATATTATATTTTGTAACATATGACAATTTCTTGCCTATTTGGCTATATGAAAATAAATCGATTATTATTATTATTATTATTTACTGAGCTTCTGTGGCAATATTTTGAAGTAGTATAAATCATAATATTATTACTCTTATCTGTTTTTAAATATGGGTTTCGAATAGTATTTTACGACGTTTAGTTAAATTTTGTTTTTTTAACAATTTTTGCAATTTTAAAATTTCATTTCATTATTATTTGACATGAATAATTATTACTGTAATATTTCAATACATAAAACCAAAAAACACTGCAGTTGCAGTGCAAAACCCTGCCATAATAAAGTAGTGCATTTGCTAATCGGTACATATATATTTAGTATTTTTTGCCATACCCACTACAAAATAGCTATACTTTTCATGCATGTGTACCGGCCTGTATTGGGTCATTTAACAGGCCGCTGCAGGTGTGCAGAAAGTGTTTTCAATACATAACTAGTGCGGTAAGTAAGCAGTTGCCATAGTAACTTATATTCGCTCTATTCGCCTGCTATTAAACACTCACGACCTGTTGTAAATTTTCGGATCAGTGTTTTTTTTTTCTATTTTCTTTTTTTTCAATTTGCTTTTATCAATTTGCTTTTTTCAATTTTCTTTTTTTCTCAATTTTCTTTTTTTTTTTTTGACTTTCTGACTATCCTTTTTTCAATTTTTCAGTTTAGCAATGATACTGTAAAATATTGTTTTTTAACTTTTAGGATTATCTTGGTGCATAATTTCATCGACTTTCCCTCCTTTTGTACACTGCGAAGGTGCAACCTCCTCGCAGTGCAGTGTGAGAGAATTGAAGTATTTCTCAATAAGGGCGTATCTTGCTACACATATAAGTCCATATTAGAAAGTTGAGAGTTTCGAGTAAATATTTCACATCCACGTAATACCCCGTGTACCAAAAAGTTCAATGTTATCAAAATATTAATAATATAAACAAAATATTATGTAGATTGCATGTGTATAATGAAACATAATATATTCCGAAATAATCTAGGTATACACCTACAGAGTGTTTACGAATTATTGGTGTTATAAAATAGAAATCAAATTTACATTTATTGTACTTGTAAGACCTTAAGCAAATTAAAAAGGCAAGGCTACGGTCGTATCTATACGAAATTAAAATATTACAAGACTGACCCCATCGAAATTCGACAGAGTGAGGATATTTGAAAAAGTATCTTAGAAATAAAAGAAATAATTGTAATCGTTTATACTATTATAAATAAACAATTCTGAACACTCCTTTTTAACATACTTGGCTGCTTGTTTTCGGCGTCTCTGATCGGTTAGATGAAACCCGATTCATACCATTGTGTAGGTATATGCCGTTGTTTGCTTTGGATTTCTCGAACTTGTAGGTACTTTAACTTAGTTTCAAAAGAAATACCTATAATTTATTGAAATTAATAAATATATCTAATATAAATTTTCAAAAAATAGGCATTGACATTGAGAATTCCTTATTTGATGATATTTGACTAAAAATAGCAAAAAATAGTTCCGAAGTTTTCAGATTAAAATTTTAAGCTGTCAGAATTCAAAAATTTGATAATCTTTCATCTATCTTCCTTTGGTTTACTTAGATTTTCATTTTCTTTTATAAAATAATCAAAAATCCTTTCCAATTTTTTTTTTATTTTAATACTTACATCAATACGCTTTCGGACTTTCATCCTTCATTAGATGTCTATCAAAACAATAAGAACACTGTTACAATCCACTTAACATATTATGGTTTTTAAATACGAACTCTTATTTAAACTAAAATTATATTTGAATTTTAGTATAAATTTAAAGTATAAAATTTAAATATAATTTTAGTTTAAATAATAGTTCGTATTTAAAAATCATAATATATGTTAACTGGATTGTAACCTAGTGTTCTTATTGTATTGATAGACATCTGATGAAGGACGAGGGTCCGAAAGCGCTTTTGTATTGATGAATAAAAATAAAAAAAAAATTGGAAAGGATTTCATTGTTTTGATTATTTTATATCAAGATTTCCAAATTTCTTGCGTATCACTATATAATTCATTTTCTTTTATGAAATGTCAAACTGGGCGGATATTTTCTTTTAGATCTAAGACCGAATTTTATACTTAATGGCGTCTCTATAATTTATAGAAACGTTATTTTAGCATTAAAATAGCACACCCACTTTCGTAAGTTATTTGCAAAATAAAATGAGATTTTTATATCCAATGAATGTTTTGAATATCCGCGCTAATTTTAGACACGGTTGGCAATACAGTACGATACGACATAGGTACGTCGAAGAAGGACATAGTCGTTACAATTTTGGAAAATAAAAAAAGATAATGCTGTTGATTAAGTCCATGTTAATTCATTACCAAAAATAAACCATGGGAAAGTGGACAAGAATAAAAAAAACAAGACCACATAATATTACTAACGAGATTACTAATGATAATATGTCGCTCATTAATAATGTGTGGTGTTGATTTATATTCTGTCCACTTTCGTATGATTTATTTTTAGTCTAAAAAGATATTAATTTTGAATCAGAATTTCAAATCTCAGGCCTTATTACAAATGGAATTATCGTTGACATTGACAAAACAACAGTCAGACATGATTGTAACATGCGCGTCGCGTCACTTCCATACCCAATTTCCACGATAGAAAATTTTGCATTACCGTGAGCTGAAAAGATTCACTTCGAAATTGCAAGTGGGGTTTTTCATGGAGAAATGGGTTAAATTTAAATTGTGTGTACATAATATTATGTTTCAAAAATATAAAAATACCTACCTATGTTAATGAATAAATTAAAATATTTGTTAATAATTTTTGTACACGGTGTACATGAAGAGCTTCTGCAGTGTGTATATAAAGAGCCGGTTTCCGGTGTGTGACAAACAAACCAGACTGCTGGTCTCTGCTCTCTGCCTTCGTCATCTTGCTGCAGCTCTGCGACAAGGGCTCCGCTTGACATGCCTACCTATCGAAGGGAGGACGCCCCTTCACCTATGTATGAATGTGGATGGAGAATATTGGTTCACACGGGCACCCGGTGTCCAGGTAAATGCATGAACGGTGTTATCGTGAAAGGCTGCTTAACTTACCTGCGCAGAAAAGAGATTTGTTGTCACAAGACACAAATATTTATTCGCTCAATTATTATTATTTATCGGACGGAAAATAAAATTATAATTGATTGAGATAAATATACTTTTTATTATTTTTTTATGATTCAAGTGAATTTTAAGTACGGAAGATTAGAGGTCAAGCATCTCAGTCCATCGGGTTTACCAAGATGTGTTAGTGGGCTCGTTTTTACATTTTTTTAAATAAATTATTTTCAAGTTCAAACTGGCTCATTAAATGGCATTAAAAATGAATGCTTTTTAAAGAAATATGTATTTTTAAATTTTTTTTAAAAATTTGTACCCTTTACTTTTCTGTATAGATAACTTGATATCTTAAAAAATGATACAATTAATTACTTTGAAGATATTTGTTTTTCATAACTAAAGCACGACTCCACTATTTTAACCTATTCCTGGTTAGCTGACTAGCTGGACCTATATAACTTTTGTCTATACTCCAGACTTCGTCTGCTTGATCCCCAAAGTTTAAATTATAAAAATTATTAATTTCAACATACATTTTTTTAATATTTGATCCATTTAAAAAAAAATGCATTTTCAAAAAGCGGCAATTTTTAAAGGGTAAACTTTTTATACTCACTATTAGAAACCCAGTGCAAAAAAATCATGAAAATCCATCTACTGTAACTGGGTTGCAAGGTAAAAAGCTAAAGTGACTGCACTAAATATAATATTACAATATTACGTAAAAACTGCACCTTTAGTCCAAAGAAGCAAATAGGCAATGGATTTTAGAAAATTGAATAAAATCCTTTTGTTGTAACACCGTCTTGTCAACGGTCTCTCAATGAAGAATCTCTCAAGCGACTACCAAAGAGAGGCATGCTTTGATTCTGCGGCTACAATGACGCCCTGGAATAGGTCAAAAATTCTCTACCTTGTAGCCGAATATTGGACCGACAAACTGTAACTGTGTTCCATTTTTTTTAATTTTATTTATTTGCAGTGATAAATTATTGTGCGATATTAGACAAGACAAGAATTTTACAAAAAAAAACGTTTTTTGAGATACAAGGAGCAAATTAGATAACATTTTATCAATACTTTTTTAAGACTAATCACTGTCTGCACTTCAATATCTTAACTGGTTTCCGAGCGGTTAATTGGGTAATAAAAGTGAACATAGACAAAATGATTTGTCATTAAATTCAAGGGCGTCGCCAGCTTATGACTAAGGGGGGGGGGGCAATGGGGCAATATTATGGAGGATAAAAAATATGAACGCCGAGAGCATGAAGCGTTACACTTTGGAAGTCTTTGCCTGGATGACGATTGTAATAAGAACGGTTCTAATATCAATGTATAAAACTTCACAAGCCCTCGACAGCACAATAACTAAATCAAACTTTTAAACACAGTAATAATTATTTATTTTAACAAAAATAATATTTAATTAAAACATAGCCTGCGGGGATTTTTTGCAAAACTTTCAACCACTTTATCATTAAAATTATTTAGGTTTAGCTACATTTGATCTCTAGGGGGGGCAACTGCCCCTCCCTGCCCCCCCTTGGCGACGCCCTTGATTAAATTCAAAATAAAAATATACCATTCGTGATTTCGTTTAGCCTAAAAATAGGCCTACAATAAAGACTCAAAATGTAAGGTAGTTTTTAGGGAGTAGCAAAAAACTCATCTTTCGCGTTCTTTCGTTGTGAATTTCATGTTTGACGAAAAATCAATAACAATTGTCTACGAAACGGGCGTTATATCTCTATAGGTACCTAATATAATATTTAAATATAATTTATGTAGCATTACTTAAGATAATTTATTAAAATAAAGTTCTCTGAGAATTATTTTACAATTTATTCACATATCACGTTTTACGGAAGGTTTTCCTGTACAAAGCGGCTGTGTTTTAAACACTTCTTTATAATTTATAGTTAGTGACGTGGTCTGTTAGTAGCAGCCACCAACGGTTTAATTTATTTCGCTACATTCCATCAGGGGTGGAGTTTTACACATACGTAATAATATGAATGTGTGCAGGTTTTGTAAGCAACGCGCGTCGCTGCCAGGGATGTAGCTCAGACCGTTTCAGGATTTCAAATCTGCTATGTTTACCTATTAATTATACAGTTATTTATATATATACACTAGTATAGGTTTTTCGACGTCTTTTGGCGACTGTTTGACAGTTCTAACTCTTGGATTCTTTCTCATTACTTATTTGGGGATTCCCCACAACTCCAACTCTTAGGCATTTTTCACATTTCATATCAACATATGACATTTTAGCTATTTTTTTGTAACGCAAAAAGGTATATAGGTACCTAGACATTTTTATGAAGAAATTAATTTTTTTTAGTTTTTTGATAATAAGAATTTTTGTTGTATAATTGTGGGGTAAAGCCATTTAAAAAAATTCGACTGATGACCAGTCCTATACTTCCCACCTAGTAAATATTTGCAAAAAATAATCACTCTTTTTTATTCTTTGAAAAAAAGCATGGCCCTCTTTTTTGTTTGGTGATCTACTGATGGCTAGTAATATAGCAAAATTCGTTCTCAATGTAACGTATTAACATATAATAACATATAATAGGTAAATATGTTAATACGTGACATTGAGAACGTTTTTTTTAATATCTCAGGATCCACTGAACAGATTTGACTCAAAATCTAATCAGATCTAAGTTAAAGACTGATAAACACAATAGAACAATCGGCATGGCCGTATGTTGTTCCGTTTTTACGATATCGAAGGCGAAAAATTTACCACATACACACACACACATACAGACATCAATCATAAAATGATCTTAAACGATTGGTAGGGTCTCAAAACGTGAAAAACTGTTAAAATCTCGAAATATTTTTTCGGACTAAATCCCATTACTTCCCTACCATAGTAGAGGTGGGAAGTAAAAATATTATATTATTTTACACTTGATCGACGTTATCTTGAACAGCGCTATTATTAGTGACTAAGCATAACTATCATGTGATTTCAAACGCAAAAATTGAACTGTATATGCAAAAATACATCTTGAATGTTTTTTTCTAAAAAATCCTACGAGGATAGGTATTTTATTATAATATTGCTCAATTGATTGCGTCAGTCCAATATAAAAAAATACAAAAATCAATTTATAAACAAATACATAAAAATAATTATTGGTATGTTTAATGATCCCTTCTTTTTGAAGATTTCCATCAAAATGATGGGCGGCGCACGCGCACATTTTATTTTTAGACTGCACATGCGCCTATTGTCATTTTGATGGAAATCTTCAAAAAGAAGAAGCCAACCACCAAACACATTATTTGTGACCTTTTTACAAGCTTTTATTTAACTTGCTGTGTATAGTTAGTATGTGTGTGGGTCAAATTTTGTAAGTCAATTTTGAACGACTACCATGTAGCTGATCGATTTCAAATTTTATACACATATGTATTCCCGATGACAATACGTGAATAAATCGTTTTTTGGAATTAAATTCAACTTCTATGTGGTTCAAACGGGGGTGTAGGGTAGACTAATCAACGCCCAGGCCAAATCGCTGAAGCTAGAAAGTTGAAATTTGGACTATAGTTTCCTTTTCTGACGTAAGTATCCACTAAGAAGGGATTTTTCGAAATTCAACCCCTACGGAGGTCAAAAGAGGGTAAAATTTTGAAAGACTAAAATGAACAAAATAAAATATTACTAAAAAAAAAACTTTTTAAAGACAAGCTTTTATTGAAATGTACTACAATGGAAAAAATAATATTTAATAATTTAGGTTCATAATTATTATTAAGAGCGGAGGTTGCGACTAATAAACTATCATAGAGTTTATAACCCATGCTTTTATAATATTTATGAACCTAAATTGTTAAATACTATTTTTTCCTTTTTTGTACATTTCAATAAAAGCTTGTCTCTAAAATGTTTTTTTACTAATATTTTATTTAAAAATAAATAAAGTTTGTATTTTTTTGTGTGCATAAGAAGTAAAAATCGTTTCGGCTACAGCCATGACGGAATATAACTCTGCAAGCAACATTCATCTGCCACTGATGCGATGCGATGCACCGAATGACTACCCTTAACACAACTTTCTTCTGCATAATATACGCTAGGTACCTACCAATACTAGTGTATATTATAGGTAATATGTATTATGTTTACCGCACATGGAGTTCTACCAATTCATTTTCACCTTAACTGCCATATTACATATTATTTATTAGACTTTTATAGTTTTTAGTAGCTCTTTAAGTTTTCGTTTTGCTTACTTTTAAATATTTTATTCATAAAGTTATGTTTATACACATATGTAGTTAGATGCGTGTTTTGATAAACTAAATAATTTAACACTTTTAAAATTATTTACAGTTGAATATTTGTTATATTTTTTGTTATTTTCCATTCAGTAAACTCACGGCAATTATAAATACACATACTATCGATCAGACACAGTACAGTACCTATATGCCGGAAATAATTGGTCATAAAATCTATTTTCCTGTCTAGTAAAAGGCAAAAAAATTTTTTTTTCAAATTTAGTTAGCAATTTGCAACTGTATTAAATTATATTACAGTTTTACAAAGCTAACAAAATGAAAACATGAAGTGAACAAGAAGTTTAATCCAAAATTTATATGATCTAGTGTAAACAGAAAATTTGGAAATTAAAAATTCGTTTCCTATTATTTTGGAGGCAAGAATAAATCGAAATGTAATATTATTTTTTTCTTTAAAAGCAGTTTTGTACATAGAACTAAAAATAATTCTGAAATAGGAATCGTCTGAAAGTGAAAGTGAAAATGAATTTTTGCAAAATACCAACATAATGTTAATTTTAATGAGGTTTGCATTTCGACAAAAACTTTAACATCACCAAAATAATAATATTGATTATGATACCGCATTACACGTTGTCACCGAAACGCCCATCGAATTTTGAAAATATTAACAAAGTGGACAAAAATTAACCACCATAAAATATATTTTAAAATATTTTTGGGTAATTTTAATTTCTATTTATTGCGTAATGATAGACTCGTTGAAAAATATGAATTGGTATTTGGTCCAACTGACCGTTAAAGCTAGTGAATAAAAAAGAAAAGAGAAGATTCACTGTAAAAATTTTTAAATGGAGTTGAAATTTAAATTATTATTTACAGGGTTTCCAATGCGTAATGAATAATTCATTGACTAGGTACTATTAAACAGTTCGTATGTAAAATAATGCCGTAAACAGCATTTTCTTGAAAACAATAAATTAACACTTTTTACATATTATGTAAATAACTTTAGCATATTATTCGAATTTGGTAAAATTAAAGCTGTCTGTAAATAAATAAAAATAATATAAAAAAAAAACTACAACTTCAATTTAACTTCTACTCTAAAGAATGTTATAGCTATGTAGACATATTTTCGCGTAAACCTTTCATTCGAAATATGTTAAAAATAATTTTATGACGTTCGATAAAAAAAATGGATGCTTACACATGCAGTGTTTGAAATTAATAATAAAATCTTTAAAGATGATTTATCAATTTCATAACAACAGTCAGATCAATTTCATCGCCGTATCTTTTTATTTCAACACCAAATTAGACGTTAATTTAGTATGACCCAATCAGAGAGATACCGGTTTGTTAACTGTAACATTATTAATCATTTCGCAATACGTTTATCAAAACCATTAGAGCCATACTGTCTAACATGGCAAATGTCTAAATAAATCTCGTGTTTATAAAAAAAGAAAGAATACTTTTTTACGTTTCATTTAATATATAGCTCTTCTTCTAGCGACTATCAAAAACCTTGCACCTTTTTGGTAGGTATATTATTCTGAGAGGTTCCGCTGCGTCTACCTTAATTTTACCTTGCAGATACAACACACGGATGTTCCCAGGTGGCCAAAGCATGCCCCCTGCATTCCGAGATAAATTATTTTTAAGGAACATTATTTTTTTCTCTTCTTTTCGGCATTTTAAACCTTAAAATTGTTCAGTGACCAAACATTTTTTTCTCAAGTCATGTAGAAAATTCCACGAATTTTGTTTCTGATCGCATTTTTTTCTATACCTGCCTTTTATGCATGTTGCCAAATTAATAGTTTATGCGTAAGTACGATATTTTACTGTCAGTAATTGAATTATTTAACGTTAGATGACTTTCAAAAGGCTTGGTTAATTTCAGTAATACATACAATTCTATTTTTTCGTTATTAGATACTCGGCAAATGCTTGCAAGTGTATAGTAATATCTACCCTTTTTTGAAAAATTGAAATATTCAGTACACACGTGTGCGAAATTGCCAAGGAGGAATAACTTGTCAATGATCTTGTAACATGAATAACGTAAAGTGGATAACTGAAAGCGTTTCCTCAAAATACAGCATTTATAGGTACATTTGGAAGGTTTAATTAGGTATATTATAAATTTATTTAAAAATTCGTTAACATCTTTTGTACCAAGTATACCTATGACTAATATCGTACCCTTAAACGTTTTTATGGATAAATTAGATTTTACGACTAGGTACATGAAAATAGGACGATTTCATTTTTTAAAAATAGATACGTCGCGACGTTTCATCTGGCCAATTTTTCTGTTTCATCAACATGAAAATTAAGCATATAGATATTATAATTATTGAAATTAAAATATCTATGGTATGACACATTTCAAAATATTATGTAAGTGCAAAAACACTGTAAAGTTTACAAAAAATTGCAACATTTTCGTAAATGATGTTCATATACTATATAGTATGCTAGACATTTCCCTATATATGTTATCATTACACGGGGCCCTTCCATAAACTACGTGGCCTATTTTGTCAACCTTTTGAAAATATGGCAGACACCCCAAGATGGCGGATTATTTTGTTTCTTCATAACCCCCTTGACATAGGTATCAAATTAAACGGCTTATCAAGTAAAATACAATAAGCTATATATATGTTATAAAAGCTGAAAAGAATTAAATAAAATAATAAACAAAATAATAAAAAAAAACTTTTAAAAACAACGATTTTATAATTAATGTAGATACTAAAAAGAGTAAAATGTTTGTCTGAACTCTGAGCTTACAAGAAATTTTGAAAAATCTCTGTAGACTCTAAAACTTAAAGCGTTGGGCGCGAAAAGTTGTAAATTTTAAGAAAGATTCTGTTTTTTTCCCTAGTACGTACGTATGTATGTATGTATGCATGTATGTGTGTGTATATTATGTGCGCGATTTTTTCGAAACTACATTACCGATTGTTATGATTCTTTTTTTATTTAATAGAGCATACCTTGGGGATGGTTCTTACATAAATTTTACTTAAATCGGTTTAGTAGTTCGACTGATTTTGATAAAAAGTGATTAACGGAGTCTAACACCGTTAAGGTAAATGCCAGTTTTGACACAGCGAAGTCGGTTAATAACGTGCAAACTACATATTGTAAAGGTACTGAAAAGTAAAAAATAAAAAGAAATAAAAAATTTAAAAAAAAATAGAACCTCCTCCAAAAAAATCACTAAAAATCAATAAAAAATTTCAAAAAAATAGAACCTCCTTCAATAAAGCCACTAAAAAAAGAGGAAAATAATAAAATTTCAAGGTCAGCGCCAATTTAATAAAATATGAAGTCAGTTAAAAAGTGCTAATTTAATTAATATCTACTTTTTAACCCACTTCATATTTTATTAAATTGGCGCTAACCTCAAAATTTTATTATTTTCCTCTTTTTTAACTTCCCATTGGAAGTTATTGTAATGGGTCCGAAAATCGAAATCAAAAAGGAAAAAAAATTTTTATGTTTCAAGGTCACTACACTATTTTTACACTACTTTTAGAAAGATGTCTGTGTGTGTGTGTGTGTGTGTGTGTGTGTGTACGTATGTACGTACGTACGTACGTATGTATGTGTCAATTTCTTTCTAAGACGAAATCTCGAGAACGAAAAATGATATCGACTACGTTGGGGTGCCAATCGACGCGTATTAACGTAAATATGATCTGAAAGGAATTTTTTTAAAATCGGTTCAGCCGTTCTTTTTTCTTAACCAAATAACCTCCAAAAAAGTAGATTTTACACAATATCTCGCGAATAAAAAATTATATCGACTTCGTAAGGGTGTCAATCGAGGCGTGTTAACGTCATTTTGATCCGACATAAATTTTATAAAAATCGGTTCAGCCGTTTTTTTTTTTTTTTTTTTAATTATTGATGTTTTAATGATTAAAATGATTACTTTTCTGTGTAATATCTAATTTAATTATTATTATTAAATATTTATCAAACTGGGAAGTTCGTCGTGTGGACCTCAAGGGTCGCACTTTAGTCCTAATAAACGACCCACCTCACGGCTTGTTTAGTGACTTTTTTAAGGAGGTTCAATTTTTTTTAAATTTTTTAGTGTAAAAACGTTGTTTATTTTTTAGTTGATTGTAATCAAATCAAGTAACAACATAATTAAACCGTGATAACCGTGAAATAATATTCTATTGTATCGCTGCCGTAAATTAAAACTTTTTACCTATATACTACTACATAGTACATACCTACCTACGTTGAATATATAAAATTTTCAACATTTGTCTCACAATTATTATTTCGGGTGAGAAAATCTACTTAATTGGTATAGTTGGCACTTTCAGCAGTTCTTAAAATTATTAGAACCTGGAATTTAGGGGTTCGTAATAATTAAGCCATACTGCATACAATATAAATTGTGATGCATTACCTAAGTATATGTAGGTTTTCCGGGATCTTCGATACCTAGATGGGAAAATATTTTTACTTAATTTTTATCTACAATATGTCTATCCGTCTGTTTGTTTATTTGTTAATACCGCAGCATCTCTTGAAAATGGCTTGACCGATTTTGATCAAACTTGGTATAGGTACTAGGTAGTATACCTATCAATTCGTATACAAACGTTAAAAAAATATAGGCTACTTATTATCTGGGCTACGAATATACGATATACGTAAGGTATCTGTGAAAACAGACGACGCCAGCAAAGTCGTAGGTAAATGCTATTATAGATAATAATATTATAAATAACGACATTATAAAACGGTTTAGAAAAAAACGGCTTTGAATCGCTAACGTTTAGGTATGTCGAAAATCAATGTCATGTAAACACTAATTTGTAGTATTTACAACATAACAGAGGCGTCAACTTTAGCGGTTAGAATGGCGTTTGACGCGACCTTTCAGACTTTCGATTATATGCTACTAAATATCAATTGAATTAGTGGCAACAATACTTGAATCACATATTACATAACAATGTTATGTGATCTTAAATACACCTTAACTGACATTATGTTAAGTACAATGGCGTACCTGTACAAACTATGTAATGTTACATTATCGCCCTTATAATCTCCTAACAAACGACCATACAAAATGCAACAATATATACATAAACAACAATAACAGGTGCACAATCTGCTTATTATTCTTGTTCTATTGAATTTAATATATTATAATGTTATTTTATTCATGCCTAGTCAATAATTGTATAAGAATTTTTAGGGACCCAGTCACATACAATATTGCACGAATTGTATTGTAAAATTATTCAGCCCCTGTATTTATACACGTACACTACTGTTCAGAAAATATTATTGAATGAGAAAATGTTTCATATTGAAGCTAATTCTTTTCAGACTTAATTGGAGGTAAAGCTTAGGTGACACAAATAGTTTTTATGGAATGTATAAACATTTTAAGGTTCATAATTTATTGTTAAATTAAATTTGCTTTTTTATTCAACATTTTTTAAAAGTGTACAAAATGTTTTGAACTAAACTGATCTTAATTCAAATTTATTTTTAGCTGTTTGTTTTCTTACGACATTGCTAAGTTGGGACAACTTTTGTATAAATAGAAAGAAGATATTACTTTCTATAAATTGATAAAATTAATATTTTTAAATTTTAGTTTCGATTTGACGCAAAAATGCGATCATCGGATCAGAAATACGTACGATTAGGAGCGTGTGATAAAGATATAGGCGGGAGGTAAGGAGCTAGACCCTCTTTTAATATCGAAGTTTTTAACACATGCTGTTTCTTTGAACGGTACTGTATACGTAAGTACACCACTGTGTATTGTACTTAATGCACATCGTACTGTGTACTTCTCTTTCATATTCAATTCTCAATTCATCCTTTCAGAAATGTCTTTTTGTGTGCAAATTATTTTTTCAAGTTGTGTTTATATACACCTTGAAATCGGTGTTACTAACAATGATCTTGTACACTGCACAGTCGAAAAGTTATAAAATCATAATTAGGGTAGTCGTACTGTGCGGTTTTTGAATGAACATTTGTTGACAAATACAATGAATATCATTTGAATCAGTTGAGTGTGAAAACATTGTCGTACCTATTTTAATAATTGACTTATAATACTCACAAGTACCTAATAGCTTTTTAAACTTTAAATTGTATAAAATTTTATTTTCCGAGTGTCTAGTACTTTCAACATAATTTCCTGGATTTGTTTGTGTTTGTTTTTTTTTTCTTCGTTGGTATTCGTATTATGCTAACTGCTATTAATTATTAAGAGATATAAATAAGACGGCTAAAATATATGTAAAATAACGAAGAAATGGTAAATTCATATATTATGACTGTGATCTAAATCGATAACTACGAATAATCTTTACTGTGTTTTTAGAAAATAGAATTAATTATTATTTAGTAATATTCTTTATACCGAGTGCTGAATTGCTTTGCCGTTAATAGGGATTTAACCCGTAAAATCAAGCTTTTGCGATTTCCTGCTTCCCTAATTATTTTAGGAAAAATATCTTCGAATAAAAGTTTTACAACATAATTCTGCATCTAAATCATTAAACAAAATTAATTTTGCATGCTTTGTATCGGCAAAAATTTGATATGAAAATGTCAAAATTATCTCAAAAACAGATAGCGATAGCCATGGAACTTGAACAAAATGATTAGAAATTATTCTGACAGCTAAAACGTCATCATTTTGTTCAAGTTTCATGGATATCGCTATCCGTTTTTGAGATAATTTTGACATTTTCATATCAAATTTTTGCCGTTACAAAGCATGCAAAATTAATTTTGTTTAATGATTTAGATGCAGAATTTTATGTTCTAAAACTAGAAACCATTCTGAACGTTCCTTTTTAACATGCTTGTGTATGAATCGGGTTTTATCCGAATTGCTCTGAGACATGCAAAGCGAGTAACCCAACACACATCAATGAACCAGGTTTTGTCTTACCGTTTGAAGTCGAAAGCAAGCAATCAAGCTTGTTAAAAAGGAACGTTCAGAATTGTTTTTTTATAATATAAGAATAGTATAAGCAATACATACATTCTCATTTGTAAGATACTTTTCCAGAATATCCTCACTCCGTCGAATTCCGACGTGTCAGTCTAGTTTTTTTTTTTTATGTGTAGTATTTTTAGATTTTTAGAACAGTAGTTAGTATTATAACTTCGGTTGCATAATGTATATAAGTATCATGTATCTACTTAATTTAAGATACCATTTCGTTTTATACTTTACACGTTATAATTCATTGTATTTTAATTGTAGAAATACAATTATAGAAATAAAATATTATTTAATTTAAAAAGTATGCAATCTATTATCACTACATTACAATGTGAATAAATTATTGTATCACTACATAAGTAGTAGCTATTATAAAACCAAAGTCCTGTCTCTCTGTGCTCGATTTTCTCCGTAACTACTGAACGGATTTTGTTCCGGTTAATTCACGATTAAATAGATTGATTCATGAGAAATGTTTAGATGTACCTATAATTGAAACTGGCCGGCCTGGCTTCGCCCGGGTGTAAAACGAGGACGTATTCTCAGAAGACCGATTTCTCCGTTACTGCAGCTGAACGGATTTTGTTCCGATTTTCACGATTAGATAGATTGATTCACTTTGCAGTAATTAATAAATCACAAATTCATAGCACCCGGGCGAAGCCAGACCGGGACGTTAGTATTATTATATTATGAACAAAGTGTCGATTCTGTTATCAATTTTTATTGGTCATCCTGTGTACACGTCAACAATTTCATTATCTTGTGTTTTCTTCGTCGGCACTTTAGCTAAAACATATTTATTTTTTGTTCGTTGTTTAATTTTTCTTATAGAAATGAAAAATTTTTAATCGGATTAATTTACATTATTTTCATTACATTTTTCTTTGGAAACGTAATTCTTTTAAATCCGATTTCTTTCATTATATTATGTTTGTCATGAATTATAATATGGTGCAGGTATATTTTTAGATAATTACTGACTTATTTTCGAATACACGTATTATTGTCGTAATAATTCGTTTAATTTCTAAGACTTACCATTTTTGCGTAATTTGATATTTAAAGACTTTAGTAGCAATTTTGTGAAATTTAATATTTTCTTTGTTTTTTTGTTACAGGTCATGATCTGTGATGCTTAAAATAGAAACTACACAGATTTACATGTAGGTAAGTGCGGTTTCAAATTTATATTTTTTGCCGTAATAATTGAGGCAGTTTAGTAATAGTTTGTGGAAAGGCTTTTATAATGTTCTGTGCTTAAATTTTAATGTGAGCTAATTATTGCAAACAGTATTATTTTTCGACTCGTTTGATGATTCTTTTCTGAAGATCAATATATTTCTGCAACGTATATTAAATACTGAAATAGGTTGTTATACATAATTTTTATACCTATAGGTAGGTAAAAAAAATATATATTTAAAGAAAAAAATAAAAAAGACCTTTATATCAATCATCAATAAGTACACCAAAAAGTAAAAAATAAATTTCATTCTTTTCCATAACGTTTAAAAGCGTGGGGCACTCAATGAATTAAATGAGATATATAGGTACAGTGAGTGTCTCACGCTTTTAAAAGTTACCTATAGAAGGGAAAGAAATTTATTTTCTACTTTTTGGTGCGCTGATTTAAGCGTTTTTTATTTTATTTTTAATATACCTAGGTAATCCCCCATCTTAGTTAGAATTAAATTAAGGTTTTAGATTGTGGCTATATACACAAAAGTGTAAAGGCCAAAAAAACTTATAATAAAAAAAAAATATACCTAGGTATATTTTCAAATTTTTAAGTCATTATAATATACCTATAGGCATTTTAAACGACTACAGATAAGTTTTCCCACCATCAGCACCGTCGCTTCCACCATATGTTTTTATTTCCATTTTTGACTTGTTACATAAATATTATTATATACCTACGCAATAAGACTGAAACAAATCTAATTTTGACTTCTAAATGGCCCTCAGCAGCTCAATTTACGTATACTAACAGAAAATAAATGAAACCTGACAATAAATAACCGAATTTTTAGACGCCATCTTGGTTTTAGTAGTTTTTGATTGCAAAATGCTATAATTTTTATCTTAAATTCGTATTTGGCATCTGAAAATGCATGCATAAATTGAATATCCATCAAATCAGACTCTCTGAGTTAATTTTGAAGTGGCCCAAATCTTAAAATGACTTTTATGGTATGCCCGTTCATCACTCTAAATTTCATGCTTTTATACAAAAGTGAACAATTCGGTGGTTTTTTCGAGCAAAAGTATTACAGTATTATGTGAATTTTTTCGTATATTTAAATATGTTTACAGTTTGCCTTCTGATGTAGGTAAACAAACATATAATTTTACGTTTTCTTCGTAACAATAACTAACAAGTCTATGGTTGGCAAAATGATTTTTTTCAATATGTTTGGAATCGTTTATATAATTGGCTGCTTTCCAACGAAAAATTTTCAATTGCAATTCAGCCGTATAAATCTATTAGTACATGTTTATTTGGTTTCTTCGTAGTTAATGATTATAAAATTTACAGAGAGTTTATTACTTTATTGTGCAAATTACAAAACGTTCTTTATAAATAATGTTTCTTCTTCCCATAAAGGAGAAATGACAGATTAAATTCCCCTTGGCTTTAAAATATTGGCCATTTAATTCAGATCATACATACTGTTGTTTGTGCAGAGATGGAGTCCACTACTAAACAAATTCTCATACGAAAAACTGGTTAATCTGTGCAATATAACAAGTTTTATGGAAACTTTAACTAACTATTTCTCACCTCAATAAAAACTTGTCATATATTCTTTATAAATAACCATTACATATATACACAATTGTGCTTATACCACAACAAAAACTCACTTGAACACATTTGCCCACCATTGAGACTTTTCAAAACTACAAACTGATTTTTATTTGTGGAACAACGCACTTTGAAAACTACATACGAGATAAAAATACTTTAAAGTACAGGGAGTTTAAAATTATTTTTCTACCGGTGTGCAAAACACCGTGTGTCCTCTTTAAGAGAACGATTTCCCATTCATAATAGAAACGAAATATCGACCAAGTATATTTGTGCAAATAGATTCTGTACTCACAGCTATTACCAGTCTGACAAGTTTCTGAAGCGCTTATTTCCGAGACTCTACTGAGCTGATTTTGAAGAAACCAAATTTGTCATTTCAGGCTCTAATCGATGAGCTTGACGAGAAACAATTCATGCTGAATAGTATCGAATTTGAAAAGTCGATTTGAGTAAGGTCGGATATTTTGGATTTATTTATTTATTGTAGTTTATAGACGCGTCGACATCTAAGGTCATTAGCGTCTTTCAACTACACTAAATAACAACGAACTTAAAACTAAATAACATCACAAAACATCCACAGGTGGGCGGATATTTTAGATATAATTAGTTATAAGAGCCAAGTCACTCATCACTTTAGTTTAATAGAATAGTAACTACTATTTTTTACGAAGAGTGAGTGGAAGAATATTATTATATAATTATACGACAGAATACAAGGAATTTGTAATTTATTTGTGACATATTTTTTCCTAATTTTCGATAATGCTGGTATTATCAGGTCAAGATATGTTATATAATTAATTTAGAGGCTATATCCTACAATAATCTTATCTAATATCAATTAATTTAATTTATTATTCACTATATTATTATTAATTCTACTTTCAACTTTCTAATCTAGTTAATAGTTAAGTCGTAATTACCATGTTGAACGATACGTGCGTCGCGGTCGACAATAAATCATAAAAAAACTTTTTATGAAATAAAATACCTTCAGAAAACCACTAAAAGGACGAAATTATTACAATTTTGAGGTCGGCGCCAATTTAATTTCTAAGACTTTTTATATATTAACTACTTTTAATAAATTGGCGGTGACCTCAAAATTTTATTATTTTCGTCTTTTTAGTTGGATTTTTAAAGAAGATTTTTTTATAGGTATTTTATTATTTAGTGGCTTTGCAATACGTAGTTTGCATGTTATTAACAGACTTCTTTCTTGATATTTGATTACTGAACTAAAAAAAAACTTTTTAACAAAAAAAAAACCTCCTTCAAAAAACCACTAAAAAGAGGAAAATAATGAAATTTTGAGGTCTGTGCCAATTTAATAAAATATGAAGTCAGTTAAAAAGTATAGTACCTATAGTGATTAATATCTTCTTTTTAACCAACTTCATATTTTATTAAATTGGCACAGACCTCAAAATTTCATTATATTCCTCTTTTTAGTGGTTTTTTGAAGGAGGTTTTTTTTTGTTAAAAAGTTTTTTATTTTTACTTTCTGATATTATGTCAAAAAGTGACATTTACCTTAAAGAATCACCCGCCGTTACTAACTTTTATTAAAATCAGCCGAACTACTGAACCGATTTTGATGAAATTTCTATGGGACCAATCTGAAAGTATATCCTTTCAAATAAAAAAAAGTTTTTCAAAATCGGTTCATAAATGACTGAGTTATGAGGTAACAAACATAAAAAAAAATACAACCGAATTGAGAACCACCTCCTTTTTTTGAAGTCGGTTAAAAAACACAATACTGAACCGATTTAAATAAAAATTATACGGGACCATTCCGTAAACCCAACGGCGTCGTAATTATTCAACTCGCTTAACCCCTCGAGAAGTTATGACTGAACAAACAAAAAAAATTGATAGGTACCCTCTATTTTTTTGAAATCAGTTAAAAATGCCGAGTAAGTATCCTTATTTTAAAATATAATAAATCATTTGTGGCATGTTCGTCAGGATTATGGAGGACTCCTTATATATTTCATACGTTCATACTGCGTACTTATACGTTCTATAGGGACGAGGAGAAAAAAATAAATCGTTAAGCCCTTTTTAAAGATGAGATGAAATTCTGCAATGCACCTAAAAATACTACGAAGGTATACGCATAGTATAATATCTTACATATTATACGTATGTAAGGTAGGTACATATCTGCACATACATACATACATACATACTGTGTACAGAGGTACCCTGTATTCAACAATGTCTCAACAGGGGGCCCCGTTCTGGTACAGTTACGGCTGCTGCGACTAACTCACAAGGGGACGTATTATGTTACCATGCTACCGTTTAAAATAGCTGTGTACTCATGGACCACGTTTATTTTCAAGTTTACTAAAGTGTTTTTAAAACGAAAATAGGTTTTCTTAAATACTCGGTACACTTTTAGCAGTTTAAAAAGATAAAGAGAAAAAAATTATTTTCCGAGAAATGATTTTTTTTATTGGTCAATTTTTACTTCCCACCTCTACTATGGTAGGGAAGTAATGGATTCAGTCCGAAAACAATATTTCGAGATTTTAACAGATTTTCACGTTTTGAGACCCTAGCAATCGTTTAAAATCATTTTCCGACTGATGTCTGTATGTGTGTGTGTATGTGGTCAATTTTTCGCCTTCGATATCTTAAGAACGGAACAACATACGGGCATGCCGATTGTTCTATTGTGTTTATCAGCCTTTAACTTAGATCTGATTAGATTTTGAGTCAAATCGGTTCAGTGGATCCTGATATATTCAAAAAAACGACCTCAATGTCACGTATTAACATAGGTAAAAAAAAATATAAATGAATTATAGATGTTATAATATGAAAAAAATGTAAATATTTTTTTCTCTAAAATGTATAGTTTTCGAGAAAAAAAAATATTTTACTAAAAAAAATAAAAATTGTACGTAAATCAAGGTAACCATGATTTTTGCTATATTAAGTTAGCCATCAGTAGATCACCAAACAAAAAATTCGACTGATGACCAGTCCTATACTTCCCACCTAGTAAATATTTGCAAAAAATAAACACTCTTTTTTTTTATTCTTTGACTAGGCCCAAATAACCTTAGCTGTTGGTGGTCTTTAAAACACAATTTAATTTTTATTCTTTGAAAAAAGCATGGCCCTCTTTTTTGTTTGGTGATCTATTGATGGCTAGCTTAATATAGCAAAAATCATGGTTACCTTGATTTACGTACAATTTTTATTTTTTTTAGTAAAATATTTTTTTTCTCGAAAACTATACATTTTAGAGAAAAAAAATATTTACATTTTTTTCATATTCTAACATCTAGAATTCATTTATATTTTTTTTTACCTATGTTAATACGTGACATTGAGGACGTTTTTTTGAATATCTCAGGATCCACTGAACCGATTTGACTCAAAATCTAATCAGATCTAAGTTAAGGGCTGATAAACACAATAGAACAATCGGCATGCCCGTATGTTGTTCCGTTCTTAAGATATCGAAGGCGAAAAATTGACCACATACACACACACACACATACACACATACACACATACACACATACACACACACATACAGACATCAGTCAGAAAATGATCTTAAACGATTGCTAGGGTCTCAAAACGTGAAAATCTGTTAAAATCTCGAAATATTGTTTTCGGACTGAATCCATTACTTCCCTACCATAGTAGAGGTGGGAAGTAAAAAGAGGGCCATGCTTTCTTCAAAGAATAAAAATTAAATTGTGTTTTAAAGACCACCAACAGCTAAGGTTAATTGGGCCTAGTCAAAGAATAAAAAAAAAGAGTGTTTATTTTTTGCAAATATTTACTAGGTGGGAAGTATAGGACTGGTCATCAGTCGAATTTTTTGATTGGTAGGTACTAATTGAGAAGTGATTTCTGGTGATATGCGCATGTCCTTTTCACAAGAATAATAATAAATGTTAATTTATGTTGCTTTAAATTTCTTCTACTTTTTTATGGTTTAACTTTCTTAAAATATTGCAACTATTTTATCATTTTTTTCTGAACTGTTTGAAAATTCTTTCGTATTTTTTCTTAGATAGGTATAAATTAATCTTAACTGCAATGGAAATTAATGTTAGAGTGCTCGAGCTTTGTATTTAGCAGTGAACTAACCTTTATAATATTCGAATATCATGTGCACTGTTGTCTATCGTGTAAGCTCTACACAGCTTCGTTTGTACAAATCTAGTTTTTATTTCCATCCAGCGAATTGCCGAAACTGTAAAAAATACTCTCGCACTTACCCTTGAATTAGAATGAAACAGGTTGTGTTAGCTCTATCTTTTATATTTAGATCATTATTATTTGGACGACGCAAGGGTAACTTTGCAGCGATTTCTTTTTTATATGTAAAAAAATAATTTATTCTAGTCTGAAAACTTTTCGATTAACTTACAAAAAGTGTGCAATCAAAGTCAAAGTTTTCGTTAATAATTTTAAGAACTTTTGTTATCAAATTCGTAACCTAAATTTACATGAAACTTTGTACTTCAAGGTCGTAAAACAATAAATTACTATTGCTATAATATGTCAGTATAAATATTTAATATTTCACAATTTATTTTTAAGGTTATTACAAAACAGAATGAAGAGATTTAGCCTTTAGGTGTCATTTAGTTTAGAATTTACAGCTATATTGAAAAAAAAATGTCATGCAAATACCTTATTAAGGTTAGGTAAGGTTAGGGTTAGGTATTGACTACTAAAGAAGTTTCCAAAACGTCAGCACTTTTTTCTCAACGTACGTTTCACTAACCATAATATATTAGCATCATAAGGAGATCATCATCAACTAATCGATGTTAACATGATTAAGGTAACGTACGTCGAGAAAAAGTGCTCGTGTTTTGTGGACATTTTTTTAATAAGTATTCATATTTCGATTTTCGTGTTCAGTGTCTTCACACCAAAAGTTCATTCAAGAGATTCGTTAAACGTTTTTCAAAATCTAAAAACAAAAATTTTTAAAGCTATTTTTTAAATTAACAGAGTTGTGGCGGGGCTTCCATATTTGATGCAAGTATTTTAAATTGTGACCACACTGCACAATATTTCTTCATAAGAAAAACATAGAAATATAAATCGAATTTGCTCAAAAATAATAATTGATCGATTGAAACGATATTTTTTGACATTGTGTGTACATGTACAAAACCTACTTTTTTGTTTAGGAGAAGCGGAATGGCAAAGGAATCACAATCTTTAGAGATAAACGTTTCGACACAAATTGTGTCTTCTTCAAGATTTTAAAAATTATAGCAAAACGATATTTTGTATTCATTGTCTAAACAATTTCAAACTATGAACTCTTTAGATTTAAAAAGTTTTTTTCATAATTTTTTTTTGTATATTTTATCAGCTACCAAAAAATAAAAAAAACTATCCTGCGCTGCAAGGGCCTAAACACAAACTTTCTGGTATTTTTTACACAAACGTTCAAGTAAAGTGAATATTATCTTCTCTCTCTTTTACGGTGCATATATACCTAGGTAAAAGAAACAATATTCCAGTGTGCTCCGATTTCTGCTTTCTACATTCTTTTTATATTCTGCATGCACACAAATTTTTATGGTCTCATTTTTCTACGCTTTGAATTTCATTATTATTTCTGTGCCATTTCCCATTCGGTTGTATGGGTGTCATTGAGAAATATTTCTGTCAGTCCGAAACTGTTTGTCATCTTTGACACACGACATTTTTTACGATTTTTCATTCATTATTACCTTTAATGTCAATCCTTGGACTTCCAGGTAATTTTATGTTTGTAGGTTGGTACGACATAGGTAATTACTTGTCGAAATATACAATTTATTATGGTGCGATTTTAGAAAAATGATAAAAATTCCTTTTCAATGCCTTGCAGTGTAGGTATTGTATATAATTTTACACATTTTTATATATTTATTTTTATTGTATAATTCTTTTGTTAACGCGGTTCACGTAGATTTTGATCTGTAAGTGCTTTTTAATATTGTGCTTGAAATTTGATTACTTAAAGAAAGAGAAAATGAAATGCGATAATCTTTATATCTTAAAGTTTATAAAAAAAAACGATCAAGTGCGAGTTTGACTCGCGCCTAAGGAAAGGAATAAATTAAACTAAATAGATTAAAATACACTTCATTAAAATTAACAAGAAGAACCCGAAACTCCCGATTACGCGCCAGGCAAGTTTCCATTTACTCCACAGCGCCAACCTCGGTGCCAACAGTAGACAATTTTAATTTCTCTTATATATGCACAGTGTACCGCAGAAAGGACATACTGCGAGAGCTATTTTTATAAATGGCCGGATGCCTATTATAATGGAGTAAATGGAAACTTACCTAACGCGTAATCGGGAGTTTCGGGTTCAAGTCCCGACAGTGACATTTATATTTTTCTTATATTATAGCCTTCTATTAAAAATCATGGCGATACAATTATGTCGTCTGATATATTGTGTTATTCACTAATATGTAATTTTATTTACGGATAGGACTAATAATTTCTTGTTAATTATAATATTTCCGTAACTACCTTACAGATCTTCTGTATTTTGATTTGATTACACTTCATTAAGTTTGATTTATTTTTTTTGAAGCTATTTTTTTTAGGGTTCCGTAACCAAATGCCAAAAACGGAACCCTTATAATTTCGTCCTGTCTTTCTGTCCATCCGTCTGTTCGTATGTCACAGTCATTTTACTCGGAGACTATTGGCACTACATATAGTACAGGGTGTCCAAGACTTGCGTTGTCGGCCGATATATTGATTTTGGGTGAAAATAGAAAAAAAGTTTAAATACAAAAGTTGTATAAATTGTAATGTTGTATAATGTAAAAATATTTTCAATTATACAGCCTGTCCCATTTAAGCGTGGCAGATCAAAGCTATGTTTTTTTTAACCTAGCACCCTGTTTTTATTTGTTTTTTCAATTCTGCACCTAAATGTGAATAGAAATAGTAAGGGAAGCCATTCTCGAAAATTCAGTAATTTTTGAGTTATTCAAGTTTTTCAGAAATTTTTGACACATGCAGACCTTTACCTAAAATTCGACATAGCCAAAACAAAAACCTTTATCAAACTGAAATTTTAATGATCACTAAATAATAGACGGACAAATCAATGCCTGTCGTAAAAAAATGAATTTATTATACAGGGTGTTCAAAATAATGTACTTCTTTTACCTAACTTCAATCACGTGTAACTTTTGATTTTTAAATACAACGAGGTTATTTTTTTGCTGTAATTGTATTCTTTAGGATATTTACTAACACTTTTATTAAGGATTTTCCATACCTAAACCTAATATTTTCATATTAAAATATTTGATTTAGGTATGGACAACCCTTAATAAAAGTCTCCTAGGGATTAAATGTTTTGATTTTTATTATTTGCCAGGATTCATGCCACAACAACACACAATCTGTGAAAATTTCAACCAGCTACCTCTTCCGTTTGTGAGATAGTCATGTGACAGACGGACGCACATAGTAGACTCAGTAATAGGGTTCCTTTCGGACGTACGGAACCCTAAAAACGAACTCTAGTATTTTATCTTAATTCTCGTCTCCCACAAAAATATATCTATCATAGAGGTGTTTGCAGTTTTTGTTCATGCAATAATTATAATTGAATACCTAGTTTAATTTTTTGCATCTTTTGTACACAGGTCAGGCGTCATTTATATTCCGTGGATACCGTAATTTGTATCATGAAATGAAGTGTTTTATTTACTGTTCATGAAATAGATCTAAATATTTTAACTTCACATCCATTATAAACCGTATTTTTTATATTTTTGTTCGTTAATTAGCGGAAGAAAATCTATGCCGTGTCTGCCAATTTTTCCTTTCAGAGATTTTTATCGAACTTTCCGGTGAAATAGAAAGTTGAAATGTGAAATATCCTGAAGCTAAAAAAATCGAAAAAGGGACGAATCTGTGGTCCTAAATTCCAAAAAGTTTCCATGCTTACTTTAGAGGCAAAAAAATAAAATTTGTTTGATCGCGCTGAAATTCTAATATTGGAGGTTTCTAACAGCGCTAAACACAACCCTGTTGTAATTTCTCGAAATTCCTTCCGAGAGATCTTAAATCGATACTTTATAAATACTATCCAATATTTCGAAAATTGTTGTTTCCACTTTAATTTTTGAGAAATGTTATATGTAGTGGTTTTTAAAGTCCTAAAGTATGATTCAGTCATTGGTTTTTTTAAATTCGAAGTAATTTTTCGAATAATTAGGCTATTTTGTTATTTTAAATGACCGATAACTCTGGCGAAGGACAGGTTTAAATTAATTTGTAATGTATAAAGAGCTAGTTTATAAATACAATTACTGAAAATATTAATAGGTAGCTGATTAAAATATTTGATTGCTAACAATATTTTTTTTTAATTTCTAAGAATTGTCACATTTTAATTATGATCTGAAGACGTTTAGTATCGTATGTACTATCTAGGTAATTGAAACGTCTTTGGAATATACAGTGTGATTTTTTTACGGATTCTGATTCTACTCGAAATTCTGGATTCATTAATATTCCTGATTCCAGAATTTCGAGTAAAATCATAATCCGTAAAAAAAATTGGGGTTGCCATTTAAAAGAAATGCCGATGACGTCAGAAGGGTGGGGGTAAAAACAAATTACAACTACAAGGAAAGATGGGCGTTCAAAAACTAAGGTTGACGTGTCCAAGCATTTTTAACACATATCTTCAGGAAATTTTTTATTCACAGCGTTCCACAGCCGGCGATCACACTGTATAGTAAATACCTAAGTTACTTAATAGAATTTGAATGTTTTTGTAATTACCTATATAATGATTACGCAGTATCTACACAGTGCGGTTGTAATAATCTGAGATTAATCAGACAATTTCGACAGTATTAACATTTCTAAAAAACTGTCAGTCTAGTTGACATTATTATAATTAGAAACTCGAAAGCTGGGAACACAGAGTAGAGCTCTAATCACCCATCGAATATAATAATTATCTAAACAGGACGTCTAGAGATTAAAATGACTGCTTGTCCTGCACTTCCTTTTGCATACATTATTATCCTTTTGTTATGTGAATAGGAGGAGTCGTCACAGTTATTTCTCACCTTTGTCAGCCTGTACTTAAATCATTAATTAGGAAACTTGGATGTACCTACTTACTGTGTACGGCACAGCGTGCGAATAGAAGAGATTTAACACAAAAAAAAACAGAAATGTCAATCACAATTGACTGATCTCTGCTGTACCTATTGAGATTTGGTACCTACTTGCCGATGTTGGTACCCCGCAGTCTACCTTGCTGCAGCTAGCGGCAACTAATTGTTTCGTGTAGTGTACCATGAGTTCAAGAAGTTTATGTTTAAATATTTTTACTTCCCACCTCTACTATGGTAGGGAAGTAATGGATTCAGTCCGAAAACAATATTTCGAGATTTTAACAGATTTTCACGTTTTGAGACCCTAGCAATCGTTTAAGATCATTTTCTGACTGATGTCTGTATGTGTGTGTGTATGTGTGTATGTGTGTATGTGTGTATGTGTGTGTGTGTGTATGTGGTCAATTTTTCGCCTTCGATATCTTAAGAACGGAACAACATACGGGCATGCCGATTGTTCTATTGTGTTTATCAGCCTTTAACTTAGATCTGATTAGATTTTGAGTCAAATCGGTTCAGTGGATCCTGAGATATTCAAAAAAACGTCCTCAATGTCACGTATTAACATAGGTAAAAAAAAATATAAATGAATTCTAGATGTTATAATATGAAAAAAATGTAAATATTTTTTTTCTCTAAAATGTATAGTTTTCGAGAAAAAAAATATTTTACTAAAAAAAATAAAAATTGTACGTAAATCAAGGTAACCATGATTTTTGCTATATTAAGCTAGCCATCAATAGATCACCAAACAAAAAAGAGGGCCATGCTTTTTTCAAAGAATAAAAATTAAATTGTGTTTTAAAGACCACCAACAGCTAAGGTTATTTGGGCCTAGTCAAAGAATAAAAAAAAGAGTGTTTATTTTTTGCAAATATTTACTAGGTGGGAAGTATAGGACTGGTCATCAGTCGAATTTTTTAGTATAGATCTGTTTTTTTTTTTCAACTGTTAGCGTTATCTGGGACTAATTAATTCATAGTTTCAATTATTACCAGATTTCCGTGCTATAAACTGGAACCCTTAAAATGCATCGTTTGAAAGGGTTGACTGCTACTAAACGCATATTTTTTGACGTAAATAACGTCTAATGTCTCATAGTGGGGTGGCATTTTAGAAATATTAGTTATAGCGGAAATAGTCGGAAGTGGTTGACATGTGAAACAAAACTACTTATATGTATACTTAAGCCAGGTGGGCGTGCGGAAAAGTACGAGTCTACCGATTAGTACAAACGCCAAGCTCAGGCTCGAAGGCTTTTATTATTTTATTTATTTTTATTTTTTTAATAATGAAAATATATTTAGGTACTTATTGGATAATAATTTAAAATATAAATTAATATTAGTAACAAAAAACTTTTTAGAGACAAACTTTTATTTAAATGCACTAAAAACGAAAAAAATAATATTTAATAGTTTAGGTTCATAATTATCATAAAAGCGGGGGTTCTATACTCTATGATTGTGATAGGTATTCACGCAATATTTTGAGTTAGTTGTGGACAACAATATAATAATTATTATTAAATCAAACAATGATTCCCTTTCCAAAATACATTCACGTAACACATATAGGTAGTGAATGATTTTATTTTTACTTCCCACCTCTACTATGGTAGGGAAGTAATGGATTTAGTCCGAAAAAAATATTTCGAGATTTTAACAGATTTTCACGTTTTGAGACCCTAGCAATCGTTTAAGATCATTTTCTGACTGATGTCTGTGTGTGTGTGTGTGTGTGTGTGTATGTGTGTGTGTGTGGTCAATTTTTCGCCTTCGATATCTTAAGAACGGAACAACATACGGGCATGCCGATTGTTCTATTGTGTTTATCATCCTTTAACTTAGATCTGATTAGATTTTGAGTCAAATCGGTTCAGTGGATCCTGAGATATTCAAAAAAACGTTCTCAATGTCACGTATTAACATAGGTAAAAAAAAATATAAATGAATTCTAGATGTTATAATATGAAAAAATTCGACTGATGACCAGTCCTATACTTCCCACCTAGTAAATATTTGCAAAAAATAAACACTCTTTTTTTTATTCTTTGACTAGGCCCAAATAACCTTAGCTGTTGGTGGTCTTTAAAACACAATTTAATTTTTATTCTTTGAAAAAAGCATGGCCCTCTTTTTTGTTTGGTGATCTATTGATGGCTAGCTTAATATAGCAAAAATCATGGTTACCTTGATTTACGTACAATTTTTATTTTTTTTAGTAAAATATTTTTTTTCTCGAAAACTATACATTTTAGAGAAAAAAAATATTTACATTTTTTTCATATTATAACATCTAGAATTCATTTATATTTTTTTTTACCTATGTTAATACGTGACATTGAGGACGTTTTTTTGAATATCTCAGGATCCACTGAACCGATTTGACTCAAAATCTAATCAGATCTAAGTTAAAGGCTGATAAACACAATAGAACAATCGGCATGCCCGTATGTTGTTCCGTTCTTAAGATATCGAAGGCGAAAAATTGACCACATACACACACACACACATACACACATACACACATACACACATACACACACACATACAGACATCAGTCAGAAAATGATCTTAAACGATTGCTAGGGTCTCAAAACGTGAAAATCTGTTAAAATCTCGAAATATTGTTTTCGGACTGAATCCATTACTTCCCTACCATAGTAGAGGTGGGAAGTAAAAAATGTAAATATATTTTTTTTCTCTAAAATGTATAGTTTTCGAGAAAAAAAATATTTTACTAAAAAAAATAATAATTAGGTATTTAAGTTTAAAAAAAATTATTAATTTTTTAATTTTTTCTAATAATTTAACATAAATAATATTGAAAATCGAAAAGAAAATTTTTTTTAAAGCTATAGATAAATTACAAAAAATTAATTAAAATGTATAAAAATTTAAAAAATATCACGTGACTTCAAAACGCGCCAGGAATGTTTGTGACGTCGTTATGTTAAAATGTGTCTGCATTTGTTGGTATTTCTGTATATGTATTACACATACTATCAAAAATAATAAATTTTTAACTTGGTAACCATGGATACAAAGACCATAGATAACATAATGACGTCACACGCGTTCGGATTCTTTCGACGCGTTATCGGAACTGGGTTTAAAAATTAATTTTTATTTAAATATAACTTTTTAATTAGTAAGCAAAAAAATTAAAAAAAACAGTTTTGCTATAAAACTTGTATGTGGTCCTTCCATTTAAGTAAAAAAAAAATTCATTTAAAAACCCAATTGTACGTAAATCAAGGTAACCATGATTTTTGCTATATTAAGTTAGCCATCAGTAGATCACCAAACAAAAAAGAGGGCCATGCTTTTTTCAAAGAATAAAAATTAAATTGTGTTTTAAAGACCACCAACAGCTAAAGTTATTTGGGCCTAGTCAAAGAATAAAAAAAAAAGTGTTTATTTTTTGCAAATATTTACTAGGTGGGAAGTATAGGACTGATCATCAGTCGAATTTTTTAACGATATCAATCAACAGATTATGTCATCATGATATGAATTTTCTCTTCGAAAGCTTTGGAAAAGTTTGACATTATTTTGCAAACGTCTTTATTTTTTCAACCAACAAATTTTAACTTTTTACTATGAATTTTTTGAACGTACAGTATTTTTTATACTTACCTCTCTGCTTAAGAAAAGATGTCTTTTGTACGCTACGTACTTGCGGCATTACAATATTTATTTTTCTTAATTTGAAAATAGAAAACAAAACACTTCTATAATATTTTTATAATTTTCTTTTTGCAAGTACCGCGTAAGAATAACTGCAAGATTTTTAGTTCTGTAAAATAACAACGGATTTTTACTTTGGCGGTTTTTAGTTTGTTCTTTGTTTTTATTTAGATTTCGTTATTTTTCATTTTTATCTTTAAAATTATTGAAATGTTGTTGGCTTTATTTTTAATTATTTTTTGTGCAGGCTCCAGAGGTAGGTACATCATCTGCAAAATATGAGGGCCGAAAACTGTTTTGTAATATTTTTAGCTGAGACTTTAAGCTATATTATAAGAAAATGTATGTTGCCGGGCCCTCGTGTGTCTTTTAAATCAAATTTCGAAATTCCGCCCCTGAGGGGGTGAAAGCGGTGAATATGTTTTTTTCCAGATTTAATTATTCTGTTCATACATTTGCTTTTTGAAACATGACATTTGGAAATAACATTCCTGTTTTAACGTAAGCACCCATTGAAAAGGGGTCTTTCTTTAAAATTCCAACCCTGTCTGTCCATACTATTGGTTTTTTATAACGTAGGGTGCCTACGTTATAAAAGGAATTCCTCCAAATTCCATGTTTCAAAGACCAATAGTAAGGCAGAATGATTAAATCTGTAAAAAAATAAATAAATAAAAAAAAACTTTTTAATAACAATTGTTTTTTTTAAATCAAAAAGCGCTAAAAGTAGAAAATACTAATTAGTGCAATTTGATTTAAAAGAAAACCTTTTTTTTAAATTTTTTTTTATTTATTTATTTTTACTTTTAATTCTTTATTAATTAGGTATTTTAATTTCATACAATTGAAAAATACATTAATTTTTATTTAATTTAAAAAAACTAAATCTATAAGTCCTTAATCTTGAGTTTTGTAATAGGAGCTTGTGAAGAAAAAGGAGGGTCGCCATCTTGGGGCGTCCGCCATTTTGAATTTAGAATGACATCATGTAGCTTATCTTATTCTAATCATCAAACCCTTTCATTTGATATGCGTGTCAAGGAGGCTGTGAAGAAAAAGAAGGCCGATATCTTGGGGCGTCCGCCATTTTAAATTTAGAATGACGTCATAGCTTATCTTATTCTATTCCTCAAACCCTTTCATTTGATACCCATGTTATGGGGGTTCTGAAGAAACAGGCAAGCCGCCATTTTGGGGCGTTATCCATTTTTAATTTAGAATGACGTCACGTACCCTATCGTATTCTACTCGTCAAACCCTTTCATTTGATACCCATATCATGCCTCATGGGGATTCTGGAGAAAAAGGTAAACCGCTGGGGCGTCCGCCATTTTGAATTTAGAAACTCGTCAAACCCTTTCATTTGATACCCATGTTATGGGGATTCTGAAGAAAATGGTAAGCTGCCATCTTGGGGCGTCCACCATTTTAAATTTAGAATGACATCACGTAGCTTATCGTATTCTACTCGTCAAAACCTTTCATTTGATACCCATGTCATGACTCATGGGGATTCTGAAGAAAAAGGTAATCCGCCATCTTGAGGCGTCCGCCACTTTGAATTTAGAATGACGTCACGTAGCTTATCGTATTTTACCCATGAAACCCTTTCATTTGTTACCCATGTCAAGGGGGTTGTAAAGAAAAAGGTGAGCCGCCATCTTGGGACGTCCGCCATTTTGGATTTAGAACGATATTAGATATAGGTACTACATTGCATTGCCATCGGACTTATACACGTGTACAAAGTTTCAGCTCAATTGGATAACGGGTAGTTATAATAAAATTATTAATACCATTGAAAAAGCTCATAACATTCTATTATTAGAAAATAGTAGTTTATACAGGGTGTCCAAGACTTGCGTTGTCGGCCGATATATTGATTTTGGGTAAAGATAGAAAAGAAGTTTAAATACAAAAGTTGCGTATAAATTTTAATAGTGTATAATCTAAAAATATTTTCAATTATACAGCTCGTCCTATTTAAGCATGGCAGATCAAAGTTATGTTTTCTTAAGCTAGCACCCTGTTTTTATTTGTTTTTTCAATTCTGCACCTAAATGTGAATAGAAATTGTAAGGGAAGCCATGCTTAAAAATTCAGTAATTTTTGAGTTATTCAAGTTTTTTAGAAATTTTTGACAAATGCAGACCTTTACCTAAAATTCGACATAGCCAAAACAGAAACCTTTATCAAACTGAAATTTTGAGGATCACTAGATAGTAGACGGACAAATCAATGTCCGTCCTAAAAAATGAATTTATTATATACAGGGTGTTCATAATAATGTACTTCTTTTACCTAACTTCAATCACGTGTAACTTTTGATTGTTAAATACGAGGTTATTTTTTTGCTGGAATTGTATTAAATATGTTATACAAAAATCATGACTTAAAAATATTTTTTTGTTTCCTCATGTGAAACTTATGTTTTAATCTTATTCGTGCAGAATGTAATAAGCTAAATCTGAAAATAAAATATTAAACATCTATAAAACACGGATTTAGTATAATAATAAAAAAAAAATCACTACAGAAACTTATTGTATAATAGTTGCGTGCGTAAATGTTGCGGTCTGTATTTCTTTGAAATCGCATCAAAATAAAGAAAATAATTTAGTATTATAATAATATTTTGTGACGTGTTGCGCCTCAGAGGCATGTACTCAACTATATTATCTACCCTTAAACAGAAATTACTGTGTTATAGCTTGTAACTGGATACAGGAGCAAGGCTTTTAGATCACTTATTGTTTGTGCCAACAAACACACAGGACCGAACTTCAAATATTAGGCGTCTTTAACAACTAAAGGCTATTTTTGATATCTTCATATATCGGAATAGGCCTACAGCAGTTTGAAATAAATAATCCTTCCGATGTATTAGGTAAGAATATTCTTAATTGAAATTTTCAAAAATAGTTTCACTCTAAATGATGTGAAAATTATGCTAGATATAGAGCAAAATTTTGTAGAATATGAAATTTCCCGCTAAAAGTTTGCTCGCCGAACTCACACTCGTTCTGGGATAAATGCAACATGACCTTAGTCCTTAGTAGAGTAGGTACTATTGTAAAATCGCAACTGTCAGATTCGTCACTTTACCCACGCGTAACATACAATATTTTTTGCAACAGCTGCTTCAGAAGTTCAATTTTAAGCAAATATTTAGATAAATATTTTATTAGTGACATAGCAAAGTAATCTATAAAGCACTACTTGACACACGCGTGTTTTTAAATAAAACAAAACTGTAATACTTTATAGCACGGAGTGCGTTAAAATTGTGTTGTAACTTGTAAAATAGTAGTTATGCAACTAGTACAATTTTGTATAAAACTCGAGGGATGTAGATGGTACGCGAGCCGCAGGTGAGCGTACCAACAGCCCGAGCGTCTTATGCTTAATTGTACGAGTTGTATACACTATTTTTTGTAACACATATTACCTACATGAATTGTATAACAATTTCAACCTTTAGAACTTTATTGAATCAATTTCAAATACCGAAATCTCACTGAGAGCTAAAAATATTTACTTCGTTACCATAGCAACTATAGTCCTATACTTTATTGTCGTATGAAATAAAATATTATGTATAATCGCACGCTGACGTCACAGTTTATATTTTACGTACGCCTTCTTATATTGTCGTATCACATAAAATATATTTTATTGTACACCGTGCGATATATATTATTTTAAGTAGCCGACTACAGAGACGAAATATATGTGTTAACCCCTAACTGGTATCGTGTTTTCACAAAACGTAACTGGTATCGTGGGGTATTTCAACACCCCAAAGTATGTTATTAAAAAAAAATAATAATTAATGGTTTTTTTCAAATTTTTTTTATTTTTTATAGTTGAACATACGTTTACAAAATGCTTTAACATAAAAAAACATAGGATTTTGTTTTTATAAACATGAGAAAATTATTTTTTCTGGAATAATGCATAAAAATTAAACTGAAATACGCTGTCTTCGGAAAGCAATAAAAAAATTATAAAAATTACAAAATAATTGAAATCTTCTGTATAGGACTAACCATAAGTGTCAACTCTTAGTGCCTGAAACAAAAAAAATAAAAAAAACCTCATAAGCAAAAAACTGACAGGGGTGTTTTTTCCACTATTATTTTTGCCAAAATTTTCTATAACTTATATTATTTACATATTTTCTGCATATTTCTACTAAATATGATCATTTTGCAAATAGCCCACCGCGTGACCAATACCTTGCTAATCATAAAATTTGAATTTGATTCCGCTTCTTTGTTTTGCTCATCTTCATCAGAAGAGTCTTCTAATTCAGATTTGGATAAATGATCACTAGCTTCACTAGCATCGTCTTCTTCTATAAAAAGTTCGTTTTCAGACACTTCGTCACTAACACTTTTATACCCCCCTTTCAGCAAGTCTTTCCAACTCATTTGGAGTCAGCGGTCGTCGCGACATTTTTTTTTCAGGAAAAAAATCGGCACCTTTAACTGGTATAGTGGGGTACTTTCACACCCCAATACTTATTTTTTTCGAAATATTTAAATTTTTCCAAAAAATCACTATCACTATTTTAAAGATAACCCACAATTAGGAGAATAGCTGAAACAACGGGATACAATATTACTTATAAGTACGTTATTTTCTTAAAAATAGAGTCGGTGGGGTGTCAAAACACCCCGCGATACCAGTTGAGGGTTAAATATGTGTTAAAAAAAATTGATTATTGCATATTATAATGTGCTGCTATAATAATATGTAAGACACTACACTACCTGAATATATATAAATAAGAAAGATTGCCAACGACATTTGACTGGATCTCGGTATGTTTGTCATTAATAATAGTGCTTCGATATTTATCCTGATAATATTATCGAGAGATTTTCGTTGAATTCAGAATTACGTTTTTATTCTGGATCCTTCAGCCAATCAACTAAAATTTGTCAATTTGATATTTTTATGAGTTAGAAAATCGAAAAAAACGAAACATATATATACATCATGGAGATTAATACGAAAATAGATCAAATAGTAATTTAATTTAGACAATTCCAGTGTTTTAGTTTCGGACCTGTACATTTGACGTTCCCGAAGATTCCCAGAATACGGGCGTATAGAGAAGTGCTCACAATATTCCACCTGAGGAATATACCCACCGATATCTCATACTCCGTATCTCTAGGTAGATGAATTTGTGTTAGGCTGAGGCTACATTGGCGCCGTTTCCGATCAGATCAGATCAGACCAGATCAGATCCGTAATGTCGGATGTGAACAAACACCAGTAACCTTGTTGAAGTGGCTACACTTATCACTCCAGACCGCGCCAGAAGATGTCAGATTGCAACAGACACGTTCCGACCGTCGGACGAAATCAAACATGTTTGAAATTTTCGTCAGACTACGGCCGTACATTTGACAGTTTTTAACAAACAGTGTTGTGTATGCTAGCTATTATTACCAGATTGTCTTATTGTATTGTATTATTATTTAAAAACGTGTTTGAATATCAATTGTGAGTATGGACAAATCACTTTTAATTGATCTTGTACGTGAAAAGCCTCCTATTTGGGACCAAAGAGACAAAAGATACCACAACAGGGACGTGAAAGGTCTTTTGTGGAGAGATATTGGCGAAAAAATGAATCTTTCAGGTATGATTTGAAAATATAATTTATTTATTAATTAATCTATGAGTAGTTCATAAAATGAAAGTAAATTAACTCTGATGGGTTTCAACGCATTGTTGAAGTTTGTTTGTTTTGTTTGTTGTTTATAATAGGGCTCGGTATTTTTCAAATTAAAGTATTCGAATATTCATTTAAACTTCTATTCGAATAGTTAAAATTAATTAAAATTTAGCTGTTTTTTGGATTTTTGACAAAGATCCTGAAGTCTGTCAAGTCACGGCCCTCACAAGTTTCCCAACAATAAAATTTAAATCTAACAATACTGGGCAGTCATAACAGATAGCATAACTGTTAAATGATTAAAAAAATTACATTATATTTCTGAAAAAAATGTTATCTCTATCGCTAATCTAAATCATAAATCGCATATTGAAATCAAAACGTAAACACAGCAATGAGTAATAATTGGCGACAGCCGATACTCATGACAGGGGTCAGGACTCAGGGACGCCAAAAACAAACAACAGTTGTATAAATGTATAATAAATGTTATTGTTGAACAACGATAAAAAATAATAAAAACAGTGCATTTTGATTTTCATTTGAATCCGGAAAGAAGCTAACTACAGTCTATGACAAATATTTAAATATCCAAATATTCAAAATTTGCACATCAAAAATTATTATTGTTCAACAAAGAAAAACTGTCCGTCGGATATTATCCACTCCCTATGTAGCCACTTCGTCTGAAGTGTCTGATTTGGTCTGGTCTGGTCTGGTCTGATCTGATCGGATCTGGTCTGACACGGATCTAGTGTAGCCTCAGACTTATACGTACGTACATATGTAATGTGATCCGATTCAGAAATGTCTTATAACCAAAATTAGTTTGAAAAAAATTATTGAGGAACCATAAAAGCAGCGCTAACCAAATATTATTATTAATTCTTTAGTCATTATCAAAATAACAATAATTGTAATGCGTAAGGTACACATGATATGGCTATAGGTATAAGAAAATTTGACCATATATGAAAAATGAATATGTATATAGAATGTTTAAAAATGACACCAACAAACCACGGGCAACGATTCCTTAGTTGGTTTTAATAAAAAAAATTCCTATGGACGGGAGTCCGAAAACGGAGTTGCAGCACTGTGAAAATTTGTATTTGTTCACGCTTGAACAAAATTTTCAGAGGGTTGCAACTCTGAAACAAAGAGTTTTCGGACCCTCGTCCATAAAATTTACTAAGGAATTGTCTCCCATAGTTTGTCAGTGCCATTTTTTAACACCTTGTATACGTATATCCATAATATAATAAATTATTATGGTTAAATTTTCTTACCTATATTGATCATACCTATATGGAAATATTATATGATAATTTTTTCCTGGGAGGTTATATAAGTCAACTTATGTTTTTAAATCCAGTCAATTCCGAACAGCATTCATTTCTTTGCAGTTAAACAATAAAATATGTTATTTTTATTAAATCTATCAAATCTAAAAAATATAAAAAATCTCAAGAAATTTAAATGTGAAACTAAGAAATTCTTAGCAGAAAACGTTTTCTATTCTCTACAGGAATATTTAAACTTGAGTCAATCTTCCTTTATTTACTTTTTGTCTTTTGACTGATAATAATATTATATAATATACATATACTATTATGTATTATACGTTATCATTAGATGTATGTTATGTTATTAGTGAATCGAGTTTCTGGGAATGAAGGAAAAAAACTATGTACATTTTTTTAGTTCACTTTCGAAACGTTGCGAGAACTATGCTATATAGAGCGATATGGCATAATATTTAAAATTTTCCTACAAGAAAATCCACAATAGGTACATTACTTATATTGTTTTATGCTAGTAGTTTAGTTGTGGTTGTAAATATCGCGCTTCGAAACACATTTTGTGTATCCGCCGTTTACTTATGCCAGTTTATTAAAAAATATTATATCGATACTTTAACATTAAATAAAAATTCTAAAAAAGGGGCTTGCTGTGTGGGTAAAACCACACTGCTAACTTCCCATTGCGTGCCCTTAGAGATTAAAGATCAGTCTACCGCAGAGAAACTATTTGTAATAAACATTTCACAACAATTTTACAGTAGATTTTTTATTATAAAAAAATCGCGAAATCAATTTTTTGCGAACCGTATTAGGTGTTTATTATGCAATTACGCTTCGAATGAAATTGGTCCAGACTCGATATCATTCTTTGTTCTCGAGATATGCCAGACGAAAAAAAGTTCACGAACGTACGTACGTACACACGCACACACATACATCTCTCTAAAAACGATTAATTCGAACTCTAGGGACTTTGAAACGTGAAGATACGTCAACATTTTTCATTTGCAAAATCGGACCGAATAAATTAACTTCCAATGGAAAGTTAATAATTTTCGGTTTGTCTAGATATCACACGGAAATTAGGAGGTGCAAACATTTTTGATCAATGACTCGAATTTCATCTTTTGTTTCCAATTTTTTGTCATTACTTCCTCATAAACTATTGAAGGATAATTCACGTATAATGCGTTTTTAGTTCGTCATTATCACTATAGCTTCATTGTCGTTAGTAAATACAACTGTACACCCGTCAAAATTAAATAAACATCAAATAGCATCGCTATAAACACAATAAAGTAGTTGCAAATCATTGTTGACGGATCGTTTTTTGAATTTTCAGGGATGAATAGTAATTGTATTTGTTACCAGAGAGTATTTCAGTCCAATAAAACTGCAGTTTTTGCATAGATCCCGTACCTAAGTCAGTTTTTTTATTGTTCGGGAGTATTTCACCAAGTTGGCGCGGCCTAAAAAATTATGCGATAGCCGTCATCATTTCAATGCTGAATATCTCTCGAACTGTTGATGCTGCGACAAAAATGCAAATAATATTTTCTGTAGACCATTAAATTTCCTACAACTTTCTTCGTAGTAATTAACCGTTTACGAGTTAAAGTGCGTCAAAATTTGCAAAACATTCGTTGCAGATTACGTGATTTACATCTCTCTTGAGGTGATTTAACACATCTTTCAGTAAACAGTTAGTTCTACGAAAATGGCCCCGTGTAGAAAGTTTTAGAGAATTTACTTCTTTAAAAAAAATCATTTTTGTCGTGGCATCAATGATTCGCGAGACATTAATTAGCATTGAACTTCAAAAATGTGGCTACTTTTACGCCGCAACAGCTTGGTGAAATACTCAGGAAATACTCCCGAATAATAAAAAAAAACAAATGACTTACGGGATCTATGCATTACGAACATAAATTTTTGAACAGTTTTACTGGACTAGAAGGTGAAAATCATTTAAATGAATGAACTTTACAGTTTAACACGACATTAGTTTGGTAGGTACCATATTATAAATCTAAAAACTATTACTGAATGTTTCAGTTTGTGCCGTAGACAGGTTCGGCCAAACAAAACATCGCGTTCAGGTTATAGTAGTCAGCAGGTAATGCTACACTTGTTTTCCTGTTCAATACATTAACTGAACATAATGGACATGTTTGCGAGCATTTTCTCATGCGTATTGTATGTACATTAATCTGCGCCTCTTTTGTTAACATAAATATTATATGTGCGAATTCACTCTGTTTTGCTACGATAATAATAATAATAATAGTGCCAGCAGAAAGCTATACTTTCTCCTGGCACTTACTGCAGATAAGTGCTGATCTTGCTTGCCAACGAAGTTTGCTTTACGACTGTCAAAAGAACAGCTGATTACTCAGAATAGTGTTGCCAGTCTCAATTGCAAAAAATTAAAATTTTATCATGTTTTTGAAAGATACAAATGTGCTAAATTTCATATAGGTAACTCAAATTTATCCTAACAGCTAAATGTAAAATTACCATTATAGTTACCGGATGAGGTACGTGTAGTAATGCTTTCTTCCACTCAACTGAAAAATTAGAGTTTATTAACGTAATGGCATTTTTTTTAAATTTATCAGTTCGAAAAGCACCTTGCTAAGTACAGAGTGAAGCAGAATAAATAACGATAAATAACGATCATTTTTACCAATGCAGAAAATGTATGTTTTTGTTACATTTAGCATACTTTGATGTCATGGAGAATATTTTCCTTTCTACATAATAATACTATTCTCCTTTTAAATAATTTCACAAAAATAAATCACATCAGCTAGTTTATTTTACCTCATGCTGTATTATATAAAATTTGTAATTTATTGGTTGCAACAATATTAGATTGTATGTCTAGATACGTAATGGGGCATATTATGGCGAGTGAGGACAGTGTGTAAGAACGAACGATAGCGAGTTTTTACAGTCACACGAGCCGTAATACCATTACGTACGAAACATAATATATGGTATTTTTTGCCATACCCACTACAAAATATCTACTTTTCACGTCATTTTAAAAAAATACTGACAGTTCATTTGCGTCGCGATCTTTCCTTCCAGTGAGCCGCGAAGTTCGTGCAAGTAAGTAATGACAGGCGCAAGCAAGCGTATACGCAGGAGCATAGTATAGTATAGAGCGAATAAACACAAGTTGCTATGGCAACCGTTATTTTCTGCGCTAGTGCAGAAAGTAAACCATTTTCCGCATACCTGCCTGTTAAATGGGTCATTAATGGCCGCTATACATACATCGAGAGTTGCTATTTTGTAGTGGATATGGCAAAAAAACAATTTAATAATAATTTTAAAATTGCGAAGAAATATACGAAGCCGTTTAAATTAAAAATCAAACTTTGTTTGCGCCGGAACAGCAAGAGATATAGTCGTAACTTTTAGGATGCAATCGGAACTTTTAGAAAACACAATATTTACTAAATTGAGTAATTTCTGAACCAAACCAAATTTTATAAAATGTGCGGACACTCGTTTATAAATAATAAAATTTGATTTGGTCCAGAAATTATTCAATGTAGTCAATATTGTGTTTTCTAAAAGTTTCGATTGTTCGTTCTGTTTCGGGCTAAACCGAGTCAATTCTTATAAACGGAAATTTGAAATATTTTTCTTATATAGCTATAAGAATGGTTAGAAAATATAAACATTTGAACATTTTTAAGATCAGTTTGGCATTCAACTCTAACTCATAGCTAGTAATTAACTATCTGTACTTATAGTTAAATACATGTTGAACTGAAAATATCCATGAAGTTGGATTCAAATTCATGATAGTTTTATTGAAAACCTAACACACTGACCACTGAATCATCAGCTTTGAAAACAATTTACATCCCATCTGTCTGTCTTTCAGCGTCAGTGTCTATGTAGCATACTATTACATTACATTATATAATACATAAAGTTTTTTATATACCTACTATTATGTATAAAGGGAACATAACTTTTTTCGAGTTGCTATCGGCCCGACCAGTCAACAAGACCGACCGCTACAATATTTTTATTACGCATCTATTTGCAAGGAGAGAGGAAATTGTATACCTATTTCAACATGAATCGAAAAATGTCACCTCCATGCACTAGTGTATACCGACCGTTCATAAAGTATTTCATTAATAAATTCATCTCCAAATTTATTGTAAATCAAATTCGAAGCTGCAAGGTGATTTGTGAAGTGACCATATCTGGGTAAAAATAGTGTTCTCCTTGAAACGTGATATTGGGGTCATCCTACTTTTTTTTTCTTCTGACGGTTACAAAATGTTAAAATAACCACAAAATACCAAACCATTTAAAAAATTTCTCGACGTACGTTTCGCCAAACAAGTTGGCATCATCAGGAGATGATGCTGGCGAAACGTACGTCGAGAAAATTTTTAAATGGTTTGATGTTTTGTGGTTATTTTTAACATTTTGTATCTTCACACCAAAGGTTCATCACTCTTCATGTTCTAACGGTTAGAAACTATATATTAAATAAGTTTTAAAATAAATTTTTTGAGATGTATTCGAAAGCTCAAAAGTGTGTATTTTTCAATGTAATTTTAAACATGAGATAAAGTTGCTACGGAAGTGATGCAAATTATATGACGATCCAATCACAGTTGTTTAAGATCCCACCTTCTTTATATCATATTTAAAACGTGAGTAACGTTTTTGTCTTACTTTTTTGCATAGATATCCAACGATTTCAGTTTAGAACGTAGGTATTATATTAACTTATTATTTAATTTTTTTTTGCATATTTGAGAATAATTTTAAATAATGATAACTGTATCATAGTCTTGTTGAATCATAATCATTTATTAATTTAATCTATACAGTATACAATACAGAAAATATGTAGTTACATAATATGTTTAAAAGAATGTTCTGTAGGTGTGTCGGTCGTTCTATATGTAGATTGCTTCATAATTAATAATAATGTATGATCAGATGATGCTTCATTATTTTAAAAAAATATCGTTTTTTCAACATTCAGTATAAGTAGTTGCGTCATAAAAGGTGCGAAAATTGTAAAAGATATTATATATTATGTGGTACGGTTTCGGCTTAATTTAAACGTTTTAGTATCTGGTTAAGAGTTAAGACACATTAGAAATCACTATAAGCTTTTGTAACTTTATACAAACACCATTAAAAATAAACAAAGTACAAAATACCATTCAAAATGGGATAATGTTTTAAAAAAATCTTCCAACTCGATTTTCAATTTCTTCCAAATGTCTAGTTCACGCGAAACTTTGAAGTCGTATGTAGTTTTGATGACAAAACAATAATCTGATATTTTGGCTATAATATTATAATATAATACAACAACAAGTTTTTTTTTTTTTTTTAATATACAAATTTTGGCCTTTGTTTTCACAGTCAGCCAGCGCTAGTGTGATGAATATAACATTTATAACTTAAATATCAACAACAAGTTAAAAAATACAAATAAAATACAGGTGGTGGAAGTAACGGTGTTGATGGTGGGAAAACGTGTCTCAAGTCGTTTAAAATTTAAGTATACCTACCTAATATAATGATTAAAATTTTGAAAATAAAAATATATAATAAAAAATAAATGTTTATTGTACATAATAAGCGTATAATAAGCCGATGTATTATGTATGTCATTTAGAAAATTTGATTTGAAACGCGTGGAATGATCATGGCATGCTGTTTAAAGTTTCCCTCTTAAATGTAAGTGCTCGTCATTTTTTAGATAAGAAATTATATAAATGCTATTTTCTACGGTGAAACATGTTTAAAATTTTATATTTGTTGAGATATATGATGTGGTATGCTCTTTATATAAAATTCCGTAAACAAAAAAAAAATAAAAAACATATATCAACGCATTTAAAAGTAAAAAATAAATTTCTTTCTCTTCTATAACGTTTAAAAGCGTGAGACACTCACTGTACCTATATTTCATTTAGTTCGTCGAGCCCACTATTTTAAGTGCGTTGATATAAGCATATTTTTTATTTTTTTATGTGTTCTCAAAAAATTCCTATTGTTTCGAGGTTTTTCGAACCAAACCGAGTAGATCCAGTGCGCATTCTGTATAAACGTATAATCAATAATTACTATAGTGGAATATAATATTTTAATATTATAGCTATCAAAAGGGTTTTAAGTCAAGTGTAACTTGTAAGGTGTAGAGGGACATTTTCGATTGGATTGCAAGGTTGATTCTGTCATTTCTCAAAGTTATTTAATAAATTGAAACAATAAACAAATGTCTAAATTCGATTACTTAAAATATAAAACAAAAAGTATAATAGTTTATTGAATAATATACATTCGTTTTAATAAAAAGTACCTAATATTTAAAAAAATCATGTTTTTTACTGAGAACGTATGCTGGGTTTTTGTTTTGATTATTGAGTTTGTATTAAAAAGTTATAAGGTAGACAAATTTTATGCTTTTTCTCTACCTATTATAACGAAGTATGTACCTTGATTGTCTATATTAAATTTTATTTTTTGAAACTATAGGAGTTAAGACGTATCGAGCTTTCTATATAGCCACCACTGTACATGTAAAAATGTATATACAAAGTACGTGTAGATTGACCTCGCGACGTCAAAATGGACATAAGGTCACAACTTGTCATCACCATGTTATGCTACGCGATAACACGCTGCCGCTGCATGTATCGTATGTATGACATGGAAACTGTCAAGGTACGGACTCCAGCCAATATCAATATTCCTGAAAATGATCCGTTCTTTAAAAAGCGTTCCCAAGAGTTACATAGCTGCATTTCATTGGTGGTGTGAGCTACAGCTTCTACTTGCTGTTGCTAGATAATTTCGTTAAAAATGCCAGACACCGTGGTGGTGAAAAAGAATGTGTGTTGTTTAGCCAACGAAAAAACACCGGTCAAGAGAAATAGTTTCTCTTGACCGGTGTTTCTCTCTCTCTCTCTCTCGAACGGCGTTCTTTCGTTGGTCGTAGGTTATTATGTAGGGGGATCCTTATTTAACACTGAAACAATTTATTGAAGACCTCAGTGGATAAAGGTTATGTCACAAAACTAAACTCTTGAGTAAATTGCAATAAACCGTTTTGATTTGAAACTTTTTAGTTTAATCCTTGCCGTTTACGTTTCTGTATTGTGACGTAACATCTTTATATGAGCATGCTAGTGCGACATATTATCACTTAGGGAAAGCAATCTCGCGAGATTTTGAGTAAGTCGAGATCTCGAGAGATTAGGAAAATCAGTCTCGCGAGATCTCGACAATTTCGAGATCTCGTGAGATTAACAATTATGTTACTAATTTCCTTAAAAAATGGAAAAGTAATGGAAAAAATTAAAGAAAATGTCAGAAAATGTTGAGGCATTTATTATAAATACCATTTAGGACAACAAGAAAGTAGTAAGTAAGTACTTGTCTCTTGATTTTTAGAAGTAGTATGAACTTATGAACGTTATAACTTATAATAAATAATCACCCTTCAGTACTATTACTAATAGTAATACTAGTTACTAGTTAGGTCAGTTCGCGCGCAACCGCGCTCCTAAAAATTTGCAAAATATGCTGCAGTACAATCTCGATAATCTCGCGAGATATCGTACAATTAGGTATTTAAGTTTAAAAAAAATTATTAATTTTTTAATTTTTTCTAATAATTTAACATAAATAATATTGAAAATCGAAAAGAAAAATTTTTTTAAAGCTATAGATAAATTACTAAAAATTAATTAAAATGTATAAAAATTTAAAAAATATCACGTGACTTCAAAACGCGCCAGGAATGTTTGTGACGTCGTTATGTTAAAATGATATAAGTTACAATACTACTGGGGGACTCAAATAGTAAATAAAATCACTTTTTCAAAAAATGTGACTTAACACCTTTATCCACTTACGTCTTCAATTATTTCGAAACACAGAATCACGAGAAGTGTTACGATTTCATAAATAGGACTTTATAGTTCAGATATCTCTTTTATTTTTCACCCGAACAAGCTATCATTCTAATACCGGAATGTCCGGGTGAATACTGGCCATCTGACAACCTGGCAACCCTGCTCGCTGGTGCCACATCTCTGGAGTATCAGTCAGCTTTTGCTCTAAAAATGTTCGATCATTGATCTGCACCGTTCACGATTAACGCTAACAGTTGCTCTGTAGTAGCATCTTCAAAAAAATATAGGTCAAGACGATGCATTTCACATCTGTGATTTTTACTTCGCCAGAAATGAGAATTTTGTTTATTGCTTGAACTGAGCAAGCAGAGAAGAATATTGTTGCGAAATGTCAAAGATGTGCTCTTTGAGTTAAAAGTAGGTATATTGACTTCTGATTCGCATAACAAAATTCTGTCACTTTATCTCGTCCGTTCGATGGGTAGTTTCCATTATAAATTCTAAGAAATGTGACTCTAAATTTGAAATAAAAAATTAATTTCAAATAATGTTACTGATTTTTAAAATCCCTTCACAACTTATGGCCCATCCGTATTTATTATTATTTTTAATGATACACTAATAAATAGACGCTGATGACCTCAGCTGTTGAGTGTCTTTAATTTACCTACAATTCATTCATTATAATCTACAATCTATCTGTCTACACTATTAAACCAACTGATACTTTTAACAGTCGTTAGAAAACTTATAGAAACTGCAAACGTTTGTAATAAATAACGTTGCAGTTATTGCTGTATTTCAATATGAAAATTCAGTTATTCCGACCCTGTGAGTTGACAGGAAATAGTCTCCTCGTGTCACCTTCATGCATATACATAGATCGAAGGAAGGTTCTCTCCGCCATCTTAGAGTTTAGAGCGCGACTGATAAAAAATACAATGCGTTTAAAATGTGTGTCCCTTCCCTTCTTGTCTGTTTATATTATACATGTCCTGCCAGTCTATTGACATCATTCCGCTGCACAAAACGGCTGCAATGTAGCCACGTGTACATCTGTATATAATAATACATAGTATGTCCCATAAGTGAACGAGTTAAAAACGGACGACAGTTTTTGGTTATAGTTTTAAAAGCTTTTAAATTATTTACTCTCATCACGGAGTAAATTATTTCACAATTTTTCACTGTGTTTAAAAATTATATGCATTTTTATATTAAATGTACTCAATCCAAGATAACTTATATGTTTCTTATTTTTTTCTGTTACATATTAGATTGAAATTGTAATAGAAATTCATTATAAAGAATGTACGGTTACTTAAGTAAAAAAATCATTTTTAAAATAGTGAGTGTCGTGGTTTGAAACTAAAGTCAATTTTTTCTGGCCAAAAATCGAAATGCGCATATTACTAAATAATAACATTTTACTTACGTATATTTTAGACAGCAGGTTACACGGAACGTTTTTTTAATTTTAATGTTGTCTTTTTTATATACAAAATTGTATTTTTAGTAAAATAAAATTTTATTTTATCTTAAAAAATCTAACTTATAAAATTGTAACTGAATCTCTGTCTATAATTTCCTTTTCTTGTGGGTTTTTGGTTGTATGACACGTAGATGGGAAAATACATTTCCAGAATTGTCTGTTTGTTTGTTAATTTGTACTAGTATCGCTCGAGAACGTCTGGACTAATTTTAGTTAAACTTGGTATATGAATATACCTGAAGGTCGTCTGTTAAATGCCACTGGCCTACGAAAAAAAAAGGTTTCTGTCAAAACCGACATTAACGTAAGTGAAGTCGTGGGTAAACGCTGATACGTATATATTATATAATTGAATAAAACTTCAATTTTACACACATAAGTAAATTTGCCTGTCGGTGTCGCTTCGCTCCAATACTGGTATAATTCAACTTACCTACTATGCTGTTATAAGGGTGTTAGCCGATATAGATAGAAATTGGGGAGCCTACAAGAGCCCATTGTGCATCCTCAACATCTAAACCAGATCCTGAAAAGTTACAGTCCTGATCGCCTTCAGAACCTATTATATCTTATGGTAACCAAATATTTGGTTTCCCAGAGTTAGTCTGAGGCGCTAGAGAAGCACCTCATTATTTATTAAACTGCCCATTCAAGGCCATGCCTTCCCGTTTACCTAATATAAAGTTTGAAGATTATTTTGGAAGTTTTTATTGACTTCTACCGACTAAGTGTTACAGGTTTTTGATAGATGAAAATCACTTGCCAGGTTATCACTTAATAAGGAGGTTCACGCGTATCTAAAGGTTAACGAAAATTCCAACTTTGAGGCTTCAAATTTTACAATATTATATAGAAAAAAGTACCATACTATCCGAGGAATTATTTTTGAATCCAACGTCTAATTAATAAGAAAAAAATTGATTAAAAATGGCAAAAACACATTGGCAACTATTTGTATTTTTTTAAGATTGATCTATCCTAAATCCAACTTAGAATAAACAACAACGAATATAAGAAACTAGAATTTTCATAGAGTACAACAATAATGTATTAATTACAAACTTTTGTTACCGTTAATAATAAGTTTAAATTAAAAGGTAGGTAAAATTTTTTTTGAGGTTGACAAGTAATGGCGATATAGACGACTATGGCATATAAACCGAGAGCTAGTGACAATTTTTTGGTGTTATTTATTCAAGGCCTTTTTTTGTGGAGACATTGAGGGAGGCATATTAAAGTGCCCTGAGTAAGGGATTTTGCTGGATAGCGGTATAGGAGGGATGCAGACTGCTCCCAACATGTAACAAAAAAAATGGTCACAATTATTATTGCTTCAAGGCTGAAATTGTTTGTACCTATAGCTTGTCGGTGACCAATAATACTATTATAATATTTGCAGATCGATTGGTCAGTATTAAAGGGGTGCCAGATTACCCTAGATGTGTCATATGTACCCTACGAAATTTATATTATTAGTTCAAGGTTCAAATTTTAATATTTTGTTACGGCGACTGTTTTAAGCATATATTTCAATTTGCAGAACAAAATGTCGGTATTAACCCTTCTCTTAAAGGAAACTTGCTCGCCTAGTTGTTTATACTTATATGAATGAATGAATTGTAGATTATAGACGCTCGACAACAGAGGTCATTAGCGTCTAAGTTTATACTTATATCGTTCTGCAAGGGGGTTAATACCGAAATTTTGTTTTGCAAATTGAAATTCATGTTTAAAACAGTCGCTGTAACAACATATTAAAATTTGAACCTTGAAACTAATAATATAAATTTCGTAGGGTACATGACACGTTTAGGGTAATTTGGTACCACTTAAATACTGATCAATCGATCTTCAAATATTATAATGGCATTATTGGGTCACCGACAAGCTATACAAACAATTTCAGCCTTGAAGCAATAAATAATTGTGACCATTTTTTTTGTTCATGTTGGGGGCGGTCTGCATCCCTCCCATACCGCTATCTAGCAAAATCCATTACTCAGGGCACTTTAATATACCTCCCTCAACGCCTTCACAAAAATAAGGCCTTGAATAAATAACACCAAAAAATTGTTACTAGCTCTCGGCCTAATACATAGGCTATAAATTACTAGGGAAGTATTTTAAATATTGTTATTGTTTTGAACATCAATTAATTTAAGCAAATAAGTTACAGATAATTTTTATAAATAAAATATTTAATTTTGATCATTTTTTGACGGTCAAAAGAACAAAAAAGTTGAGTCGTTTTTTTAAGTCATTGAACCTCCTTTAAGCACATGTCTATAAAGATTCAGTTATCGATAGGACACACCGTATATTTTTATGTTCACTAACACTATCATTCATTACCTGACGTACTCTAAGTTGCGTAATACATACTGTACGCACACATAAAGTACAAAGTTTATGTACTAGTTTGTTACTGGTTTCTGAAAAATGTTTATCATGTTTGTACAGTTACGAATTGTTGACTTTTTAAGGGGCTCGTTTAAGGCGCTATTCTGAAACATGTACCTTCCGAACGGGTGCTCCATTTTTATCCATTTCTATCAAATTTGTTCTTTGATTTGGAATTTATGAATCCAATTCAAAGTTAAAACTTTATTACACGTTCCCGAACGTTTTTTTGATCCGAGGATAGTTTTTTTTTGTCAAATTAAAGTGAATGGTCCCCTTTTGGGGCCCGGAAGTTTTGAGTTCAGCACATACAACAGTAGGTACAGCACCCTTCTGATTTAATTAAAATAAACATAGGATAAAGAAACTAGTTCTCAACTACATGTACTGTGATCGAGCACTATATATTTTATAATATTGACAAAATAGATTTTTCACAACGCCGCTAATGAAAATTCGATTTTCGGTATACCTGTTTAGCGGATTGAAACTAAGAATTTCAACCATAGGGATGAAAATTTTCAGTTGTGGGTTTTCTCTATTTTTTAACGTTGTTAAGAGAGAGAGATACTAGAGAGTGATTGACTTCAATTTGCATATAATACTCGAAAACGTCAAAATGACAGACATAACCCGACATAAATTTTACATAGATCTGACAGATCTAATATTTTTGCGACTATTTTGCGCGCCCAAATTGCAGGTAGGTACCTCAAATAGAATTGTCAATAGAGTTGTTGTGAAAAATAATATGCATTTACACGGAACGAAACACAGCGAATGCAGCGCCTTCGGGCAGCAAACTTCACACTAGTTGCAAATGCTGTAGTTCATCCCTTTTAAAAATAATGCAATATTCTAATTAATACTGTTATAAAATTTAATTTTTTTAAATCTCTATTTTGGTATTTTACCGATAATATATACAGTATTGGCGCGAAGAGAAATTAAAAAATATTAATTTGCATACTAGTTACAGTTCTATTTTTTTTAGTGTATTTGCCATATGGCACATACACTATTGGCGTCGGTCGGATGGCGGGACCTAGGGGTCGGACCAAAATTTCTCGACGTTTCATAGCCTCCTGAACACTTTGCCACCATTTTTGGAAATGTCTATTTATATATTAGTATATATATATATATATTTTAGAGATATATATATATATGTGTACGGGCAATAACTTTCGAAAGAGTTAATTGATTTTGACGAAATTTGGTAGGCACGTTGGAATCCATCACCGCACGAAGCCTATTTAAAATGGGCCCAATCAGACTATTTTAAGGGTTGTATTTAGGGGTTTCAAAAAGTTTTTGGGCCCAAAAATACCGAAAAAATTGTCAGAATTGTTTCAAAATTGAAATTGAACCCTTTAGTAGAGCTTAAAATGCGCTGCTAAAATTTTAATAAAATCGGCCCAACAGGACCGGACTTTCAAATTTTATGAAAACACTAGTTTGTTGATACGGATTTACTTATGGAAGGGTGTACCTATTTAATTTGGTGCAGATGTTGTACTGATAAAATCCATGTCTAATATTGAAATTTAGAAAAATGTAATTATTTTAAGGGATGTATTAAGGGGTTAAATTTTATATTTTGTCAAAAAACAAAATTAAGTTCACATAATAAAGCCACAATGCCTGTATTAGCAAATACACTATATTGTCGGCAGGGTTTTGGCACTGCGACCCGAGTTTTTTAATAATAACGTGCGCAGCAGCTAAGGCTATGTGCACGAGTCTAAAGTCATTTGGTAAGTATAATACATAATATATAACTATTCGTAATCTAATCTAACTAATATTATAAATGTGAAAGTTTGGATGGATGTTTGTTACTCAATCACGCCAGAACGGCTGAACGGATCTGGATGAAATTTGGCACAGAGATAGATTATAGTTTGGAATAGCACATAGGCTACTTTTTATCCCGGAAAAATGTACGGTTCCCGTGGGATACTTTTGTGTTTGTTTTTCACAGATCAAGGGATCGACATGATTTTTGCATAGTGGTAGTTTAGGGGTCAGAGAATGTTATAGGCTACTTTTTATCCCGGAAAAATGTACGGTTCCCGTGGGATAAATTTGTTTTTGTTTTATCTTTGGAACTACTAAACCGAATTTAAAAATTCTTTCACTAATAGAAAGCTACCCAGGGGGGGAGATTCTCGCGGGGGATAACAAATTAGGGGGAAGATTCACGCTGGGGATAATAAATTAGGGGGAAGATTCACGCGGGGGGATAACAAATTAGGGGGGGAGATTCTCGCGGGGGGATAACAAATGTAATGTATTATTAATATTCGAACGAACGAGCGAAGCGAGTGAGTTATGTATTATTAATAATCAAGCGAACGGGCTAAGAAGGAATTAAAAATATTCAAACGAACGAGCGAAGCGAGTGAGTAATATATTAATAATATTCAAGCGAACGAGCGAAGCGAATGAGTAATGTATAAATAAAATCCGACCGAACGAGCGAAGCGAGTGAGTTATGTATTATAAAATTCGAGCGAATAAACACTACCAGTCCGGCTTCGCTTCGCAGGAGTAGAATATCTCGCGGGGGGATAATAAATTATAAATCGTAAAATACGTGGGCGAAGCCACGGGTAACGGCTATTACTAATAATTATAGTAGTATAGGTTTAAGTGCTAGGAAAAGTATATTTCATTACAAGGGACGAAACAGAGCTTTGCAACTAGTGTGAAGTTTGCTGGCCAAGGAACAATGGCAGGAATTATTCACACGCGTTGCATTCGCTGTGTGTCGTTTCGAGTAAATGCATATTATTTTTCACAACTCTATTGACAATTTGATTTGAGGTACCTGGAATTTGGGCGCGCAAAAAAGCCGCAAAAATATTAGATCTGTCAGATTCATGTGACATTTATGTGGGGTTATGTCTGTCATTTTGACGTTTTCGAGTATTATATGCAAATTGAGGTTGGCGCGACTCAATCGCTCTCTAGTCTCTCTCTCTTAATAACGTTAAAAATAGAAAAAACCGAGGGGTAAATATCTGAGGATTTATGGTGTACAGCGTGAAGGAATTACGAGGATTTATAAGGATTTATGAAGATTTATAAGGATTTATGAGGATTTATGAGGATTTATGAGGATTTATGAGGATTTATGAGGATTTATGGGGATTTATGGGGATTTATGAGGATTTATTGAGGATTTATCGAGAATTTACAGAAGAATTAAATCAGCTGTTTATGTTATGCGCGTTATGGTTATGGTTATGGTTATGACAAAAGTTGTAGCTTTTGAATGTTTCTACAATATACATGTGTTCAACATTTTTTTTGCTTGCTTGGTGCGAATATAGAGGGCGCCAAAAGTCGACCGGCGCCAATATTTTTGAAAATTTTTGAATTTTGCACATAACAAATTAATTCAAGTCACCAAATACTCATTAGGGGGTTTTCGGAGTCGCTGATTAGGAACCCATTATCAAATTTTCTAAAAACAAAATGGCGAATTCAATATGGCGGACGTCTCCCATTTAAATTCATCGCATTTTCACCAAATTCATCATCCGCCATTTTGTTTTTTGAAAATTTGATAACGGATTCTTAATCAACGACCCCTAAAACCCCCTAATCATGTATTTGGTGAAAATGCAATGACTTGAATTAATTTTTTATGTGCAAAATTCAAAAATTTTCAAAAATATTGGCGCCGGTCGACTTTTGGCGCCCTCTATATTCGCATCAAGCAAGCAAAAAAAATGTTGAACACATGTATATTGTAGAGAAACTCAAAAGCTACAACTTTTGTTATAACCATTTTTCGCCCCAATTGACCGTTTTGTTGTAAAATCGAAAAAACCGTTTCCACCCCCAACAGTGTCATTTTTGAGAATTTATAACTTTTGAATAATAAGAAATTTAAAAAAAAATAAACAGAAGTTGTTGGATAGATCCTCCTTAACAATTTTTGTAATAGTAATTTTTAACGTACAAGCAGTATTTACCAAGATACTTACGTGATTTCATCCCTTAAATTCAAGATGGCGACCACCCCTTGCGGAAAATTTCATCAAACTTCTAATTAACGCAGTTTAAAAGTACCATTTAACTGGATTAATAAGGTAAACACAGTTTTGTTATTGTTTATACATTCGATGACTTATGGGGATTTATGAGGATTTATTGAGGATTTATCGAGGATTTATGAGGATTTACGAGGATTTATGAGGATTTATGAGAATTTACGAGGATTTATGAGGATTTATTGAACTTAAAGGGATTTATTGGTGATTTATATGGATTTATAAGGATTTATTTGCCAAAAAGGATTTATGATGTACACAATTTTGGGCAGATATATTTACCCCTCGGAAAAAACCGACAACTGAAAATTTTCATCCCTAGCGTTGAAACTCTCAGTTTGAACCCGCTAAACATGTACCGAAAATCGAATTTTCAATAGCGGCGTTGTGAAAAAATTAATTACATGTAAGTATTTGTAAACTTTAGAGATTGTTAGTGGTAAGCACATTTTATTTAATTATATTTTTTTCTTTTAGGCACGTAAGGTCCAAGAACTTCAGCAACTTTATACAGATCTATTTCTTATTCGCATATAAATAAATATTTTCTAATTTTTAGGCAATAGAGTATATTATTGAGTAAAATACAAAATTAGAGATTTAAAATAAAAACATCATAATTTTTATTAGTTTGTATGTGATGTGTATCTAATTTTATATATTCTGTCAAATACAAATCGACCAGATGGTGGTCAGGACCCGGCGCGGCACCTTGAATCTATGAACGATAAAAATATAAAGACAAGGTTCTGATTGAAAAATCTAATTGGTAGTACCTAGTTGTTGCAATTATTAGATATTTAACATTATGATAAATAATAAATTCCTATATTGTAATAGCAATATTATAGTTTTGTTTACTCTGAACTGACATGAGTTGATTTATGTGTTGTTGACTTTTTTACATTACCATTCTGTTATTTTTTGTAATTATTTATATTTTATAAACCTATTACCAGTGTTGCCAAGTTTAAAACGTCAAAGCCAGATTTAGCTTTCTTGGTTTTTGTTCAGAACAATGCTTGATAACATTATGTGATAGGTATTAAAAATTGGAGGTAAAAATGTGCTCGACGAATTATTTCGCACGCTGTACTAATATACTTAATTTTCATTTCAAAATGCACTTTGAAAGGCTCTAGTATTTATTTGACCTAGCAATTCACAGACTTTAACCGTTGATAGGTCTGGCCTGCATCGACTATCAAAATAACAAAACACGACCTCAGTATTAAAACCTCACGATTTTGGAGGTATTAAAACTTTTTTTAATTTAAAAAATAAAGATAAACCATAACTGCAGAAAGATTCTTAAAATGAGACCTTTACTAGTAATATATCTTTTTATTCTAAAAAATAATTTAGGTGTTTTATACAATTTTAGAATCCATGGATGAAATAAGCATATTTTTGAGACTATAGGATGCGTAAAAAATAAGTTTACCTAAATATCTCTAAAATCGTGAGGCTTTTAGTGTGGTCATGTTTTGTTATTTTGATATAGTACACCTATAACAGGTTAAAGTCTTACGGAAAGCGTTCTGGACACCCGCATAAAATCTATAGAATTTTACTTATGTCAGAATATAAGTATATAGATACGTACCTATACTAAGTTTCAAAAAACTCGGGTCGCAGTGCCAAACCCTGCCGACAATATAGTGTATTTGCAAATACAGGCCTTGTGGCTTTAATACGTGAACTTAAGTTTGTTTTTGGACAAAATAAAAAATTTAACCCCTTAATACATCCCTTAAAATAATATTTTTTTCTTAATTGCAATATTATTATCATTGCAACCTCTGTACCACATTAAATACACCCTTTCATAAGTAAATCCGTATCAACAAACCAGTGTTTTCATAAAATTTGAAAGTCCGGTCCTGTCGGGCCGATTTTATTAAAATTTTAGCAGCACGTTTTAATCTTTACTAAAGAGTTAAATTTCAATTTTGAAACGATTCTGACAAATTTTTCGGTATTTTTGGGCCCAAAAACTTTTTGGAACCCCTAAATACAACCCTGAAAATGGTCCGATCGGGCCCATTTTAAATAGGCTTCTTGCGGTGATGGGTTCCAATGTGTGTACCAAATTTCGTTTCAATCGATTAAGTCTGTCGAGAGTTATCGTGTACACACATATATATATAAATATATATATATATAAATATATATATATATATATAAATATATACATACATATATATATAAACATTTCCAAAAATGGTGCCAAATTGTTCAGGAGGCTATGAAACGTCGAGAAATTTTGGTCCGACCCCTAGGTCCCGCCATCCGACCGACGCCAATAGTGTATGTGCCATATTATGGCAAATACACTAAAAACATGGATTAATACTGACTTGACGGTTGATCTTGCTGTAATTATTGATGTTTTTAAATTAATATATTTAATAAGTACCATATAATGACTAATTTAACAAAAACATCATTCAGCTAAGGTAATAACCTATAAAAAAATGTTTTTTTATTTATACATGTTTGTTAATTGATATGTAATTTTTTAGTATCTGAAGAAGCTGGAATCACCGGCGAAACCTTATACACAGCGTAATAAGGTGTTTGATTTGTGTACCTGTCCACTTTCCCGGTAACACTTGCTAAATTATATTTAGTAAGTTTTATTAGGAACTTTGACGCTACATAGAAATTGAAACTGGCAACACTGCAATTGTTAAAAAAAATGTCAACGAATTAGTCATCCATAATTTTCAGTTCTTTTAGAATTGTCTCTTGTGTAATCATTTTCTATTGAATAATTAAGTATATTTTTCAGTTGACATTAATAATTAAAACAAAACTTGTGCATTTTCATGAAGCTATCCAAGTCTGTTTTTTTTAAGTACGCTTATAGATATACTGGATAGTGCACTACACGTACCACGGCACTATTACATAGGCACTACACATTATCATTATCGTAATTCCAGGATTTCTGTTTCGTCATGCTTATGATTTTCACTGCAAAACTGAACGACATTACTGCAGTTTCATAATAATATTTGTGTCTACAGATTCCGCACGTATAGTCGGTTCACTATTAATTTAGTGGAGAACTGTAGCCCTCGAAACTCGTTTATAAGTCAGAAACAATTTTGTTAACACCGCTAAGTTTGGTCACCGTGTAATTTTGAGTCAAAAACAGATCTTTTTAACAAAGAATAGCTAATCGTGTAGCGATATCGTTGCTTGTATAACGTTCCCATGACTTTGGCTCCCCGATTCGCAAATTCTAATCTAAAAACTTGTAAAAATACCTATAAATTGTTTTTGAATTTATTATTAGAAAATAATGAATTAAAAATATATGGATATGCACTAGACCCAAAAAATGATAGTTGTTGATGATCTTAAAAATGCAAAAAGTTATAGCAAAAAATGGTTCAAGAAATGTTTATATAGATATCTTCATATACATAAAAAAAACTTATGTCTATTGGGACCCGTCAAATGAGCATATGACATCTGGTGGCAGAAAATTGTATCAAACGGGGGAAAATTTTACATGCTAACAGTGCAAATTTATCGTGAAATTGGTTATTACAAGAATAAAACAAGTAAAATAAACAAAAAGTTTATCGAAAATGGAATTTGCGACGTTTTCTAATATCATGGCATTAAACACTGTCAGTCATTGCGTTGTAAAACTTACTTTACAGCGAATTCTTTTTTAATGAAATGTGGAAAAACTGTATTTATGAATTAAAAAAATATTTTATATTAATAATAAGATGTACTCATTATCATACTGTACTACAATAGTTAAATCTCTGAATATTGACAAAATTAGGACTAATTATGTGTATACAAATATTTTGAAGTTAGTAACTTACCTACTTATTACAATATAACATATTATGTTGCAGTTATGTGTTTACATTATTCACCTAACACAGCCTTAAAGGAGCATTGAACGGATAATTAATTTCGTGGAGATTTTCTTTTAATTTTGATGTTTTTAAGCAATATGCCGTAAAGATTACTACTTTTGACAGTTCATTTTTCATGTATTTTTCTCGTTATATTTCCGACATTTGATAATATGTTCGGCTTTGAGAATCTGTTTCCTTCAACGAAATTCCTTTGTTTAGGATTCGTACCGGCCCAATCACAAATTGCACTTATATATTTTATCATTTCTTATCACTTTGAAAATCATAAAATTACACGCAAAAGTATACCCCGTATATGAAATTCCCCCCCCTCTGCGCCATGTTTTTTAAACTCCACCTATCTGACGGATCCCAATATAGTTTTCAAAAACAGCAATTTTCAATATTTTCTAAATAACTCCATAGTGTATCAAAATCCAATTGTTTTCTTGACGGAATATTAATGAGTATACTTTGCCCATTTGACGCAGCATATAACCCCTTTGTGTAAAATTGAGGGGAAGGAAGCCGCGGGTACTTGAATGAGTAAAACTCTGAATCATAGACAAAAAATGTTTATACAAAATTTGTAGAGAATTGTGTCCTCTATAAGATTGATAATAACCATTTTTTACTAAAAATGAAATGGAACTGAGAACTTCGGAAAAAACCGTGAACTTGTATCTCGAATATCTGGCAACGTTGGCACGATATCGATGCGGACTTTTTACACGGTTTTCAAAACACCATAAAGAAGGCGTATACAAAAATTCAGCTAACTGGGAACTATTCCGCAGATGTGTGGTTTTTATGTCTAAAATTACTGGATAAGGAATTTAACATTGGGACGAAATGAATGAATCAGAATAAGCCATGACTACATTGATTAATGGTTTATTAAGTGTTGTTACGGTAATTTTTAATAACTTGAAGTTTTTGTTATTCATTTCTCACTCACTCATTAGAATGTGAAACATACAATTTCCCATTTTCATGGTTACACGTAATAACATTTCTGACAACAATACATTATATTACGTCCTATACTGGGGATATTTTAAAATAGAACACTGCAGGCTGTCAAATACGAAATTTTGCCAAAAGCCAAAAAAAAAATATAATTTATATCTAAATTAGTTCAAATGTTGTATGCCGTGTCGGGAACAACGTACTAAAAGTGATATATCCTATTCATGTTCTCTTTTTCTTTACAAACTATTAGTCGCCAAGAAATATGCCTTTCAAAGCCAACTTGCGGGAACTAAAGTTTGTTCTTATGAGGATTCAATGTTAAAATTTAATACGTATATCGTATGTATACCTCGCCGTGAGACGCTGTATATACCTACCTTAATTTGAAGGTTTTTTCTACAAAAAAAAATTGGGATGCAGAAAATTACGAAAGTATGATTTTACACGTTAGTCACGGTCACCCGCCTGTATATTATCAATAAAATGATTACGTTATTACTAATTAAGTTTTAACTCGACTGAACAAGATAAGCGAATGAGCAAAACGAATGAGATCCTGCAAAAGGCACTTATTCAAAGGCAAACCAAAATCTACCGGACGAATTCGGGGCGGGAAGCTAGTTTATACTAAGCGGATGAGAATAGTAGATACGGAACGAAATATGTTATTGTAGAAATTATTATTTCAAAAACAGCTGTTGTGTACGTATGAACTAAAATTTAGTTATAAGTAAAAAAAACTTTTTAACAAATAATTTTTTCTTTTATTCATAGAATAATATTTGAAACATTTTCCAGTAGATACGCGAGTGAGCTAATTAATTAATTAAAATTTATAGACTCGTCAGCTATTTTGACTATATGGGTCTTAGAAAAGTAACTAAATAGTCTTTAACAAAAAAGAAACAAGAAATAGCTTTTTTTGCAAATAACTTATTTTTCGTTTACGTGAGCATCTACTGTGTTGATATATGAAGCTCATCTTTATATTAATTATTACATTAATTATGAAACTGAAATAAAAAAATTCATAATAGTTTTTTATACGGCTGAAATGCAATTGAAAGATTTTTTCGTTGGAGAGCAGCCAATTATATAATTGTTTCGAAACATATAGGAAAAAATCATTTTACCAACCAGTGGTCACAATCAGGATTCTAACCTGAACCTTTCCACTTTCGCGGCGGAATGAGCTTACAATACTCAATCGTGACAAGATTGCTAAACTAATATTCTCCATATATGCTTCAGAATCAATAGATTCACTTTATATCATATAGCTATTGAATTAGCAGATATGAATTGACGCTCGCATGTAGTGAAAATCTATTGATTCTGAAGCATATATGGAGAATATTAGTTTAGCAATCTTGTCACGATTGAGTATTGTAAGCTCATTCCGCCGCGAAAGTGGAAAGGTTCAGGTTAGAATCCTGATTGTGACCACTGGTTGGTAAAATGATTTTTTCCTATATGTTTCGAAACAATTATATAATTGGCTGCTCTCCAACGAAAAAATCTTTCAAAAAAATTCATTTTCTAATCGGACGAGCCCATTATTATGTTGTTTACGTGCATGCGACTGTTTTTGTTGAACTGAACGATGTGTAAAGATGTTGACATATTATTGTATGCCATATTTACATACACAAACGTAGTCTACATACCTACATTACGTATCCACCAGCTGCCTGTCTGTATACGTCTTTAACTAACTAGTTAACAGGATAATCCATGTGTCATTTATTTGCATAAACACAATTACATACGTATCATATATATCGTACACAACATATAAATGTAACCACGGTTGACTAATAAAATAATGAAGTCTTGGTAATTTCAGATAATAATATTTGACGAATGACACTATAGTCTGTGTGGTAGCCACTAAAAGATCGTACCAAAAATATCATAACAAATAATTAAAAATTAGACCAAGTATGAAAAACTCACAAGAAATAATTTATTCAAAAAAATATTTGTTGTCTTATGAATACTCGACACAAACTAGAATTTATTGAAGAACACTTCAAATTTTGAATACAAACTCTCGATGATGGTGCAAATTAAGTCCCGAAAAGTTTTCTCATTTCCGGTGGGTTGAGCGTCCCCTTTTTCGCGAAAAATCAGCCTCAGCAGAGACATGACACTAAAGGAAGACAAGGAAGCAAAAAGGTAACAATCTTATGACCGCAGGAAATATCCAATTTTCAAAACAACTACTTGTTTTGCGTGGAAAAATGCGATATTTTATTTGAAAAGAAAAAAAATCAATAGACACGAAGCCATTTTGCAATTAAGCGCAGGAAGAAAGAATGAACACAGAACGGGATAAGATAGTGGCTAAATCATAAAACTCCAAATTTCAATCTAATCTGCTGTCAGAAACGAGGACGCTGCAGTAAACCTGCAGTAAAAAATAATAATTTGTTAACAGTAAACTTTCTCCAAGTCTTCATGGTTTCCGGGCTTGTAGGCCGTGGTCCGGTGGTATTTCTACCTGACGTTTCGTCTACAACTGCGGTAGACATTCTCAAAGGCGATGAAACCATGAAGACTTGGAACAATGCCGGCCGTGAAAGCTTGCACACTTGGAGTAAACTTTCTATCAAAATCTCAATATAAATAGAAAAAGTTTAATATGTCAAAATCTCAAAAATAAATGATGATAAAAGATTCGTATTAAACAAGAAAATTGAAAAGGTTATTTTTTTTTCTGACTGTATACTTGTATCATTTGGTCAAAAAAAATCCCCCTTTAATGGTTTCAAAGGTGTTAAGTAAGAAACAGATTGTTATAGATGTAATCTTTGTTTGCGGTGTAAGAAAGGTAAGTACTTGGTAATATTTTGAATGTGATAAAACTAATTGAAACTTCTGCTTGCGAGTGTATTAATGTGCACACATACCTACATTATGTATGTACACATACATAATATGTATAGAGCATATCATCATTCATTTCCAGAGATGCACTATACATCATCATATTCATGTATGTCTCTTGCATGACAGTCTGATCCAGTCCCAGAGTCCGGACTCCGGCGATCTCGTTCCTATGTACATAATATAATATACAGGCTGTTAATGTTGTGAGTGCATTTTTTTAAAGATGAATAATAATATTTTAAAATTATTATAGTTTAATTATAGATTTGTATATTTTTATATGATTATGTATTAATTTATATTAGAAATCGTGTCCATCGTGATTATAATAAAATTAAGAAAAATCGCAGGATAGTGGACAAAATATTGGATTTATTTAATTAAATGTACGACGTTTCGTCTATATATTTAGACTTTTTCAAGTAGGTACATAAAAATAACAATATTGTTATTTTTATGTACTTGAAAAAGTCTAAATATATAGACGAAACGTCGTACATTTAATTAAATAAATCCAATATTTTGTCCACTATCCTGCGATTTTTCTTAATTTTATTATGTATTAATGTTTCAGTCGCCCATAATTTAAATTTAAATTATAAGTTACTGTTAAAAAAAATTAAATAGATACAGATATTGTCTAGTTTTAACTAGGTATACAATAGTCTACTGGATAACACTACTAAAATTTTATTAGTGAATTTAACAAATAATATGATGGAAAACATCAAATCGGTGGCAGACTAATTCGTTTTTTTAAATCATTTTTTATTGGCAGTATACCTCAATGATGAAATTTATACAGAACAAATATGAATTATTTACAACTATCATTATCTGCCTTACATTTTTTATTCTTTTCTTCTAAATATACCGCAAAAATAGAAAATTGGACTACGTCGCTGAATTTTACTAGTGATTTTACTTTAAAAAATTGTATCCTTAATAAAAAAGCTATGGTAAGGTATAAAAATCGAGTAAATTTAATCAAAATTTTGATTACGCCAGTCAATTTGCCTTAAAAAAAACTCAAGAGCACACTATTATAGCCTGAGCTCCCACAGTACAAAAGTCTACTGGACAACGTACTACTAAAATTTTAATACGATAGAAAACATCAAATCGGTGGCAGACAAATTCGATTTTTTTAAATAATTTTTATAAGTATTGTTCAACACTACTTTTTAAAATTTATACAGATTATAGAGAAATATTAATTATTTAGGTGTGTCTGTTTGCCTTGCACATTTTTTAAACATAGGTACCTATCTGGCAGACCTCATACTAAAAATTTATCCATTTAGGGAGAAGTCTGTAAGTAATGCTAAAAAAAATTGCAAGGCGGATAATTGTAAATAATTGATACTTCTCTATAATCTTTATAAATTTCATCAAGTAGTGTTGAGCAGTATAAGTACGAAGTGATAACAAAAAAAAATTATAAATTTTCTTACTTTAATTTTTTGGAGACAATACCAGGCGGTGGCTTATTTATAAATTCGTGTTTAGCCATATCTTCGATTCAAAAAATCATAGCTCGACTTTCAGTACCTGGATTAAAATCTGAGACTTTAATTTTTTACGCTGTGGTGATGAAAGTTTCGAAAAAAAAATGTTGACGTTCGTGGACGCACTCAAAGTTGACAATTTTTTGCGATTTTGGTCCGGTCCGTTTGTAAGCGAAGCTGTAACAATCCACAGAAACGTCATCAGGAAAATTGAATGTTATGGACTGAAACCTGAGGATTTTCTCGTCAAAATGCTGTGTTCGAAAAATGTTTACGATTTTTTTCTGTAAAGTTATGTGAGTTTAAAAATTGATTATTTTATATTTCGTGATAATTGATTCCCTAATGCTTTTGAGCAATAATTATTTTAGTATGCAAAGAATGTTGGAAAACGATATTTACCTAAGTGTTTATTGTTTCTTGTATATTCGCATTTTTTCTCAAATAATCTGAGCATATTCAATTATTTGACATTACCTATATATTTCCTTTTGAAACACCCAGTAAGTACTTAGTATTTTCGACCTGTTAGCGCCCACTGCTTTAATACGCGCGTTCTGCAGTATCACATTCATAATATACTAGGCCAGGGATGGCAAACCTTTTCACATCTACGTGCTAATTTTTTTCAAAAATTTTTTAACGTGGTCATGACGTGCCAACAAGCACCTAAAGAAATTTAGTGGACAAAAAAATTGTTCAAACGTACTACGTAGATGAAAAGAATTATTTCGATAATGCATTGTGTGCCATAAAACTTTCGTCGACTTGTTGTGTCGATCTCATAATAGATATGTTATTTGAATTATAGTCGAATTTTTTCGATAGCATCTAACATATTTTTAATTATTTCGATGGTATACCTCAATGAATAGCGTGCCGACAATATTCCGTCGCGTGCCATCGGTTCGCCATTTCTGTACTAGACACTCTGTTTTGTAAAAAAGGATAAAATAGAGAAACCAAAAGAGCATAAACCATTTCGTGGCACTTAAGCTTTTTTATTTCGAATAAATTCACAATAATGTTCTGAATACTTGCTTAGATTACGTGCTTAGATCGTTCAGAAATTACAGATCTGCTCCCAACTATATTACTCACTTTAGTTCGACTTTAGCAACTGTAAATTAAAGACATACTCATTGGAACAGTAGATCAATTTTATATTGTATCGAATTATGCCTACTGTGCTTACATGGGACTTCCAGAGCGCAAAGAGACGGAATGGGTAAATCTGATCGTATGGAATACAGTTGTATTTATAAAATCCATATATAGGGGATCAGGAATGCTTTGGTTCGCGACAGGGCGTATGTTAGCTACGACGCGATCCTCGTTGTGGCGACGATGGTCTTTTGAAATTCATCGCATGTTGATGTTTCGTCAAGTTAGCGCGAGCTGCTCCTCTCTAATCCTGCCATCCATCATTCAGCAACAGCTACACCGGGACTGTAAACACTGTGTAACGGGAGATCATCCTGCTGGATATATGCCGTCCTGCTGCATCACTGCTTTATCCTGCATACCGCATTTATTATATCACTTGACAGACTCATTTTAAATCGATCTGTTTTCAACTGATACATTTTATTTGAGAAGAAAATCTTTTTGAAATAGTTTTTAATTTTTATATGGAAAATTAAATATAAACTAAAAGAAAAGTCGGGTTGCACTGCAAAACCCTGTCGATAATGTTTAAATGTACCTACTTTTATTATTATGTGAATTTAAATTTATTTTTTGCCAAAATTAAAAATTTAACTCCTTAATACATCCCTTAATAAAAAACTTCCATTTTTATGAATTAAAATGTTCGGCAAGGATTTTATCAACTCAACATCTGTAGCAAATTATATGAACCCTCCAATAAGAAATCATTTAACCCGTAAATCAGAATTTTCATAAATCCAGGGCGGACTTAATTTACGAAAATTTTAGGAACACATTAAAGTAAATAAATAAATAATTAATAAAGGGTTCAATTTTAATTTTGAAACAATCTACCTAATTTTTTCGGTGTTTTGGGCTCAACATTTTTTTTAGCTCCGTAATACAGAAATGGTCTGAATGCGCCTGTTTTAAATAGGTTTTGCGCGATGGAGGAACTCGTGTATCGAATTTCGTTTAAATTTTATACGATTTAAAAAACAGTTTGTACTTCATGAACATAACCTAAATATTCACCAAATCATTGAAGAGAAATTTCATTTACTAATAGATGAAATACATTTCGTCTTTCGACACAGTTTTCGTTACCAGTAATTTCAAATTGAAATCATTATAGTTAGGTATGTGAATATTTGAAATTGGTTGAAACGTGTCTTAATATTAGTATCTCTACGCTTGAAATGTTAAAATAATTTATAGCAAAAGATGTGTATCATTACAATCATGTATATTGTAGTATAAACTTTAAATGTCATAAAATGATATGGTGCTGAACAGATGCAGTCGTCTCACTTTAGAAGACTAATTTAAATGTCATGTTTAAATATGGCCGATTAATTTTTGTAAATTTTAACTTAAAACCGTAAATGTTAAAAACTCTTTTATGGTATAATATAGGATCAGTATCGGACTAGGGTGAATTAATGTTCGGAAATTGTCAAAAAAATTCTATATACGAGTAAGTATTATTACTAAATTTATTAGTAGGTATTACAGAACTGAAAGTCATCAATTTTTTTCCTGCTCTCAAGTATTCTGTTTCAATTATTTTGCATTTAAAATATGTATTCTTCTGTTTTTTTATAGAAATGTGTTTTCCTAAATTTTTGATAAATACTTTAGGTGCCTACCTATTGAAGCAACACACTGAAATATTTGAATATACGCAGGTATAGTGTAGCTTTCTATTAGTGAAAAATTTTTAGAATCGGTTTAGTAGTTCCAGAGATAACAATCTCCCCCGCGAGAAATTCTTTCCTTGCGAAGCGAAGTCGGGCTGAAGGTGCTTATAATAAATTAGTGGGATTCCGCAATACGCTAAAATGCAAAAGAATTTCAGAGTTACGTTTTGTTACTATCCCACAGGAATAATCCCCCCCGCGAGAAATTTATCAAAAAAAATATAGCCTATATCACTCAGGAATAGTGTAGCTTTCTATTAGTGAAAGAATTTTTAGAATTACCCCCCTCCCCCGTGAGATTTTCCCACTGCGAAGCGTGGTGTTAATAATATATCTTAAGATTCTGCCACTATGCTAAAATGCAAAAGAATTTCATAGTTACGTTTTGTTGCGAAGCGAAATCGGGCTGGTGGTGTTTTAAATAGTAAAAAAGTGTACTAGGCCTATCGGTGTTCACGTATATTCAGTAATTTCTGAAATTACCCTTTATTTTTACCCGGGCGAAGCCGAGCCGACCAGTCATTGTAGCCTAGTTCATCTTCATTACGGAAGCTACCATAGTATGTAAAATTTCACAGAGATTGGTTGAGTAGTTGAGGCGTGAAAGCGGAACGAACGAACAAACAAACAAACTCACTTTCGCATTTATAATATTACTTGAGATATATACGAGGATATATAGCTACAAGAATTCAAACACGAACTGGTATTCATTCCTTAGCGAGAGTTTTGTTGATGGAAAGCGAGACGGGTTATTATTCTCCACATATCGAACAGTGATTTTTAGTTAGTGAGTCGATATTTCTCGAGTCCGTGCCTGTAAACATTTTGTACACAACGCCACATATCATGTTCAAGTACAACATTGGCCCACATACCAAATATACGAAACAGAAATTCGTAACAACACAACACGGTGCAGAACATACACGAAATTTAAACTTTTAAACGACAATCACACAACAATAGAACTTGTACGACCGTACTCAACAAACGAATAGAAATGTGTCATAACAATGTATATTCGATATATATACATACATATTCACAGTCATATGTATGTGTGTTTCCTGAAGTGTGAATACGTTTATCGTCCGTTGGTCTTACGGAACTCTAGACTGTGATTATATATTATAACTATGGATACTATATCTACGAGACGTGTTGTATTGTATTTAGGTATGCTGACCATGTTTGAAAATTCAGCCAATTTAATAACAATAATAAAAATATAAGCTTATTTTGGTTCATCTTTTATAAATTCTCACTTTCCTGGTTCCAATTTAAAAGTATCTTTGTGTTTTCAGTTTAATTATTTAAATAAATAAATACTTTCTGAGATTACCCCTGATTTTCACCCGGGCGAAGCCGGGTCGGCGAGTTACAATTAAACCTTCCTCATGATTCACTCTACCTAATCGTGAAAACTGGAACAAAATCTGTTCAGTATACCTACTTAGTTACGAAGAAATTGGTATTCTGAGACCACCCGGGTGAAGCCTGACCGGCTAGTTATTATAGCCTATATTAATCTCCATTGTGGATGCTAACGGTGTGCAAAATTTCACAGAGATTGGTTAAGTAGTTGAGGCGTGAAACTGGAACAAACAACAAACTCACTTTCGAAATTATAATATTAGAGTTATACGAATTAATAGATTTATAGATATATATTCATGGGCTATCTAACTGAGCAAAAAAATTTGGAAAATCTGAAAGCGGCACCCCTACAGAAGCAATTTTTTCAAGTTAATACTTTTTGAATAAAAATGGAAACACTTGAAACGAACTGTTCTTGTAACAAGGATGTTCAAGAAATGTTATATATATATAAGTCTATTTATGGGCTATCTAACCGCATCAAAAATCTCACGAGTAGGTAATAATTAATTATTATTGCGGACATTCAAAGCAAATGATTCGTTCCTAGTATAATCTGAACGCATTTAGTGCGTTCACATTCTGACGTCGGTAAACTGACCACACAAGCGGGGCGTTTGAACAGCGCGTATCTATGTATGGAGTAGTGCAAGCCGAACTGGACCTACCTACTGGACACGACAACCGGAAGCAGACGAATCCACGAGATGTCCAGGAAGTCGCTAGATATGGTCGTCATATCCGGTCACACGTCAAACTCTCCCACTGTACTCTGTACTGTACTGTACATACGTATTAATAATATATTATGTAGTATAGAGTAGATCCTTGTGTGAAACTAGAATACGTTTACAGATATACAGGGTGTGTCCGAAAGATAACGGCAATCCCTTTTGTTTGGAATCTATTCCTCACGCCAATTATTTTTGAGATTTTTGTATTTTCGATACCATTTTTGACTTCTTCACTGTGTTCAGCTATAAGTATTGTTTAAAATTCAACAGGTGGAATTGAAGGTCGTAGTCACAAGGTCTTACATACGGTTTGTCAGAAGATCTTTCGGTTGTTTAGGGTAATAATCCTAACAATGTCGATCTGCTGTTTAAATTTTTTGGTTTACCTGATTTTATGTACTTATGTCAAATTTTGATCACATTTATTTTTTAAGTTTCGAGAAATACATTCAGATTCAACGTGAATTAATTACCTATCTCGAGAAACTATTTTTATGATAATTATAGTTTTTTTATACGGCTGAAATGCAATTGAAAGATTTTTTCGTTGGAAAGCAGTCAATTATATAATAGGTAAGCGCGGGCCGGCGGGCCCCCTTCGGGGGTCCGGACCCGGGGTACTTTTGACCCGCTTACCTTCCCCCCCTAACGCCGGCCCTGTGCGTTTTCACCATTACCATACATATTATTATGTCCATTGATTTACTGCAATAGTATTAATTATTATGTCATTTTGGAGAAAACTAATATACGTGTTTTTTCGTGAACGAAAATTTGATCAGCATAGTCACTCGTGTTAATGTCAATTTTGACGAGAAATCGAAAGTAACTGATTAAAAAGTACCCTATACTTTAATTTTGAGTACCAATTATTGATAGTGTGCCTAGTTCCTACCAAGTTTAACAAAAATTAGCTCGGGCTTTTTCATATTATGATATCGGACCAAATAGATAGACAAGTAAATACTGGTATATGATAAAATCAATCGATTTAAAACCCCTTATATCCACACCATATTATTCACATAACAATTAGAGGTGAAAATAATAAATATCTCAGACAGCTAAGCTGCCATGATTTTTGAGCTATATCTGAGAAAAAATCAAATGACCACTGTCGGGACTTGAACCCGAAACCCCCAGTTTCCGGCTAGGTGAGTTACCGATTTCTCCACAGTGCCCGAGAGTGGAAACCGATCTCTTCTTATATATAGCAATTAGTAAATACTGAATATTGAATAATATAATCAGAATATTCAGTGTCTTCCAACTAAAGGTTCTATTCCTCTCCAAGAGATTCATAGAAAATATATAAATTACTTGAATACTCTGAAAAACATCCAAGAAAACGGACTGACAAAAGTTCCGTTAATGTATTAGGACGTTTGTTTGATATCATATATCGTAAAGAGCTTCATTTTACCGAGTTTCAACGAAGGGTATGTGATTTAGTTTCAGTTAATTATTTTTTACTGCAAAGTTTACATTATAAAATGCGCACGTATATTTGTTTACCTACTCACGAAATTGTTTTTTCGTTTATCGATTTGTAACAATTTAATAGTGTTAATACAGAAATTAGTTGTTATTTTCAAATTGCTGTGCCAAAATGTTTATAGTCATGACTCTAAAGGTGGCAAAAGTTATTCACGTCGAAAACCACAACTCGGTAGAGTTATCTGAAGACGCGCGATGTCAGTTAAGTTGGCAGTGAATGTACTAGATGAGAACACAGTATAGCTGCGAGCATTATATGTAAATCATAAGTCGTCACATATTTCATTTCTCATGCTGAGCTATGTTTAACAAGGAGCTATGTGAGGGAACAAATCTTATATAATATGTCTAGCTTGTACTGTCTACTGTTTTCTCACATACATAAATAAGAGCGCACCTATATGAGTTTTTGGCCCGGTATGGAACCAAACTGCTTCTAAAATGCAGTCGACTCTGTCAAACTTTGATGATAAAAAAAAATTTATACGGTAGGAAATTATTGCTTCTAAGAGCAAATATCATGATAAGTACAAGATATTTTCATTACTGAGGTATTGCTAGCTGACTAAAATGCAGTGATATGTTGACCAACCATATACATGTTATAAACGATTGAATTTGCCATGCATATTCTGAGAGACTATTCTTGAATCATAATTTTAAGGTACCTATAGAACTTATTACGTATAGGGTTCTGAGTTTCTAACTTCAAATGAATATAGGAACATCTATCGTCTTCATGCTATCTTTTGTCTTTACCCGCCTGCGGCACGCCAAGGAGGGGTATCTGGGGCCACGGCAGTGGCCCCCGCCAAGTCGAGCAAACAACAGACGGCCGCTACCGTGTATATATACCTTTTCTCGAAGCAACTCAAGGCACTTTTCAACTTTCTATATCTCCGTTACAAATGCAAGCAGAAGGCTGAAAATTTCGCTAGAGATTGTACCTAACGGTCTTAACTAATTCCCCAAATTACAAGTTTCTAATAAATATAGTTCAGAAAATTTCAACCCTCAAAATTGTCTATTTTGTCATCACTCACTGACATAGCGATCATCAAAAAGCTAAGGCACTTCCAGTAGTCCTAGAAAGATGAAATTTGGTATGCAGGCTGGGTTTCACGTACAAGTAACGAGAAAATACAAATATTTGTGATTTTCCCTTTCCACCCTTACAAAAAGAACTGAGATCCCATCAAAAATATTCTTGTAAAGAAAAAAAAAAATGCCAAGTCTCGCAACACTTTCGCCCGATTTCTCCGTAAAAAGTTTTGAGATCCCGAAAAGTACCAAGTCAGCCATTCTTTTACCTTTGACTATGAAGTTAGCAAATTACTCGATAGTTGTCTTAAAACTACACAGGTAAAATAAAGAATAATTTATAAATAATATTTTATGACTGTAAACTTGTAGTACCTTTTGAACTTGGCAATCACGTGGCATAGGTGCACTGTGATGAGATATTGTTTTTATTAAAACTTTATCGCACGGTATCATATACCCTGATGCCACGTGATTGCCAAGTTCAAAAGGTACTACAAGTTTACAGTCATAAAATATTATTTATAAATTATTCTTTATTTTACCTGTGTAGTTTTAAGACAACTATCGAGTAATTTGCTAACTTCATAGTCAAAGGTAAAAGAATGGCTGACTTGGTACTTTTCGGGATCTCAAAACTTTTTACGGCGAAATCGGGCGAAAGTGTTGCGAGACTTGGCATTTTTTTTTTCTTTACAAGAATATTTTTGATGGGATTATGTTTATCAGTCCATGTATGTGAGTATATGTCCGGATGTTTACGTCTTACAGCTTGAATGGATAGACCGATTTGAACAAATAAGGTATAGGTATCGATCCTCCGAATGTGATAAAATTAATATATCCTAGGACATTATTGGAATAGATATTTGTTTCTTTTTTTTTCTAGTAATAATAGTAACGCGTATATTAACCTGCATTTATGGAGCGATTTTTATGATTCCTTTTCTAATCAATAGGGCATACCTTCATCAGGGTGGTCTCACATAAATTTTACTTAAATCAACTCAGTAGTTTTTTTGAAATTCGATATATTCATGTACTATTATAGATAATATTAATCAGACAGTAGATAATTTATTAGGTATCAATACAAAAGATAAGATATTAATCTTTTTTACAATATTGTCGGCGTTTCGGCCAATTTATGGTCTTAATCATGACCTATGACAAAGAAAAATTACATGTATTAAATTTTAACAGTACTTCATAACTTAATATTACCATACTTACAAAAAGTTGTTAAATAGATTAAAGTTGTCAATACACAGTGCATTACAATATTGTTCATACAATATATTACTAAATAAATAAAGTGATCATTTACAACCAAAATTTGTATATCTATTATTATGAAAAATTATTTCTATAATACATGCACGCTTTTAGTGTTTTTTCGTATCTGTTTTGCGGACCTTAAATAGTCGTTTATTGACTAGTGACCATTATGTAACGCTTTTCAGTGATATAATGGTTCATTATGTAACTAGTTACATAATGATCCATTATGCAACGCTTTTCAGTGCTATAATGAAAAACAGTTGCATAATGAACCATTATGTAACTGTTTTTTAATTCAATTAAAGTCTAAAACTAATGCATGTGTTATATAAAGTATAGTGTGCAACGCGTGTACTAAATCTTTATGCGTCAGGCGCGATGTTTTTAGTACGAGTAGTAGGCGAGCGCACACGAGCCTTGGCGAGTGTGCATCGCCAGCCGCATACGAGTGCTGAAAACATCAGCACTCGTATTCGGCTCGCGATGCACATTCGCCAAGGCTCGTGTGGGCTCGCCTACTACTTGTGCTAAAAATATCGCGCCTGACGTATAAAGATGTATTTAGCACACTAGTTACACAATATACTATTATAATACTTTTAATTGACTTCCATTTTTTTATTATATTTTTTAAGTTTAGTAATCAAATATCAAGAAAGAAGTATCTTAATAACGTACAAACTACATATTGCAAAGTCAATAAAAAGTATAAAATAAAAAAAAATTATAAAGAAATAGAACCTCCTTAAAAAAAGCCACTAAAAAGAGGAAAATAATAAAATTTTGTGGTCGGCGCCAATTTAATAAAATAAAAGTAGATAGATACTATATAAAAAGTTTTAGTATCTAATTAAATTGGCGTTGACCTCAAAATTTTATTATTTTCCTCTTTTTAGTGACTTGTTTTGAAAGAGATTCTATTTTTTTATAAATTTTTTTACAACCACGATGTTCCTCTGTGCAATAACATCAATACTAAAAGATGCAGAGTGCTAAAATATATAATTTAAAAATAGTTCCTAGGAGGACAATCTATCATGTAGGGTTGAATTTGCCTTTTTGTCAGCTATAGGTACCTAATAATATTTAAAAAAAAATATCGATGCTTCTTAAATCTAAGCAATGCGACCTTGCAGAGGAAAACATTTTTCCTATCTTAAACAACAATAATTATACATTCTGTCGTGTTATCAAAACTCAAAAGTAATAGAGATATTTTAGGTTCTATTATTAGGTGACTCATTCCGTACCTATACACAAAAAATAGAAATTAATTATAAAAAAACAAAAATAAATATACCAAGTTCCTCTGTATCCAATCTACAGCCACAAAATCTCCCGAGAGGAACTTTTATAATTTCTAGACTTTGTGTCTAACCTACTTTTATTCCATTAAACTACTCATATAAACGAAAAGTAATTGTTGGGACAAAGTATGCTATTACTGTAGAGTCTAGATAATGTCTCCCAAAAGTTGAATTGCGATTAGATTTTATAAAGTTCTCAACCCGACATATTTCAACATAGTTACAACGTAGCGTTTTGTAAGCATATATACGAAGTTTAAATAAGGAAATTTGTTTTCTTTATCATTAAATTGTACATTTTCCGGTTTCCACGTAGTTTTCTTTTTGTAAACATCTACGTATAGACACTAGAAGCTTCCTGTTATATAACTTTGTTTTGATAGATACTGTTGCTCTATAAACATATAAATTGATTATACATAATATTCGTTTATAAGAAAATATTTTTGTCAATACTTTTGCCAGGTAATTTTAACATTAAGGAAATGTCTGGAACACAAATAGTGTGTTTTTAACAAAAATGGTGTGACACATCGATTTTTATTTTCAATTTTCATTTTTTTTAAATTTAAGTTGAATAGTGGCGTACCGCCATGCTGACAAAATAGTTATTTTTTTTTAATAGCTACCGCTATATTTTCATAACAATTAGAAAGAAAAAGAGTCAATTTTTTGCGAACTATTGAGCATAAAAATTTTATTAGGCTGCATATACCTAGTACAAATCGAGATAAATGCAAAAGAGATTTCAAAATACTGAATTTAAATTACAATGAATTAAAACTGTAGAGGCGTTGAAACAATTTCTTATTTTTAACCGACTTCAAAAAAAGAGGTAGGTTCTCAATTCGACGTGTATACCGGGTGTCCGGTCTCAAAGTCAAACTTAGGGAATTAACGTTGTGTGCCATTTTTAAGTATTTTGGCTTTTAATTCTACTCGTATAAACTATAATAAGAAAACAAACAGGTACCTATCTAAGTATTGAAGAATTTAATTGGTTTTTTATTATTAAACAACGAAAAGTAATACTTAATAAAGAAAATAAAATTATAATAAATATTCAAATAACCCCCCATTTTCAACTAAACAATATCCCAGTCTGTTATAAAAAGAGTTTCTAACGTTTTGTTTTTCGCCTACTTAATTTGAAATCATAATTGCAAAATCGGTAAATTTCAAATTGGTATTTTAAAGTAAAAATTTCATTTTTGGTCTTATTTTTAGAATCATTTGATGCGCAATAATTTTATCTTTCGATAGGTACCATTACCTTTCTTGTACGTTGAATTGGCGAACACGAATCAGCAAAAATGAACAAAACCATGTTAAATCCCTATGTTTACCTTTGAGACCGGACACGGGGTATGTATTTTTTTCCTTTTTTTATGTATGACCACGCATAACTGTTTACAGAGTAGTCCAATTTTGATGATTCTTATTTTATTGGATAGGGTTTATCTCGAAGTTGGTCCCATATAAATTTTACTTAAATCGGTTCGGTGGTTCGGCTGATTTTAATAAAAGTGAATAACGGCATGTGAATTTTTAAAGGTAAATGTCACTTTTTGAGACATCACACAGCGTAAGAAGTTAAGTTAGTAGAAGTGAATCTATTGTCAAGCGACTAAACTACGTATTGTAATTGTGAATTGTGTTTTAAAGACCACCAACAGCTAAGGTTATTTGGGCCTAGCACCAATTCATATTTTCAATTCATTATTTTTTTTTTTTTTATAATAAATTGAAAATCCAATTGACACTTTTTACCAGCTCTCGGGCTAGAACCCGAGAACTGGGGAGTTGTAATAGAGGAACCATAGCAACGCCATGTAAACAACAGCGCCGCTACACTCTCGGCTATTCTCAAGCCCACTACGTATTGTAAAGCCACTAAAAAGTAAAAAATAAAAAACTTTTAAAGAAAATAAAATCTCCTTCAAAAAGTCACTAAAAAGAGGAAAATAATGAAATTTTGAGATCTGCGCCAATTCAATAAAATATGAAGTCGGTTAAAAAGAAGATATTAATCACTATACTATACTTTTTAACCGACTTTATATTTTATTAAATTGGCGCAGATCTCAAAATTTCAATATTTTCCCCTTTTTAGTGACTTTTTGAAGGAGGTTTTTTTTTTGTTAAAAAGTTTTTTTTATGCACCGTATAAATGTGCTCGTTCAAAATGTCAAAAATAGGGGTAGCATAAAAATTGTGCCAAATTGCGCTTACAAATTGTTATGGTTCTTTTCGTACTATTTTCACCCAAAAAATAAAAAAATATTAATTTTTAAGAGTATGAGGATCCCTCAGTTTTTTATAGACTAGAATCTAGATGCATACAATTTTACGTCTAGTGTTTTCCATAGTGCAGTATGGTGTGACGTCACGATTGGAGCGTCGATAACTTGTGCCTAGGACGTCTCATCGCGAGCTAAAGAAATGATTCAAAAATTAAATTTGTGAATAACAATTGTGTATTATAAAATTTATTTTTGAATATATACTATTTTTATTCATTCTAAAATTATTTATAACTTGCGAATTGTCGATCCTATCAGCCCATCTTGTGTAGGGGGGCGCAATAAATCTGATAAGATTGAAGAGTAGCTGTATAGAAAAGTTTGGGTTTGCTTGGTTTTTCAGAGTTGACGTCGATTTAATTTTATTTATTTTTATTTTGACGAGTAATGAGCACCAGGATACTTTTAGTTAGATGTCCATCCTGAACCTATCTACCTATACGTGATGTGTAGCAGTTTACCGACATCTTAATGTAAAGCAATTTAGCTCTTAACTCGCCATATCTAATCGTTTCCCATGACTGCATTCGGCAACTCACCAGAACGAATAAATCAGATATTTTAATTTGATGTAATTCGGTACCCCGGTCTTATTCACATCAGAAGCTATCCAAAAATCAAAATATATTCCTTTACATATCAGCTTTAATAGGTACCTACATGGTTCATAAAGTAATTTTGCAGATCACGTAGACAAAAATAAAACATATATTCGCATAGAGTTCCGCTAACATGCTCCTTGCAATTTTAATTTATATGGGTAATATATCATATAGTTTTCAGGGACCTTTTCTGAACATTCTTTCTAATTAAAATTTGTTTGTAACGCTTTTACTGAAATTTTATGTCCCAATTAATTTTTTTGGTTCAAATGCTTTTTCTGGCGAGGAGAATTCTTATGGCCGGTTTATCGTACATTTTAATCGCGTTGTTATTTTGATCACGCTGTTAAATTTTGACAGCTACGTGTTCATTGGTTGCTGCGTTTCGTTACCATAGCAACCCGTCACTTAATCGTGTGATTAAAATAACAGCGTGATTGAAATGTACGATAAACTGGCCATTAGTGTTTTTAGTGCAGGCGGCAAGAAATATTCTGTTTTAAAACCCGTTGGACTCATTCCGATTGATGATTTAAGTTCAGAAAGACCTAAAGTACAAAAAATTCTGAAAGTTGCCGGTCAAAATTAATGGTCAATTTTTTTCACCCCCATTATTATAGGAATTATTGATTAAATCGCTGTAGCGGTCAAGAAAACGTTATTTATTATTGCAGAAAAATTGTTTCTGTAGGATATAAAATTAAAATCAGCATGAACATATTATAAAATACAAATTTAATATGTTAAAAAGCAAATCTGGGGCACCAAGTCAAGCACTGCCAGTCTACTTTTTTCCGAAGCGATTAGGCGTATTTTTAACCCTCGTAACTTCGGTCTGGATAACACTTCAGGTCTCATATTTTCAGGATAGGGTGAGGTCACCAAGCTTATGTAATTTGTCAAATTTTATTTTTATAGCCGTGCTACTTTAGATTTTAATACGCAAAGTTCATTGAATTCGTCCCTCATTGATGATCATCAAAAACCCAATTTTACTTATATGTATGTACCTACATCTACACCCGTTGATCAGTCACAATTAACTCACATGTTTTATTTAGTTATTATTTTATAACAATTGATGTCAGTGATACGCGTGCTCTTGCATTTTAACACGCATGTACAGAGGTAAAGGTACTGTAATTAGTGCGTGCATAGTTTCAACATTATAAAAGTACACATATTAATATGTATTGTAACGTACACTTTTCCCCACGACCGGGAGACCACGGCAAGCTAAGCCCAGCGGCGCGGAGGACGTGGATCTAAATAAAAAAGAACACAATATAACAACAACCCAAGAAACGCTCACCATAAATGAACCAAGAAGGGCTTAAAAATCCACCACCTACCACTCAACATATATAACGACATCGCACGACCGTCAGGCAAGCGGCTTACTGACGTCACAAAGACATCACACCTCTGTACTTCCATCTCATGTTCTCATTAACGGTCTTACTAGACAACACCCTCTTCGTCGCACTCATGGATAACAAAAATTAGCATCTATAATTAGCAGGGATTCAGTCTAGATCAGGAGTGTAGCCGAATAAAAAAATTATTGCAACAGTACCAAAAATATAAAACGTTACAGTATATATACGAGTATGTACACCTGACACACTGATTTTGGTTGGACTACTAAAATACTAATAATTGGATTTATTTATTTATTGTGGATTATAGACGCGTCGACAACTTAGGTCATTAGCGTCTTAAATACAACAAATATTATAATATATCACTTAAAAACTAAATTACATCACAAAACATCCATGAGCAGAGGTGGGATTCGAACCCACGACAGTCTGGTTCAGAGGCCGCGACGCTACCAACTGAACCATACTGTCCTCCTAATAATTGGAAATACATCGAATTTTTGCCATTTAAATAACATGTACGATTTTTGGCTTTTCGCGGGTTTTTAACTTCAAGCTAAGAAAATTTTCAAAAATAGGGAAGTTATTGATTTCACTCCGATTTTCGAAAACCGAGTTTTCATCAGATCTCGACGTTTTGTGATCCTAGGAAGCTATTCTGACTATTTTTACGATGATGTCAGTATGTCTGTATGTGTGTGTGTGTGTGTGTGTGTGTGTAAAACTCTCATAACTTTGGAACGGCTTGACCGATCGAATCGCGATTTACGACATTCGAAAGGGTTCCGCTGAACTTAGATTTCCTTAAAATTTGAACCGATTCGGATCAATAGATTTTGAGAAATTCCAAAAAAACCGGAAAAAAAGTTGTTAAAACGATGTTTTTTCAAAATAGATTCTAGAATATTGTACCGATTGATTTCATAATCTAATCAGCTCTTCTCCTCAGAAAACTTCATCAAATGCTGCTAAGCGGATTAAAATCGGTTAATCCGTTCGAGAAATTACGTAGTCAACAGATTTCGAAAAAAGTGTTTTTTCAAAATAACTTCGAGATTTCTCAACCAATCGATATTATACCTCTTACAATATTTTTAGAACTTAAAAAACTGCGTCGAATGCCGTTTTAAAGATCAAAATCAAACAACGCGTTCAAAAGTTATAGCTTTTCAAAAGTTAAAATAGTGTTGTTATCAGCAATTTTCAGATTTTTGAGCTCGAAGAGCCCAAAAATTTACTTTTGGGTATATTATCAAGTGCTTCGAACTCAAAGCGCTTGAAAATAGTGGGAAGTTCCAGGGATGGCCTGCAGGGTCAACCGATTTACAGATATTTATTTTCACAATTTTCTTTTAAAAATTCTGAGACCTGGCAAATTTAATGCTTATGGTAGTAGGTAAGTATTTGAGAAAAACTTGAGAAATATATATCTCATGTGCAAATTATATTATGATTCGTGTGACTGTTGAAACTCGCTATAGCTCGTTTTAACATACTGTCACTACTCGTTAGTCATATACCTTCATTACGTCACTAGATATACAATCTACTATTTTTGGTAATCATTGGTCAAATCGTCATTTACCGATCGAAAATTAACATTCATTCAAAACTGCCGGTCTTTTGAACGCACATGTGGCAAAAAATATTTGTGCTGTTTTATTTTCATTAAAAAAATATACTTTTTTGAAAATAAAAGTTCAATGTGTAAGAAAATACATTGGCTAGTAAAATATAGTTTAGAAAAAGAGGGAAAACGGAATCGAATATTCTGTATATAGTATAATAACTGACAAAAAAACCTGACAAACAAACTAAATTGTGCATGCACTGATTATAAAAAAACGGATAGGGTAGAGTTGGGAAGGGCTAGTGCTTGTATATGTATAGAGGAAGGCAGATACATATGGAAGGGAAAACACGATGAGAGAAAGAGTAAACGAACATCAACTTTTCATGAGCTAGTTCCAGTTTCTAGTATGGTGACTCGCGCAATTTCATTTTATACACAATTATACAAAATATTTTTTTCTGAAATTATGAAAATCTTTTTAACGTCTCTTTGGTGTCTAAAGGATCTTAAAATTTATGTATTAAGAATAGTATTGTCTCTGGAGGCAACTAATTAAAAATAATTTGAAGAAATACTATTAGGTACATATTATTTGCTTTTTAATTTGTTATAAAAAAACTATTAAAAAAAATAAATTTGTTATTATAACTTATAGAAGAATCATAATTATAAAATGCAATAATGATAGAAATTTAGAGCAAAAAAATGGGGTAGGTAATGTCAGAGTCACACTACAGTTTAGGTTTTCAGCGGAACACGTCTTATAGGTTGAGAGCCAGGCGTAAATATAGTAAGCCCATTTCTGACAGGATGAAATTTTCAGGGAAGATAGTATTTAGTATGACAAAGAAAAAGCGCTAGGGTTGCCTCGTCAAATCCTGATGCCACGGCCGGGAGGAGCTCACTTCCGGTGCAAAATACGCATACTTCATTAGCTCATAATTCTCTTTCCTCATGACATGACAGCATGTATTTAACGCCATATTGTAGAGCTTGAAAAGCTGTATTAAAATACATAAGGTTGCCTAAGAAAATATTGATTAATACATTGGAAACTTATAAATTATATTTGTTTTTTTGACGTTTTTGAAACTGTCAAATTTAGAAAATATGTATATCTGTGTTTGTATATATTGCAACCGTTCTGAAATAAGTAATCGGCCTTGTGTTCAGCAAACACTCATATTATCCAATAATAATCCAATTATGTATAACATTGTTTTCAACGCATTTGGTTTTTAACTTATGACAGGAATTTCCTGAGCCTGGTAATGACAATTTTCCCAAGCATTTATATATTTTAGGGTAGCAATTTTTTAAACAATCAGACAAGAAAGCGAGTTATTAAAAACCTGGTAAAATCAGTGTAGTTATTGAACATTAGTTTATTAATTTTAAATAAACGTAGGCATAAAAAAATAAAATTATTTATTATATAGTTAACTAAGCGAATATTAAACCAAAATAACTATTGAGACAATTCACAGGTACGTGGACAAGTACAAATGAAAATTAACAAATATTAAGTTGTGTACAACGTTTCGCTGCTTGTTGCAGCTTCTTCAGGTACTGAAAATTGAGCGGTTTTTTATTAAGTATAAAAATCTATAAACATAAAACATCAATTAATAATTTTTGAAAAAACTTAACATTTCTTATTAACAACTTTAAAACAATAGATGGCATCTCCATACGTTTTAGTGACTATAGTTGATAGTTGTTATTCTTAATTTGACTTCAATGTAAAATAATTTATAAAATGGTGTACAATAATTATTCAACAAATTATTCTGTTCGTAATATTACAATATCTAAGAGTTAGAATCAGTATATTGAGATTGTTAAAAACTTTTAGCAATTTTATTTGATGAACCATAAATTTAAATATGTATATAATCATAATTTGACATTTAACAAAGAAAGTAAGGTGAGAAATGTTACCATTTTTTCAAAAATTATTAATTGATGTTTTATGTTTATAGATTTTCATACTTAATAAAAAACCGTTCAATTTTCAGTACCTAAAGAAGCTGCAACAAGCAGCGAAACATTGTACACAACTTAATATTTGTTAATTTTCATTTGTACTTGTCCACGTACCTGTGAATTGTCTCAATAATTTTCAAAATGGACGTAAATTATCAAAATAACTATAATGAAAATATGGAAAAAAAATAATAATCTTTATTATGGCAACGTTTCAGTAACTATTTTGTTGCCTTTTTCAGGCCTAAAATTACATTAATCGATTAATGTAATTTTAGGTCTGAAGAAGGCAACATGAGTGATCAACATGAATTTCAATATAATTTATTGTACATTAAACTATGCAAAAATGTATCCAAAAAAAGTCAATAATATTTTAAATAATAATTGTTAAGAGTTGTGTTGGTTAGTTAATGTACCGTTGTCCTGCATTTAAATAAAAAAAAGATTTTTAGCAAAATTACCATACAGTTTTGTTACAATATAATTTTTTCCCTTTTAGTGCATTTTAATAATAAAAGCTTGTCAATGTTTTCCATTTTTGTTAAAACTTCATAAATGAAATACTTCTAATTTTAATAATTAAATTTCAAAAAAGTATATTAATTAGTAAGTTTAAATAAAAAAATACTGAGGGCACCTTCAGATAACCAGCTTGAATGGAATCGCAATATCAGATACTTATCTAATAATTAATTACTTTACAAAATTTATAACTTTTCTTTTTCATAATACAGGATTTAACTATTATATTTCATCCAATTTTGAGCAGTTATTAACAATTTATAATTTTCGAAATGTAAATGAAATGTCATTTTCTTCAAAACCATGGTCACCATATTGGACTAAGGGCTACTTTGTAATTTAGAACTGTGACAATACATACATACATATATAAATTGACATTTTTCACCGGAAGTGGCTTTTCCCGTTCATGGCATCAGGATTTGATTAGGCAACCCTAGCGCTTTTTCTTTGTCTTAACGAATACTACCTTCCCTGAAAATTTCATTCAGTCAGAAATGCAAATAAAATTGTATTAGATAAAAATTTTCACTTCTACCGAGTATGATCACGCCATACCTGATTTTTTTTACTTTTTTTACTACCCTACTACCAAGCCATGACTAAGAAATATCCGAGAGAAGAAATAGGTCAGCAAAAATTAAGCAATAGACCGACTGATTATTTTTTCTTGTCGTGTAGTGCAAGACAAAACAAGACTTTTTACAGCAAGACAAGGAATCTTCTTATTACCTACATCACTACTTACCTCAGTATCTTGAATTTAAAAAGAAGCATACTTATGTTTCATGAACAAAAAAAAAATATATTTTCTCCGTTACTGAATCTGTCTCTATAATGTAGCTTTCTATCTATACATATATTTAGAGGTAGGTATACAAATTTCAATAATTTTCTGTAACAACGGTTAAGAATTTTGTACCATCTAGTAGCTAAAAGTAATGCCTTGCTACGATCAACAAACGAATTATGGAGCACATATTCTTCAACATCAATAATAATGTATCGTTTATTTAACGACTAAGTTGATCTTTCTTTCCTTCCACCTTTATGAATACACTGAACAAGGACAGAACTAATATTTGAACACGGGTTAGAGAATCGGCGTGTTGACTAGACCCAGGGGTAAACTAAACCGCTCGCTGGCTGGCTTGCTTTATTCTGCAGAAATGGTTTGTTTGTTTTTAATAAATTTCGAATGTACTTTAACGTTGTAGTTCCAAGCTGTACAAAAGTTACATATTATAGCGCAGTGATATAGGTACTGCCAACGTGTATAACATATCTCTATCTTGAAGCAGGATCGAAGGAGATGAATTTGAAAAACTTTAATAAACTAAAGTTACAAGTCCAAATACTGTGTATTTTCATCGAAATCGAATAATTAAATGAAAGAGATCAGTTGAGTTTATTGAATGTGCACGAAACAACAGCCGTTCGTCTTTATATTTAGGTACAATTTAAATTATAAAAAATAACAATTTTTTAGTATAACACAGTATAATATTAAGAAATAAACCATGGAATGCAAATAAAATGAACAATTAAAAGGTATGAAGGATAGAAAATCACTCGATAAGCTTCCAGAGGTCATTATAATTGATCGTATAGCAACAGGATTTTTTGATATTTTTATCAAATAACGACGAGTCCTAGATATATAGATATAGATATAATTGTCATTTTTATGTTATATTATGTAATTTTTATATTTTACAGAAATTGCGTTTACTTTAATAGACAACTTTTTATCAAAAAAAAAACCTCCTTCAAAAAATAGGTACTAAAAAGAAGTAAATAGGTAATAAATTTTGAGGTGGTGCCAATTTAATAAAATAATATATGAAGTCGGTTAAAAAGTGAGGTATTAATTAAATTGGCACTTTTTAATTAGACGCTAATGACCTCTGTTGTCGAGCGTCTATAATCTACAATTCATTCAGGCACTTTTTAAGCGACTTTATATTTTATTAAATTGGCGCCACCTCAAAATTTTATTATTTACCTCTTTTTAGTAGCTTGTTTGAAGGAGGTTTTTTTAAAAAGTTTTTTATTTTTACTTTTTAGTAGCTTTATAATACGTAGTTTGCACGTTATTAACCGACTTCTGTCTTGATATTTGACTTTTACCTTAATGGTGTCAATCTCCATTAATCATTTTATTAAAATCAGTCGAACTACTAAACGGATTTAAGTAAAATTTATATGTGACCAATCCGGAGGTATGGTCTATCGAATAAAACAATAATCATCAAAATCGGTTCACAAATGCAGGAGAAATCGCGTAGCATAATATATAGGTACAAAAAAAAAATACAGTCAAAATGAGAACCTCCTCTTTTTTTTGAAGTCGGTTAAAAATAAGAATAGCTGGAAATTTTACTTTTGAAACAAGTAAAATGCCGCGTGTTTGGAATTTATGTAACAAAAACAACTGTTTGAGGAAAATGCGTTAATTAAAGTCTCACCAGGCTAGATCTATGTTTATAGAAGGTATATCATATTAATTGATGCTACATAGAATTTTGTTTTTTTTGAAAATTACAAAATCATGCAAAAACTTATATTTTATTTTGTTCACTCTACTCAACTAAGCCAGTCGAACGATGATGTTACATGTTCTATAATACAGTATAAGAGTACAGCTAGAGTCAGAGTTGTAATAAAAAAAAGCATTAATCTGCTGAAATTAATTGGTTATTAAATTCTAATTATTATTTGCCAGGATTCAGGCCACAACAGCACTGCAATCTGTTAAAATTTCAACTAGCTACCTCTTATCGTTTGTGAGATAGAGCCTTGTGACAGACGGATGGACATCGTAGGCTCAGTTATAGAATACTTTTTGGAGGTACGGAACTCTAAAAATCATTAAACTAGTTGCGTTATTGATCAGAAAATATTATTTTACAAAATAATCACTAAACCTTACCTCTAAAGTCCGACTCTGCAAATGTGCTTTATGTACAGTGAAAAAGCTGATTTGAAACCCCAGGAAAAAAGTAGAAAATGTTAGGCGACTAGAACTAATTTAAAATGCTTATTTAGTTGATGGGTTTTCTTTGCGTTATTTTCATGACTGCGAATTTTTTCACCAGATATTTTTAAAAGAGACAGTTTTCTTGCAATAGATTTTTTATTGTATAAGAGTAAAGAACTTCGATACAGTAATCATTTGGAAAATCTATGTATATGGAAAACTGTAATGAAACAATGAAATATTCAAGTTTAGGTTTAAAAGTCGATGGTTATTAATTTATAAAATTTTAGGCATATTTTAATGGAGACGTGATACTTTTAGGCTTTTAATATTGTAGTACATGTAGATATCATAAATAGTCCAAGCTCCCACCGTACAAAAGTCTACTGGACAACACTAATAAAATTTTATTATCGAATTTAACAGCAACTATATTCCTATACCTATATCACCTATCGAACATTGAAAAAAATTTTATTTCGGTTCAATAAGTTCTGAGATTACCTCTGATTTTTGCCCGAGCGAAGCCGGGCCGACCAGTTTAAATTATACCTACATCTAAACCTTCCTCGTGAATCAATCTATCTAATCGTGAAAACCGGAACAAAATCCGTTCAGTAGTTACGGAGAAATTGGTTTTCTGAGATTACCCCCGATTTTCACCCGGACGCGGGCGAAGCCGGGCGGACTAGTTCATCTCCATTGCGAAAGCTACCCGTGTGTCAAACACAGAGATTGGTTGAGTAGTTGAGGCGTGAAAGTTGAACAAACAAACAAACAAACTCACTTTCGCATTTGTAATATTAGTTAGGATTATGTTAATTTGTCAAAAAGAATATCTTCACAAGCCTTCATTAGTAAAACTGTCTAAAATTCTGGTGTCATATAGTGTCTGGGGTTTGTATTTGGTTCATTATTAGAATTATAAAATTATAAAAACATTAAGATAAGATTCTTGTCTAAATAATATATAATATATTAAATATTGGAAAAACCCAATAATAATAATTATGTTTCTGTATTTATAAATAAGTATGTAGGTAACCATTAGAAAATATAAAAATGGCCTTAAATTATCTAACATTTAAAAAACGTATTCGCAGAATTAAAAGAATTTTGCAATTTCAATTACAATATTTTTTAGACCTAGAATCTGAAAAAGATCATTTAGAAGAAAAAACGAATTTGATATAAAGTACTATTTACTATATTGATATATTTCACTGGTACTTAGACAAGGGAATAATGGCCCAGACGTTTTGAAAACTATTCGGATTGAATTTTTTTAATTTCCTAGTACATTGGGAAGTAATTATCGTAATGGGTCAAAAATCAAAATAAAAATTTTAAACAAATTTTTATTTAAAAAATAGTGTAAAAATAGTATAGTGACCACTACACTATTTTTACACTATTTTTTAAAAAGATGTGTGTGTGTGTGTACGTACGTACGTATGTGATCTTTTCTTTCTAAGACGAAATCTCGAGAATGAAAAATGATATCCACTACGTTAGGGTGCCAATCGACGCGTAATAACGTAAATATGATCTGAAAGAAATTTTATCAAAATCGGCCCAACCGTTTTTTTGGAACAAAACGACTGCAAAAAGTAGCTTTTATACGAAATCTCGCCAATTAAGAGTAACTTTAGTCCCAATAAACGATCCGCCTCACGGCTTGTTATTTTTATCTTATCGGGACGGTTGACCTGATTTTAAAAGTGAAAGGGTGCTAATTGTAGCAAATTCGATTTTTTTAAACAGCTAAAATTTATACCAACTTTTTTTTAACCGAAAACATTTTGTTCATAATCTTCAGTATTTTTTCCGTAAAAAGGTCCTTAGACCCAAGAAAAGGTATTTATTTTTTTTTAAATTACTGATGTCCCACTTTATAATGTATACTAATATTATAAAGAGGTAAAATTTGTTTGTATGTTTGTTTGTAATGGATAAACTCAAAAACTACTTAACTTATTTTAAAAATTCTTTCACCTGTAGAAAGCTACACTATCAGCGAGTAACATGGGCTGTATTTTATTTTCAAAAAAATTAGAGGGGGGTAATAAATCATAAATTCTTATCTCTGGAACTATACTAAACCGATTCTAAAAATTCTTTCACTAATAGAAAGCTACGCAGGGGGGAGATTCTCGCGAGGAGGTACTCGCGGGGAGAGGGGGGGTAAAAAAATCATAAATTCTTAACTCTAGAACTACTAAACCGATTCTAAAAATTCTTTTACTATTAGAAAGCTATACGCAGGGGGAGAGATTCTCGCTAGGGGGTACCTCCGGGGCGGGGGGGTAATAAATCATAAATTCTTATCTCTGGAACAACTAAACCGATTCTAAAATTTCTTTCACTAATAGAAAGCTACGCAGGTGGGGACATTCTCGCGGGGGGATAACAAATTAACTATATACTAAATATACGTGAGCGGAGCAATGGGTGACCGCTATTAAATCATAATTTCATACCACCCGGGCGAAGCCGGTACGGGACCGCTAGTTTTTAATATAATCTGTCAAAAGATTGTTTATAATATGGTCAACTTCAATTTCAAGATTCCTAGCGGTAACAACATTTTTTTTATATTAATAATTACTATGCCTTACCAATTTCCATGCTTTAGATATCTAAATTTTATTATACTGTCTATTTTACTATATAATGCCTGAAATTAATTCATTTTTTACCATTCCAATTCCACAAGTTTTGTAAAATCAATACATTCATTTAGTTGATATGAGTTTTAAAAAGACTATTTTCAACTTTTTAGGTTAAAAATATTTCATAGTACCTACACTGTGAAATTTCCTTAAAAGGTGAAATTGCAGCGCAATATCACATTCAAGTTGTTACAAATACAAAAAAATCAGATTTAGGTCTAGGGAACCCTTTATAAAAGTGTTAGTAAATATTCCCGCATAAAACCTACCCCGTCATATATTTAGCAATCAAAAGTTATAGGTACGTGATTTAAGTTAGATAAAAAAAGTACAATATTTTTAACACCCTGTAGGTATGGTAAATTAATTTTTCGAACACAAGCATTGATTCGTCCGTCTGTTATCTATTAATCCCCAAAATATCAGTTTGATAAAGGTTTTCGTTTGGGGTATCAAAAATTTCGAAAAAACTTTAATAACTCCAAAACCCTTAAAAACCTTAAGTTTAAAATTTAGTTTCGATCCGTTTAAAGGTGTGTCAGCTAATACTTTTTATACTTGGACCAAATCAAATTTTCAGATCCTCCCTGTATGCACGAGAAGATCTATATCGATTCTAATTATCTGATCCTTTTAGGTTTTTGAGTATAAACAAACTTTTATCAAAAACAGTTTTTTCTGGCAAATTGATAATAATCAAAAAGTCCAAATATGCATTTTTTGTAACCACGTAGTATAGAAATTATTTTCGTTACAACTAAGTGACCTATCATGTAAATAATTTAACGATGATAATTTTTAACTCAATGAATTTTTGCTTTAAAAAAATCAGGAGAGCACGAAACTGCATATTTATGATTTTACATGTTAAACCTCTATAGTATACACCTGAATAGTTCACCACCCTGTAGAAAGTTTCAGTGTTTCGTTATATTATAAGAGTTTTGACGGTACGTAACTGGATTTGTATTAATTAAATAAATTGTAAGCATATATCAAAGAAATTCACACTCGCCATAGTAATTCCTAATACACATAACTGCAGAAGTGATAAAGAAGTAGGTATTTCAAGCATTATGAATTTTTTGCCATATCCACTACAAAATAGAGACTTTCGATGCATGTATACCGGCCTGTAATGGGTTATTTAACTGACAGGCGTTCCGAAAGTGTTTTTCTTACCGCACTAGTGCCATAGCAGCTTCTGTTTATTCGCTCTATCCGCCTGCTATTCCAACTCACGAACTTCACGGCCAACTGTAAATGTAAAGATGGCGACATAAATGAACTGTCAAAATGTTTTGAAAATGAAGTAAAAAGTAGCTATTTTGCAGTGGGTATGGCAAAGATACCATGTTATATATTTATCTCGTACGTAATTTATGACTTGTGTAACTGTAAAATCTCGCTACCGCTTGTTTTTACATACTGTCACCACTCTTCATTAATATACCCCATTACGCATCTAGATATACAATCTACGGTTTAATTACGGCGAAGTTTGTTTTTTTTTGCTTATACTTTCTTAAGGTATCGGTAGGACTCTTGCAACGATAGAGATATCGTCTCGGTATTTTTAGTGTATTTGCCATAGCCCATAAATGACACATACATACTATTGACGTCGGTCGGATGGCGGAACCTAGGGGTCGAACATACATTTCTCGACGTTTCATAGCCTCCTGAATAATTTGGCACCATTTTTTTATTTTAACGCAATTTGGTCCACACGTACGAAGCTTATTTAAAATGGGCTCAATCGGACCATTTTAAGGGTAGTTTATAGGGGTTTAAAAATGTTTTTTGGGCCCAAAAATACCGAAAAATTTCTCAGAATCGTTTCAAAATTTAAATTTAAGCCTTTGGTAAAGATTAAAATGTGCTGCTAAAATTTTAATAAAATCGGTTGGACGGGATCGGACTTACAAATTTTATTAAAACACTAGTTTGCGGATAGTGATTTACTTACTGAAGGGTGTATTTAATTTGGTGCAGATGTTAAATTGATAGGTAATAATATTGCAATTAAGAAAAAAAAATGTTTTGTAAGGGATGTATTAAGGGGTAAAATTTTTTAGTTTGTCCAAAAATTAACTTAAGTTCACTTAATAAAGCCACAATGCCTGTATTAGCAAATACACTATATTATCGGCAGGGTTTGGCCCTGCAACGCGAGATTTTATTAAATAAGTACCGTCTAAGAGAGTGTCAGGTCTCGTTTATTGAAAGATTCTTTCGGTCTCGTGCGAAGCCCTACTGACTCGGTGTATATCTACTTTTAAACGTACGGCGACTGTGAACAGAGTGTTTTTATAAATAGAGGCGGCAGTGGGAACAGTCTGTGCTATAGACGCGGGGGCAGCAGCGGTCGGAACAAAAGACCAGCCGTCCGCCCGCCACCGAAGCACAGCTAACTCCGTATTATGGAGAGCGCCTTTTGTATTGATCTTATAGTTATGTTACTGTGACCTGCATTCGACGTACATGCGGTACGTTTACGTATAGCGTAAAACCACACGCCAACTTTCACTTGTGGATCATTACAATTGATAATCACACAACATACATAAACACTGACTATATTTATATTATTAACTGCTGACGGTAACTAAGTGTGTCCACACTGAATTTATTTTCTGATGGTGTAGTCCGTCAATTCATTTGAGATTTGAATATAGTCTACACTCCAGAATGAGGCCCCAACGGGCCAAAAAAAGTGTTGCTTAAGATAATATGCAAAGCTGGCTGCTTTCTCACATCCTTTTCTAATTTGCATTTTTTTCTTATAAAAATCTATGAAGCTCTATATCTTAGAAATACATCTTGGAAATAGGTACTGACAGTGAAATTTTGAGGTTATGTTCAACTCACATTATACGAAACTTAAAGATGTTTAGGAGATACAATCGGAGACGAAAGTATATTTTCGACTTAATTTGCTTTTTACGTAAACATAATATATAAGTGTCCCGCTAAACTTCACACGGAGAGGTAGTGTGAGCGTGCTCTTTTTTGACTATTTTTGTCAAAATAGTATTTACCGGTGTAAACTGTGATTTTCAACATGTTATTTTGCTACTATTTCTTATTCTGTTTGTATATACAGTAAGCGAGAGAAATTATTTAGTTACGAACTTTTATAATTAATTCTCGTTCAAATCCATCATTTTTTTTTAAATCTCAAAAAAAAAAATAAAAACTGTACGATGGGGCACGTAGTGACAGCATTGCGAGGCAAGTTGTAAAATTAACTTACGTGAAGTAACGTTCGAATCTGTTATACATATAATTTTATTTCATCTATCTATAATTTACATCTTATTATTGATTTATAGATTATATAGTGACTAAAGTGCCATATTAGGGCCGCCTTGTGGGGCCGCCGCTGGGATACTGCCGCCCGTATGCGGATTTATTTTTGCCGCCCCTCCAAATATAGCTTTAGCCTATAGATGTATCAGTCTTATATTATAGTCGCGTCAATGAATACATAAAACAGGCAATCTTCGGAAGTCCTCAAGAACAGCTCCGATTTTGATGATTTTTTTTTTGAAAATTTTGTTTTTTTATATTATTTAAAATCAGAAATCTTTTGGAGCGGGGACAGAATTATTTCTATTGTTTAAACAATATTTATACTATTTATGCAGGAAAGAAATTTTTTTTATACAATATCCATTGAAAACTTGGATAAAAGAGATATTTATGTTATTTTTAAATTATATCTCAATATACCAACAAATTTTATAAACAATTTTAAGTTTTTAAGTTTTTTTTTATGTAATAATGACATAAAATTAATTTGTGGAACAAAATTAAAAAATCTTTATTAACTGAAATTTATTATTTTATATACAAAAAAAAAGCAAATTTAATTTTCATTTGTATGTACTTTGCGTTTCGGAGATTTCATCTTCTTCAAGTGTTGGGTGGTTATCACAGTCACTTCTACTGCAAACTTGTTTTCACCTTTTGACATAAAATTGAAACACTTGTTGCGAAGTGCTCTGTAGAGTGACCACTTTCAAATTTTTTAAATTTTTTTACTCACTTAGATAACCCATGAAATAGATCTACAGTTTCTACATATATGTAAACTTAATGTTTCTCGAACACTCTTTTTAGTAGAGCACTTCGCGTCAAGTGTTTTAATTTTATGTCAAAAAGTAAAAACATGCTTATAATGCTTATAACTTGAAAATTTTTCAAGTTAGTGAGATTGAACCTTAAATTTTTTATAGGTTACTAGACGGACATTTTTTTATTCGGTATGGAAAGTACTCGTAACACGTGTCAAAAAAAAAAAAAAAGTAAGGCTCTATGATGATTTCAACTTTGACTGGCTATAACTTCTAAATTTTTAACGATATCGATATGGAACAAAAATCACGGTTTAGAGCGTTCCTTGCTTTATGAACATGTGTATTTTCAATTTAAAATTCGATAGAGAACACAATAAATAAAGCTATTGAAAAGGACATTACGTTTTAACATTTGGTTTCCAAGGCTACAAAAAGCGCGTCCGATTTTCAAGAAGCTCTAGCGCGCTTACTATTTGTACCACAGAAAATTTGTAGGGATCAAAATTGTAGGAAATGTAATCCTATTTAAAATGACAGAATCGTTTTTGAGATATTTCGAAACAGGCTCATCAAAAAGTTATATGGAAATATTTTGTGAAATATTCTTTTAAAAACTGATATTTTCTCTTTATTAATAAATTGCAAAGCACATATTGATTTTATCGCAAAATTGAAAAGGGGAAATTTTTTAGAGTAACTAATTAGGAACAAAACAAAAAAAAAGTCGTCTGATTTCAGACATTGGTTAAGGAGATATTAGCGTTTTCCGTAAGGCTTACAAAATTATATTCAAAAGGAGGTGGCGGAGGAAGCACAAGGGTGATAACCGGGGACTTTTGTAAAAATACATGTCTAAAGGTGTTCTACCATCTGTGAAAAATCCAACTCCTTGGGAATTATTTGCGACCTAAAACCTTTATTTCCCGTGCTACACGTAATGCATACGTATTTCTTGACCCATACAGCGAATTTTTATGATGTAAATATTGAATTATTGTTCAAAATTTTTTTTTATCATCTACTTTTTATACTGAAATTAATATATGAAGAATTTTTTAGGAAAAAATAGAGACAAAAGTAATTTTTTTATATAAATATCATAGATATTTTTTAAATAATATGAATAATTCTTTCCCCGCTCCAAAAGGTTTCTGATTTTAAATAATATAAAAAAACAAAATTTTCAAAAAAAAAATCATCAAAATCGGAGCTGTTCTTGAGGACTTCCGAGGAAAACGCTTCATTGACGCGACTATTATGTCTTATTATAGACCGAGAGCTAGTGACATTTTTTTGGTGTTATTTATTCAAGGCCTTATTTTTGTGAAGATGTTGAGGGAGGCATATTAAAGTGCCCTGTGTAAGAGATTTTGCTAGATAGCGGTATGGGAGGGGTGCAGACCGCCCCCAACATGTAACAAAAAAAATGGTCACAATTATTATTGCTTCAAGGCTGAAATTGTTTGTATAGCTTGTCGGTGACCCAATAATGCCATTATAATATTTGCAGATCGATTGGTCAGTATTAAAGGGGTGGCAGATCACCCTAAATGTGTCATGTACCCGACGAAATTTATATTATTAGTTCAAGGTTCAAATTTTAATATGTTGTTACGGCGACTGTTTTAAGCATATATTTCAATTTGCAGACGAAAATGTCGGTATTAACCCCCGAATTTTATTAAGTTATTACCTACTCGCTTCGCTCATTCGCTCAAAATTTTTTAATACATTACTCACTCGTTTCGGTCGTTCGCCCTAGTGTTGCCGTCTAGATCTAGACTTTCTAGACTCTTGTGTTGTCTTGTCTAGATTTTTAAGACAAGACTTGCAAAAGTCTTGTCTAGAAATTTTCAAGACAAGACAAGACTTGCTTTATCTATAGATCAAGACTCTTGACAAAACTCTAGACAATTTTCAAAAGTCCAGATAAACTAAGTAATAGTGTGTGAAGGTTTACTTTACCTACTACTACTAATTAATCTAGACTCTTGGAAATAACCTAGAGTCTTGATATTAGACAAGACAAGAGTTTGTTAATCTAGACTTAGACTTAGTGAAGTCTTGATATTTCAAGACTAGACTTAAGTGAAGTCTTGTCTTGATATTTCAAGACAAGACAAGACTTTGAAAGTTTTGTCTTGTTTTGTCTAGACGGCAACACTAGTTCGCCCGAATTTTATTAATACATTACTCACTCGCTTCGCTCATTCGCTCGAATTTTATTAATACATTACTCACTCTCTTCGCTCGTTCGCTCGTGTTAAAACATTACTTACTCGCTTCGCTCGTTCGCTCGAATTTTAATAATAGATACATTACTCACTCGCCTCGCTCGTTTGCTCGAATTTACTAATACATTGCTCACTCGCTTCGCTCGTTCACTCGAATTTATGATTAATTAGTGCATAAGTAACCCACTCGCTTCGCTCCTTCACTCGAATTTATATTTAATTAATGCATAAGATACTGACTCACTTCGCTCGTTCGCTCTAATTTATGATTTATCAACAGTAAACTCTGGCCGACCGATTATTATACCTAACTTATAAGTCCATCAAACAGTGCAGAACCAAAATTTGAAATCGGCTCAGTGGCTTCTGAGATTATTATTTTCACTCGGAGGATGCCGCACCGGGAAATAATTATTATAGCCTATATGTCCTAAATCAAAGTATCACCTCTCAAACAATGAAAAAAATTTTGAAATCGGCTCAGTAGTTTCTGAGATTACATTCCACAAACTCACAAACTTTTACTCTTTATAATAGGGCAAAGTCGGGTATATAGTGCTACCTATTTTCTTTTGCTTTTTACCTGACTACGAAAAAAGGAGGGTTATTTTTAAAATATTAGTATTTATGTTATAGGTGTTAAAAATATCATTGGCTAAGTAATACTTCTTAATTAATATAGTTTAATGACATAGTGATTGTACATTGTATACAAGAAATAAAACAAGCCGTGAGGTGGGTCGTTTATTCGGACTAAGGTGCGACCCTTGAGGTCCACACGACGAACTTCCCAGTTTGATAAATATTTAATAACAATAATTAAATTAGATATTACACAGAAAAGTAATCATTTTAATCATTAAAACATAATTATTATTTATTTTTAACAATAATTAAAAAAAAAAAAAACGGCTTTACCGATTTTTATAAAATGCGCACTATTTACAATTATTTTTAACTTCCCATTGGAAGTTATTGCAATGGGTCCGAAAATCGAAATGTATAACAATTTTTTATGTTTCAAGGTCACATACGTCACTACACTATTTTTAGAAAGATGTCTGTGTGTGTGTGTACGTATGTATATACGTATGTGTCCATTTCTTTCTACGACGAAATCTGGAGAATGAAAAATGATATCGAGTATGTTAGGGTGTAAATCGACGCGTATTAACGTAAATATGATCTGAAAGAAATTTTTTCAAAATCAGTTCAGTCGTTCTTTTTTCTTAACTAAATAGACTTCAAAAAAGTAGATTTTACACAATATCTCACGAATAAAAAATTATATCGATTTCGTAAGGGTGTCAATCGAGGCGTGTTAACGTCATTTTGATCCGACGTAAATTTTATAAAAATCGGTTCAGCCGTTTTTTTTTTAATTATTGTTAAAAATAAATAATAATTATGTTTTAATGATTAAAATGATAACTTTTCTGTGTAATATCTAATTTAATTATTATTATTAAATATTTATCAAACTGGGAAGTTCGTCGTGTGGACCTCAAGGATCGCACTTTAGTCCTAATAAACGACCCACCTCACGGCTTGTTTTGTTTACTTTTCTCTTGGGCGCCTGGGTGTCTGCTCAAGGGAGATTTCACTGCATATAAGGTTTCTGTCAAAACCGACATTAACGCATTATAAGTAAAGACTTGTAAATAAAAATTTAATATACAATCATTTACATACCACATTTTATGGTATTGGTAAAGATAGTCTATCGGAACGTCAGTAGTTCCGTAACGATGAAGTACTATTATGTAAGTAGGGCTACTTTAGAAGACCAGTGATCGTTAAGAATAAGTTCCTTATCTGACATCTGGCGTGACCTGTGAAATGGCTCCTCCTACTTTCGTATAACACATTTTATAACCGTTGCTAGGGGTTTTAATATGATCAGGCACAAAAATTAACATCAAAATGAATTGAGTTAAATTAGTTTTATTATTTTTTGTAACACATATTTGAAATATACATTTTGTGCCTCTAATCGCCTGCTTAAAACAATACCTATATTTATCGCACGTGTACAATAATACAATGTTTTATGTGATACGACAGCATAGCTACGCGTGCGTAAAATATAGACTGTGACGTCAGCGTGCAATAATATACATTTTATATCATACGAGAAATACATAGGAATATATAGTTGCTATGGTAACGAAGTAAATAAATATTGGATCAAGGCCAATATTTTTAGCTGTGAGTGTGATTTCGGTGTTTGAAATTAATTCAATAAACCTCTAAAGTTGAATATGTTATACATTTCATATATTATGGGTTACAAAAAATAGTGTATAAGTGTACAACTCACAAAATTAAGTAGATCCCTACCTATAAGACGCTCATGGTGTTGGTACTCGCCTGCGGTTAGCGTACCAACTTGAAACTTCACCCCTCCAGGCGCAGATCGAGGTTTTCGCTCGGGGGGGGGCAATTTTTATGAGAATTACCTATATCTTCCAGGAGACTCGTTCTGATTTTGTGATTTGTGTGTATGAAACCAAAAATTGGGTAAAATATTATTTAACTGTAAGTAGTCTATATACAGTGTGTACCATCGTAACTGAGACATAGCATTTTAACATTGTGTTACGATAATTTGTTAATATTTGCTCCCCGTTAACTGTTTTTGTTATTTTTATTTTACGATCTGGTTCTAAATATCCCCAGTAATGATGTTGTAGACTTATTTTTATTTAAATGTCTTTAAAAATTAATAAAATCACATTTTTAAAAAATAAATCACAATCTTTGCTTTGTATACCAGTTTAATGAACAATTGCTCAATGTCGCAGATAGCTTAGTCGGCTAGCGCGTTGACCAACATCGTTACCTTCACGCCAAGCCCAGGTTCGAATCCCGAGATCTCATAATTAATTTTTTTTTAATAATGAAAATACATTGGAGAACAATTAATAATGCTTATTATTTACAAATAAAAGTATAGAGATTTTATTAATTATTTCCATTAAAAAAGAGTTGTACGATGGCTGTACGTGTTAGTTTTAATGAAAATAATTAATAAAATCGCTATATTTTTATTTGTAAATAATAAGAATTATTAATTGTTCTCCGATGTATTTTCATTATTAAAAAAAAAAATTAATTATGAGCTCTCGGGATTCGAACCTAGGCTTGGCGTGAAGGTAACTGATGTTGGCCAACGCGCTAACCGTCTAAGCTATCTGCGTCGTTGAGCCCTGGCCATTAAACTGGTATACAAAGCAAAGATTGTGATTTATTTTTTAAAAATGTGGTTTTATTAATTTTTAAAGACATTTAAATAAAAATAAGTCTACAACATCATTACTGGGGACATTTAGAACCAGATCGTAAAATAAAAATAACAAAACCAGTTAACGGGGAGCAAATATTAACAAATTATCGTAACACCATGTTAAAATGCTATGTCTCGGTTACGGTGGGACACACTGTATATACATAAGTATTATATATAAGTATAATATAGTCAAGGTTCAGGGGGGGCATTTGCTCCTATTGCGCCCCCTGGATTTACGCCTGCGCCCCTCGCGTCTTATACTTCATTATACTAGTTGTATAAATTATAGTTTATACAACTAGTATTACAATGAAGTATTTCACATTATTTAAGAAAAACTTAAATCTGTAATAAATACATGTGTGAATGTGTATGTCTACTCAAATAGTTATATTTTTACATATTATGCAAATATTTATAAATATTTTATAATATAAACAATACCTAAGCTTTAAAAATTAAAAACTTGACAATTAAGAAAGAACTGTTTGCATTTGACACTATCAAATGTTTAATGGATTAAAACTTGCATGTCAATAATTTTTTTACCTTTTAAATAAACTCAAATATCCTATACGGGTGCTATATATAAAAAAGTTAATTTTGCGAATAACTCAAAAAGCCGACGCTCGATTGTACTTTTGTTTTCACGGTCGTATACTTAATTCACGTAAAAATGAACCGAAGTCGTAGGCCGTAGCCAATATAAACAACTTTAGAAATAGTAAACACTTAACTTTGGACATCCTGTATACCTACAGTATACTGACACATTTAAACATAATTATTGTATTGTAATATTATGCTATTTACCACTAAGTACCATTGGAACGATGATTAGGTTTATTGACACCATCAAACATTTTGTTTTGGTGCCGTTTTTTTAATGTAGATACCAGCATTTCTTATTAGATACGTAGATAGATGTCTACCTATAAGTATTAACTATACAAATTTACGTAACCTATAACTTACATTATTTTTTATATAAGTACTTAATTCAAAGAATCTGATTAATTATACCTACGTGCTACATGTTAATATAACAGAATCAAAATATTATTCAAAAAAATTTAAATATCTATAACCTACTAAATATTATCAGGGTAGGTACTAATTAATTTATTTTCACAGAAATGAATAATTATTATGAATCTATTTTTTTAAAAACAAACAAATAATTATTATTCCTAATAATTATTCATACTTAGCTGGAATTTTTAATTCAATATAAATAATATACCTATTCGATTTAAAATTATATGCCTACCTTATATCTATATAATAATATTATGTTCATTAAATTTTAATGTTCAATATTATGAAAATACAACTTTTAAGTGTGTGCATAGGTACCTACTTATTATGTTGACCATTAGATAATAAATAAGGTAGTATTCGAGCTTACTTATGTTTTTATTTTATTTGTAAATTATTGTAGCTCATTAGGTTTTTAAGGAGTGGGTATTCTTATAGGCACTCATCGCAAGATTAATTAGCTGTCTGAATGAATAATTGAAATCAAAGCCTTTTATTATATATATAAAAATGATTTGAAGTAGACACTCAAAAGAAAAATGAATCATCCATTTTAAACCGCAAAACATTTTTCTTTCTATTCAGAACCGACAAAAATAATGCAAACAGATTAAGGCGAAATATCACGGCGGTCTACAGAGAACGTAATTTTTTAATTAACTAATTTTTCTTTACCGTATTTCGTATCTAACAGCCACTGCACCTCACTCATAATACATTTATATAATATTATACAAACCTCCATGCATGAAAATATAATAAATTCCCGCGAGCTATAATTAGTAATAATCTGCATTATTATATCATTAAAAAACTACTATAATCACAGTATATTTTTGTTTTATCGACTTTCCAGAATATAAGCCAAAATAAATGTATAGTACCAAATTTAAACACCAGAGATATACAGTAGCCGTCTTCTTATACACATTATACGTAAAAAATAGAAAAAGCTAACAGAAAATGTGGCTTTAAGTGGTGGGGTAAGGTAAATCCCGCCTATGAATGCTCCCCACTACGTGTAGTGACGCGTTTATTGGTCGGCGGGAAACATGGCAGGCGTGCAATGTCAATCAATAGCCGGTCGCAGTGGGGGAAACAAAGTTGAATAGAGGCAAACCAACATATTCAATAGCGTTCAGACTGGTTAAAGGTTTCGCTCTGAGAAGTCGTATGTGTTTCATATACATTTGTTTCTTGTATAACATTGTATCAACACAACAAAACAGAACAAAATCGCGCGACTATTTACTTATTCGTAACACTTCCATTGTGTCAATTGTAAGTGAATAGAATAGATAATAGAAAGGAGAGAATAAACGGGCCTTTTCAATTCATAAACTGCTAGCCATTCATTCGCTTCATTTATTGTTAACAGTGTTTTTTCAATAATAATTGAATTTAACAATAAACAATAATTTTGGCCAATGAGATCAATGGAAATGCCAGTGTTTTGTTTAACGTGATTATTTCATGGACATTTTTTTTTAATAAATCCAACTGACTTGGTTTAATTATGATAAATAACTCGTTACAAGTGAAGTTTTAATGAACTGTTAGTAATGTGCATTTAATTAATTATTTAGTGAATGTTTTATTAAGTGTTTGCATTGACGCATTACATTGATAATATATTAGTGTGTGGAAGTGTTTCCAAAAAGGCATCAAGCTGTACTCGACAACGGGACACCACCACGACATGTTGACGATGGAGTCGGATTTGAAGGGCGGTAGCCTTCACGCGAACATGCCGCCCCAGCATAGCGGTCTACATTACGGATCGCTCGGGTCATTGGGATCCGTGAACCACGGACCCGGCTCAATGAGTTTGAGTCAACACGCGGCAATGACTCAACACCATCCGCACCAGTTGAGCGGGCTCCATCCGTCGCAACAACAATCGCAGCCGCCACCGAACAGCATGGGAGTTCATCAGCCACAACCGACACCCGTGCCGCATCATCCTCAGCAGCCGCAACCCCAGCACCCGAACCACCAACAAACGTCCGCGCCGACAAATAACAACTCGACGAATAAGAATCAAAACCTCGACAGGGTCAAAAGACCCATGAACGCATTTATGGTGTGGTCGAGAGGACAGAGAAGGAAAATGGCGCAAGAGAATCCAAAAATGCACAATTCAGAAATATCGAAGCGTTTAGGTGCCGAATGGAAATTGTTAAGTGAATCTGAAAAGAGACCGTTCATTGATGAGGCGAAGCGTCTCAGAGCCGTGCATATGAAAGAACATCCCGATTACAAATACAGACCGCGAAGGAAGACAAAGAACTTGCACAACACAATGAAGAAGGACAAATACCCTCTGGGATCTAGTAGTCTGTTAACGAATGACCCGAGCGGGAGGACGGCGGCCGCCGTGCACCAGGCCGCAATTGCCAGAGACATGTATTCGTCGTCGTTGAACGGGTACACGCCGAACGCGTATCCGTCGGCGATGGATCCGGCGGCGGTCAGTTACAATCACCAACAATACGGTCAGCATATGAGTCAAGGCTACGCGCGCTACGACATGAGTCAGATGCAGCATTCACATTACATGAACGGCGGCTATGGCAGCATGTACGGCGCGCCACCGACAAGTGCCGGCATGACCGTCCCCGGTGGCGCCGGTTCGCCGTACATGCAGCAGGCTGGCTCCTCTCATAGTCCTAGTGGCTCGAGTATCAAATCTGAACCGGTGTCGCCGGCGTCCGGTCTCCACACACCCACCCCCAAACGCGAATATCAGCAACCGCCATCGATGCAGCCCGGCGTCGGACCCCAACAGCAGGGCGACCTCAGGCAGATGATATCGATGTACCTTCCGTCGGAAATGCAACACATGCAGACCTATCATTCAGGATCGCCTGACTCGCTCGGACCTGGACCGCTTGCACCTACGATAGCGCAAATGTGAGAACCACTGTATGGGGGCCCACACTCACCCGAATGTCTCGACGTTCCGCCCCTCATGCAATGCACGCCGGAGTAGTGCTGTGAGGTGACCCCCTCGTTCTTGTTGTTTGACTCGCCACAGTGTCTGTGTTAGTTAAACAAAAACAAACATTTTATAAATTATATATTTTATCAAATATTTTGAACATCGATTTTGACTCTATTGCACAGGCCTCTACGATATTTATTTATGTAAGTATTATATTTAAGTTTGCAAAGATTCTTGCTTTTAATTTCTATTTATTTTTCATTATAAATTGGCCTTAGCTGCATTGCTTACAGTATTAAAATTGGACTGATGAACTGATATAATAATTCGAAATCGATGTTTAAAATTTTTTGTGTACATAACAGTATCTACGATAAGTTTATATAGATTTTTTATTTTTACTGCCCACTTTTTAGTAATTATAAAAAATATGACATGAACTAATAGTTTTATTTTTAGTTGACTGTTTGTTTCTTTTTTTTTAAATAATGTGATTTTTTACCTATATACATTCCATTTTATTCAAAATTAGTGAAGACATTTTTTCATTAATTTCAGGTCATTAGTGTACCGTTAAGTATTTCTTCAAAATAAGATTTAATCGGAACTCATTTAGATTAATTAAGTAGCTTATTGTATTTTGTTTCTAAATACGGTACGACAAAAAATCAACTTTTTATTGTTTTGTTATTTACTCGTATGTGTATACGGATATTACGCGAATTGTTGTTAAGTATGTAAAGAATTATTTAAAAGGAGACTGTACATACATTTTAAAAGTTCTTTATATAAACGAATTTCCACAAAAAATCGTAATAGTACATGGAAAATACTACATTTTTAACACGTTGATTTGTTTTTGTTGTAAAAAACTCCTTAGAAAGATTAGAAATATAATATTTTTTATTGTACGGCGATATTTTAAAATAATAAAAATTAAATTTTATGTACCAAAAAGATGAAGAGTTTTCCCTGTATATAAATTTTAGGTTATGAAAGCCGAATTTACAAAATATAAATTAATAAATATTATTTATATAAATACAGGTTGTAACTCTTTTTGTATATATATGTAAATTAAAAAATAAATATCAGAGAGTATTTTATATGAGAGAGTTTTATTTGATATTCTTGCGTAAATTTATTAACAGTTTTGCTCAGTTTTTTCAAATTCACTTTTTTCAACGGTATCTAGGTGTTTTTTGTTAGCTATCAAATTATTTCTTGATATATTTTGACAAATATTTTACGAGAGTATTCTTCATGCTACATGACCACTAAATAATTATGTAACAATTTAAATTTAAATAAATAATTTGAGCATTTTGATCTTTCTAAATTTCAAATCAATTATTTTTTATTAATTTTAATTAATGTATCTGCCATAATGGCACATATTGGCGCGGTCGGTCTAAAGGTTTGACCTAAGTGTCGCCCATAAAATCTACATGTTTCACATAATAATTTCTGTATTATATTAATATACCTTTATTTATATATAATATATAAATATAGGTATATCAAGCCAGATCTACAAAATTTATGAAAACTAGTTTGCAGATATTGAATTGCCTTTGCCTATGTAGGTACTTAAGGGTCTATTTAATTTAGTGCAGATGGATTGATAGAATGCATGCCGACTGCCAAGTATTGAAATTAAGAAAAATTTAACTATTTTAAGGAATTTATTAAACGGTTAAATATTTCTTTTGTCCAGAAACAAATTTGAAATTCACATAACGATACATTTACATACCACAATGTAGGTATGTATTTGCAAATACACTTATTATGTCAGCAGGATTTTGTTACTGCGACCGGTGTTTTCATATTACATCACGAGTATTTTTAAAATAAATTTTATCGCAAGTTAATTCTTAATCAAAAACTAAACTTGTAAAATAGATTGCAGCAAAGTTCACAGAAATCTTGTCTGAAATTTGGAAAGTGTATTTACCTAAATTAATTTCAATTAATGTTTAAAGTGACTTGAGTTTTGAGCGGCTAAAACTGATGTTTAATTATAAAATTAAATATTAAATTTTAATAGAATTAGTGGCACCGCATCAATTTTTGATATTACAGAACCGCTATAATTTCAAGTAGTTTTGAACTCAAATCACTTGAAACACTTCGAGATAAAAGCACTCATGGAATTTTTTGTGATTACCTACTGAAAGTAGAGCAAAATTGTTAATAAAAAACAAATACATAATTATTTAAAACCATAGATCTCTGATTGTGAAGCGAAAGCTATGTTGTACAAAGTCATCATAATTAATAAAATCATTTCGTATTAATTATTCTATAAGAAACAATTTTTTCATGTAAAGAGTGGAAGTGTTGTATAAAAATACTAAGTGGATGATTTATGGATTAAGAATGTGAAAATAAATCAACTAATTTGATGATTACATAAATTATGTGTTTTTATTTATAATTTGTTTGCCAAACTTCTGTGCCTTTGAGCGATCATTATTTGTCATGGTAAAAAATAATTTAATCGGGATTAGTGTGTTGTTCTACTATATAATGATTTTATAAACGAATCTGATAAAAACGCGTATATATTTCAGGACAGTTAATTTGTTATGCTTGATTCAGACTTTAACCTTAAATCCATAAACTAATTTAATCTTCTGACATATTCCAGACACCTTTAAACTACTTAATTTTTCAAACAAGACGGGTATCTACATTCGTGTATTGTTACGTACTTTAGATAGATAGATATATTTTATTTTATTCAATTAACCTTACAGCATAGAATACGTCAAATTACAATTAAAAAATAATTACAATGATACACTTATACAGCGTGTAAACGATAGACCTGAACATAGGGAACATAACATTGAGAACATTTACAATTTTGTAGTACGCTATGGGCCATAAGATCAAATGTAAATATGTAGTAGGTGCTTTGTATTTTTTATTTTGCAAGTCCCGAGTTACTCTTAATAGTCAACCGTTGATGTGGAAATTGTTTAAAAAATTCACTGTACTATTTTTTCCAAGTAATCCACTACATATTTACATTGGATCTTATGGTACATAGCCTACAAAATTGGTGAATGTTCTCAATGTTATTTTTCCTATGCTCGGGTCTACCGTTTACACACTGATACTGTATAATATATAGGTACTTTAGGATTTAAAATGGGTTTCATCTAAAAAGCAGAAAGTATTTTGAATTAAACCAGTGATCCGTACAATTAATTTGGAAAAAATTAGCACCCTTGTAAAACTTGTTTAACGCTTATCATATATACCTATAGATATACGGTAAAATTAATTTGTGTCTTTGTCGGGACTTGAGAACCCGAAGGTTGAAACCACAAGTTTCGTATTATGGATTCGTTATCAGTGTACACTGTACAGCAGACATTTAATCATCTACATTATATAAAAAACTTCTTGCACTTAGTGGAATATCCGTTTGTTAATTATTTAGACAGGAAAGTACATTGAATATCAGCTATGCTGTTAGCTGACGACGCATTTGTCGCTGAACTGGGTTCGAGTCACAAAAGTGACAGATTTTTTCTTCTTTCAAATGTTTCTTGTATTACTACCAACAAACAAATATAAAGTCGAAAATATTAATCAGAAAATTTAAATTTAACTTAAAATGTAATATCAAGGCATGATTGTAAAATTATTTGACATAATAATCATCGTTGATTATATTTATTAGTTTGGCGTTTCATTTTAATTTTCCACTTCAGTTTTCTTACGATTCCCATTTTAAAAACGCGTTTTTTAAATTTATATAGGATAATGGACCTATTCTGATTTCAGGCTTGTTATAATGAAGATTTCCTAAGGATTTTATTAACTTCCCATTGGAAGTTATTGTAATGGGTCCGAAAATCGAAATTAAAAAGGAAAAAAAATTTTTATGTTTCAAGGTCACTACACTATTTTTACACTACTTTTAGAAAGATGTCTGTGTGTGTGTGTGTGTGTGTGTGTGTGTGTACGTATGTACGTACGTACGTACGTACGTACGTACGTATGTATGTGTCAATTTCTTTCTAAGACGAAATCTCGAGAACGAAAAATGATATCGACTACGTTGGGGTGCCAATCGACGCGTATTAACGTATATATGATCTGAAAGGAATTTTTTTAAAATCGGTTCAGCCGTTCTTTTTTCTTAACCAAATAACCTCCAAAAAAGTAGATTTTACACAATATCTCGCGAATAAAAAATTATATCGACTTCGTAAGGGTGTCAATCGAGGCGTGTTAACGTCATTTTGATTCGACATAAATTTTATAAAAATCGGTTCAGCCGTTTTTTTTTTTTTTTTTTTTTTTTTTTTAATTATTGATGTTTTGATGATTAAAATGATTACTTTTCTGTGTAATATCTAATTTAATTATTATTATTAAATATTTATCAAACTGGGAAGTTCGTCGTGTGGACCTCAAGGGTCGCACTTTAGTCCTAATAAACGACCCACCTCACGGCTTGTTAGATTTTATTTTTGTGACAAATTGACTACTAATTGCTGTACTTAAGTATCTAGGTATATTTTATTTTTATTAAGAACAGTGGGCATTTTCACTAAAATAATGATAGTTGTTTTTTTTTTTCAATTTTTGCATTTATTTATTACAATTGGGTGCCAAATAGACACGAAGTCTAAACGACACCTCCTAATAATACAAAAAATATTACATGCGTCTGTCAGTAATCAAAAGCAAGAGAAAAAACATTAATTCTGTAAATATAATATAAAAATCTCAAAAAATTAAGCTGTTATGATTTATGTTTATAATAGAGAAGAATAAATAAACAAACAACTTATGTACAAAACATTTTTTCTAACTGGTTGTTAACGATGCAATAAATGCACAAGCATAAAATAATTCTTGTTTGTAATGAAATTACATGCGGCATAAAATCTTATGGCTTTGAATTTAAAATTCTAAAAAAGTCTGATTTTTTCAATACAGTTTAAGTTCTAATATTATGTCTTGTTTTCCCGAAAACTATGTACTTTTGTTTTAAATTTAGCACCCAATCACGTGAATTACAAACAATCATAATAAAATTAATCGATACTTCATTTACAACTAGCGGCGTAACTACCAATTTGGAGCTCTTGGCACATTTTTATGGTGAACCCTCCAGGATATTATTGAAAATTAATTTGAGCTCGTCGAAAAAAAGGAACATCCCCCCATCCAATCACCATCTTCAGCATAATAATTAATGGAAGGAAAAAATTGTGAAAAACTAAAATATAGAGATGGTTATTTTAAAATATAAAACGAAAACATATCAGTATCTCCAGCCTCCATATTATAAAAAAAGTATTAAAAAGATGTTGATTATACGAAGATCCTTGTTCTTTGCCGGTCTCAATAAAGCATGAAAGTTGTTATTTTTGACGTGAGTAACGTCTACTCATACTGGGGATGGGGTGGCATTATAGAAATATTAGATGTAATGGAAATAGTCGGAAGTGGTTGACATGTGAAACATAACTGCATGTATAATTATGTTAAGATCTCAAACACAGTAAGCCATGGTGGCCGTGCAGAAAAATACGAGTCTATACGGACAGGTACAAACGTCAAGCCCAGGTTCGAATCCCGAAGGCTGTTAATATTTAATTTCTTTTTAATAATGAAAATGTATAAGAATTGGATAACAATTTAAAATAAATATACTTAGACAAATAAATTTACAATTATTTTATTTGTTATATTATACGAACATTTGATTTTATAAGATAAATAAAAATAGATATATTTCTTTCCATGATGACAACGAATACAATTATTTGTATTTAACGGTATTTACTCATCTGTCTGTACCCGCAATACAGACATACCTATGTACCATTTTTTTAGATACTAAAACTTTATTATCAGAAATAGAACGTATTAAGTACAATAATTATTATTACAGTGCAGTGTACCAAAACAACCAGCTGCGTAGTTTTTGAATGCTCAAACTTATCTGTACCTTATAAACATATTTAGAGAAGTAAATTTTAATGTGAAAAAGGTGTGAAGTTATTATTATCATGGTTAATCGTTTTTTACGCAAAACGCATGCAAATCTGACAATCTATAACGTCTTGATAATTATATGGATAGCTGACGGTTTTATAGTCCGTTTGTTATCGGTATTCAGACTATCCTTATCAAAATGACGCATGCGTACAAAAAGTACAAGAATGGGAGAATGTCGACGGGTTTGAATTCGTTTTTAGATAGTTTTAAACAGTTTTTGAAAACGAATGCACCACTATTTCAAGAAAAAAGTGCACTTACCCAAAAAGTGACCGTATGTCCAAAGTACATGAATACGATTCCTTGAAGGTTAAACCAGTATTTTACCGATGGCAAAAAATTATGTACCTACCTACTTATTTTAAAGATTTGCAACAACGCAAAAGTTGCCATGCTGACTAACTACAGTGCAGCATCTTTTAAAACAAGCCGTGAGGTGGGTCGTTTATTAGGACTAAAGTGCGACCCTTGAGGTCCACACGACGAACTTCCCAGTTTGATAAATATTTAATAATAATAATTAAATTAGATATTACACAGAAAAGTAATCATTTTAATCATTAAAACATCAATAATTAAAAAAAAAACGGCTGAACCGATTTTTATAAAATTTATGTCGGATCAAAATGACGTTAACACGCCTCGATTGACACCCTTACGAAGTCGATATAATTTTTTATTCGCGAGATATTGTGTAAAATCTACTTTTTTGGAGGTTATTTGGTTAAGAAAAAAGAACGGCTGAACCGATTTTAAAAAAATTCCTTTCAGATCATATTTACGTTAATACGCGTCGATTGGCACCCCAACGTAGTCGATATCATTTTTCGTTCTCGAGATTTCGTCTTAGAAAGAAATTGACACATACATACGTACGTACGTACGTACGTACATACGTACACACACACACACACACACACACACACAGACATCTTTCTAAAAGTAGTGTAAAATAGTGTAGTGACCTTGAAACATAAAAATTTTTTTTCCTTTTTGATTTCGATTTTCGGACCCATTACAATAACTTCCAATGGGAAGTTAAAAATAAAATAAATATTATTTCCTCAAATCTGGAATAGGTATCTAACCATATTTTTATCAATAATTCAAATCGTTTAATTGTGATACCTATTCGTTTTAAAAATTTTGAAAAATGGTCTTAAAGGTGCAATATACAGGGTGCGGAATCGTTTTGCGGATAATAGGGATTTAACCCGTAAAATAAAACTTTTGCGATTTCCTGCTCCCCTAATTATTTTAGGAAAAATATCTTCGAATAAAAGTTTTAGAACATAAAATTTTGCATCGAAATCATTAAACAAAATTAATTTTGCATGCCTTGTAACGGCAGAAATTTGATATGAAAATGTCAAAATTAGCTCAAAAACAGATAGAGCCATGGAACTTGAACAAAATGATGACGTTTTAGCTGTTAGAATAATTTCTAATCATTTTGTTCAAGTTCCAGGGCTATCGCTATCTGTTTTTGAGGTAATTTTGACATTTTCATATCAAATTCCTGCCGTTACAAAGCATGCAAAATCAATTTTGTTTAATGATTTAGATGCAAAATTTTATGTTCTAAAACTTTTATTCGAAGATATTTTTCCTAAAATAATTAGGGAAGCAGGAAATCGCAAAAGTTTGTTTTTACGGGTTAAATTCCTATTACCGGCAACACGATTCAGCACCCTGTATAAGTAGCCCATGTCGTCTTATGATAATTATTTAGTTGATTATTACCTGTACCTAGTACGGTAGTACCCAGGTAGTATATATTATTATTATAGAGGTAAAGGAGAGGAATCTGTGTACATATTGAACACGGGTAAAAATTGAGAATAGTTTTTATAGATTTAGCCGCTAGAGGCGCTGCTATTGGTAGGGACCGACCGTCAACGTAAAAAATAAATACAAATTTCACTTGTACTTACGAATACTTATTTTGCAAAAAAACTTGGTGAATTTTTATGAACAAAGTCACATTATGTACACGTAAACAAATAAACAATGACATGCGATTCCAGTGGCGGTTCCAGGATTTTGGTTTGGGAGAGACTTGACCCAGCTGAGGGTAGGGTTTATCAAGGTAAGCACTAAAACACTAAAAAAGCATACACAATTTTATTCAACTTGAGATTTGTCAGGGGTGGACCCAGATGCTTTTGGGGGGACTTGAGCCCCTTAGCCCCCCCCCTGGATCCACTACTGTGTGATTTGTAATTCGTATTTCGCATAATATGGTTCTTATCTTGGCATTTTCAAATTTCTATGTCTATGGTTCTTATACTAGATAGGTTCCTGTTGAGAGCAGCGCTACTTGTGGCACTTTTTCAAACTACGAAAATCACCGATATGCCTCACGCTTTGCTTTACAGGCCACGGAGATTCCTCTCCTTAACCTTTGTACTCCATGCTAGTATTTATCCTATATGTACCTATGAATTAATTGCTGTTACTTTTATGAGTTGGAATATCTTGTCAATTTTTACTGATTACGTTTATCACCCGCATTTTGGTACCGTTTAACTCTTGTGTTTGAAAAAAAATCAATGATCAGAGGTTGAATACACATGAATTAAAAATGCGTTGCCTAAAGGTTGTAAAATTTTGTACTAATATTGTGTAAATAAAACTTGTGGGGAAAAATTAATGTTGTGTGACATTTTGTCAAACATTAAAAATCTTGCTAGAAAACTTTTGTGTTAATATCTGCCACTAAAAATTTTTATTGTTTTTGGAAAAACCAGTAGCTAATTAGGTATACTTTCTGGCGTAGTCATAGATAATGGATTTATTATTTATTTCAGTATAGTCAAAACAAAAACAGAACTAAATAAACACTAACATTATAATAACAGGTCATTAAAGGAAACCACAACCAGGATTTATAGGTATCGTTTCAATAATCTCTATTGTAAAGCGTCTATAATCTACAATAGACTATTTACAAAGTCTTATCCGCATTCAAAATAGAATTTATCTTGACAAAAACTAGGAAAAGTTTGTATGGTAATCTTTACATGATATAAAAAAGCAATTTTTTCACCCAATAAAATTCGATTTAAATTCAGTAGGTAGTTGAAACTTCATATTATCACGCTTTTATGAAAACTATCGGGAATTTACACGTAACAATAATTGTATTTTATTATTTATTGTATTTTATATTTTTATGGTCGTTTCTCGACATTGTCATAACAACCGTTGCTTGTTGTACCGCTACGATTTTCTTTTTACCTGATTAGGGGAAGGTAGGATACTTTGTCAACACAGGAACTGAGTAGATTTTTTATAAACAATAATCTCGACAGTACTACATGAATTATTATTTCGTGGTTAAAGGGAACAGTAGGAAAAAAAATCTATGCTGCATTTGTCTACACCAAGATTCCGAATGTAGGTAAGTCTGATAATATACTCTGTCGGTGCAAAGTGAAATTAGAAAAAAATAAATTGCAAGTGAGTTACACATCAAGCAACAAGTATGTAGCTGCTACATTATAGACTATTTCTTGGACACATTATTTTAAGTCATAATCTACAGGTGGATGATCGAGAACTGGTGCCTTCACCCTTTTGTGAGATTTAGAAAAGATATTTATAGCTTCTAGCAAATGAAATGTAATATTGTGGGTACCTATAGGTACCTACCTTACCAATACCTGACTTAGTTTTATACATAGTACAGAATCTGGGACTGACACTATTTTGACAATTCATAAAGTTTGTTGACTTAAACAGTGTTTTGTTTAGAAAATAGGTATAAACAACAATGTATTGTTGGCAATAATAATTATGGTATCCCAGATAGTGAAAAGATATTTTTCTCATACAATGATTGATATTGTCTTAATCGTTATACAACTCACAATAAAGGTACATTTTCACATCTTTGTTTAACGTATGAACTAAAAGGAGATCCAAGTATTATTTACTAGCCAGTGTTAATTATTCAACTACTTATAATATATTATTAATTGTACAACCGTTTGCGGAATGCGGAGCTGCTAATAATATTATTATACCTATTGAAAAATTTTATTGGAAGAGCAGCCAATTACATAATTTTTTTTTTTATATAATAACACGCTCAGCTGCAATGGCTATATGCGTGTGTGTGGGGATGTAATTATATAATAAAATAGGTAAGTATGTACAGAGTTTGTTGTTTGGTTAGTATACACATCACAAATGGCGCACTTATAACATATGAATTACATAATTGATTCCTGCAAATATCGGAAAAAATCATTTTGACACTGTAGTCACAGTCAGAACTCTAACCTGAACCTTTTCACTATCGGTTAGAGTCCTGACTGTGACTATGATTCTCAAAATGATTTTTTCCTATATTTGCAGGAATCAATTATTATGTAATCGGCTGCTCTTCCAATAAAAATTTTCAATTGCAAAACAGCCGTATAAATCTATTTAATATATTATTACCTATATTATTTTATTATATAGATATGGTTATTTATTAAAAAAAAAACGGTCAAGTGCGAGTCGGACTCGCGTGTAGAGGGTTCCGTACTATTAACACTTATAGAACTTTCGTTTAGGTTTTCCTGTAAACTATAAATGATGTCCTATATTTCCTATTTTTTTCAAAATTTTAGGCTGAATAGTTTCGGAATAAGGGGGGGGGGGGAGAGATCTACAGACAGACACGAGAATGCTTTTATAAAGGTTCCGTTTTTTCAGTCTGAGGTACGGAACCCTAAAAATTAACAATTTATTATTATTTATATCAGAATATTGCTATACAGTTTCTTCTGCTGGATGGCGGGGGCGTGAAATGCACCAATGTGACTAATCATACAATGAATTACCTGCAGTTTCGCTTGCGTTAATGGCAGTTGTACAAAAATCTTATTTTAATCCAATATAGTAGGCGGAAAAAAGTACCGGTTAAGCACCGATAGCAATCTAAATTTTTAAGTAAGCCTCATCTAGGACAATGTATTGGAACAGAGGAAACGCCTTTTCATTTATTTTTACTAACACCTGTTATTTTATTTTATTATAAACTGGTGGTACCCGTCCGGCTTCGCCCGGGTGCAATTCACTACTCACTCGCTTCGCTCGTTCGCTTGAATATTTTAAATACACTACTCACTCGCTTCGCTCGTTCGTTTGAATATTATATTTATTTTACTCACTAGCTTCGCTCGTTCGCTTGAATATTATAAATATTAAATACACTACTCACTCGCTTCGCTCGTTCGCTTGAATATTATAATTAAGAACAAATTTAATAACGATAAAAAGAGTTATAGTGAGTCAACCTTAAAAGATAGACATATGCTGTCGCGGACTTTTTTTTAGAACTTTTAAAGGGGAACAATTCCGTCATACATGATTTTTGCGTAACTTTAACCGTTTACGCAGCGCACCGCGCAACGGAAGCTCTCAAAGGAATAATTTTTCCCGTTTTTGCAAACATTTTTCATTGATGCTCCGCTCCTATTGGTCGTAGCGTGATATTGTATAGCCTTTAGTTTTCCTCAATAAATGAACTATCTAACAAACATTTTTTTTTCAAATCGGACTGGTAGTTCCTGAGATTCGCGCGTTCATCCAAACAAACAAACAAACAAACTCTTTAGTTTTATAATATTAGTATAGATATTTCTTACAGGCGTTAAACTATTACATAAATCAATAACTACAAGAAAGCCTGAAATGTACCTAGAGACTTTATATGAGGAATTATTGGACTTATTTGTTTATTTAATGCTTATAGATAATGAATTTTATGAAATGTTATGTAATATGTTCTCTTGTATTTATTTTTATTTTGTTTTTATTTTACAGTACCTACTTAATAAAGCTAACAAAGTTTAACGAAACGCAGTACAAAAATTATCTAAGCATTCATTTAATAAACCAATAAGTCCAATAATTCCTTTGCGAGCTGTTAATTATATTTAATAATAATAATTAATAATTTTATTGATGACAGAAATACGTTCTGTATCGAATGATCGAATCTTAACAATTCCTGTTCCATTTAATACCAATCTGGCGTAAATGTCATTTTTATTAAAAAAAAATTATACAAATTGGCAAATTCACCGAGAAATTCACCTTGAAGTTTAGCCTTCAGCCTTAAGATAATGTTCGGCAGACTCGTAAAACATACCTATAGTGTACCTATAGATAGAATAAAATTTTGCATGTTTATTAAGATATAATATTCAAACACTATTTTAGCCATGCCGGATCAACATTGAAAGTGAGCACCTGTTTCTCACTGTTGTATATAATTAGTTCAATGAAGCGACGCTGTTGGGAGCCGTACCCCACCAGTAGGACTTGGACCGTATCTGGTGTATAATATATCGTCCCGCAGGAGCATGTGCAGGGGCACTACTCCCGCACATTAGCGGCGATGGAACGAGGTGAAGATAGATACATATATTCATTTGGGAACTATAAATTAAATTGGGAACGGTTGTGAATTTAACACACAGTATTGCCCTATGCACCTACATGAATATAGTTATATATTTGTCTGTCTCTGTTCATTTATTCTCTCTGTCTCTTTTTGTATTATGTATGGAGGGTTGCGGTAGTATTTTGTTTGAAATATTGTTATACCTACCAGGGACTATCAATGTGTAAATTTTGTTTTTTTTTGTAATGCAAATATACATACCTATGTATTTTTGTTTTTAATATTTTAGTCATTTCTCATTTATAACCAAAACTTTGTATGTAGTTTTTTTGACGATTTTAGTGATAACTAAAATAAAATAAAAATAATTAGTACCTATGTACGTATTTTTATAAAATATTAATGCTGGATTTATCGTACAATTTTATTTTTTAATCACACTGTTAAATGACGGTTGCTATGGTAACGATCAACAATTTGCCAAAATGAAAATGCAACAACCAATGAACACGTAGGTAGCAATCAAAATTTCACAACGTGATTAAAAAAAAACAGCCTCTTAAAATTGCAATTATACGATAAACCCAGCAAAAGAATTATATTATCAATTTATAGGTAAAATAGCTGGTAATTGGTATAAAAATAGTAATTTATACAACTAGTTCAATTAAGTAAAAGACGCTCGGGGTGTTGGTACTCTCGTCTGCGGCTCGCGTACCAACTTCACCCCTCGCGTCTTATACTTAATTGTACGAGTTGTATACATTATTTTTTCTAACACATATTTGGAAGGTACAATATTCAACTTTGTTGTCGAGCGTCTATAATTTACAATATCAGCTATCTACTATAACATTTTTAACTTTAGAGCTTTATTGAATTAATTTCGAACACCGTTAAATCTCACTGACTATACGTTTATGAAAGAGCGTTTAACCGAAGTTAGGTCGTCTTAACATCGGTTATTTAAGGTGTTTACGCGGAGAAAATTTTAACTTCAGTTAGCTCGTTAACTTGAGTTTACTTTCTTCCTGCACGCATGCGCTTAGTGTCTTCCACGCATTCGCGAAGGTAAATTTATCTTCGCGCATGCGTTTCAATCGCTCTAAACTAAAGTGTTTACGCGCAGCCGTTAACCTTAGTTTGCTTAGCAACTGCAGTTACGAATCACAATTAACTAAGGCTTAACTGCGGTTAGTTAACTGATATAGCCATTTATGCGTATCTAAACCGATGTTAAGTCGACCCGAGAGTCGGCCTAACTTCGGTTAATGCTCTCGTATAAACGTAGTCTTTAACGGCTAAAAATATTATATATTTATTTACTACGTTACGCATTGCAGCTATATTCCTATATTTCTCGTATTGCATAAAATATGCATTATTGCGTGCTGACACTTCACACTCTATATTTTACGCACGCCTAGCTATACTGTAGTACCACATAACATTTTGCATTAATGCACGCGTTCTATACCTATACCTACTTATATTATTTTAAGTAGCTTACTAGAGGCACGAAATGTTGCACATTTCAAATATGTGTTATAAAAAATAATTATAATAACAGTGCAGGTAAGTATAAGGACTATAATAATATAAAGATATTGATGCAATCATATGCAATGCAATTTTTTGTAATACGTGCATTAAACGTGCAACATTACATAGGTACATGTTGCCGGGAACGAATGTTGACTTTAATTGCATGCCAGTGGAAAATGGAAAAAAGCGGTAAAAAATTCTACTTTATCGACCGATCATTTTGAAGACAGTTTTATTAAGATTCTATTTCTCTAAATTTAAATGTTCTGAGGAATAGTAACAAAAAATATTGTATACAACTTGTTCACAAAGTGACGATTCAGATAGTCATGATTTTATAACATTTGCCTAAGATTTGTGGCGCGTGTTTACGAAAGCGAGTGTAAAGTTTGACGCGCGAGCCGAAGGCGAGTGCGTTAAATTACATGAGTTTTCGTAAATGCGCCACAAACCTTAGGCTCATGTCGCAACATCGCCACTTTGCGGACACGTTGCATAAATATCTATTAGGTACTCATATATTTTTTGAAGTTTAAACATCTACATAACTAACCAAAATAATATACAGTATGCTGTTATGTAGGGAATAAATAGGGATATTATAGTGGTATATCTATAATTATTATTGTGCAATCAGTGACTGTCTAAATGAAAAGATCATATCTATTAACAGGCGGTGAACTGCAAACAGACGCTAGACTGTGTACATTAATACAGTTGGTTCATTAGTCATGATTATCAGTGCAAAGTAAGAATGAATTCTCTTGCTTTTTTGAAGGCCTTTGAAGGTGTATTTTTCTCATCTGTTTCTGTTTTGTTTTTTTCACGAATATTAGTTTTCCTGTTCGTTCGATTTCTGAGATTTTACATTGTTGGTAACGAAGAACTCGTCAGGCACTAGCACACTCGATTACATCGTCGTTTGTCGCTTTGAACGTACACCCGAAGTTCTAGCAGTCAGCGATGCCGCACGTTTCCGAATTTCGTTGCGCGCGCTCGTAGTCGGACTCCCCAGGACGTTTTCCTGTTCGTTTGATTCCTTCGACTTTTTCTTTGCTCGTATTAGAAAAATGCTGAAGAATAAGATGATAACCTTAAATTAAAAACCGTCTGTGAATAGCATTTCAGATTTGTTCATCCCCAGTTTCACACAGCATCCACCGCAAACATATACTCATTATATACATAACCATTGTAGATACATAATATATTATAAGCTATGTCTATGCTACATATAGTATATACCTAGGCATAGTTCGTATACATATTTACATTGTTACGAAGAGTAATTCACATTAGAATCATTGAAATTACATTGCGTACTTATAGGTGGATGGCCGGAAAAAATACTTTGTCGAATCTAATTATTTGTTACTATAATTCAATCAGGATATAGTAGAAAGTTTATCAATAGTAATCAAGGGCGACAGGAAGACGGAATTACGTATGCCTGATCGTCACCAATCTAAAATCGGTCATTTTACGCCCGGTTCACATGCGTGAAATATTTAGTAATTTTGTAGGACAAAAAATGTATTTATGGAAGTCTTGACGATCTATTTTAGTAAAAAATTAAATAATATCCGTATTATAAAAACAAGATTTTTGGAATAGGTATTAGGCCAGTGGTTGCGACGTTTGAATTCGGATTTAATTAGGGGAAAGCTGGAAATGGTTTTAATCCCTTCAGTTTAGGTCTGGAGTGAACATACTAAGTTTTCTTACTCTTGCTAGGTGAGCTTTAGCCGCTGCGTGCAGATTTATAGTAATTGAAACGTGTATTTTAATTAACATCGAAAATTAACGTTATTGCAATTAAAAATGCTTCAAACAAGAAATGTTTGCCATAAAATTGTCCACATTTTTTGTCCCAAATATTTTTTGATAAAACTTGTCGTTAAACCAGAAATTCAATGTCTTATTGTTGAAAATATCCACTGTTGAAATTACGTAACGCTTTTGAAATTTTGTATATGAACGCGAAGTACTTTTAGAAAGAAGAGTGTTTAAGAAATATTAAGTTCCCACACAAGGATTATAGACCTATTCATGGGCTATCGAACTGCATCGAAAAATTTGCAAAATTTGGTTGTGGCCACCCTACAGACAAAATTTTTCCAAGGTAGGTAGTGTTTTTTCAAATGGAATTAGAACACTTGACGCGACGTGCTCTAGTTAAAAAGTGTGTTCATGAAATATTGAATTCTCATATAGAGGTTATAGACCTATCCATGAGCTATCTAACCGTGTCGAAAAATTTTGAAAATCTGCAAGGGACCACCCTGCAGAAGCAGTTTTTTCGAGATAGAGTTTTTGAGGTAAAAAAGTAAGGTCTTGGAAAAATTGCTTCTGCTGTAGAGTGGCCCCTTGCAGATTTTCAAATTTTTTCGACATAGTTAGATAACCTACATATGGGAAATTAGTATTTTTTTGAACACACTCTTTACTAGAGCACTTTGCGTTTAGTACCTATGGAAATTTTAAGTCAAAATAGCACTATATTGGAGAAATTGTGTCTGTAGGGTGACTACTTTCAAATTTTCCAATTTTTAACGCATGCAGTTAGGTAGTTCGGCTGATTTTAATAAAAGTGAGTAACGGCGTGTGATTTCGGTAAATGTCACTTTTTGACACATCACACAGCGTAAGAAGTCAGTTATTATTTCATCATAGTCTACCAAGCTATTATATAGCGAGAAATCTGTTAACTTTTTTGAGGTTAAATGTAACTGTCATCGTATATTCGAATCTGAATGTTCACACATCTCATTGAGAGTACTGGGGACTCACAACTGTTTTATTTGGCCACCTATAACGTTCTCGCACAGCTCACTGTACAGTGTTCACATATCTCTGTTTCATGCAGCAGTGCATTTGGAATGCCAATTATTACGTAAAACATTGTAAAAAATAATATCTCTCTGTGTGAATTATCGTATCATCGTCAAACAACCGAGTTATTGGAGCAGAAATAGCCGACTTGACACTAATTATTATTGCCATATGCCTGTTTAAGTTTATTACTGTGCAAGAGATGAAAACGAAACGCGTATTCAATGTTGCAGAATAATTGCGAGTTGAAGCTGTTTGTAAATTCGTTTGTTTTGTTGAATTATCAGGCAAAAATAAAAATAGTGATTAAATCTTCCTAGACGCGATCAAATTAAAGTTGATACGGATAATCCTTAAAATTCGACGTGCAATTTGACATTTATTTAATTTGATTGTTTTTTATATTATGATATTGAACTTTCTATAGGTTTCGTTGGTTTTTTATCCACTTCGAGCCTGTGAATTAAACTCTGAGCTTTGAAGATAGACAATGTCCATAAGATACTAAGAACATTACTGTTTGCATATAACCGCTCATGGGAAATGTCTGTTGTGTTCTATTTTTTAACAGCATGTGACTATAAAAATTGGAATAAGCTTCATCTAAACAAAAAACTGGTCAAGTGCGAGTTATAGAACTCGCGCCATGAGGGTACCGTACCGTTACAACAATTCAATTATGAGTCTATGTTAAAAAGCACAGTGTAAGCTCCAATATAAATAATATAGTTTATAATTATCGATGACGCCACTTTGGCAGTTGGTGTCATGTAGGTAGTTGGATATTAATACGACTGTCAAGATAATATGAAGTTGTTTTGGATGATCAGTCAATCTTTATTAAGTTTTTTAAAATTTTGAAAAACTTAATAAAAAAACTTAATAGCTGTATTATAAACTATATTGTTTGATTCCAATATAAATAATATAACTCAAAGCGGCGCCATCTCGCGTACGCGATGACCATAAACACTGAAACCATATACGGTTTGATTCCAATATAAATAATATAGTTTATAATCATTGAGCAAGATGGCGCCACTCCACTTTTCGGTATAAAAACGTTAATTTATTAAAATTAATTAAATATTTAATTCTAATTATTATTTGCCAGGATTCATATCACAACTCGTATCACAACAACACACAATCTGCGAAAATTTCAACTAGCTACCTCTTACTGTTTGTGAGTTTGTGAGATAAAGCCCTGTGACAGACGGACGAACCGACAGACAGACAGACAAACAGACAGACAGACGAACGGACGGACGGACATACACCGAAGTGCAGGGTAATAGGGTTCCATACGGAGTACGGAATTCTAAAAATCAACAGCTGACCATCCCAGCACATTGAATATTAGCAAATAACAACAAACATACATAAATAATATAGAATGAGTCATTTTGAAACCAACGTTAATTAGTTTTAAACGATAATAAATAATCTATACCTATATGTATTATGGTACAAAGCCACTTCCTGATGCTGTTCCAATATTTTATTACTAGGTACTATATAAGCAAATTTTTCTGATTATATTTTCATAAAGTTATGAAAATCACTTTAGTTTTCTTTGAATTAAAAACTTTCGTTATCTATACCTACTATTATATAAAATTCTTTGTTATGTATGTTTGTATGTATGTGGGTATGTACTATGTATGTTCTAAATGATTTAACTTAAAATCTATTTGACGGATTTTGATGATTTTTTTAAATGTTCCTTATATTCCCAGAAGTGCTAGAGGCTACGTTCTATTCAACTTTTTTAATTAATTTTTGAGTTAATTAATTAAATTTTTATTGGTTCTCTACTACTAACAAAACGTGACATTTCATTGCATTTTAGCGTATTGGCGGAATCCTATTAACACCAGCCCGACTTCGCTTCGCAGGGGGCGTGATTGTCGCGGTGGGGAGGTAATAAATTGTGGCGACGTAACAGACAAAATTAATATTAATAAGTAATTTTAATTTTATAATGTCGTCACGGAAACAAAGAATTATTATTATTTTTTCTCTTCAATAAAAATATAAAGTGATAATTTAAAAATAAATATTTATTCATTTTAAAGACATTTATAGTTTTAATAAAGCTATACTGGTGACCCCGACGTATCATGGACTGCTCGATTTGGGACGCCTTTAAGAATCACTACCGACCAGGGAAGACAATTTGAATCAAACTTGTTTTCATCTCTGTCAAAAATTTTAGGCGTCAAACACGCGCGAACAACAGCGTACCATCCTGAGGTCAACGGCATGGTTGAGCGTCTACACCGTTCGTTAAAAGCAGCATTAATGTGTCACGAATTGCGTTGGACAGAAGCTCTCAGAAGCCCTCAGTACTACTGGGACTAAGAGTTGCATTCAAAGAAAGCATAAATACGAGTGCAGCAGAATTGGTATACGGAACAACTTTAAAGATTCCTGGACAGTTTTTTATTGACAATAAAGGCCCCATCGAGGATGCCGCTATATTCGCAGAACGGTTAAGGACACAAATGGATCAACTAAAACCAAAGCCCGGATCTTGCCATAGGGCATAGAGCACAAAAAATATTCATACACAAAGAGTTTGAAAGCAGCACACATGTATTCGTTCGACAGGACGCTGTACGCCGCCCACTTCAACCACCTTATGAAGGACCATTTCCTGTAATCGCCCGGAAAAGCAAATTCTTCACCGTTCGCATCAAAGGAAAAAACATTAATATTTCAATTAACCAGCGCTGATAGAAGATGAGGGTACAGATTATCCTAAAACTAAGATGAAGAAAAGAGTACGTTTTGCTATTCCTGAAGAATAAGAAAACTGGCGAGGGAGTATTGTGGCGACGTAACAGACAAAATTAATATTAATAAGTAATTTTAATTTTATAATGTCACGGAAATAAAGAATTATTATTATTTTTTCACTTCAATAAAAATATAAAGTGATAATTTAAAAATAAATATTTATTCATTTTAACGACATTTATAGTTTTAATAAAGCTATAAAATCATAAATTTTTATTTGTGACACTACTGAACCGATTCTAAAAGTTCTTTCACTAATAAAAAGCTACACCCGCTGAGTGATACAGGTTATATTTTATTTTGATAAATTTATTGCGAGTAGAGATAATTCCTGTGGAATAGTAACAAAACGTAACTCTGAAATTCTTTTGTATTTTAGCATATAGTCGGAATCCTACTAATATTATATAAACACCACCAGCCCGACTTTGCTTCGCAGGGGGAAAATTTCTCGCGGGGGAGGATAATAAATCTTAAATCTAAATAAACGTGGGCGAAGCCACGGGTAGCGGCTAGTAATAAATAAAAATATTTCGTTTATGTTTTAATCAAAACAAATAAAAGCGCGTGGGTGTGATGAAAATAGCGTAAATAACTGAAAAGAAATTTTTACGTTAAGTTTCATATACCTGTCTATACACTTATTGCCACTAATGGGTTGAAAAAAGAAAACTTCTATGAAAAGTCCATTAGGTAAAAAGAAATAGAATAAATGGAGGGCAATCGATGGTTCTTACATCCGTGTGAGGTTAATGGAGTGAACTCTGAAAGTAAAGATCAAATTGGCTTCGAAATTGTAGATACGTATGTATGTTAAAATCATATCAAATAAAATGCTTTACTTGCCTATAAACTGTAAACTTTAGCGCAGCATAAACTGTTTTAGGGTGAATTTATTACAAATGACTTAATTTTGTTCTCTCAGTTGAAAATACGCTTATTTTGTGCATATATTTATACATTTTATATAGGTATACACAAAAATTGAGTAATAACTGTGAGCTTCAAAATTACTTGGTACATAATATTATGATGGTTTGATCTATATTGTTCGTAATTTGAGGGCTGAATAAAATCTAGTGGAAATATTAATTGGATAAAAAGTTATAATATTGAGTAAAAATGCATTTAGGGAGAGGGGTTACTATAAAAAAAATTCGACTGATGACCAGTCCTATACTTCCCACCTAGTAAATATTTGAAAAAAATAAACACTCTTTTTTTTTATTCTTTGACTAGGCCCAAATAGCCTTAGCTGTTGGTGGTCTTTAAAACACAATTTAATTTTTATTCTTTGAAAAAAGCATGGCCCTCTTTTTTGTTTGGTGATCTACTGATCCCTATATTATTAAACTATGTACCTATGTACCTATATAAATATTTTCTCGAAAACGGCTCTAACGATTTTGATCAAATTTCCCGAAAAGGGGTTTCGGGGGGCAAAAACTCGATTTAGCTAGGTCTCATCCCTGGAAAAATTCACTTTCTTATCGATTTTATCATTTTAAAAAACAGTTTTTTTAACGTCATAAAACAGTGTCGTATTGTGAGTAGGCTTTGGAAAAAACAAACTATTTTCATTATTTATGTCAAATTACTCTGACAGTCAATCTTTAACTTATTAAAATAATCAGTAATTATTTGAAAAGTAAAAAAATAACAACAATGAAATCTAAACATAATTATGTAAGTAGTTTTAGCTAATATTTAAATAAATAGGTATGTTATTTTTATATTGTCTATATAAAATATGTATAGGTAAGTACGTTAAATGTAGTATGACGTATAATCTTACCTAGACCTTTTTTTCTCAAAAACGACTAACGATTTTGATGAAATTTACAGAATGGGGATTTTTCGGGGCGAGAAATCGATCTAGGTAGGAATTTTGGTTCCAGAGGGGAGCAATTAAAAAAAAGGTGTTTTTTATTTATTATAACTCGCTCAATTAAAGTCAGATTGATTCGAAGTCTATTTCTACATAGATTTTATATAATATATTACAAGTGTTAAAATTGTAAATGAACACTAATATAAGAAGTGTCTTACACAATATGTAAATAATGACAAAACGGCAGCCCGAAGGGCCGCACTTCTGGCGCCGTGGGTCTGTGTAAAAACACATCGATTTTTAAAAACTATTGTTAAGATACATACAAAAAAGTTTTGCGTATCTAAAAATTGGCACGGTGGCCCAAAGGGCCGCACTTCTAGCGCCGCAGGCATATATATATCAAAACGCATCGATTTTTAAAAACTATGGTGAAGATACATGTAAAAAAAAGTTTTGCGCAGGTTATAGTCTGACGTTTGTTATTAAAAGAATCGATTTTTGTGAGTTTTTCAGTAGGTACCTATGCAAAAAAAATATTTGAAATTTATTGGAAGTTGTTAAGATGACATCACAGAGAAAAAGTAATTCGATAAAGTTGATATTTGGTATCAATACTTAAAATTGGATTGTTAAAATGGCAACGGGCGAGCAAAATTTCATCTGATTCGAACATTTTTTACAAGATATTCAATCTATGAAAATCGGTTTTTGCGAGTTCTTCAGTCAACAAAACAATAACGGCGGTAGATTTGAAAATGGCGACCTAAATAATATTTACAGGAAAAAATGCTTGAATATTTAACATAAACAATTATTTTAAATTATGTTACAGAAATAAATTCGTTTCGGAATAATATTCTGAGAAAATAATATCTCATAGCATATTAAGTACTGTTTTATTGAACTCATCCGAGCAAAGCTCGGCCACCCAGATATTGGTTAACTTAATATAGCAAAAATCATGGTTACCTTGATTTACGTACAATTTTTATTTTTTTTAGTAAAATATTTTTTTTCTCGAAAACTATACATTTTAGAGAAAAAAATATTTACATTTTTTTCATATTATAACATCTAGAATTCATTTATATTTTTTTTTACTTATGTTAATACGTGACATTGAGGACGTTTTTTTGAATATCTCAGGATCCACTGAACCGATTTGACTCAAAATCTAATCAGATCTAAGTTAAAGGCTGATAAACACAATAGAATAATCGGCATGCCCGTATGTTGTTCCGTTCTTAAGATATCGAAGGCGAAAAATTGACCACATACACACACACACGCGCAGACACACATACACACACACACGCAGACACACATACACACACACACACATACATACACACACACACACACACACACACACACACACACACACACAGACATCAGTCAGAAAATGATCTTAAACGATTGCTAGGGTCTCAAAACGTGAAAATCTGTTAAAATCTCGAAATATTTTTTTCGGACTAAATCCATTACTTCCCTACCATAGTAGAAGTGGGAAGTAAAAAACGGTTAGGTTATATCGGGGATATAAACCGCAGTTTTTAGGTGAATACTCAGCCCTGATGTTTGGATTTTTGAACGAATATAGAGTAAATTCACGATGACTGTTGCCCAATATTATAATATTAATTTTTGAGTAATTCATAAGTTTTCGAAAATTCAAATGACACCACTTACGTAGTCTTCACTCGACACAATTCGAAGTTACGCTGGCCCAAACCCCCCTAACACCGTATTGTTGCGTCATATTGCGGACCCCACAAAAAATCGAGCTTTACCTTAGATGATCTTCGGACCGAGTACGCAATCAGAGTGAGTAGTGCCACTGCGGTTGCGTACTCGGTCCGAATATCATCTAAGGTAAAGCTCGATTTTTTGTGTAAGTATGCTCCCCAGTATTGTTCCGATTTTAAAATACATAATATAAATCTTATAGATACTAAAATATAGGTACATATTACCTATATCATACTATCCTAATACTTTTTAGATAATGATTAAAAATGAACAATATAAATTGTAAATAATGTAGGTACAGATTATATTCAGTTATTTGTATCGATGTGTGTTAAGTTTTGGAATAGGGTATTTGACTAAAATTGTTTTTGTGTTACATTAATAGAGCAGTAAATTTTGAATAAAATGACCCGTAAATCACTTCATTCTGATTTCAAATAAGCTCAAAAATAATTTTTGAAATATTTATGTTAGCCCCGCCCGCTAAAAATCGTTTTTGTTCTACTGAAATATGCGTCATAATTCTATGAACATGCGTTTATATTAGCTAATAATATTATCTAAAAACCCAGAAACATAGTGTTGAAAAATACCGTTTTGTACCTATGTAAACATGATGTAAACAATCTATGGATACATTTTTTTTTTTTACTTAAAATTAACGTCACTCGGTGTCTGAAGTCCCGTGACACATAGATTTAAAATCATGGTTTTATTTATTTATATAAATAATAAATATGTTTACGAAACTTTTTAAAACAAATATAAAAATTCTAAAAAATATTTTAGAGCAATTTTCATTATAACAAAGTTTTATATTTTATTTTGATCACTAGCAAATACCCTTTTTCATTTCATTGCATTTATTACAATTACTAAGTTATTTACAAATGGTTGTATATCGAACAGTAGCACTGTTTTCGCCTTTATTTATTAATTTTTATTCAAGGAGCTAAATTTCACGTGTTGGTGTAAATATTTTCTTTTTAACAAATATTTAGGTAAGCCGTCTTTAATAAACAGGTGCATAACAAGTAACGGGGAACAGATAATAGGCAATAACCGGACTTTCATATACAACCGTTTAATATGCAAACAAGCCATAACCTATTTTACCAATCCAACTCCACAATGGGGAATGGTACTAAATACTAATTTTGATTAAAATTCACTTTTCACAATTTTACAATATTTTTTTCATTTTGAGGGTCAAAGCATAGTTTTACAAACAATTCCGAGGATTGGGGTGTCCTTAAAATGATCATTTCCTAAAATTAATGGTCCAGTAGGCTCAAATGTTTCTAACTGAATAAAAAAATGTAGTCAACATTTCAGGTTCGTATCTCAATAAATCCTAAACTGTGCCCCAACGCCCTCGAATTTTCTATTTAAATAACATAGGTCGATTTTAGCACTTTGCGATTAATTTTTTTTATTGCAATTTTGCTTTAAAAAAGCTGAAACTTGAAAATTTTCTTACATAGTAGGTAGGTATTTTAGAATTTTTTTTAGAGATTTGGACGATTTTAAGGATAACCATAAAGAGCTTAAACTAGTTTTATTTTTAAAAGAAACCGTAAAAATTTGTTAAATATGTACATTTTTAATGTTGACTCATAGTTATTACAGAGATTATTTGCCACTTTTTTGCACTAAACTTAGTACAGTCATAACTTATAATAACGTACAACTTATGTAAATATTATAAACCTTGTTACTTTTTTCAAATACAGTTACAGGATTTCCATAGCTTAACTATGTTTAACTTCCCATTGGAAGTGATTGTAATGGGTTCGAAAATCGAAATCAAAATGTAAAACAAATTTTTGTTTCAAGGTCACCACACTATTTTTAGACTATTTTTGAAAATATGTCTGTGTGTGTGTAATTATGTGTGTGTGTGTGTACGTACGTACGTACGTATGTGGTTATTTCTTTCTATAAGACGAAATCTCGAGAATGAAAAATAATCTGGGTGCCAATCGATGCGTATTAACGTAAATATGATCTGAAAGAAATTTTTTCAAAATCGGTCCAGCCGTTTTTTTTCTTAACCAAATAGAGTCCAAAAAAGTAGATTTTACACAATATTTCGCGAACAAAAAATTATATCGACTTCGCAAGGGTGTCAATCGAGGCGTGTTAACCTCATTTTGATCCGAAAAAAAATTTATCAAAATCGGCCCAACCGTTTTTTTGTTTAAAGAAAAAGACTGCCAAAAGTGAATTTTACACGAAATCTCGCGAATAAAAAGTGATATCGACTTTGTTAGGGTGCAAATAGACGCATATTAACATCAATAAGACCCGAAATAAATTTTATCAAAATCAATCAAGCCGTTTTTTTTTTGTTTAAATCAAACGCCTGCAAAAAAGTAGATTTTATACGTAACCTCGCCTAAAAAGATGTTAACAACTTCGTTGAGGTGTCTATTAAAGCATGTTAACGTCACTATGAACCGATATAAATTTTATAAAAATCGGTCCAGCCGTTTTATTAATGTATTGTTAAAAATAAATAATAATTATGTTTTAATGATTAAAATGATTACTTTTCTGTATTATTTTTAATTTAATTATTAATATTCAATATTCATCAAACTGGGAAGTTCGTCGTGTGGACTTCAAGGGTCGCACTTGTGATCCCAATTAAAAGTCACTTTCGTCCTAATAAACGACCCGCCCCACGGCTTGTTATAAAGTATATCCCCCCCTTATCTTCTAGTCTAAAATTTTGAAAAACCAGATGTATAAATTATAAAGAGACTGGTTAAGTTTACGTATTTAGCGCAAAATAAATCACTAAGATGGTGGATAGTATTGGTATGGTGGTAGTGATGGGACGGTGGCAATAACGAGACGACGGTGTCGTGCGTTTCAACATAAAATGTGTCATGATTCCATTTACTTTCTTAGTTATGGTATTTGTTCATTTATTGTCAGCGTCAACTTTCCTTTTGGAAATGATATAAGAAACTCCCGACACATAAAGTGCATTCTTGCTTGACTGATTTTTTTCACTTATTTTCCTATAGCGTCAATACATTTTTACAAAAGATTACAGATACTACCTACTAATTACTATTCAATATAATCTCGTTTAAGAGTATTCTCTACCGGAAGTTACCCCCTTAACTTTTCATCTCAAATCCTTTCCCCTCACCTAAAAACGGTTACTGCTCTCCCGACGCTACTTTTAAAGCTAAAGGGTTCGGGTAATCGCCAAATGAAGGACCGAGAATCACAGTATAGATCTTACAGGCTAAAAATAGAAAAAAAAAATTCTGGAAAAACTTACAACTTTTTGAAAATTATCCGTAATCTTTCACACGTATAGCCAAAACTTTCTTCAAAAAATTCGCCCAAGTATAGTACTACTTGTAGTGGGATTCTTGGTCCTTCATTTGGCGTTTACCCGAACCCATTAGCTTTAAAAGTAGCGTCAAGAGAGCTATAACTTTTTTTAGGCGAGGACAAAGGATTTGAGATGAAGAGTGCAGGGGGTATTTGTAGATATCCAATGCGCTTAAGTTCAAATTTTTGATGTTTCGGAGCTATAGGTACATTAAAAATATTTATTAGATTTTGTTAGTCCTTTTTAAAAATGGTTAGAATGTAAAGGTGAGGAAATTGTAGCTTTACCCAAATTGCATTTACAACTCTTTTGAAAAATATTTCACTACCAAATTTGTGTTTATAGTTTTGGTAATCTAATATAGCAAAATGCCGAAAAAATTTTGAGAACTAAATTGTAATATTACACCATAATAATAGTTTTCAATAATGTACAGGGTCGGATTTATTTAAAAAATTGTAAAATTTAAATAGTTGAACAAATTTTTATTTATGAGTCTTATGAACAGTAATAGTATTAAACCAGTAATTTTAGTTATTCCCAGTTAGCTAACATTTTTTTGCTGTACCTTTGTTAATGGCGTTCTAAGAAACATATCAAAAGTTCTCATCGATATCATACAGGCGTTGCGAGATATTTGAGGTCAAAGGTCACAAAAACGGTTTTTTGCGAATTTATCGGTTTATAGTATCAATATTATAGAGAAAAAATCTGTAAATCGGTTGACCCTGCGGGCAATCCCTGGAACTGCCCGCTATTTTCAAGCGCTTTGAGCTCGAAGCACTTGATAATATACCCAAAAGTAGATTTTTGAGCTCTTATAATATATATATATATATATATATATATATATGAACCTAGTTGATTGGCAAAATACTGAGAAACTATATATAAGTAAATCGATAACAAAAGTAACATTAAAGTAAAAACGTTGCAACTTGCAATTTTAACTAATTACAACTCTGGAAGTCTATGTCGGCCTTAAGGGTTTACCAAAGAATAAGATTAAAATAATAAGTTGTATTTATTACGGGGGATAACCATATTTTGGTTTACAGTTAGGTATTTTTATGTTTGTTTATAGTAAAATATTTTAAACATCATTATTGACTTTGATTGTTAAATAGGAAAATTAATCTTATATTGTTTAAACTAATAAGAGTCTGTGGTTTATATGCGGGCCGCATGAGTTACACTAATGTACAAGAAATGGCCCATGACTTAAATGAGTATGACACCCCTGCTATATTACAAGCCCTCAGTTCCTATGTTCTATTTTGAGAACTGGTAAAATACATCAATTGGATTTTCAATTCATTATTAATAAATAATACATTTAAAATATGAATTAGTGTTAGGCCAAATAACTCTAGTTGCTGGTGGTAAACCAGCCAATTAGATTCCACAAAAATAATAGAACTCTACCTATTTCCAAAATTTGATTTCAATCCGCTCAGCCGTTTGACCGGTATCGTGCTGACAGACTTTTTGCAAAAATATGCTTTTAAACTCCGGGAAAAGTGATTTTTGCCTTATATTAGCACCATTAAAATATTTAAATTTACATGCCATACATTTCTCTTTCATTTTCTTTTGTATTTGAATTGGTTTATTACATATTCTTGCCAATTATTAGTTTTGTTGTTTTATATTCAATTATGTATTAAAAAAGTGTGATAATTTATTGTAAAAATATTTTTAAAAATTACTTTCCATGTCTGATTTAGAATCAATTAGTGAACTCTTGGTGAACTTAGAAAAGTAAGAAAAACGAGTCTAATAAAACACAGCGTTTTTATGATAGAATTCCTTTTGGGTATCAGTTTCCTTGTCTGATTTACAATCAATCAGTGAGTTTAAATTCAGTCACGTATAATTGATGCCAAGTGGCTCGGCGGTCTCTCTTATGAATATATCAAATTGCAGTAGTCGGAGCATAACATATCTGCTCGTATATTCTGATGTACGCGTTTTTTAATCATGCAAATGAACGGTCATAAAATTAAACAACGCCATAAAAATTAAGAATGTTGTAGGTATTAAATGTTTCGTTGTATACCAAGGTCGTTAACGCGTTTGGCTACCTGAGAGTTACCACCACTGAAGCTGCGATCACACTTCCTGCCACACGTTTGCTCATATGTTACTTATACTCTCTTGCACAAAAACGTTCCAAAGATGGAATAAACATGGATAATTTCCAAGGCCGTCCTTAGGGGTTGAGGAACTCGGGTCAAAGACACCTGAGGCGCACGCCCCCCTCACTGCAAGTTCATCAAGTAGTGTAAATATTTTCAATTGGCTTTTAGAACAACCTGCATTCCATACAACCATTGCAAACATTCTTGAAACTTCTTGAAGTTTCTACATTAAACTACAATAGTCCAGTTAATGAATGATCCTAGCCGGAAAGTCAAAAAGCGCAAAAACCGACTTCGGGACATTGTTTGGACTAGTTAGTAAAAAAACATATTAAAAGTCATTTTTTGTCTACGATTCAGAGTTTTACTTATTTAAGTACCCGCGGCTTTTGAAAAATGAGGTGTCATTAGATTCGTCTAAATCCCCAGAATGACATAGGGTAATATATGAAGTCACGGAAAATTCAATATGGCGGACGCTAGACGCCATTTTGTCAGTACGCAAAAAATCAGTAAAACCTTGTGTGTGGGTTATCAAACTAAAAGGCTTGATGAGTAGATTCAACTGAAAGGAAGGAAATAAAAACATTATTAAAAAAACAAAAAACCCGACTGCGTAAAAATCGAACATAAAAGATGGAAACAAGATCAAATGATAACATGCAGTCGGAGGCATAGTAGTAACAACATGCAGTCGGAGGCATAGTAGTAACATGAGGTATTTCTGTTCAATTTGTTACTACTATGCCTCCGACTGCATGTTATTACTACTATGCCTCCGACTGCATGTTATCATTTGATCTTGTTTCCATCTTTTATGTTCGATTTTTACGCAGTCGGGTTTGTTGATTTTTTAATACATTTTGTTTAGTAAAATATTTTTTTTCTCGAAAACTCTACATTTTAGAGAACAAAAATATTTACATTTTTTCATATTATAACATCTAGAATTCATTTATATTTTTTACCTATGTTAATACGTGACATTGAGAACGTTTTTTTTTTAATATCTCAGGATCCACTGAACCGATTTGACTCAAAATCTAATCAGATCTAAAGGCTGATAAACACAATAGAACAATCGGCATGGTCGTATGTTGTTCCGTTTTTACGATATCGAAGGCGAAAAATTGACCACATACACACACACAAATACAGACATCAGTCAGAAAATGATCTTAAACGATTGCTAGGGTCTCAAAACGTGAAGATATGTTAAAATCTCGAAATATTTTTTTCGGACTAAATCCATTACTTCCCTACCATAGTAGAGATGGGAAATAAAAATGTTTATACAACGGTTGTAGAGAATTGTATCCTCTACAAGATTGTATAAACTATTTTTATGATAACACTTACCGTTTACGAGAAAAATGCAAAAAACCGATATTTGCGACCTTTGACCTTGAATAAATTTTTTAGCACATATGGAATCGATGGGGACTTTTGATATTTTACATATAATAGTGTACCAAAGACTATACCAGTATTATGCGAATTATTGTAAGCTTACCACTATTTTTTGGTCTATTTTGACCTGACTATATTATACTAATATGGATAGTTGATAGCGATTAAAAATGGGTTTTGTATGTGGAAAATGCTCAAATACATATTCTTCAGGACAGGCATTAATGTTCACAAAATTAGAATGAAAACTTCAGGTAAGGCTTGTAATCTAATTTTTTTTATAAAAGTCGATTAATTTTTTCACATTTCAAAATAAAACCTAATTTAATATTATTATTTGAGATATTATAGGATGTCCAAAATTTATACTACTTCTTTATATTTATATTCTTGAGAATTTGGAATGGAAAAATAAATTTTAATTAAGTATTATTCTGAAATGTCAGAAAATTGATCGACTGTTGTAGATAGAATTAGATTAAAAGCCTTATCTGAAGTTTTCATTCTAATTTTGTGAACATTAATGCCTGTCTTGAAGAATATGTGTTTGAACTTTCTCTACATACAAAACCCATTTTTTAATGACTATCAACTATCCATATTAGTATACAGAGTTCACTAGTTAGTTGTTACGTTCGTTTCGGTGTGTGTGCGTGTGTCAAACGACATCAAGATAGGGTATTCGACCAATCAAAATGGACCCTGACTGCAGGGCTCAGTCGCTTGTTTTAAAGCTTGTTAATATGGTCCAATGCTGTGGTTTAAATATGGATAAATAATTCCGCTAATTACGTGTAATAATGGGGGGGGGGTCAAACAGGTTATGACAAAATAAAAAAAATCAACCCCATAAAAAATATCATAGCGATAGCGTCGTCTGAATATTCTTACGTTTATTCACTAATATAGTGAATTTATTTACGGTATGGAGCCTAATCATATTAATAGTTAAATTGTTATTAAATTCCGTAGGTAATTTTCTCACAGTTAATTTGTATTTTGAATATTAAATATATTCTTAATGTTTATTTAATATTATTTTTGTTATTAATCTATAGTTGTTGTATTATTTAATTCTTATTTTTCTGTAGTATTTTTGAAAAGGACCACGGCAGTGGCCGAAACGTTGAATTTTTTAAATTATATAATAATTTTGTCTGTTAAATTGGTCGTAAGTTTATTGAAAAACGTTTATTACATCACAGACGTTAAACAGGTATTTTGTTGGAAGAGAATTCTTTCGTCTTCATATCAAATATAAGATAATGTTTAATATATGTTTATTTTGTTTAGGAAAAACCCAGACATTTTATGTTTGTTTCAATTTTATTATATTTTGACGCCAAAATTGAAATTAAAATTCAAGTACGACAAAAGAAATTTTCAGACATTTATAATTATTAATGCTTGAAAATTTCTTTTGTCGTGTTTTGTCTGATTTTGAGTCTGGGTTTTCATTTTAATAGTCGATAAGACAAGGTTTCTCATGAAACGATAAACGTCTACAAAATTAATATATAGCTCAGTAGTTTTTGATATTTTTCTAAATATATAAATTTAAATATAATATAAATAGAAATGTCATAACTGACTGACTTACTTATTGACTGATTCGTCAACGCCCAGGTCAAACCGCTGAAGATTTAAACTTGAAATTCAACATACTAACTCTTCTTCAAAAAATAAGTAAACCCGTATTCGAGCTTTTTTTTTTAATTCAACCCCTAAAGGAGTAAAACGGGGGGTGTAGGATTTTTGACTAATCAACGCCCAGGCCAAACCACTGAAGCTATAAACTTGAAATTTGGACAGGGGGTTTCTTTTATAATGTAAGCACTCCCTGAAAAGGGATTTTTCGAAATTCAAACCTTAACGGGGTCAAAAGGGGGTTTATCGCACAACCTAAACCACTGAAGATAGAAACATGAAATTTGGAAGTTATGTTCCTTACCGGATGTAGAGGCTCATTAAGAAAGGAATTTACGGAAATCAATCCCTAATAGATCCCTAAGGAGGTGAAATGGAGTGAAAATGTTCGTACAGAAAATTGTATTCCCTGCGTGTATCAACTCTTCAAAACAAATAATAAAAAACATATTTTAGAATTTTTTAAAACAACCCTTAAGGAGGGCTGCAAATATCCAATTATATGTGAAACCATCACTAGTGTATTACTCTCATTTCACAGATTCAAATAAATCCATGGTTTTCTTTTTAGCAAAATTATTATATTTGTTATTCAAAATTGTAGGTATGTATTTTTTAATTTGACGGTAACCATGTTTAAGAACAGTTAAAAACGTAAATAAGTAGTTTTTTCACTTTGACAATTTACTATTAATAATGATTTTTTATTTTTTATATTATAAACACCACCAGCCCGCCTTCGCTTCGCAGGGGGAAAATTTCTCGAGGAGGGATAATAAATTATAAATTCATAGTACCCGAGCGAGCCGGACCGGGCCGCATATTCGTAAATACCTGACGTATTAGATGCCCGAAGTTACTTCGTAAATAGCAGACGTATTGGACTAACACATCAGTTATTTACATGCCCCGAAGTTCTTTGTAAACAGCAGATGTGTCAGACTAACGTGTCAGTTATCTTGTTAACTAAAAAAGTGGAAAATAAAAGAAAATATAAAGGAGGCAGATGAAAATGTTTATTTGAATTAAACAATAGGTATTTACGAATATGCGACCGGGCCGCTAGTGTAACTATAAAACAATAACATATTAAAAGTTGAGTATACATTTTCATTTCAGCTTTTCTGGCTTTTTAGCGTCTTAAAGGACTTAGGTGACCTATTCCTCTGAAATGTTTATTAACAATTACAGACAAAATTACATATTAAAATGACAACCATTCAAATTCGATATAAAAAAAGTTAACAATATCTACATTCCACATAGAATTTTCAAATCAAGGAATTAGTGATATGCGAATAATTTTTAATGAGAAGAATTACAGACAGAGGTTCTGTTATAATTTTATAACTTATTGATCATAATCATGGGGATACTGCTTTAACTCAAATATTCGTAATATTGGCCGTGTATATGCAAGAGAGATTTTAAATTTATTTTTTCTAGAAATGATTTCACGTCATAATTTTGCTTACTATATAGGTATCTATACTATAATATATGTATTTCTTATTCTGATGTTTTGAAATTTAAATCATACATTGTGCTTCAGGAATATCGGATCATACTCAATTCCGTAACTAGTTTCGATATTTGGTTCTCAGTTCCGAAACTAGTTCCGATATTGAAAAAAGCCTACAAAAATACTGATATGGAAGAAATACGTTTTTTTAAATCGAAAATGTAATTATTCTATAGGTATTAAGGTCTACTTTCTGGTCGATAAATTCAGCAAAAATTTGTTAATTTTTAATCTTTTTTTTAGTAGTTCCGAAAGTTCCGGAATTGATGTGTTTAAAGATTTTGTCCGGAATTTCGAAATTTCGGCATACCGGTACGGAAGCCTTAATCAGAATGTATGTGTTATCACCCTATTCTTGATAATTATCTGTTGCTCTAAAGTAGAATATCAATTACAATGGCACGAAACAATCGACAATACGCGCTAAATCGGACTTAGCCGATGCCGAACCAAATCGATCAGTGAGTAATACTATATAAGATCATATCTTTGCGTAGGAATAATAACATATTATTAAGAACTGTCATCTGATACAATCTGCGACTGTTTCAATTCAGTATCTGTCCAAAAATAACAGTTCTCGAAAGTTCTTCCTAACTATAGTTCTGACGATATTATTCGTCGGCTCGATTTTGTGCTCTACTGGCGAGCTGAACAGTCGAGTTCATCCCGGCAAAGCAGCATGACCTGTTCAGTGACAGAGCTTATAGATGATAGGTACTTAGCAATGCTATTAGGGCAACAAAAAAAGACGCCGTAAAGTGTGAGTCAAGAATCAAGAGATTTTTTTCTTCGACATTGCATTTGGAATCATAACTTCAATTTATTTCGAGCATTTAGAGAAGTGTATTGTATGCTTTTTAAAATTTATATTTTTATAGTCTTTTGATGTTGCGATAAGCAAGGATTTTCTTAAACGCAATTTATAAATTCGAGAATAAAATCGTGAAGTTGCGTTCGCAAATCCATTTTAAATGATGCAAAAAAAACATGCCCATGCGCCAATTGTAGGCTCGGCTCGCGGTACCGCGCTACATTGGCGGTAGTAACGTGCACCAAAATTTTAAACAAACTTGACGAGCCACGAGTAGGGAATGCAATCTCAAGCCGAGATTGGCAATTCGAGATCTCGCGAGATAAGTCTGGGTTCGAGATTGGTCATTCGAGATCTCGCCAGATTGTCTGGCAAGATCTTGATTAATCTCAACAATATCGAGATTTCGCCTACTTTTAAAAAGAACGTATTATTTTTTATCAAAAATGCTTCAATTTAATGAAAACTACTTACTTGGGGTATTGCTGTTATATTTTGAAAATAAAACAAACATTAATTGAATCTTGAAACAAAAAAATCAACGTTTATTTAAGAAAAGTAATGAATAATAATCATCTGCACAGTGCACTACGCAACAAATCACACACGCACACAGTCACACAGCACACTATTATGTCAATTAATTATTTTGGAAATAACTTCTTAGGAAGCATAGGGTAACTTACTATTAGTAACGTTCACGAACATTTGGTTTGAATTGTTCTTAGACATATTTAGTATGCAGTCAGCGCGCTCGGTCTTGAAATCTCATTCGAGATTTCAAAAACTAGAGTACCTGCCCACGAGATTAAATCTCAAAAAATGGCTCGAGATCTTGCTAAATCGAGATCTCGCGAGATCGAGATTGCATTCCCTAGCCACGAGCCTGACCGCGGTGTTTATAATCGCGCTTTTGCAGCTGATCCACTAGCGTGCTTTACCCAAGAGTCATTAAAACCGCGGTTTTACTCGCCAATGCAGGATCAGGGGGACGTCGAGTGAACGTTACATAAAACGTATTATCGCCAGACATCGGTTTGGTACCAAATTTAACACCAACCGGACATGAATGGCACATAAACTAGACAGTCAGGAGGTCTGGTTACAGGCGTTATGGAATGAGTGGACACACTGGACACTGGATGGGTAACACCACAAACACCAGTTTCTACGGCAGTAGTTAGTAGCAGGTCTACCTACTTGATACTTCGGTAGACCAACAGCAAACAGTCCTAGCTATAGGTAACGACGATGCAGCTCCGGCGACCTACGCGACCAAATGCCGTGACCATAAATAATACTTACTGGAAATTATAAGTGACGTATGGCTAATATACTCACAATCTATGACTATAAATATATGAGCTGATTGTGTCGTTATATACAATACATACCTACTGAAATATAATATATTCGTCAGAAAAAAATCGGGATGCATGCTTGAATTTACTTTCGTATTTAAATTTAGCTCTGTAATTGGTGACCTTGAAATATCGTGTTTGATGGAGTTTTATATCAATTGTTTTATGAAACTTGGCGATTAATTATTTGATTGTAAATTGTCTTAGTTGAAACAGCCACAGGAATAATTAAGCACTTTTAGGTCGGTAACCAACTAAGCTGTAGCTAGAGCAAAGACATAATGCTGGGTTGCAGAAATCATTATTAAAAAATTTGATTTAATGATGATTGTGTTCATATTTTCAGTTTTATACAAGCAGAAACAGTCGAATGTCGTCAAACTCTCAGTTCTGTAAAACAGTAGATTGTATTCACACAAAAACAAATGATTGATCTACATAGAAAAAGATCGCTTTTCAAGCTAAATTTTGATCAATATGCGTAGAAAAATGTTGTTTTTATGTGGAAATTATACAAAAAAAACTATGTTAAAACATGTATACACGCAGTTTTAACTTTAAAAAAAATATCGTTTCAATCAATCATTTATTCTTCGAGCAAGATCGATTTAAAATTATGCAATGCTTTTTTTATGAAAAATATGTGTGACCCACAATCAAAGGTCATTGTCAAATCAGATTTTCAGACAACGCTTTCTGCAACCCATCATTAGGTGTGCATTCTGTTATTAATTTCTCTATAACAACATAAGTCTAGAAAAATATATGTAAACTTATACATAAGTATTTCCATCAGCATTGTGATAAAGTTAGGTAAGAGGTCACTCAGCTTACGTGCACTCTCTGCCACGGTATCACCCGCGACGTGGACACAATATCATCTATAGTGAAGTTATTACAAACATAAAATTTGTGTTCAATTAATATTTACGATAGAATTTAATTTAATTAATTAGTTAACCCATGTTAGTTTTCTATAGCTAAAAGAGTGATGGAAACGTCCGGAGATAGGAACATACATAACCAAAGCAATTAACTCAAATTTTACATAGGTGGAAACATGGCCTTATAATATTACATACATAGTGTCAAAAAATTAATATAGAACCACACCATAAGATGATGACTGTCGTGTCGTGTCATGTGCTGTCATAATATTTCAATAATCTTATTTTTTTAATATTGAAATTGAAAAATATTTAGTCATTCTAAGGGATGCATTTTTTATTTTGTCCAGAAACCATTTTAAGTTTACAAAGGGAATACCACAAGGCATTATTTTGTCGACAGGATTTGGAACTGCATTTGGAGAGTTTTTTTAGGTGTAAAAAAGATATTTGAATGAGATATTTTATAATAAACAATATTATGAAGAGATCTCGTCCCAAACTTTGTCTTATAATGTACAAAACATCACCTGAAATGCTGTGGTTCTTTGAAAACGAAAGTATTTTTGTATGATATAGGTTCTTTCGCGTCTGCATCTTATTACTTTAAAAACTGCTAGAGATGCACCTATGGCGATGACATTTATGGGGATTAGCGTGTCTTTATGTGAAACAATATACCAATAAAACAAACTGTTGTTGACTGGTCTTGGCTTCGTTGCTAATCGAGCTTTCGTTTATTTATATTTTGAACTTCCAAGTAAATCAGAAAAATCTATTAAACTATGACAAGTGTTAATGAGAAGCAAATCCGATTGTTGTTATTGTACAGTTGACGTCGGAATAATAGTTATTTAGACTAGGATTAATTTTCTAAAACAGCGGTGTCCAACATGTTTGTCAGTTGCCACATGTGGCGAATCGGTTATTAAAATAATATGGCAAATTATTTTTTTTATTATACTGTCACACTGACTGAAAACATAAATTTTTTTGCAATTTTATTGCTTAGTTTTGACGCGACAATGATTTAACAACCGTATAATATGAGTCCATATTTAAGAATTTAAACCGAGTAAATGTAAAATATTTTTTTTATATTACCAAAATAAAGTTAGTACAATTTTAGAGGCGCCATGTAGTTGAATCATGATGTATAAAGTGTTTCTATCCAAGAGTGACAGTACTAGCGTTATTAGGTAGCTCAATATCAAGTGTTCTTCCCACAAAAGATAAATAATTATTGTGAATTTGATGGTGACGCACAAAAATAATATTATTTATTCTTAAAAATACTGAAAATTGATAAGTAACTATTAATTATATGTAATATAAAGATCCTGTGTTTGATTTATGGCTCACACTTGCGCATCCTTAAAAGTCATCAGACGCATAGATACTGCAAATTTTACAATGAGGAATGAAATAGCGAAATTAATTTAAATTTTATTGTCCAACTCACCTGAGCTTACAGATAGATTAAAGTTACAAAGTAAATATCGTTACAGTCATTAGGTCGTCTTTTTAACGCGTTTTCATGGTAATTTTATTGTTTGTTAGTACGTTTCTCACGTGATTAAACTAATCATTCACCACTGCTTTTTAAAAGAAAACAGAAAGAGATATGAATCTAAGTAATCGAAAAAATAATATTTTTTTTACGAAAAAGGTGATGTATAGTTATATTTTATTTTTCGAACAAAACTAATATTTTTGCTGCTAATATGAAGGTTGCATGCGAGCTACAGTATGTCATGTAGCCAACTTTACAAATCGTTCTTACACCATTTCAATGTTGGAATAACCTCCTGCCGTCACTATCTTCCCTGCAGATCAGTATATTTCCGTCACACTAATAAAGTAGGCAGTACTTGTACCTACATTCAAATAAATAGAGGTGTAAAATAATGTGAACATGCTGTTATTACTCATTATGTATTTACTTTGTCTAAAGCTATATTTTATTTCTTCAAGCTTGTGATGATTCGCAGTGGTTGATAGAAAAATATTTTAGTTCAAAAAAATAAAACATAGTACATATTTCACACAAGATTCCTTAAAATTGGATCGACTACTTTTAATCATTTTTGTAGTATAAGTATAGATCAACAGAAAAACAACACAGAATTTTGCAATGCATTCAGGGCAGGAGAGCAAAGGGCGCAACATGTGTGGCGCATTATTTAAGTTTTCTAAAAAAACGTATAAGCGCGTACTTGTCTGGGTAGTATCTATTATATTTAAGCTTGAAAATCTGGTATCAGAACCCAAGTTTTCGAAAAATGCATTTTTATCTTAATTTCGACTGCACCAGTATACACATGGCAAATATAAAGCTTTTCTGATTGAGGTGTTTTTTTTCAAACCAATTATTAACAGAATTCGCCAAGTTGAGGTGAAAAAAGTTAAAGTGGTGTTTCTTAATTATCAGGTTACAATTTTAGCAGAAAAAATGTGGTTTAAATATTTTTTTAATCTAGAAGAGCTTGCAGGTATTCTGTCTTTGGCACCTAGACTAATAATATGTTATATTAATACGAATGATTGGAAAGCAGTGACTGTATGAATTGTTTTTTTAATAAAACGTTCGCATGAGTAGATTGTATCGTAATGCGGTATATTACTGACGAGTATAGTGACAGTATGTTAAAACGAGAGCCAGGGAGTTTTAACAGTCAAAGAGTCATAATATATCATTAGGGACAAGATATATAATATAGTATTTTTTGTCATACCTACCCACTATAAAATAGCTACTTTTCACTTCATTTTCAGTATGTTCAAAACTTTTGACAGTTCATTTGCGTCGTCAACTTCACATTTAGAGCAGGCCGTGAGTATAGGTAATAGCGGGCGGATCAGAGCGAAAATTATTTATTTTCCACACTAGTGTGTTTTGAAAACACTTTCAACACACCTGCCTGTTAAGTGTTAATTGACCCATTCCATGCATACATATTATACAAGCATGTGAAGTACCTATTTTATAGTGAGTATAGAAAAAAATAAATTATTAGTTGCCTAATTTTATATTAATTTATTGCGACCATCAATTTATCCGAAGGCTATTTGCTTTTATTACTGCACTAAAACAAATGTTAGAACTGTTAAAAAAGATTTTGGCGAAAGAGTGTTAAGAAATAATCTAAGACCTAGATATTTACATTTTACATTTGAAATTTCACATTTAACACTATTAAGAACTAATAAAATATACGTAAAAAAATAATCATTCAATCTGAGATTTAAACTTGGAACTCCATTATTAGAAGCTAGCATTGCACTAGTTAATTAATAACCACATAAAATATTTTAAACAATTAATTATTCGATTTAATAAAATAATGTGATATTAGTTTATTTCTACAAAATTACGATCTTTTAATAATATATTATGAAGTATTAGAAATACCTTGTATTTTTTGATGTGCGTCTTGTGACTTCCTGTGTTTTAACACGACGCGTTTCAGCAACGAGTTGCTATCTTCAGGTGTGGTTGATTTTTTTTTTTTAATTTTTAATAATAGCTTTTTTTGTTTACATGGCGCTGCTATGGTTCCTCTACTCCAAGTCCCCAGTTCCCGGGTTCTAGCCCGAGAGCTGGTAAAAGTGTCAATTGGATTTTCAATTTAGGTATTATTAAAAAAAAATAATGATTTGAAAATATGAATTGGTGCTAGGCCCAAATAAACTTAGCTGTTGGTGGTCTTTAAAACACAATTAATAATAGCTTTTCAAATTTTCACTTATTGAAAGATATTATAGTTTTCTAAATTAAAATTTTTGAGGTCTGCCGCATTGTTTTAAAGTTCCTGGATTATACCTAGTAGGTACCTATAATTAGTTTTGTGGAAAAAATAATCAAAAATCATTGTAAATATTTTTTTATAAGATGAGAAATAAAGGTTTTATATGCACTTAAGAGCATTAAGAACTCTCTAAAGAACAGTTCTAATGTTCCCCTATATATTCTTTGAAAATATACATTATTCAAATTTTTTATCTCTTCTAATTATATATTTTGTGTTAACACCTATGTGTACTATACTATAGGTACTTGAGACTTAATTACAAATTGGTGTTGAACATAACATTAATTTCAATTTTTAATTAAGTAATATTTTTTAAAACAAATTACAAAATACTTCACCGTAACATTTTATACTTCTATAGACGCCTATTAAATTATAACTACGTAGGCACCGGGTTTGTGTACTCATCACTCATCACCTCACTTAATTTATATACCGGGTGTATATTTTGTGCCATAATTCACGGGCAACTCAGCACATTACAATTCCAGGTTCTTTAATAAAACATTTTTCGACATTTTTTTTAATTATTCACATAATAATAAAAATATTTAGATTATAAGGATTTCATTTTTAACATAAAATTAATATGTTTCACGTAATATTTTTCAAGCAAACTATAGAAATTTATTAATTATATAAATTAGAAGTGTATACACAACTAAATAATGAATTGAAAATATGAATTGGTGCTAGGCCCAAATAAACTTAGCTGTTGGTGGTCTTTAAAACACAATTCAATTTTTCGTGCAGACCTTGTCTAAAGTTCACATACAGGAAGGGCAATAATCTCGTACTTTACATTGCCTATATCTAAAAATAGTGTGTTCATTTTGTTACGTAAAATTTTATATTGAAGTGAAAACTTTTTTAGGCGCACTTTGCGTTCTTTCTGAACAGTGAACGAAAGTGAACCGTCACGCTCGGGTCGGTGACGCTGAATCGGGTTTACTCGGCTCCACTCGACATTAAGCGCGCTCGGGTCAGTGACCACGTTTACTGTTTAACAAGGAATGCATCGTTTCAAGAATTGCGCTTTTATTATTACGTATTATAATAATAAAATAATATTATAATATTATGTATGTTTTGCATATAATCAAGTTTTCACTTCTGTCGTGTGGTCATAAGCACACACCCACTTTTTTATGAAAAAGATGTTTCAGTTTTCATATTTGAAACTCAAAATTGACTGTTGGGGGGGGGGGGGATTTTTTATTCTTAATAATTGTCATCTTCCATCTTAAATTGTTCAACAGCCGAACTGTGTTGAAAAATTTAAGATAGAAGATGACAATTCGACTTAAGGAGATTTGATTATTTAAGTAGAATGCTAAATGGAGACACTACCTAATCTCGGTATAACTTATTAGTAAATTAAAACCTATAATTGAAGAACTTATTATTTTTGGTGAATTGTGAATTGATAGTGCCAGTGGTGATTTTTTTAAATGATTGTCAAATTTTTTAATTGTTGCCAATAATGATTCTTTAGAGCACGGTATCAAACTTTCTGTCGCGAAAGCACCGGCCCCCCAGGTTCCAAACTATATAAATCTTTATTAAACTACTTATATAAGGAAATCTAAAACTGAAGACTGGAATTAATAAATGATCGGTATTTCTGTTTTGGTTGATAAAATTTTACAAAAAATCCTAAACATTGGCGGACACCTCGCGTAATTTGGACTTACAGTTTAACTATTGCAACTGGCGTTAGGTGTAAAATGTAGAGTGTGGAGATTAGTGTAGTGAAGACAGAATAACCTACCAAATTCACCGAAAGTATTAAATACTACTGTTACACAGCGACGTTATTTACAAAGTAATGATACCGACGTTTACGGTGTTTTATTTCTTTAAGTAATATTATGAAAGTAATTTTGAAACATACTGTACAATCTCATATTTACAACTTTTTTTGTAAAATTTTATCATTTACATAATATAATAAATTGGATAGTTCATTTTTTTAAAACTTAAAATTTTCATAACTTGAGTTATTTTAATCTCGAGCATTCAAGTTAATGAAGTTTGTATAATGTAGTATTTCTTAAATCGAGGAACGCAACAAGAAATAAAAGTAAAACGAAAAATGTTGTATTCCTTTTGCGAATATAGAATTCGGATTTGTTATCATTCTCAGTGCTGTTGGTTTACGTATAAGTAGTACCTACCTATATAATAAACTGCAGGAGTCAGTGACTTGAATATAGCACAGACGTGTTAAATAGATCAAACGTTATATTATTACTAGTAGGTAGCTATGTAGGAGTATTATAGTAGTAGTAAGAGGTATGCTATGCATGAGGTATTATAGGTGTGTGTTATATAGTACATAGTTGTTAACATTTTACACCTTGTGATGGTTTTCGCGACTGTGTGCCAACCCAACCGACACTAAACTGTCGACACCTCCGACAATATACATCCATACACACGTGTGTATAACAAGCGAACGGTTCTGTTAATTCCCTATGCACTTAATTATCAGTGACGTCCCTAACAAACTATCGTAGGCGCCATAGCCCATAGACCCCTTTTTAACCTGTGTACGAGTTTAGCAGTGAACTTTAATCTGCACTTTTAAAAATAAATGACATTCCCGAAGAGTTCAGGATCCCCCTTGAGCCAAATTTTTTCATTTTGAATTTTCCGTGGATAATGTTTTGCATAGTTTTTATTGGAGTTATCAGGATTATCTAATATAATAAAATTAAGAAAAATCGCAGGAGAGTGGACAAAATATTTGATTTATTAAATTAAATGTACGACGTTTCGTCTATATATTTAGACTTTTTTATGTACTTGAAAAAGTCTAAATATATAGACGAAACGTCGTACATTTAATTTAATAAATCAAATATTTTGTCCACTATCTTGCGATTTTTCTTAATTTTATTATAATCACGATGGACACGATTTCTAATATAAATTATCTAATATCCATGGTGGAAATACATGCTGTGCTCATTAGGTAGGTTTCTCTCTCTAGCATTCGTTTTTCTATGGCACATTTCTGTAAAATAATACTTAGGTATGCCAACTCATAAAAAATTCTAGAATTGGATTTTTATATTTAACAAACGTTTAGGTGATTACCGTGGTGACGAAATCAAGACGAAACAGTTTAAAGATTGCAACTTTGATTCCACAGACCAGCAGCTTGTCTGTGAGTGATTCAATATAATTTACTATTTGCGACAAGACTAGTGTCAATTTAATTTCTTAATTAAATAAATTCTATATTTATATAACCCTTAATTTGTTATTAAGGTAAAAATAGGATACCTATAATATAATATATTATAATATATATAATAATAATTTATATGAAAAAATTACAAATTAGATGTTTGAAATATTTAATTTTTATATAGGTACTTATAAACTTCCAATTTACAATTTGAAAGAGATAGAGTCCGAATATACAGTGAGTATACGACAAGGAGGGGTGACGTGAAAATACTAATACTTGGTACATTTAAATTTTTCATTTTATTTCAAAAAGGCTATTATAAGGCCCCGGTGAAACTTTTGTCCAGGCCCCAAAAATTCTCTATCCGCCATTAGGCTTGACGCATATTGAGAGATAAATAAAGTACGAGTAGATAACACAGAATAATAAAGACTGTTTTATGTGCGACAGTTATTTTTTATGTATGGTATAGTTGCTGTTAGTGTAAAAAATAAACCATTAACATTGTATTATTTAACGTAGATACAGTTCTGGGACAATGAGGCTGTAGAAAATGAAATTAATATTACATGCGACTGTTTCCTATTAGAAATCGTTGCCAGAAACACAATGACGTTTATTTCATTTCAATACGTTGAGTATTTACGTAGATACAAATTAATTAATAAGCTGCATACGTCACACCCGCGAGGCGGGCTTTATAATCTTTACAACCAGGCCGCCTAAACTGATTGCAGAATTGATTGATAATCAACTATCAATACGGGACGTGTATTAAATATATTATGTGCTGTAAAGTAAGCCTTGCTATTCGGGAAATGTGACGTCAGCCGCTCGAAAGGAAAAACAAAGGTGTGAATAAATAAATCCAACAGCGTTATTTAAGTTAGACGGGACTCTTACTCATTAATCTTAGGACTATTTTAATGAGCCTATAAACATCATTTTTGTTATGTAATGACATAACAAAAATTATGTTTACAGGCTCATTAAAATAGTCCTAAGATTAAAGATCGTGTGTATTTATAAGATGTTGAATCTTATGATTGTTGAATTTTACTTTAACAAAATTTTTCAACACCCATTTTTTTTCAAGATTAAGGTGACTTAAATTAAAACTTGATTTTGGATTTAATTTTTAACTTCATATTGGAAGTTATTGTAATGGGTCCGAAAATCGAAATCAAAATGTATAACATATTTTTATGTTTCAAGGTCACTACACTATTTTTACGCTATTTTTAGAAAGATTTCTGTGTGTGTGCATGTGTGTGTGTACGTATGTGTCCATTTCTTTCTAAGACGAAATCTTGAGAATGAAAAATGATATAGACTACGTTAGGGTGCCAATCGACGTGTATTAACGTAAATATGATGTGAAAGAAATTTTTTCAAAATCGGTTCAGCCGTTCTTTTTTCTTAACCAAATAGACTCCAAAAAAGTAGATTTTACACAATATCCCGCGAATAAAAAATTATATCGACTTCGTAAGGGTGTCAATCGAAACGTGTTAACGTCATTTTGATCCGAAATAAATTTATTAAAAATCGGTTCAGCCGTTTATTTATCAAACTGGGAAGTTCGTCGTGTGAACCTCAAGGGTCGCACTTTAGTCCTAATAAACGACCCACCTCACGGCTTGTTGGATTTTGTATCCAGAAGAAAGCAAAATTATCTGGCGTTTTATTGAATCAATTATTTATACAGTCTATCATAAATGTCGAGATACCATTTTCAAATTGAATACAAATTAAATAAAACTACATTTATGTATGATGAATATACTTCTAATCACTTGTGTGTTTAATAAACAATAATTGGAAAAGAATGAATCCATTCTTTTCATTCAATTCATTCTTTTCCAATTATTGTTTACATTTATGTAATTTTTTACCTCGTTTTTTACATAATACATCGTTTATGCAATTTTTGACAATGTTTATCCCTATATTATTAAACGAGTAAATCTTGTATATATGTTTCTATGTATCTATATAAATATTTTCTCGAAAACGGCTCTAACGATTTTGATCAAATTTACCGAAAATGGGTTTCGGGGGGCAAAAAATCGATTTAGCTAGGTCTCATCCCTGGAAAAATTCGTTTTCTTATCGATTTTATAATTTTAAAAAACAGTTTTTTTAACGTCATAAAACAGTGTCGTATTGTGAGTAGGCTTTGGAAAAAACAAACTATTTTCATTATTTATGTCAAATCTGACAGTCAATCTTTAACTTATTAAAATAATCAGTAATTATTTGAAAAGTAAAAAAATAGCAACAATAAAATCTAAACATAATTATGTAAGTAGTTTTAGATAAAATTTAAATAAATAGGTATGTTATTTTTATATTACCTATATAAAATATGTATAGGTAAGTACGTTAAATGTAGTATGACGTATAATCTTACCTAGACCTTTTTTTCTCAAAAACGACTAACGATTCTGATAAAATTTACAGAATGGGGATTTTTCGGGGCGAGAAATCGATCTAGGTAGGAATTTTGGTTCCAGAGGGGAGCAATTAAAAAAAAGGTGTTTTTTATTTATTATAACTCGCTCAATTAAAGTCAGATTGATTCGAAGTCCATTTTTACATAGATTTTATATAATATATCACAAGTGTTAAAATTGTAATTGAACACTAATATAAGACGTGTCTTGCACAATATGTAAATAATAACAAAACGGCGGCCCGAAGGGCCGCACTTCTGGCGCCGCGGGTCTGTGTAAAAACACATCGATTTTTAAAAACTATGGTGAAGATACATGCAAAAAAAGTTTTGCGCAGGTTATAGTCTGACGTTTGTTATTAAAAGAATCGATTTTTGTGAGTTTTTTAGTAGGTACCTATGCAAAAAAAATATTTGAAATTTACTGGCATGACATCACAGAGAAAAAGTACTTCGATAAAGTTGATATTTGGTATCAATGCTTAAAATTGGATTGTTAAAATGGCAACGGGCGAGCAAAATTTCATCTGATTCGAACATTTTTACAAGATATTCAATCTATGAAAATCGGTTTTTGCGAGTTCTTCAGTCATCAAAACAATAACGGCGGTAGATTTGCAAATGGCGACCTAAATAATATTTACAGGAAAAAATGCTTGATTCAAGTTGATACTTAGTTTTTACGATTAAAAATACACATAGGTAGTTAAAATATTTAACAGAAACAATTATTTTAAATTATGTTTCAGAAATAAATTCGTTTCGGAATAATATTCTGAGAAAATAATATCTCACAGCATACAAGTACTATTTTTATTGAACTCATCCGAGCAAAGCTCGGCACCCAGATATTAGATATTATATCAGCCAAATGGCCATTTCTGACCGGCGAGAGTTTTCAGGTCCCAAATACCGGCTATTTCCAAAAATTTTAACTATTCCTTGACACTTGACTTGTTTTGCACAAGAACACCAAAAAAACCACGTAATTTTCTCCGAGTATTTGCATCGATGAGCCATTTTCATAAAAGGTTTTAATAACAATGACACGTTGTTGAGGCGTATAATGTTTCACAATAAATTTTCAACGACCACTCATTACAACTGTCAATTGAGAACTGGGTTTTTAAACGAATTTTTTTTTTACTTAAATGGAAGGACCACATCATGTTTTATAGCAAAACTGTTTTTATTTAATTTTTTTGCTTACCAATTAAAAAGTTATATTTAAATAAAAATTAATTTTTAAACTCAGTTCCGATAACGCGCCGAAAGAATCCGAACGCGTGTGACATCATTATGTTATCTATGGTCTTTGTATCCATGGTTACCAAGTTAAAAATTTATTATTTTGGTAGTATGTGTAATACATATACACAAATACCAACAAATGCAGACACATTTTAACATAACGACGTCACAAACATTCCTGGCGCGTTTTGAAGTCACGTGATATTTTTTAAATTTTTATACATTTTAATTAATTTTTAGTAATTTATCTATAGCTTTAAAAAAATTTTTCTTTTCGATTTTCAATATTATTTATGTTAAATTATTAGAAAAAATTAAAAAATTAATAATTTTTTTTAAACTTAAATACCTAACTGTCAGACTTACATAGAACTAAAATGACAGCCAATCAAAATCGTATCGAAACATTTATGATACATTGTAGGTAGGAAATCCTTTCGCATGTATTTTTTTCATTCCGATAAAAAATGCTAAAATGTAAAAAAAAATTAAAATTGAGGTGTTAAAAGACTATGGTATGAATGTACAGCCATGTGTTATTAGACGAGTCGCTTCTGCCAGAATTACACTATACGCACTTTATATCACACCTCCAGTCAGTGTACAGCACACATGAGTATGTCACTAATTAGTAGCAGGTCTGTTTACCTATATGAAGAGGAGTTACTATGTACGCCCTTGCATATGTGTGTGGAAGTTTTAATGTAATACTCACTTAATATTGTATTCGTCCTGTTGTATCCTGCCTTAAATTTTCAGTCATTTGCCCACTGGGATATCTCTACTCTCTAGTGAACGATAATAAAGTGAAATATTCGTATTCACTATCTTTTATCGCTTTTATCATATTACTGAATAGTAATTTTTATGTAGTATATTATTATTATTTTAATTAATTACACTCAAAGTCAGCGAGTAATAGTAATGAAAAAGATCATCAATAAATATACTTTTGATTTTTTCATATTTCGTAATGATTGATAAGATCTTTTTGAGTAGACGTATACAGAATGATTTACACCAGTAGGCGAAAAACGACAATTCGTATTTGGGATAGGATTGTAAGCACAAAATGTAAAGTAACTTTTTTGGCATCGGCCTTTGTTTTGGAGATATCGATGCATGGCGTTTTGTGAACTTATTTATTTTTTGTCCTTAAAATTAATGGTAAGCCATGAAAATTGAATGGAAACAAAAGACTGATTTATTAATTGTTGAAAATTGTCGCATACTTTGCGTGGTGCTCCTAATACTTAGTGCAAAAAATTAAAATTTTTGCTATGAATGCAGCTCGGCAATTAATAATAATGCAGTTTATTAATTCAGTGATTTCACTTTTCCAGGCTTGCCTCGCGGTTGGTGATGGATTTTTTGAACATGTGTTGTAAGTTGAGCAAGGCTTTTTTGTTTCTGTACAACCGTTAGAGAGATTAATTAATAAAGTTTTCATACGACATACTATTAGTTTTTTTATGAAAATTGAACTCACATCTTTCAGAAGTTCGAACCTCGATATCTCCAAAACAAAGACTGATCGAAAAAAGTCATTTTACATTTTATGCTTGTTCGTCTTCTGGTGTGAATCACCCTGTGTATCATATCACATATGTTAGTTATAATGCAAACAAGCCCGTTACACTCAACACATTCTTTGTATAGCATACTAATTAAAGTTTGATACACATTAATGTAAACAAATAATGTGAAAAATGAATCCATAGCTTTGAGAAACCATTCATGGGCTTCATGCACTCTGGATTAACATTAAGAGGTGCCCTTGATTTATTTGTATACTTTTACTTTTTTTTTTGATTACGAAGGCCCTGAAAAATTCCAATTAATGCTAGTGAAGAAAAGCGCTTAAATCAGCTTATCCTATCGATGTACCTGAAATATACCTACTCTTTAGTGTATTTGCCATATGGCACATATACTATTGGCGTCGGTCGGATGGCGGGACCTAGGGGTTGGACCAAAATTTCTCGACGTTTCATAGCCTCCTGAACAGTTTAGCACCATTTTTAAAAATGTATATATATATATATAAATTAGCACGATAACTCTCGAAAGACTCAATAGATTTTAACGAAATTTGGTACACACGTTGGAATCCATCACCGCACGGAACCTATTTAAAATGGGCCCAATCGGACCATTTTAAGGGTAGTTTTTAGGGGATGAAAAATGTTTTTGGGCCCAAAAATACCGAAAAAATTCTCAGAATCGTTTCAAAATTGAAATTTAACCCTTTAGTAACGATTAGAATGTGCTGCTAAAATTTCAATAAAATCGGCTCGGCAGGACCGGACTTACAAATTTTATGAAAACATTAGTAGCGGTTACGGATTTACTTACTAAAGGGTGTATTTAATTTGGTACAAATGTTAGGAATGATAATAATATTGCAATTATGAAAAAAATTATTGTTTTAAGGGATGTATTAAGGGGTTAAAATTTTTATTTTGTCCAAAAACAAACTTAAGTTCACATAATAAAGCCACAATGCCAGTATTAGCAAATACACTATATGTCGGCAGGGTTTGGCACTGCGACCCGAGTTTTTTATGATTGTCAATCCAACTGAATTCAAAATACATAATATATTATATGATTATATCTTCAGCACTTTCAACATCTAACAACTTTAAATGTCGCGATTCTCTGGACATACTTTTGACAGATTGTCTCATTCAAGTCTTGCCATTAGCTAAAGATAACTTTTGTGTTTTTATGCAATCCGCCATAATAATATGATACCAGTGTACAAGTAACTTTACACCTTTTTCATTCGTACATTATGTGTAATATAAAAGAAGTGGCACCTCTAGCTGTGATAATCTGTAGTCAGTACACTTGCATATACGTGTACAGGCTGTCACAACAAACTAAAAAATATCAGATGGACTCAGATATCGAAAAAACAGTATGACATTATTCAGTCCAGTGCGCGTATATTTTTTATGTGTTTTTTTTAATAATAGTCGTTTAAATCAATTTTATTAATGATATAACGAAGAGTGGAAAAGTATATTTTTACGCTTTTATGTAAAAATAGTGTTTGAATTTTAAAACTGTAGGTTTACGTTTAGGTAATAATACCTATACATTACAATAAAAAACTTAAAATAAAACTTTCTTCAAAAAAAGTCACTAAAAAGAAGTTGGCGCCAATTTAATTACTAAAACTTTTTATATAACTACTTTTATTTTATTAAATTGGCGCCAACCTCAAAATTTTTTTATTTTCCTCTTTTTAGTGGCTTTTTTGAAGGTTTTTTTTAAGTTTTTTATTTTTTTACTTTTTAGTGGGCTTACATTATACGTAGGTTTGCATGTTATTAACCGACTTTTGTCTTGATATTTGATTACTAAACTAAAAAAAAAGAAAACCACTGAACCGATTTAGTGAAATTTATGTGGAACCAACCAGAACGTATGCCCTATTGAATAAAATAAAAATAATCAAAATCGGTTAACAAAATATGCTGGAGATATGAGGTGAGATACATAGGTACATAGCATACATAAAAAACACATAATATAAATAATTAGTCGAACTACGGAACCAATTTAAGTAAAATTTATAGGGACCACCACAAAGGTATACCCTATTAAATAAATAATAACCATTAAAATCGGTGCACAAATGCAGGGGAAATTGGTGTACATGCACAAAAAAGTATACATACATAAAAAAGTACGCATCAAATTAGGAACTCTTCTTTTTTGAAGTCGGTTAAAAAAAAAGTAGATATCTTATTATTGAAAGTTTAATTTAAGTCTGATGTCAAAAATAACGTGCAAAAATGAAAACTACTTAATTTTTCTGGGTAAACCTTTTTTATTTTTAACGTAAGTCACCTTTTAAGCTTAAATATACACTTCGTCCAGTGTTTTTTCAGTTTGTTGATCCTTTCCAAATAATATGGCTGTTCCAAATCTACAAAATAGGCTTTCTTTTCCGCAATCACCTTCTTCTTTGAATAAACTCTCCTTCCCGCTAGCCACTTCTTCATTTTGGGGAAAGAAGAGTAGTCCTAGGGAGCCAAATCTGGAGAATAGGGGTGGGGGGTAGAACGACTTGGAATTTGAACTCCATCAATTTGCAACTACAATTCAAGAGAAGTGAGCTGGTGTGTTGTGTTGAAAAAGAAATGTTTGTGGACTAACTTAGACGTTTTTTTGCAGGTCGGTTTTTAAACGATTCAACAACGATGAATAATATGTACCTGTAAGTTTTACCCTTTTCCAAATAATTGATTAAGATTATTCCTTGCGATTCCAAAAAAATAATCGCCACAAACTTTCCAGCCGAAAAAACGGTCTTCGCTTTCTTTGGTGCAAAATGTTATAATTACCACAAAACACCAAACCATAACAAACACTCTCGACGTACGTTTCGCCAACCAAGTTGGCATCATCAGGAGATGATTAATCATCTCCTGATGATGCCAACTTGGTTAGCGAAACGTACGTCGAGAGTGTTTGTTATGGTTTGGTGTTTTGTGGTAATTATAACATTTCGTATCTTTACACCAAAGGTTCCACCACTTTTTATTTATTTTTTATTCTTTGGTGCAGACTTTCCATTATTTGGACTGTTCCTTGGTCTCAGGCGTGCAGTGGACATGGCAGTGGTGTATCTATGTTTTGTTCACTGCAGTGACGAAAGGACGTCTAAAGTCCCACGGATTCCGCTGAAACATCTGTAAACTGTCCTTGGAATCTCACACGAGTTCATTTTAATCAATTGTGAGCAATCGTGACATCCATCTTGCGGACAGCTTTTTTATGCCCATTAAATGTTGATGCAAAATATTATGTAGGTACCAGTTCACTTGAGATGCCCATAGCACTAGCAATCTCACTCACCGTCACTCTTCAGTCATTTTTCACCAAATCATGGATTTTATCCATGATTTCTAGAATGTTGGCCTTAACAGAGCGTCTAGAACGTTCTGCGTCACTTGTGCCCAGATTAAAACTCCTAAAATTTTAAAATCATTTATAAACTGTTCTAATCGAAGGTGCAGATTCACCTTAATTTCGGTTAGTAGAAGAATCTCTTCATAGCACAGACTCAAAATAAAGCAATACTGTTATGTAAAATTTGCGTTTATTGTTCTGACGTTTCGACGACCTTTTTCGTCACTTTGGAGTGTCTAAAGTAAACAACAGAGTTACAATAATTTTTAATAGTCCGTTGAAATTTACAATTTTTTAGGCTAAGTTTGCATTTTGGGTAGGACAAGGTTATTTTTTCGTTGCGTAGGGGGGCCGGTGTAAGTTTAAAATTTAGTTTTCAGGGTCGGCGGCCAGCCCATTAAGCCGCCATCTTGAAAAAGGGGTGCTAACAGGTTTTGCACTGTATCTCCGTAACGGTACCTACAATTTACAGAAAATTTGTAGAGAGGTTTTTGGTTTAGATTTGAATTCTCTACAACTTTATTAGATATACGTTTTGTCGTAAATTGAATAATTAAAAAGATATGCCTCATAGAAGATAGATTTTTTTGTTTTTCTGTTAAAATTGAACGGAAAAAAAAATTATAGCGCTTAAAAGAAAATTTTGTGTCAAATTTCTATCTTCTAGAATACGTATCTTTGTAATTATTCAATTTACGACAAAAAGTATCTCTAGTAAAAAGTTGTAAAGAATTCGAATTCCAAACAAAAAACCTCTCTACAAATTTTCTGTAAGATGTACCCTTACGGAGATACAGTGCAAAACCTGTTAGCATCCCTTTTTCAAGATGGCGGTTAGATAGGGTGGCTGCCGATCCCGAAAACTCAATTTTAAACTTACACCGCCCCCCCCCACGCAACGAAAAAAAATCTTGTCCTATCCAAAATGCAAACATAATATGTAACATTTCAATGGATTATATAAGATATAATGTTATACTTAATTTTAAATTGTAATTCTATTGTCCACTATAGATACTCCGAAGATAACAAAAAAGATTGTCGAATTAAATTTCTGCAAGAATATTAGGTAGGTACCTATCGTACATGGCGAAATAACAAAAGCATCGAAATGTGTTCCTTGATCTGTATGTACCTCAAATATCACTTATACGATATTCTATTTTTACTTCCCACCTCTACTACGGTAGGGAAGTAGTAATGGATTTAGTCCGAAAAAAATATTTCGAGATTTTAACAGATTTTCACGTTTTGAGACCCTAGCAATCGTTTAGGATCATTTTCTGACTGATGTCTGTATGTATGTGTGTGTGTGTGTGTGTGTGTGTGTGTGTGTGTGTATGTGGTCAATTTTTCGCCTTCGATATTTTAAAACGGAACAACATACGGCCATGCCGATTATTCTATTGTGTTTATCAGCCTTTAACTTAGATCTGATTAGATTTTGAGTCAAATCGGTTCAGTGGATCCTGAGATATTAAAAAAAACGTTCTCAATGTCACGTATTAACATAGGTAAAAAAAAATATAAATGAATCCTAGATGTTATAATATGAAAAAAATGTAAATATTTTTTTCTCTAAAATGTACAGTTTTCGAGAAAAAAAATATTTAACTAAAAAAAATAAAAATTGTACGTAAATCAAGGTAACCATGATTTTTGCTATATTAAGCTACCCATCACTAGATCACTAAACAAAAAAGAGGGCCATGCTTTTTTTTTCAAAGAATAAAAAAAGAGTGTTTATTTTTTGCAAATATTTACTAGGTGGGAAGTATAGGACTGGTCATCAGTCGAATTTTTATTTCTACACTCAGATGTCTCTAATAAATTTTGCAACAAATAATACCAAAAATGGTTACTGCACGAACATTAAAAAATGGTTTAGAATTCTAAAAATATAATGTCTTCACCTTGTGAGGTGACATAGAACCATAAAATTGGTTGTTAAAGATGGTGCACCATGTGAGAATTTGTTTTTAGAAGATACGTGATTGCAGCTACAGTTTTGGTCGATGGTGATTTTTTTGTAACAGCCTGTATTTGATGTCGTTTTTAATTAATTCAACAATATTACAACAGCGTAGAGGCACTGTATTTAGTCACTACACAGGCGGTGTAGTACATCACTGCTACATGTGTTAACCGCAGCAGGTAGGAATTATCTGTAAAGAACTGACGGTGCGTAATATGTATATTAACGCATCTATGCAACTCTAATGACGTCATTCTCACTACTCTGTTTGCCGACTTTATACAGTTCGATTAGCGTTTGGATTTTGTAAATTATGTAACCAGAAAAAGATTTACTGTGTGCAAAAAATTTGGCTGGATACATTGGCAATTTATAAAACAATAAATTCCTGAGAAGATGCGCAATAAATTGCATCAAAACATTAGAATTAGTACAAGGTACATAGCCCGAAATAGAGTAAAATTTCTCAAAACAAACTATAAAGCTAAAAATTGATAAATATATAGAGATTTGAGTATGCTGATTATGAATATCTTGTGTTGTGGGATGTGCAGGGTGGTAGGGAGGTGTAAACATGCACTTTGTCTTGATGTGTCTTGATATGTTATAGTGAATAAATTTTCATGATTTTTTGGCATTGGATTTCTAATAGTGAGTATAAAAAGGTTTACCCTTTAAAAATTACCGCTTTTACATGAGAGTAATTGAGTCTTATCAAAAGTACAGCATCTAAATTTTATAAGTACTTAAACCCCTTTTCTTCCACTGCCGTAGAAATTTAAAATGTGCAATTATTAAAAAACCTATGTTCTACGCCTATGGATTGATAATATTCATAATTTTGATAAGGGATGTTTTGTCCCATAAAACTATGTCAACGTACCAAATTTTATCAAAATCGCATAAGTCATCTTAAATTTATAATAAAAAAACGATTTCAAAATTGAAACTTCAGGGTCCTATATAACGTCCAAACTAAGCAACTTTGTGCTAAGGTAACTTTACTTAAATCAGGTTATTTTAGTCTAAGGAATATGTGGTAGGATTTTGTGAAGACCTTTTACAGACACTACAATTAGCCGAGAGTTAGTGACAATTTTTAGTGATTATTTTTTCAAGGCCTTATTTTTGTGAAGATGTTGAGGGAGGCATATTAAAGTGCCCTGAGTAAGGGATTTTGCTAGATAGCGGTAGGGGAGGGATGCAGACCGCCCCCAACATGTAACAAAAAAAATGGTCACAATTATTATTGCTTCAAGGCCGAAATTGCTTGTATAGCTTGTCAGTGAACCCAATGATGGCATATTATAATATTTGCAGATCGATTGGTCAGTATTAAAAGGGTGGCAGATCACCCTAAACGTGTCATGTACCCGAAGAAATTTGTATTATTAGGTCAAAGTTCAAATTTTAATATGTTGTTATGGCGACTGTTTTAAGCATATATTTCGATTTGCAGAACAAAATGTCGGTATTAACCCCCTCTCTCTTAGAGGGTATTAACTTGCTCGTCTAGGTGTTTACATCGTTCTGCAACGGGGTTAATACCGACATTTTGTTCTGCATATTGAAATATATGATTAAAACAGTCGCCGTAACAACATATTAAAATTTGAACCTTAAAATAATAATAAAAATTTCGTCGGGTACGTGACACGTTTAGGGTGATGTGCCACCCTTTTAATAATGACCAAACGATCTGCAAATATTATAATGGCATTGGGTTCACCTTGAAACAAGTTACATGTTGGGGGCGGTCTACATCCCTTCCATACCGCTGTCTAGCAAAATTCCCCACTCAGGGCAAAATAAGACCTTGAATAAATAATCCCTGAAAATTATTACTAGCTCTCGGTCTATGTGTAGGTACATATTATATGTATATTGTACCTATAACGTACAGATTTATTCGATTTAAATAAAATTTGGTACTTATACGCACGTTGCATTCCATTACCACACAAAGCCTTTTTAAAATAGGCCCAATCGGAAAATGATCCATATTTTTTGCAAAATACGTATAAATATCTATTCATACAAAATTTTGGACCACATTGTAGACGTGTAAACCTACGTTCTCAGGGTATCTCAGGTTTTAAAAAGTCACATGTGTCATTTTTAAATTGTAATTTAGGTGTCACGCGATTATAGCCCGGTCTACTGTATTATTTTGATGACACATTTTACTATTTATTAGGATTTTTTTCTACCTGACTTTTTTAATGTCTATTTAGACACTTTATAGTGTTTATATGTTATAATAATTTTAAAACTATGATTGTCACTGTGCCGATAGCCTGAATAAAAATATAAAATAACATAAATATACAATATGTATGCATTATGTTAATCTTATTTAAACTAGGTGGTACTATTAGTACGGGAGCCAGTGATAATTTTCATACGTCATAGTGCTGAATGCTGATGCACCGTTGGAAAGAAAAAAAAATAAATTTTTTCTTTTAATTTTAACAGAAAAACAAAAAAATATTCTATCTTCTATAAGGCATATCTTTTTAATTATTCAATTTACGACAAAGAATATCTCTAGTAAAGTTGCCGAGAATTCGATTCTAAACAAAAAACATCTCTACTAATTTTCTGTAAGAAATACTGTTACGGAGATATAGTGCAAAACCTATTAGCACCCCTTTTTCAAGATGACGGCCAATTGTGGAGTAGGGGCCGCCGACCCTGAAAACTCAGTTTTAAACTTACACCGACACTTCTACGCAACGAAAAAAAAACCATGTCCTACTCAAAACGCAAGGTTAGCCTAAAAAAATGTAACATTTCAATGGACTATATGAGCAGTTAAGGATTTTTTTATGAAATATCAACTATCAAGTGATCTTTTACATCTGATAACAACTACTTAATTAAGAATTTCATCGGATTTCCGTCTTGCCATTAATAATAATTATATATCATAACTTAATTTCCATTCAATTATATTTCTTTTTCTACTGGTTTGGTATATGGTACTATAAATACGTGCGTAACATAATATCGAAAGCGCGATTGCCTCAAAGATAACTTCCAGCTTGTTGTAAGGTAATTTCCGGGAAATAACAGAAGCTTTCGAATTTTGGAATATTTTAATCAAGAGCGTTCGATATCCCTTGATATATTTTAACAATTCTGCTGTGCTTCAGTTTCAAAAACACATAGTCCAAGCTCTAACCATACAAAAGTCAGCTGGACCACACTACTAAAATTTTATTATCAAAAACAGATAATATTATGACAAAAACATCAATTTGATGGTGGACTAATTCAATTTTTTTAGTCTCGAAACAGCTTAGCACTACTTGATGACATGTATACAGATTATAAAGAAGTATCAATTATTTACAATAATATCATCGTCTCACTGGCAGACCCAATATTGAACATTTATCCATTCGGAGAGAGATTTTGCTAGGCTTGCAGGCGGACGATGATAATTGATAGATTTCTCCATAATCCGTAAAATTTTCATCAAGTAGTGTTGACCCACGGTATTCAAGAGACCTATACTGAGAACAAAAAATGATAAAAAAATTGAATTAGCCTTCCATCGAATTGATGTTTTTCATCTGTTAAATTCACTAAAAAAAATTTGAGTTGTATTCTTTAGTAGACTTTTGCACGTTCAGAGCTTGGACTAACAGTAATCCATAGCATTAAATAAAAAATATGAATTGGTACTAGGCTCAAACAACTCTGGCTGTTGGTGGCTTTTAAAAAATGTTATATTATGGTTCTTTGCTAGTAATATTTTCAAAATATGTTCTCTCTAGGTAGCCTTATTAGTGTATTTGCCATATGGCACATACACTATTGGCGTCGGTCGGATGGCGGGACCTAGGGGTCGGACCAAAATTTCTCGACGTTTCATAGCCTCCTGAACACTTTGGCACCATTTTTGGAAATGTTTATATATATATGTATATATATATATATATTTATATATTTATATATTATAGGGGGCTAATTTTAGTCGTAGATAGGGGGGCAATTAGCCCTCTGGCACATCCAGTAAATAGCGGCATTATTTAAAAAAAAAAATATTTGAAAATTTTATTCACGTAAAAAGTACCACTTTATACGCGGGTACCGCTAGTAGAAAATATTAATTGAATAAATGAGATTAATAAATATTCAAAAAAAAGACACTCGATGTGTCGGAGAGAGCGCGAGACACCATGTAGGATGTATGCTTATGAGTGAGATAAGGCTACCGCGTCGGTTGACAGAGGTGAGCGAACGTACGTACTTGTCGTTTTGATTTCGTCAGAGATGGTATGACTTCGGCGATGTTATGACTCGCAAAAGAACGATAGACGAGGTCTGGCGACCGTATCAGGCACATCGATGTGTTAAACAATCAAAAATGAAATGATTGAATATCTGACGAATAAAATACTTTTTATTTTGGGATTTTGGAGTTGGATTTGTGCGTTTTGTTTTGGAGCTATATTGTTTTTGGTTTGGAGTTTGGATTCTGCGTTGTTTCCTCTTTCGATTCCTGTATTGTTCGACCTTCCTAGTTTTCCTAATTCCCGAAAATTGATTTATTTTCCGTATTTCCATTGTTGGATTATTGTATTCGATTTAGTTAGTTTACCGTGCAAACATAAACCATAAAGGAGCCAAGCGCTTCTCCTAGTAGGGATTATAAGTTGCTGCTTTTGGATTTCCGTGTGGTTGTGTTGATTCTGGAATACGGGAATAATTTAATTTATTCCAGAAATTTTGAAGATTGTGCAATTATTCCGAAATTTTTAATATTCGCTATCATAAGTTACGACGCATAACGTATCCCAGAATATTATCAAGTGTTTATTCCAGTGGGAAAGATATGGTACTACAATATATCCCGAAAATATTAAAGGATCACATCTAATATTTTATGAACATTTTACATTTCTGAATGTCGACCACTTTGAGTAGTACTGGGAAAAATTTTAGATATTTACGTCAGAATTAAAATGATTAATGTTGCGTCGATTGTATTCCTGTAGGATTTCTTGCACTACATTAGGAATTTTATGGAATATTTTGAATCTTATTATGAATTAAGTTTGAATTCCACGTCGCCGGTCTCGCGATTTTAAAGTGTTTATGTCTCTCGTATGCTATGTATTTTCTTTTCAGGCTCCGGAATTTCTGTACAGGCCCGGATTAAGTGTGAAATAATTGTTAAAAATTAATTATGTGAAATTCGTTATCGTTCCGTATCGATTCAGTATTTATGAAGAGTTTTTGTTGAGAATTTCGCTATTGTTAGGTTATCGTTTCACTATCGCTCGCTAACGTCACGCTACGTTTTGCGATTGAATAAGTAGGTTGTTGTGAGGCTTCGAGGCCTATTGAATTAGGAATTTTGTCTCGATTGTTGGAAGTTCCGTGAGGCCTGTGATTACAGTGCCGCTTTTATTTTTTTGGTATCTCGAATACTGTGTGTCCCGATCTTGTGTTCGGAATCTATCGTTTTGTTAGTATTTTGGGTTAAGTTATCGTGTGGTTTTGGCCTTTGAAATCACCTCGGATTTGTTTCTGTTTATCTTGCTAAGAAAGTAACAGCGTTAGGCCTGGGATTTAATATAACTGTGATTGTGGTTCTGGATTCTGTTCCGGAATATTTTTCGGATCTCTTTTGGCCAACGTGGTTATCCTTTTTTGAATTATCCCTAACTGTGACCACTCTCTACGTCTCAGCTTGGACGACCTGAGACTTACGCAGTGTGGCCCTATAAGTTCTGGCGCCCTTTGATCTCTCGGTCGGTATCTGGCCCACTAAGTAATCTTCCAACGAGGTCCGTCTCTGGTTAGGTGATACTAGTGTAGAGGTGACTTCAAATTTAAATTAAATTATTTTGACGCACGAATCATTGTGTGCGTTCACATTTTGTATTGTCCTAAGTGTCGAGTGGTAGGTGGTTGGGTTTTTTATTGCCCATTAAGGGCTTTTCCTGTATTTAAATTTTAGAGGCTGCTTCCCAAAACAAGTGCGATCGTAACTAGATAATAATTTTTGTTTTCCGACCCATGACCCCGCGCCGTCGGTAGCTAGCCGCGCAACCGATTCAATTCGGGTCTTTTGAAGCAAAAGCACTTGCTATAAATTGGCGTCCAAACGTGGGGCAATTGCTATAAATTGGCGCTCAACGTGTGGAGCCACCCTTCTTGTTTTTGGCCTCCCTTCTTGTTTTTAGCCACCCTTTTTGTTTTTGGCTGTCGTTCTTGTTTTGGGCTATTCGTTCTCAGTGGCCAAAGTTTTTTTGAAAGTTCATTTATTGATGTTAACTTTAGTTGACTTCCGACCTATAATGTTTGGATTTTGTGTTTCCTTTATTGGATTTTTAACGCTTCCTTTTTGTGTTTGGAGTTGGAGTTTTACGATTATCCCTTTTAGGATTCCGCTACCGTTCCGCTTCCGTTCCGCCTCCGTTCCGCTTCCGTCCCGCTTCAGTCCCGCTTTCGTTCCGCTTATGTTCCGCTTCCATTCCGTTTCCGTCCCGCTTCCGTTCCGCTTATGTTCCGCTTCCATTCCGCTTTCATCCCGCTTCCGTTCCGCTTCCGTCCCGCTTCCATTCCGCTAACGTCTGCTATCTTTTTTCGTTATAATGGACTTTCGTTTTTATTTTTTTGGCATTCGTTTTTATTTTGGCGTTTGTTATGTTGTTAGCCGTTGTTATGTTTTTTTGACGAATGTTGTTTTTAACGATTATTGTATTTGTTGATATTATGTTTTTAGCATTTGTTGTTAGCCTTCCTTTTTGCTTTAGTTTTAGCTTTGTTTTTTCGATTTTAGCTTTTGTTTTTAGCACTCGTATTTTCTCTTGAAGTTTCCTTTGAAGTTTCGCAATGTTCAAGTTTTTTAAGGAGTCAGCGTCCATTTTTTCAATGCTTCCTTTTGTCAACATATCAGTTGTAGGTTGATGATGTGGTGAACTTATGAACAAAGTACAGGGCATCACTAGTGAAATTTTTGGATCCAGCTTTGTGGGATATAATTCAGATATGTTCGCCAAGTGTGTGCTAGGGCTGTACTAACTATAGTCTGTGCGTTTTTGAAAATCTTTTTTGAGTCCGTGTATAGTGATTCGCATAAAAATTATTTTTGTTAATGGATTTTTGTCTATAGTTCATTTGAGTCGAATCATAGTTAAGCCATCCGTGGAAATCTTTGAGTCCGTATTGGGATTTATGCTCAAATGTTTATTTTTGCGTCATGAGCTGTTTGCTGTGGTTCGTACTTTTATAACACCTAGTGAATCATGAATTCGTCGTTTTCGTGTGGTTCGGCATTTGACTCTAATTGTGGTTCTTGGGTCCGCAAGGGATTTATACTCAGTTCCTCGTTAGGTGTTACTTGCTGGAATAGCTCGTCTATTTCGAACTTCTAGTGAAGCTAAAGCAAATTAAAGTTTCAATGCATTGCAACCGCGTTCTGGATTTGTTTTTTTGGCAAATTTGTGGAAGTATTGTAGCGTTTTAGTTGTGTATCGTTGTGACTGTGCTTTATCGATTAGGTACAATGTGAGGTCAAGTATGTTGCAGGGCTGCATTATAGTTTAGGTTAGGGTTTGGGACTGGTGTTCCGTTTCTGTTGTAACCGTGCGATCGACATAGTGCAGTGTTGCCGTCGAGTATGTTGCATGGTTGCGTTATAGTTTTGGTTAGGGTTTATCGTTGTGGCTGTGCGATCGACAAAGTGCAGTGTTGCCGTCGAGTATGTTGCAGGGCCACATTCACGTTTCGTTTATCGTTTGGGACTTTGGAGTCCGTTTATTGCTGTAGCCGTGCGATTGACAATGTGCATTGTTACCGTCTGAGATATTGTATGGTTGCATTTTCTTTTCGCTTATCGCTTTTGACTCTAGTTTTCGTTTATTGTTATTTGACTCTAGTTTTCGTTTATTGTTGAGACCATCTGTTGCTTGCGAACTTCATGATTATGATCAATATATTTTTTAGTGCAGATTATAAGAAAAGGCCTTCGTCCTTTTCTTTTGGAGGAAAAGGGGGTGTATAGGGGGCTAATTTTAGTCGTAGATAGGGGGGCAATTAGCCCTCTGGCACATCCAGTAAATAGCGGCATTATTTAAAAAAAAAAATATTTGAAAATTTTATTCACGTAAAAAGTACCACTTTATACGCGGGTACCGCTAGTAGAAAATATTAATTGAATAAATGAGATTAATAAATATTCAAAAAAAAGACACTCGATGTGTCGGAGAGAGCGCGAGACACCATGTAGGATGTATGCTTATGAGTGAGATAAGGCTACCGCGTCGGTTGACAGAGGTGAGCGAACGTACGTACTTGTCGTTTTGATTTCGTCAGAGATGGTATGACTTCGGCGATGTTATGACTCGCAAAAGAACGATAGACGAGGTCTGGCGACCGTATCAGGCACATCGATGTGTTAAACAATCAAAAATGAAATGATTGAATATCTGACGAATAAAATACTTTTTATTTTGGGATTTTGGAGTTGGATTTGTGCGTTTTGTTTTGGAGCTATATTGTTTTTGGTTTGGAGTTTGGATTCTGCGTTGTTTCCTCTTTCGATTCCTGTATTGTTCGACCTTCCTAGTTTTCCTAATTCCCGAAAATTGATTTATTTTCCGTATTTCCATTGTTGGATTATTGTATTCGATTTAGTTAGTTTACCGTGCAAACATAAACCATAAAGGAGCCAAGCGCTTCTCCTAGTAGGGATTATAAGTTGCTGCTTTTGGATTTCCGTGTGGTTGTGTTGATTCTGGAATACGGGAATAATTTAATTTATTCCAGAAATTTTGAAGATTGTGCAATTATTCCGAAATTTTTAATATTCGCTATCATAAGTTACGACGCATAACGTATCCCAGAATATTATCAAGTGTTTATCCCAGTGGGAAAGATATGGTACTACAATATATCCCGAAAATATTAAAGGATCAAATCTAATATTTTATGAACATTTTACATTTCTGAATGTCGACCACTTTGAGTAGTACTGGGAAAAATTTTAGATATTTACGTCAGAATTAAAATGATTAATGTTGCGTCGATTGTATTCCTGTAGGATTTCTTGCACTACATTAGGAATTTTATGGAATATTTTGAATCTTATTATGAATTAAGTTTGAATTCCACGTCGCCGGTCTCGCGATTTTAAAGTGTTTATGTCTCTCGTATGCTATGTATTTTCTTTTCAGGCTCCGGAATTTCTGTACAGGCCCGGATTAAGTGTGAAATAATTGTTAAAAATTAATTATGTGAAATTCGTTATCGTTCCGTATCGATTCAGTATTTATGAAGAGTTTTTGTTGAGAATTTCGCTATTGTTAGGTTATCGTTTCACTATCGCTCGCTAACGTCACGCTACGTTTTGCGATTGAATAAGTAGGTTGTTGTGAGGCTTCGAGGCCTATTGAATTAGGAATTTTGTCTCGATTGTTGGAAGTTCCGTGAGGCCTGTGATTACAGTGCCGCTTTTATTTTTTTGGTATCTCGAATACTGTGTGTCCCGATCTTGTGTTCGGAATCTATCGTTTTGTTAGTATTTTGGGTTAAGTTATCGTGTGGTTTTGGCCTTTGAAATCACCTCGGATTTGTTTCTGTTTATCTTGCTAAGAAAGTAACAGCGTTAGGCCTGGGATTTAATATAACTGTGATTGTGGTTCTGGATTCTGTTCCGGAATATTTTTCGGATCTCTTTTGGCCAACGTGGTTATCCTTTTTTGAATTATCCCTAACTGTGACCACTCTCTACGTCTCAGCTTGGACGACCTGAGACTTACGCAGTGTGGCCCTATAAGTTCTGGCGCCCTTTGATCTCTCGGTCGGTATCTGGCCCACTAAGTAATCTTCCAACGAGGTCCGTCTCTGGTTAGGTGATACTAGTGTAGAGGTGACTTCAAATTTAAATTAAATTATTTTGACGCACGAATCATTTTGTGCGTTCACATTTTGTATTGTCCTAAGTGTCGAGTGGTAGGTGGTTGGGTTTTTTATTGCCCATTAAGGGCTTTTCCTGTATTTTAATTTTAGAGGCTGCTTCCCAAAACAAGTGCGATCGTAACTAGATAATAATTTTTGTTTTCCGACCCATGACCCCGCGCCGTCGGTAGCTAGCCGCGCAACCGATTCAATTCGGGTCTTTTGAAGCAAAAGCACTTGCTATAAATTGGCGTCCAAACGTGGGGCAATTGCTATAATATATATATATATATATATATGTGTTCGCGGCATAACTCTCGAAAGACTTAATTGATTTGAACGAAATTTGGTACACACGTTGGAATCTATCACCGCACGGAACCTATTTAAAATGGGCCCAATCGGACTATTTTAAGGGTAGTTTTTAGGGGTTGAAAAAAGTTTTTGGGCCCGAAAATACCGAAAAAAATTTCAGAATTGTTTCAAAATTGAAATTTAACCTTTTAGTAAAGATCAAAATGTGCTGCTAAAATTTTAATAAAATCGGCCCGATAGGACCGGACTTACAAATTTTATGAAAACACTAGTTTTGCGGATAGTGATTTACTTACTGAAGGGTGTATTTAATTTGGTACAGAGGTTGCAATGATAATAATATTGAAATTAAGAAAAAAATATTATTTTAAGGGATGTATTAAGGGGTTGAATTTTTTATTTTGTCCAAAAACAAACTTAAGTTCACGTATTAAAGCCACAAGGCCTGTATTAGCAAATACACTATATTGTCGACAGGGTTTTGGCACTGCGACCCGAGTTTTTACTTATTTGTTATTTTTCGCTTGTACTGCGTTGTAAACAAAATCAAAGTTAGAAAATGTAAAAAGCGGAGAAAATGTGAATTGAAGATAGCAAAGATGCGAATACTTAGTGCCGGGTTTACCAATAGGCCCAGTAGGCCATGACCTAGGGCGGTAGATTTGGGGGACTACACCACAAAATGTGAGTTCGAACTTTTATTATACTAAGAATTTAAGAAATGTACCAATCCGGCGCTGCGAATACGTTTGTTTTGTTATGACATATGACTGAGAAATTATTATATTTATTTATAATATAATATTAGTTTTTTTTGTTTCAGATAAATTGTACACCATCTGAACTCGTTACAGTTAACAATGAACTGTGGAGGCGAATTTTTCAGAATGTGAGTTTATTTTATTCTTTATTGTGCGATTCTTATGCCTTTGCGAAATTATTAACATTTTTGAACGCACAAATGCCGTTATGTTTAATTTAGTTGATTCTTAAATATGAATGTTTTTGTAATCCAAAAAACATTTTTGGAAAAAAAATGTGGGAGCATTAGAGTGAGCTCAGTGAAATATGTGTCAGGTATGCTAATTCAAAAGTCAATTAAATATAAACCACTTTTTGAATGGTAAATGTTTTTATGAATAAATTTTCTTCCCACGATTTTTTATTTCACCTGAGACATAGGTTTCGTCTGTCACAAAAAAGTATCAATAAATGTATACAATTAGTATTAGAAACTATAAAAAATGATATACAATTAGTTTTAAGTTAGGGAATGATGTAAGTACAACAGTGTGATTCTATATATTATTATGAACACCACCTGGACATATAAAAATCATATCAATTTGTCTGTCGTTTCGTTAACTTTAGTGCTAAATGCCGTATCTAAACGAAATAATATGTCTCATAAGAAGTCTGATTATCAGGTGCTATTGTATACCTGCATTCACAAGTGGTAAGTCGTTTCCCCGTATCCGTTTTCAGAGCTATTTTATTTGTAAAATATTTTTATTTTAACGCTTTGCATTTGAAGCTTTTTTGACCCACCTATGAAAAAGGGGTATATGTGTCACGTGTTTGTGTATGTTTGTCTGTGGCATCGTAGCTCATTAACGGGTGGTCCGATTTTGATGCGTTTTTTTTTTTTTTGCTTGAAAGAGTAAGATTGCGAGATGGTTCTTACTTCTTAGCTATAGAGTTTAGTTTAAAAAGTGCAAAATAAATTTAAAAAAATAATTATTATTTAACAATTTAAAAATATTTTTGATGATGTACTTTTCTACAGTTTCGTTTAAAAAGCTGAAAATAAATTAAATTAATTACTGCCCTGGTCGATTTTGTACAGTAAAAGTTGTACAATATAACGTCACTGCTTCTCGATGACTCAACTGTAGGGTGGATCGAAAATTCTTGTTTTCAAAAATTTTATTGTAATAGTGCGGAATAGTAGCGTATGGTGATTATAAATAGAAACAGGTAACTTAATTTTTTTAAATCGGTTAACATCTTGAGGTACCGCCACGCCTTTCAAATAATAATAAAGTCGACCGGGGCAGTATAGTATACTGCCCCGATCGACTTTATACAGTATCTATTTGTAATTCGCTTCATAATGAATTTTTGAAAACATTAAATTCACAAAACATCTTCTGATTGTGTGAGCCCTATGTTTGTTTAAAAATACATCCAAATTGGGTTAGCAGTTTTTATTTCATGCGTGCACAAACAGACACAAATTTCGAAAATGATCTTAATGCATTCTATCACTTATTTTTCACCACCCTCTCAATTATTTTTTTTTGTAAATATTTTCAATGTACAAACACGCAAAGTTAACAGTTTTATCATATGTATGATTAAATATTTTTTATCCCTCATAATAAAAGTAGGTATGCATAAGGGCTGCATAGGTAATACTCCACTGATACCTACATTAATGAACGCGTTATAGAGACATCACACGCTGAATAACATGAGCTCAGTTAAAATTTATTCACTTTTTAATAAAATATTGCACATCAACTAATCGTTCAATGTTCTTATATTTTACAGGTTTGTTCAAATTGACGTACTTATATTTTCGTTCTGCAGAACAAAAATGCGATGAAAAATTCTATGCTAGTACCCTATTAAAAATATTGAGATCGATTCACACACTAGCCGTGAGTTCACTGTATTTGATAAATCCAATTCTAAACTTGTTGAACCGCCTTTATTCACACATATAGCAAGGAGAATCATTAGTTGACAGCCATCTACTTTGCATTCTTGTGTCCAATTTAAGTTTAAACGACCGTATAAAACATTTTAAAGTAAAATTTGAACGTGTGGGTCTGTGGAATGCTGACAAAATGGGGATATATGTGTTATGAATGGAACATTATACAGGCTGTTCAAAAATTTAATTGACAAGTAAATTTAATTACTGAACTGTAATTACTGTTTATATCAAAATTGTCAATTATATATTTTTATTTATTTTTTGCCATACCTACTACAAAATAGCTACTTTCGATGTATGTATAGCGGCTTTTAATGAGTCATTTAACAGGCAGGTGTGCGAAAAATATTTTATTTTTCCCACTAGCGCAGAAAATAACGGTTGTCATAGCAACTTCTGTTTATTCGTTCTATATACGCCTGCGTACGCTTCCGTGCGCCTGTCATTACTTACTTGACGAATTTCGCGGCACACTGTGCAAGGAAAGATGACGACGCAAATGAACTGTCAGAATTTTTTGAAAATGACGTGAAAAGTAGGTATTTTGTAGTGGGTATGACAAAAAATACCATATATGTCTCGTACGTAATGGTATTACGTAGCTCGTGTAACCGTAAAAACTCGCTATCGCTCGTTTTTATATACTGTCATCACTCACTGTAATTACGTATCTAGATATACAATCTAGTATTGCTTAATCAACCAGTTTTATTTAATTTATAATTATTAGTAGGTATAGTCCCGCTAATACGAAAGTCCGCCTATAATTTGAACACGTTCGGTCGGCGGAGAGGAAATTTTTTAATTTGCAAAATATACGTTTTGTGTATTTTCCTGCAGTACAATGTGGAGTATGACGTTACAGGGTGCTAGGGGATCGTGCGAAGCCTACTATACATTATTTCCATAAACCAGACTTGTTTAAATACTTGCTTCTGAATTATGGCAGTTATTCGGCTAATCCAAAAATCTGTTAATCTGAACAGGGCTCGGTCCCAATTAGTTTGGACTAGCGGAACTCACTGTATAATACAAAAAAGATAGTCTTAAAAATTAAACATCTCAGAATTAAAAAATCTATTAAAATTTTGTTCCACATCAATTTTTAACACCTGTATAAATATTTGATTTGCTGTAAGGTTTGAGTGTTTATAATGAATATACTGGCTCAAGATATCTGGTTTTCAGAACTAAAACCACAAATAATATATTATGAATTTTCAATTAGAAAATCTCGTATATTTTTATAATTTTCCAAATCTTCAGTTGTACTTCACCATGATTGTTTTTACTTATCTTTTTTTTATTACCTTGATGAGATTCCATGTCGAGAACACCAGCTATATTCGAATGCTTTTTGTATTTATTTAAAAGTTTTCATACAATTTTGGAATTTTTGTATTTATTTTGGTTTAATTTATATAAAAATATGTATTATTTGCTTTTAGGTACCTATCCTTAAGATGTAAAAAAAATATAAATGGTACGTAATAAATAAAAAAAATATTTTTAACTGGTGTTAATAATCACTTTCCTTAATAAGAGCTATATAATTAAAACGTTTCTGATGTTACAGCAATCACGTATTGTTTAATCCGAGGTTTAATCTTTGTTATTTTTTCTTTTGATCATACTGTGTAATATGGATCACGTATGCACGACGCAATTTTTACAAAGCTAACACCGGAAAGCGATGTCTCGGTTGTTTTATTGTTCGATATATTTCATCTCATTCCGTTTCACCCCGGACTTCTCCGTTTCATGCAGCAGCAACGCCGCGCCGGTTGTGAACGGTGATTTATTGCGCGACCCTTAACTAATCATATCGTAGCCTTTGCTAGTTTAGTTCATACCTCTACGTACACAGTTAATGTATATTTGAAGATGGTATATAATATATTTTAGGGTCAAAATTCAAGAATGAGTGAAATCAATGTTTCATAATATTTTGATAATATGTCTAGAAAAATATTTTTATTCAACCTATAATCTATGTAGAGATTTCAAAGTGTATCTATATAAAAATTTCCAATTTCTTATTTTACAAACAACAGATCTGTAACTCACTTGCAAATTAATATCTTCTGATTTCGCTTTACACCAATAGAGTATATTATTATTCGTAAAATTCGAAACTAAGGACTTTCTCTGTTAAATAATATTATATGTCTTGTACTGTAATCTACTCTAGAAAAAGTGTCTGTATAAACGTCTTTTTTTATAAAATCATTGAAACGAGCTCCGTCTAACTTAATAAATAAAACATTAGTAAAAAAAACTTTTTAAAGACACGCTTTTATTTAAATGTACTAAAAAGGAAAAAAATAAGTTTTAATAATTTCGTTTCATAATTATAAAAGCGTGGGTTGTAATTTGTAAACTCTACGATATTATTAATCACAACCCACGCTTTTATAATTATGAAACTAAATTATTAAAACTTATTTTTTTCCTTTTAGTACATTTAAATAAAAGCGTGTCTTTAAAAAGTTTTTTTTACTAATATTTTATTTTGTTCCTTTTAGACGTTCAAAAGTTTATCCCCTTTTGACTCCCTTCGGGATTGAATTTCGAAAAATCCCTTAATATAGTGGGTGCTTACGTCACAAAAATAACCTATTGCCTAAATTTCAAGTTTCTAGCTTTAGCGGTTTGGCCTAGGCGTTGAATAGTCAAAAAAATCCTACTCCCTCGTTTGACCCCCTTAGAGATTGAATTTAATTCTAAAAACGATTGATTCATGTATTGTCATCGGGAATGCATAATATTATGTGTACCAAATTTTAAATCGATCGGATACGTGGAGGTCGTTCAAAATTGACTTGAAAGATTTGACCTAAACAAACAAACTAACATACAAACATTGCAAGTTAAATTAAAGCTTGTAAAAAGTCGTTTATATAGACTCATTGCTAGAGTAGGCCGTGATATTCGGGGCATGTGACGTCAGCCGCCCGAGAGGAAAATTAGAGGTGTGGTAAATCCAACGGCAAGTTGGATTTTTCTGTTTAGCAGTTAAAACGGGTTCAAAATAAATTTTTTAAGTTGGTTAAAATAGACCACACCTCTAATTTTCCTTTCGAGCTGCTGACGTCACATGCACCGAATATCACAGCCTACTCCTATAATATATGAGGTGTAATAGTACCTACATGTCCTATATTGATTGTTGATTGATAGCAATGGTGCGATCTGTGTTAGGTAGCCTGATTATAACAATAATTATAAAGTCAACGCGATGGGGGTTGTGACGTAAGCAGGTACTTAACTAAAATTTGAAAATGTGTATCTCCGTAAATACTTAACGTATTGAAATGAAATACACGCCATTGTGTTATTGGCAATGATGTCTAAGAGGAAACAGTCATATTTTAATCTTTTTTAATTTTTTCAGCCTCAATAGGTGTTTTTGCAAAAATGAGATTTTTTCAATTCAAATTGTGTTATATCTATGGGAGAAAAAACTCAATATTATTAGTAAACACTTAATAATGATGCAAGAGGGCAGAGGCTACTTCATTTACCTAATAGACTTAGAAATATTTTCGAAATTAGTGAGTTTTAGAGGTGCCAGGATACTGACAAAAAACCTAGGGACAAAGTTCAGCTCAAAATTTTCACGCATATTAATATATTTAAAAATTGCAACAATGCTGATTTACTGTCTTTTTGACAGTGTAGTATAAATTTTTTAAATTTAGATGGAGATTGATTTTTAAAATTTTGTAGTTTGGATATTAATTTGAATATTTTAGAGTATCAGCTCTTTAGAACACATAATTAGCATAAACTCTGATAAAAATTATATCCCTGGCTCGTTCATATTGTAGGTAGTTAAAAATTCGCTGGGAACTGGTGCCTTCGCCTTATTCAAGGATATTCAAAATTTCACAAAGGTGTCAATTTATGTTGTGTTTTTGTCAGGGTTCGTTCGACTTATATACATATTATCTTGTGTCGCGGTGCGTCTGACCATAGCTGTTATTACAGAAAATTATTAATAAGATACGACAAACACTTTGTGTCATGTAAATTATGAAAGGTGAAAAATGGTTCATTTCAACACAACAGTGTCGTGTATGGAGGACTCTGTCACGCCAATATAAAGCACCTGTCGTCATGTCGCGTCCTCTATGTTCTCTTACGCTCTATTGTCTTCTCTCTTTCTCTCTCACTCTTGCTGTCTGTTTTCCACACGTATACATCAGTGGCGTACGCAATATATACCGGCGGCAACGAAATTAAAAACAAAATCTGAAAATAAAGGTATTCGAAAAAAATGGCAGTACAAAAAAATGAAAATTTTTTTAAAGCCATTTATGATTAAAATAATTCTATAAATATAAATGAAATTGGAGTGTTTGTCTGTTATATCAATAATTTAACAAATTTTCTAATTGTTTTGTAGTTTATACGAGATAGGTACAGAAGATATTTTTTGCCATATACCCCCTATAAAATAGCTACTTTAAATACGTGTAGGTATGCATGGAATGGTTCAGTTAACAGGCAGGTGTGTTGAAAGTGTTTTCAAAATGTACTAGTGTGGAAAATAAAACCATGTCCATAGTGATTTATGTTTGTTGCTACTGTGCGTGCGCACCACAAACCACTTAGTACTACAAACCACTTAGTACTAAGTGGTTTGTAGTGCGCACTACGACGGCTCACGGCCTACTATAAAAGTGTAGTTAGCAACGCAAATGAACTGTCAAATTTTTTTGAAAATAATGAAAATAAAATGAAAAGTAGTTATTTTATAGTGGATGTGGCAAAAATACCATATACATCTCGTGCGTAATGATATTATGACTCGTGTGACTGTTAAACTCACTATCGCTCGTTTTTACATATACTGTCACTACTCGTCAGTAATATGCCTCATTACGCTACTAAATATACAATATATAGGAATTATTAACAGTTTAAAAAAATATAATATATTATTATATTTTTAATATAATATTTTTAATATAATATATTATTATATTTTTAAAGCTAAAGGGTTCGGGTAAACGCCAAATGAAGGACCAAGAATCAGACTACAGATCCTTTAGGCGAAAAATTGAAAAACATTTCCTGGAAAAACTTACAACTTTTTAAAAATTACGTAAACTTTTTTTCAAAAAATTCACCTGTAGGATCTGTAGTGTGATTCTTGGTCCTTCATTTGGCGTTTACCCGAATCCGAGGGGAAATGATTTGAGATGAAATTTAGAGTTCAGGGGGTAACTTTCGGTAGAGAGAATTTTAATAAGGCATATTATAGTCATAGTTGATGATATATTGTAAGTTTCGTGAAAAACGGCCCATAAACAAGTAAAAATACATTTTTGATAACAGATCATAGTATTTTCACAATTATAAAAAATTATAAACTCAGTTGGCACTTTTAAATCTTTATTACAATTCAATTCTTCTTTTGGGCATTTCAGACTTATTATAACTGCTTAATTCCAAGATCTGTTTTAGTATTTTTTTTCTAATAAGAGAAATTTCATAAATGCTTTCTTCTTGATCACATTTTATTTATCTTTGACTAACTCAAGCGTTTTATTAAATTTTGTTTATACATTTTTTCGCACATGTTCCATAAGATTTCATAATTATTTTTCTGCTTTGAAATTGTAATTTTTCACTTAAAACTCTTGCACAGTATTATTACTTAAAAAAATATTTGCTGTTTATATAAATTAAAATGTCAAAGTAGGTAGGTTACCAGGTGATACAATCGTTTAAAGATTGCAACTTTGACTCAATATTAAAATAACTATTTGTGACACGACTTGTGTCAACATAAATTTCTCAAATATCACTCTTAGTTAGTCATAAAGGTCGCGGATAAAATATAATATATAAAGAGTTTTAGTAATTAAATTGGCGCCGACCTCAAAATTTTATTATTTTCATCTTTATAGTGCCGTTTTTTGAAAGAGGTTCAATTTTTTACAATTTTTTTTTTGTTAACTCAAAATGGAAAAATCGAAAAATAATCTGTCAGGCGTCACTGTACAGGCGATCTCTGACTTGTGATGAAACGACACGTGCTCCATCTCTGTTTTTCTTACGCACTACTCGTATAATTAGTTTCGTGAACGAAGATGGATAGAGCGTAACGAAAGTAAATAAAAGACAGTTATGATATGGGAGGTGCATGCCTTTGCGTATTATCATATAATTAGATGCATTTTATATTTTGATGTATTCGTTTAATTAGCATAAAAATTAACTTTTGTGTTGTCGACGATTTGTACCTATTTAACATTTTTTATTACTTATTCATGTGTTATAATTTTGGATTTTATATGTGTGACTTATGTTTTGTCAGCAACAGAAATATTTAAATTCCGTATCCATCAGAGTTAATTCCTGTCTTTGCATTTCCCTTTGAAAGTTTTCACTTGCATTGCCTATTACTGTGATATTTCTGTACCTTTAAAGTTACAAGAAGAAAGTAACAATATAAGTATTCATTTTTCAGTAAACACACTTTTGTATTTACATGCTGAGCAATTTTTCCTAAATAAATAAAAAACTATTATTTTATAAAATGATATTTTACCATCGAACTAAAGATCTTATCGATAATAAAAACATGACCCTTTTATATTGAGAGTTACAAATCGAACGACGACTAATTTTTTGGAAAAGAAAATATCTCCAGATGATGACATGGCTTCTAACTTGGGACAATTGTGAAATTCGAATTCGGAGCTCTCGGTCCCAGCATTTTTATGTTTAAATTCTGATAAAATTAAAAAAAAATGATCGCCGTTTGTTCCTTTCACTCTTTAATTTTGTATTTATCCTATTTATTTTTAATTAATTCGCAGAATAGTAGGTACGTAATTATGCATATTTATGTTATGAAGTACCTACTAGTCGGAGTTAGAATGAGTTTTTTTTATTCTGTGAGCATTATTTATAACTTGACGCTATTAATAAAGTTATGATTAATACTTACGTTGACATGTACAAAACGCATGCACAGTAATAATATCTTGGTTCTAATTTCAAGTCAATCACTCTCCATTACTAACTTCATTTGAATATGTCATCACGGAAAGGTTTAAATTATGTTTTATACTCCATACAATTTATTTCAATGTTCACAGCACTGAAATTATAATTTATTAGATATCATAATATATGATATAGGAAGTCTGTAAAAAGTGAAGAGCGAATTGTGTTAACCTTTAACTTTTAATAAATGACACATCCATAAGTGCCGAGATATTAAAATTTGGTGTTGTTATAAGGTCTAAATTCTACCTACCTAGAGACCTTACTACATAAGGGGAGAGGGGCCCCGAGACGGGCAGAGATTCCCTGACTGTGCGTCGCGACGCTCTGCGACGTTGCTGCGCTATCCTAGGTGAGTCGCGAGACGATACGCACAGGTCAAATCGAAATCAAATCGAAGTACAGGTCACAAATAAATTTAGAAAAAGAAATAAGAGTAGAAATTTCAAAACTTCAGCCCCGATTTGAGAAATTTGCTCAGAAAAGTAAGCTCATCCTTCTCATTAATTGTATTATTTGTAGTTTTTTATATTCTCTAATTATTAGAATTATAATCTAATAAATACCTAATAATTAAGGTTCTATATTCTTTGGAGTTTTCGTTGAATAATAAATTAGTAATTTTATTGTCTGCTAGAGCTACACACAGGTATCTATGTTCTTTTTGAAGGGCGTCGCAAAAAAATCGCAAACTGTATTGGGAGTCGCAGTAAAAAAAGATTAGGAACCCCTGGCCTAGTGGCCTCTACATGGCTTAATCCGGCCCTCGATCCGGCCCCTACGGAACAAACACGCAAACAAAGTCACTTTCGTATTTATTATATTATAAGTTTTATATTAGAAATCGTGTCCATCGTGATTATAATAAAATTAAGAAAAATCGCAGGATAGTGGACAAAATATTTGATTTATTAAATTAAATGTACGACGTTTCGTCTATAGATTTAGACTTTTTCAAGTACTTGAAAAAGTCTAAATCTATAGACGAAACGTCGTACATTTAATTTAATAAATCAAATATTTTGTCCACTATCCTGCGATTTTTCTTAATTTTATTATATTATAAGGATTGAAAAACTAAAACGCGAACAAAATTAGCAGAACAAATTATTTTGAAATAATTCATCAAACGACAAAATAATTTGAAATATTAATTTTGGCTAAACTTAAACATGTTTTTACCTGGAAAGCATTTTAAACAATCTTCACAAAAAAATTTGACAGTTTCTTTGTTTTTGAATATGTGTTGTAGGGCCCTACTGAACGTTACGAAGATATTAACACCATTAAATTCTCCACAGCTCTAGATAAATATTGTAGATTATAGGCGCTCGACAACTAAGGGCATTAGCGTCTGTCCCACAGATCTACGTCAGCTATAAAAGATTATTTTACTAAGAATTTATTATTTTGAAGCCATAAAGAGCATTTTTAACTTCCCATTGGAAGTTATTGTAATGGGTCCGAAAATCGAAATCAAAATATATAACAAATTTTTATGTTTCAAGGTCACTATACTATTTTTACACTATTTTTAGAAAGATGTCTGTGTGTGTGTATGTGTGTACGTATGTACGTACGCACGTACGTATGTGACCATTTCTTTCTAAAACGACATCTCGAGAATGAAAAATGATATCGACTACGTTAGGGCACCAATCGACGCGTATTAACGTAAATATGATCTGAAAGAAATTTTTTCAAAATCGGTTCAGCCGTTCTTTTTTCTTAACCAAATAGACTCCAAAAATGTAGATTTTACACAATATCTCGCGAATAAAAAATTATATCGACTTCGTAAGAGTGTTAATCGAGGCGTGTTAACGTCATTTTGATCCGACATAAATTTTATAAAAATCGGTTCAGCCGTTTTTTTTTTAAATATTGTTAAAAATAAATAATAATTATGTTTTAATAATTAAAATGATTACTTTTCTGTGTAATATCTAATTTAATTATTATTATTAAATATTTATAAAACTGGGAAGTTCGTCGTGTGGACCTCAAAGGTCGCACTTTAGTCCTAATAAACGACCCACCTCACGGCTTGTTCTTAATTTCATGAATTTGTGTCAAAATCAGAAATAATTTTTTGTATTTTTCTTGTTTCGTTAAATTTCGTAACGATGACATACGGGTTAGTGCAAAGTGCTTTGGATATATCAAATCAATAAGGTGCAATAGTCTGGAGGTGGTTTTACAAGGTGACTGAGCGATAACAGCAGACATAACTAATGACTGTAATTATTGCTTAGCGTTCGCTCTTACAACTTGACACTTGTAACATTTCCGATTGTATCACGTGCATGAATATTTCAGAAAGTCCTTTTGTGCAGGGACGTTATTTATACCGATCAACAAGGGACACTTGATTTTAACGCAATCATATTTAAAACAATGGGCTTACACAAAACGCAGCCATATAATTGTCGTCATAAATGGAACAATATTTTATTTAGTAATGGAAAACGATCTTTAACTGCTGATTAGAAGTAGGGTTACCTTATTTTTCCTGTCTAACAGAAACAATTCCAATTTTTAACTTGCGTTCTAGAAGTTCTGGCATACGTTGTGATATAACTCCGAATTTTAAAAATCGGGAAACTGTATGTTCCAAAATCATTTGGATAATAATTTTTAAAATGAAAACTTCCAGTCGAATGTTCTAGAAAGTTCTTATGCAACACTAGGACGATATTCTTGTAGATTCAAAATATGCACAAACTTTGTATATTTCAAAAATTACCGATCCGAATCGCACTAAAATCAGTAGGCCTGACATACTGAGACAATCATAAAACATTCAAATCGGTGCATTTTTGCAGAAATTGTTGTGAACGAAAGAAATCTCCAGACAGATACACAAACTTTTACATGGATTATAATTTTTTAATTTTCGTATGTAGTATTAAAGCCCCGTATTCATGGTAAACAATTGTTGAGCAACAGTTGGTCAACAATGTTGATAGCAACTTCAAATGTTGCTGGAAACAATGTTTACAGCAACCTTTCTTGTCCACACTGCCAGTCTGCGTGCAGATGTTGCCAAAGGACTTTAGTGCTGTTGTGTTCTCTGTACCTAGCATATAGACTTAACAATAAAAAAAGAAGAAAAAGGTGGAGGGTGCGAAATTATCTGTTAAGAGAAGAGAAAATTTGATGAGTGACCTTAGAATGTCAGATGGATCATTTAGTAACTGTACGAGAATGACTAAAAGTGATTTTGAACTTCTTCTGGGAATGATTAGTCCATCAATAGTCAGAAAAGAAACAAATAATTCAATTAGGAAGTTTCCATTGGACGAAAATATTAATTATGATACTGTTACATCATTATAATAAAGATAACTTTAAAAATTCTGAAAGAATTATTTTGATATCTTTAATTTCAACGGAGATATTCAATTTCTTGTACGTGGGGTCGCAAACGAAACTGATTTTTGAATATGACGTCACGCGGTACAAGTTTGCTGCTTTTTAGCTTTGTGAGTAATTAGAACCTAAGTTACTTAGTAACTATTTTGTTGTAATACAGACTTTTCTATTTATATTAAATTAAAATTAACTGTCAAAAATTTAAATATGTCAATATTTTCCGTCATCAACTGGTTTGTTTTTAGTGTTTCCATAACAATTTACGAATTTATAGAAAGAGATTTATCGGAAGTTACCATGTTAAATTACCACACATACAAACTGAAAATAACTTTTAAAAATATCGTGCCGCGTGACGTCACCCGGACTGAAAACGGAATTTCTTGGAGAATTGTCAATTCAAACTTTGAAGTAGCATAACTTTGTTGTTTTTAAAGATATTTCAAAAATTCTTCCGTCATTAATTTTATAATTTTTAGAACTATGATTTAGACCAAAAAAATAAAAAAGGGAAACTTCCTAATTAAAAGCATAATTTTATTTTTACTCCACACTACTGCCATGCTTAGCAAGTTCCTAAAAACACATCCTTATACGTAAATAATTGTTGCTAAACAAATGTTCACGCTCGCTGACCGTCAACTTCTCAACAAGCTGCCAGCAACATTGCAACACGTTGTGTTGCCAGCAACATGTTGCTAGCAACACAGAAACACGTTGCTGCAACAGTGTTGCTCAACAATTGTTTACCATGAATACGGGGCTTTAGGCTCTGTATAAACTTGTGAAGAATGCGAATTTAAGTTCCACTTTACAATAAAAAGCAGTGAAAGGTGACAGAACGGAACAGACATTATACATTCAGATGTAGATTAATTTATGATAATTGTTTGATCCAACCATACATATCCACATGTTTGCTTTATAGAGGTACCTACCTATACATATATACAGGATGATTCGGGAGAAAATCGCTGTATTTCAAGAACAGATTTTAGAGAGTTAAAATAATTAAAAAAAGTTAATTACGTCATGTTACCTAAAATGCTTTTAGACAGTCATACTGGTGCTGAAGTTTTAGTAATTTTTGAGAATTTCACATTAATACCTATAATGCAAACTGATCTGTTGTAGGCCATTTAGGCCTACAACAAATCAAATTAGTGTAAATTTTTGTGCCTTGTATTGTAATATTATTAACCCAGTTTATTTTAAATTTTGACTAATTGTTGGTAAGGTCTTTTTAAACAAAACATTTTATACAACGGTATACTTTTCATAAAGATTTATTATTCTACTGAATTGATTTGAATTGTGGATTATTACTACCAGGTAACAAACTAACATACATACACATATACATTATACATATCTACATCGACTGTTAAAATCATAACCCTCCTTTTTTTTCGTAGTCGCGTAAAAACTTTTTTTCTCGTACGTTTTTCTATGAAAACCAATGTTAACTTAGGTGGCTATAAACCTGCTGCCATCTATATTTCGTTTCTCAACTGCCCATCTCCATTAGCTGACAAACCAAGCTTTGCTTAATTTTTACATGTAAAACCACTATGGAAACGAAAAGCAAATGACATGCTATAAATATATAGATATTATTGTATTTTGTCACAATGATCCCGTCGCCCAATTGGCTCGAATCTTTTTGCTTAATTTAATCTTCCCAATAATATGAAACATAATAAAACAAAAAAAATATCAGGAAATATATTTTTATCATTTATGGCACCTATCCAAATTATTTTTGAAGTGAAAACTTATATAGGCGCGTTAGACGATTTCTGGGAGGGGAAAAACTTATGGGTTCGCGTCACCGACATGCTCATGTTAAAAGTATATCTATAGCTATGAGTGTAACGTACTGCGCTTGGCCAGCGGTGAAAGTAATATACTAGCGTACGCGCAGTGGCCTATGTATACGTATATGCACCAACACATTTATACCTGACTGTATGATGTGCGGGTTGGACATTTAAATATATATGTAAATATAAATACTGTGCATGAATAATATAAGTATGTTAATTCTTATTTCGATTAAATTGTATTTATATTTTGTACTGGACTTGCGTAGCCCATCGCATGTGTTGACTAATAAATTAAAAAAAAAATAACTTTAATTTTCGATACTACAATTTATTTGTAAAAAAAATAGTTATTTTAAGTTTTTTCACTTCTGTCGGCAGTCCCCATGACTGCCAATTTTTTCACTTTGGCCATTTAAATACACTGTTCAAAATTGTATTTTCGTTCAGAATCATCCTGTGTATAAACTACAAATCTGTGTATGATGTTAATAATATCGCAACACCTACATCATTTGCAATGCATAGATAGATCTATATGTAAAGATAGGTGTTAACAACAAATTATTATACAAACGATCGTGCGGCTTAGTTTAAATTGTTAATCAGTTTTGTTATATTTTTTTACAAGTCATTGTTACTAAGCATCAAGTGGAACACGCTCATTTGTGTGATCTTAGCAGCTATCGTTGTATTGGTCGTTTGTATTCTTAGGGCTATAACAGATGACCGACAGTTGGTGACCGATTCAAAAAATATGCACATTATAACAGTAAATGTGAGTTCAAACGCATCCAATTAATCGGACCGACAAAAAAGATGGACCGCCATTAGTTTTACGATTGATTTAATTCACGACGACTATCGGTGGAGGAACGACGACTTTTCAGTATAAAGAAAACAGAAAACCACACACTGTAGTGTCCACTGAATGGATTTGGTTCAACCTGACAAGACAGAGAACAATCCACACTTTTATTTTCCGAAAAGTGCTAATTCGTTCCGTATCCGTTTCCGGCTGAACAGAGTCGATTCGGTGCGCGTCCTGTTTAATAGTAATGTCATTATTGTTTCGCAACTATAATCTAACAACCAAGCGGTTTAGCAATATAACGGAGGTGTAGTGGCAGATATGATGTGGGATAATAACAGGTACAATATTATAATATGTAATTGATGAAGTGTCATCTCAAATCTTTCAACATAAATTGAACATCATTAGATAGTTTACCATTTCTGAATTGAACTACTCTTAAAATAGAATGACTTCGCAACGTGACGGAGGTGTAGTTACAAATGTTACGTTCAAATTTCTAAATTAATAACTGCCAACAGATATACGATTACAGTTATGTTTTATAATAATGAATTCCTGTCTAATTACACAAGAAAAATTAGCCTGTAATATTATTTTAAATTTACATAACATACTTGTAATTATTCCAGTTATGTACTCACATTGCTCTAATAGTATGAACATTTATTTAAATAAGCACACCGAGTCATTTATTGTAAAATATGACACTGTGAAAAAACATGTTATTTTTATGATATCAGAATTATGTGAAAAGCGTGAAAACTCGATGATTTACTCCTTAGATAAGATAAGGATTTATTGTCACCCAGCGCAATAAGCCTAATGCTAACCTGTTTGTTTTTTATAAGTGGTCGTATGTGTTACCATATTTTTTTTTGTAATATGGGAAACAGTTTAAGAAACCCTACGCCAGATAAAATTGAATATTTACTCCTTAAAAACCGAACAAGTGTTAATAGACTCGTTCGCTGAGGGTTCCGTACTAACAACCATAATATTTGCCTTGAATTTTGGAAACTATAGCTGCTGTAAACATAGTAATATAGTTTTCCTGTAATGTATAAGTATACCTTTAACACCACTGATTTCTTCAAAATTTTAGCTGCTCTATAGGTTTGGAATAGATGGTGGGAATCAGTTTTTGAGATGCGTTTTCAGGAAAATATAGAAAGCTACGTAACATAAAATTCTATAAGAAAAAAGTTTTGAGATCCTTAACAAATGCAGATACCTCACATGACCGAATACAAAGATACAATTTTTTGGGATGTCAAAAATATTTTGTATGTTTTGACTATTAGAGATATGCGAGTTAGTTAGTTATTTAGTCCAGAGAAATTCGACTGTTACAGACATACGGACAAACGGGGGATCTAATAAGGGTTTCGTACCTCAAAAGGGAAAAAACGGAACCTTTATGGTATCCTTCGTTTGTCCGTCTCCGAACTAAATAAAGATATCGAGCTGAAATTTGGATTCGGTTTTTTTCCTTTTATGGTAATTACAAAACCACAAAATGCAAAAATTAAAAAAAAATTAAAATAGATAAATCATTCTAGCATCAGTTCTGAAAAAAGGATAAGTATATAATATGAGACTGAAATATAAAAAAGAATTTGGAAAAAAATATTGCGAAAAACACGCTAGATAAATAAATAAAAATTACATACCATAGAACAATGTTGTAGAACAAAAAAAGTCCCCAACGACATGTGTTCGTTTATTTAACAGCTCGAACTTCGTTTGGTTATATATTTTGTAAGCTATTATAATCTCTTTTCTATGTTAAAAATATGTGATTGCATGTATCATGTGACCGACCGTGTATGTGTGAGCGAATTAAAAGCTTGCATGCTCCGCTAACGTATCGCATGTCTTAGCGACACCGCTAACACACCATTACACTGCACGCTCTAACATCGGGAGCTAATTCAATTCATTAATCTTAAGTGAATAATTACAATGACCGTGTATTAATCAAGTGTTACACAAATTATTAATTCACAGTATGAATTTTTTTTCTTGCGCCTGAATTCTATTTTTTATAGAAAAATGGCTAAGTTTAATTGTTATAAAAAATCTAATATTTTTTATACATTCCTCTGTACGAAATAAAGCTGTTTGGAAGTTCCAGTGATATATTTTTCGTTTACATAGCTCGCATAAAACTGAATAATGGCAAAGATTTTAATGGGTGTGTCTTTTTTGAATTAAAAGTGGGTCTTGACTGACCATGGGTGTCCATCAGTCAAGACCCAGCCGGACAAACGAGTGATCCTATAAGGGTTCCGTTTTTTCTTATTGAGATACGGAACCCTAAAAATATCGAAATCTTGTTAAGAGGCTCATTGGTACTTTAATTTTATCTTAATACTAGCGGCCCGGTCCGGCTTCGCCCGGGTGCTAAGAAAGCCCGAGTGCCAGGAATTTCCCGGGTGCACTACACTACTCACACGCTTCGCTCATTCGCTTGAATATTATAATTACATTACCACTCGCGTCGCTCGTTCGCTCGAATTTTATTAATACACCACTCACTCGCTTCGCTCGTTCGCTCGAATATTATTAATACAACACTCACTCGCTTCGCTCGAATATTATTAATACATTTCTCACTCGCTTCGCTCGTTCGCTCGAATTTTATTAATACACTACTCACTCGCTTCGCTTGTTCGCTCCCGGGTGGTATGATTTTATGATTTGCTAAAACTCAAAAACGGCTTGACCGATTTTAATTTTTTTTGTTTTTAAACCACCCCTGTATTAGAGCGAACAAAACAAAAAAAAATTCAAATCGGTCAAGCCGTTTTTGAGTTTTAGCGAGACTAACGAACATCACGGAACATCACTTCATTTTTATATATTATATAGATATTATAACTAAAATGCCTTTTCTCAAGAAGAGTTATTATAATATAATAACTATATTCCTGAGAAAAGGCCTTTTAGTTTTTGAAAGTCAGCAAAAAAATAATGTGTTGTATAATATATTGTACGCTTTGACGTCACATTTAAAAATATTTAATTTTAATTTTCTGTCTTAATTGTTATTTTAGAAAAAAAATATGTATAAGGTCAAAAACGGAGATTTAAGGAGATTTAAACAACCCTTAAATTTATTTTTTGTGCATGAAACTGTACCTATAAAGTGCTGAATCAAATTTTAATGAAATTTTCCACTAAAATTATTTTCTGTCCTTGGCAAAGTGAAACAACAAATATTTTATAATAAACGCAACCGATTAAAATAAATTGTAGCAAATGTGTTGTGAAAATTAATTGATATACGTAAAACAAATATTGAACTAGCGGATGCATCATTCACTTTGACGTTAGTCATCATTTCATTGACAATATTTTGCAAAAACCTACGTACCTACCTAGTTTCATTTTAATTTTGTAATTTATTTTATAGTACATAATTAATATTCCCATACGTCTATTCCAACATTACTGTTTACCAAATAAACAATGAAGCAATGCTTAGGGATAATTCGAATTTCATTTTATTTGCATTCAAAGAAAGGTAAGGTACCTATGTCATAACGTTATCTATGTATTTTTACTTCCGACCTCTACTCTCTACTATGGTAGAGAAGTATATTGAATGAGCCATTTTCCTGAGAGTATTTCCTTCAATTATCCACGAAAGGCAGCACTTGCGGTAGGTACAAACATTATTTATTTCCCATTAGTATCGTGTCATTTTAGTGGTATAACTTAATTATTTAATTAATTTCATAATAATAATAATTTAATAATTAAGTTATACCACTAAAATGACACGACACTATGGGGAATAAATAATGTTTGTACCTACCACAAGTGCTGCCTCTCGGGGATAATTGAAAGAACTACTCTCAGGAAAATGGCTCATTTAGTCCGAATTTTATTTAAGATCTTAATATATCTTCACGTTTTGATACCCTAGGAATCGTTTTAGACTATTCTCTGATTGATATCTGTCGTGTGTGTGTGTGTGTGTGTGGATATGTATGTGTGCGGCAAAATAATTTGTGCGCCTTACATAAAATAAAAAAAACAGCTGGACCGATTTTAATAAAATTTATGTCGGATCATAGTGATGTTCATGCTTTGATAGACACCTCAACGAAGTTGATAACATTTTTTTGCGCGAGATTTCGTATAAAATTACTTTTTTGAAGTCGTTTTGTATAAACAAAAAAAAAACGGCTTGATCGATTTTGATAAAATTTCTTTCGGGTCTTGATGATGTCAATATGTTTCTATTTGCACCCTAACAAAGTCGATATTTTTTTTTATTCGCGAGATTTCATGTAAAATTCACTTTTTGCAGTCTTTTTCATTAGAAAAAAAAAAACGGTTGGGCCGATTTTGAGAAAATTTCTTTCAGATCATATTTACGTTAATACCCGTCGATTGGCACCCTAACGTAGTCGATATAATTTTTCATTCTCGAGATTTCGTCTTAGAAAGAAATGATCACATACGTACGTACACACACACATACACAGAAATCTTTTCAAAAATAGTGTAAAAATAGTGTAGTGACCTTGAAACATAAAAATTTGTTAAAAATTTTGATTTCGATTTTCGGATCCATTACAATAACTTTCCAATATACTGGGAAGTTAATAAAATAAAGTTTCTGTTTAAACGTGTGCAATGACGCCGGTAACAGCTAGTAATAAATATTTATGTTATGGTATTTGCTTTTTGTTTCCATGGTTACGTATAAGTATCAATAACTTCAGTACAAAAGAATAACTAATTTTTACTTCCCACCTCTACTATGGTAGGGAAGTAATGTATTCAGTCCGAAAAAAATATTTCGAGATTTTAACAGATTTTCACGTTTTGAGACCCTAGAAATCGTTTAAGATCATTTTCTGACTGATGTCTGTATGTGTGTGTGTGTGTGTGTATGTGTGTGTGTATGTGTGTGTGTATGTGTGTGTGTATGTGTGTGTGTGTGTGTGTATGTGTGTGGTCAATTTTTCGCCTTCGATATCTTAAGAACGGAACAACATACGGGCATGCCGATTGTTCTATTGTGTTTATCAGCCTTTAACTTAGATCTGATTAGATTTTGAGTCAAATCGGTTCAGTGGATCCTGAGATATTCAAAAAAACGTCCTCAATGTCACGTATTAACATAGGTAAAAAAAAATATAAATGAATTCTAGATGTTATAATATGAAAAAAATGTAAATATTTTTTTTCTCTAAAATGTATAGTTTTCGAGAAAAAAAATATTTTACTAAAAAAAATAAAAATTGTACGTAAATCAAGGTAACCATGATTTTTGCTATATTAAGTTAGCCATCAGTAGATCACCAAACAAAAAAGAAGGCCATGCTTTTTTTAAAGAATAAAAATTAAATTGTGTTTTAAAGACCACCAACAGCTAAGGTTATTTGGGCCTAGTCAAAGAATAAAAAAAAAAAGTGTTTATTTTTTGCAAATATTTACTAGGAGGGAAGTATAGGACTGGTCATCAGTCGAATTTTTTATTTTATTTTCAAAGTAGGTACCTATTTTTATTCAATACGCACGCTTTTAGTGTTTTTTCTGTTTTGCGGACATTAAATGACCATTTATTGACTAGTAACCATTATGCAACGCTTTTTAGTGCTATAATGAAAAATAATTACATAAGGAACCATTATGTAACTGTTTTTTATTGAATTAATGTGTCGTCAGGCGTGATGTGTTCAGCCTACTACTCGTGGTAAAAACATCAGCACTCGTATGCAGCTTGCGATGCACACTTGCCAAGGCTCGTGTTCACTCGCCTACTACTCGTGCTGAAAATAGATGTATTTATCCAAGTGTGCAAGCTTTCACGGCCGGCATTGTTCCAAATCTTCATGGTTTCTGGGCTTGTAAACCGTGGTCCGGTGGTATTTCTACGACCGGATCACGGCCTATATGCCCGGAAACTATGAAGATTTGGAATAGATGTATTTAGCACAATTATAGTTACACAAATATACTATTTTACAAATATAGTCTAGTCAACGAATTATCCTAGCCGGAAAGTCAATAAGCGCAAAAACCGACTTCGGGACTTTGTTTGGACTGGTTAATAAAAAAACATACTATAAGTCCTTGACCCTCGGCTGGGCGCAAGAGGGTGGGGGGAACTTCAAAGGTCCCTTTTTTTGAGTTTTCACATATATCTCGAAAACAGTTGGTCCTACGAAAAAATTCCGTGCATAAAAATTGTAGCTGACAAAATTTCCTACATTTTCTATATTTGAGGTTTTTTCTATCTCCAACCGTCACGATAAAATGGTAAACTGATATACCATTTTGAAGGAAATTTAATTCTCTCCTATTTTTTTTGTAAAATGAAAGGCTGACACCTCATGACTTTTTTATTTAGCAGGTTTCGAGTTACTCTTTATAGTCAACCGTTTCTATGGAAAATTGTTAAAAAAATTCACTGTACTATTTTTTCTATGCTATCCAATACAAATTTACATTAGGTCTTATGGCTCTTAGCCTACTACAAAATTGTAATTCTTCTCAATGTTATTTTCTCTATGTTCGGTAAAACCGCGTTTATACACAGTACCTATATGAATGTCGCGTCTTGTAATTCTTGAATTACTTGTATGCTCCAAAATTTTATTAAGAATATAAAAAGAGGATTGTTTTATTGGGAAAATTTTCAGTTTACGAGCCAGTTATTTACTAGGGCGTGGGAAGTAGGTATAGAACTGGATTCCCTGTCGAATTTTTTACCTATGTTAATACGTGACTTTGAGAGCATTTTTTTTAATATCTCAGGATCAAGCTGAACCGATTCCTAGGATATTAAAACGTGAAGCTCTATTAAAATCTCCAACAAAAAATGTCTGGATTGATTCCAATACTTTTCCCTACCATATTATAGTAGATCATTTCCAAATGTTACTTCTGAATCATCGATATCTTGTCCAGTTGTTAATAAAAACGTTTGCATGTAATGTTGCTAAATTAATACATCAATCAAATCATAAGAAATTTTACACATTTTTTTCACACAGTTTTTATCGACACGTATATTTATCTTAATTTTGGTGAATATTTTATATATTATTATTGTTCACTACGGTGTGGTCTTCGATTTATCGGAATCTCTCACTTTAACATTACGATTTTATCGTTGGATAGAAAGAGAGACATGCGGGTTGCGTGTTGTACTCACGAGATAATGATATATGTTTTTTATTGTTTTATTTAATGTAACAGTAGCATGACGTTGTACGGCTATTAGTAGATTCCTTCCTAACCGGCACATTTATCCTGGGAGTCTCCTCTATAAGAACTGTAACATCAACACTGGGGATCATCGAATTTACCATAGAGTAAATATATGCATAGAAAAACAGTACCTTTAGTTCTTTAGACAACTCTTATTTTTTAATTAATTGTAGGTACTGTAAAAATGTGATTGTTTAGTTTTGTGCATAAATTTCATTTTAAGAATGTTACTTCTTTATTTATTTTTATCTTTTTTTAATTTTTATCTTCTTTTAACTAATTTTAGGTACCTACTACGTTTCGTGACGAAATTAAACGTAGCACAAAGTACATCAGAACAAGTAGAGTTATAAAAAATCAACTTATTTTAATAACAATATTATAATGCGTTTATTGTTTGCTTCTCTACATTATGTCATAACAAGTTCGCACCATGTGAGCATAAGAGTTTAGCAGATAATAATCGGCCAGGGTCTTATTATAGGTACCTATAAGGAACCATTACGACATAATATTATATCTGGAATTATTGATGGGAATCATGGAAAATCTCAACAAAGATGGCCGGTACATGAATTACTTTTTGTCGGCCAGAATCGATAGAACAAAGTCCTAGTGTATCTTCCACCGCAGGGTATCTAACCCAACACCTTCCGAATGTAAGTCTAGTGCTCTCACTATCAGGCTGCTCACTCGGCGAACCGATTTGTCTTAGCTATTTGCGTTTTGCTTTACCTATTATTAACTGTCAGCTGTTTGATGTTTCAAAACTGTCAGATTAATAAATGTAACAATATATAATAGCCATTATTATTAGGATTTGTCAAATGAGAAAGGCTTTAAAAACATGGCGGAGTTAAAGGAAAAGTTTCAAGAGTTGTTATGATTTTATAGTTTAAAAAAATATAAATACATACATATTTTTTTAATCCATAAATACAGTTTCTTCACATTTCATTAGTAAATAATTCTCTGTAAAGTACAACATGACAATAACTGATTGTGTTTAATGTCATGATATTAGAAAACGTCGGGAATTCCATTTTCGATAAACTTTTTGTTAATTTTTATTTGTTAACTTCCCATTGGAAGTTATTGTAATGGGTCCGAAAATCGAAATCAAAAGGGAAAAAAAATTTTTATGTTTCAAGGTCACTACACTATTTTTACACTACTTTTAGAAAGATGTCTGTGTGTGTGTGTGTGTGTACGTACGTACGTACGTACGTATGTATGTGTCCATTTCTTTCTAAGACGAAATCTCGAGAACGAAAAATGATATCGACTACGTTAGGGTGCCAATCGACGCGTATTAACGTAAATATGATCTGAAAGAAATTTTTTTAAAATCGGTTCAGCCGTTCTTTTTTCTTAACCAAATAACCTCCAAAAAAGTAGATTTTACACAATATCTCGCGAATAAAAAATTATATCGACTTCGTAAGGGTGTCAATCGAGGCGTGTTAACGTCATTTTGATCCGACATAAATTTTATAAAAATCGGTTTAGCCGTTTTTTTTTTTTTTTTTTTTTTTTAATTATTGATGTTTTAATGATTAAAATGATTACTTTTCTGTGTAATATCTAATTTAAGTATTATTATTAAATATTTATCAAACTGGGAAGTTCGTCGGAACAAGCCGTGAGGTGGGTCGTGTATTAGGACTTAAGTGCGACCCTTGAGGTCCACACGACGAACTTCCCAGTTTGATAAATATTTAATAATAATAATTAAATTAGATATTACACAGAAAAGTAATCATTTTAATCATTAAAACATCAATAATTAAGAAAAAAAAAAAAAAAAAAAAACCGCTGAACCGATTTTTATAAAATTTATGTCGGATCAAAATGACGTTAACACGCCTCGATTGACACCCTTACGAAGTCGATATAATTTTTTATTCGCGAGATATTGTGTAAAATCTACTTTTTTGGAGGTTATTTGGTTAAGAAAAAAGAACGGCTGAACCGATTTAAAAAAAATTCCTTTCAGATCATATTTACGTTAATACGCGTCGATTGGCACCCCAACGTAGTCGATATCATTTTTCGTTCTCGAGATTTCGTCTTAGAAAGAAATGGACACATACGTACGTACGTACGTACGTACCCACACACACACACACACACAGACATCTTTCTAAAAGTAGTGTAAAAATAGTGTAGTGACCTTGAAACATACAAATTTTTTTTCCTTTTTGATTTCGATTTTCGGACTCATTACAATAACTTCCAATGGGAAGTTAACTAGGTGAAAAATAAAAATGATATCCCTATTTTTTGTTAATTTTCTATTCTGTTTAATTTTAGTTTTAAGGTTCTGATATCTAAGTTATGCTTTCTGGTAGTCTTTACTTGTCTATGAAATTAAGAATGTATTAGGGCACTAATCGGCGACACTTTTACTTGCACGTTAATACGTAATGCTAATGTAGGCATTGCGTGCCACTAATTTATAGCTGAAACTTCAGAACCCCATGCTAAAATAACAGTTGCCCTGAGTTGATACAGTGAAATCTTTACTCATGTCATGCACACTAACATGCTCCATTACAGATCACTAGGGACTATTACCTGGAACGGCGCCCTTTTGCAAAATACAATTTTTTTAAGTTCTCATTTCTTCTGAAATACGAATTGCACTTTAAAATCTTAAAATGACTACATCAAAAAGTTGATCTAAGTAAAGGAAATGTAATTCACATTTTATACGTTTAGTCTATTTAGAGTCTTTTTACATTCAAAAAGCTCAATAATATCTAAAATAATAATTCTTTAATTCATTCCCCTCCTTTCATAATAAATAGGAAAAAAAGGTAGGTACCACCATTTTCGGTGTTAACATATTATACAGGGTATCCCAAATTCATGTATACATAATGATCTACTGATCGCTTGCTTAATATAGCAAAAATCATGGTTACCTTGATTTACGTATACAATTTTTATTTTTTTTTAGTAAAATATTTTTTTTCTCGAAAACTGTACATTTTAGAGAAAAAAAATATTTACATTTTTTTCATATTATAACATCTAGAATTCATTTATATTTTTTTACCATGTTAATACGTGACATTGAGAACGTTTTTTTCAATATCTCAGGATCCACTGAATCGATTTGACTCAAAACCTAATCAGATCTAAGTTAAAGGCTGATAAACACAATAGAATAATCGGCATGGCCGTACGTTGTTCCGTTTTTACGATATCGAAGGCGAAAAATTGACCACATGCACACAGACATCAGTCAGAAAATGATCTTAAACGATTGCTATAGGGTCTCAAAACGTGAAGATCTGTTAAAATCTCGAAATATTTTTTTCGGACTAAATCCATTACTTCCCTACCATAGTAGAGGTGGGAAGTAAAAATGTAGTACCTATAAGTTGCTTTGATTTTTACTTCCCACCTCTACTATGGTAGGGAAGTAATGGATTTAGTCCGAAAAAAATATTTCGAGATTTTAACAGATCTTCACGTTTTGAGACCCTAGCAATCGTTTAAGATCATTTTCTGACTGATGTGTGTGTGTGTGTGTGTATGTATGTGTGTGTGTATGTGGTCAATTTTTCGCCTTCGATATCTTAAGAACGGAACAACATACGGGCATGTCGATTGTTCTATTGTGTTTATCAGCCTTTAACTTAGATCTGATTAGATTTTGAGTCAAATCGGTTCAGTGGATTCTGATATATTCAAAAAATGTTCTCAATGTCACGTATTAACATAGGTAAAAAAAAATATAAATGAATTCTAGATGTTATAATATGAAAAAAATGTAAATATTTTTTTTCTCTAAAATGTATAGTTTTCGAGAAAAAAAATATTTTACTAAAAAAAATAAAAATTGTAGGTACGTAAATCAAGGTAGGTAACCATGATTTTTGCTATATTAAGCTAGTCATCAGTAGATACCAAACAAAAAAGAGAGCCATGCTTTTTTCAAAGAATAAAAAAAAAGAGTGTTTATTTTTTGCAAATATTTACTAGGTGGGAAGTATAGGACTGGTCATCAGTCGAATTTTTACATTAGGTCTTATAGCCCATAGCTTACTACAAAATTGTAAATGTTCTCAATGTTATTTTTCCTATGAATCTGGGATAAGGTGTATAAATAAATTATGACATTTGCTTTTCGTTTCCGTGATTAGAGGTACACTTATGGTTTTACGTGTAAAAATTAACCAAAGCATGCTAGTCAGCGAACTCACTACTTTTTGACATCTATAGGTGTAATTTATGAACAAAAGAACAGCTGACTTTTTTATTTTTGGAAAAAAATACTTTTTCAAAATGAGTAGAATCATAAACCGCTATGAGAAGTAGTGTATACCGTTGTGACAGATAAAGCAACGTTATCTCTTCTTAAACATTATACTAAACACATAAACAGACTTTTTCAAAAAAACAAATGTTTTGTACTCCGGGGACCTCAAGAAGAAAAAATATTGTAAAATTTTGAAATTATTGATTTTTGACCTAAATTAGGTACCTACCTAGTAGCATTCCTCATATTTTATGAAGTTGGAACGGTTATAAATTAAATTATGCAAAACTTTGAGCTTTGTAACAATTTTTTTCAAGTAGCGTGACGTCATTTCTCCCGTTTGTTGCCAGCCATTTTGTGATTTATCGTACGCGTGCCCGTGGCAAGAACATTGTCTTTGTGGTGTAAACTTTCTTAGCAGTACGGACATGCCGTAACAGTAACGTCCCCTGTTAAAATATCAAAAGTTTAAAAGTCTATATACTTAACAAAATATTACTTTTGAAGGTATGGAAATTTCTCCATTAGGAACAACAATATTTTTTCATTAAGTATTTGGTTCAAGAATTACTCACAAGACCACACATTCACATAATAAAGCACACAGTCGAAATATTAAGACCGAAAAGCGACGGGTGTAATCAATTTTATTAAAGTTTAGAACTGGATCTAGAAGCTTTCTCAATCGCTTCTAAAATATACTTCCAACATAATATTACCTATGTCACACAAAACACTCAAAGTAAAATGGTTGTTCTCCGAAAGGTGAGGAAAGTTCTACTGTAAAAATCGCTGTTATTCAGGGAGATATGCCACCCCTAACTTGGTAGGCCAGTTAAGGGCGAGATTTATATCGAGTTTATAAATTTCATTATGCTGTAATAAAATCATTTGTTTGTCATTATACATTAACTTGGATTGAATTTTATTTTTTCAACGAACTTTTCGTTTATATTTCGTTTTTGCTACTATAACTTACTGTGTTACGGAATACATTATATTTACACAACATAATGAATAATATTAATTGTAAATTTTGTTGTGATGATAATTTTAAATTAATGTTTAATATTAAGAAGATAATACAGTGCCAAAATTTTTATTTTAAAAGTTATTTATTCATGAGCGCTTTCGGAAGCTAATTCCTTTCCGTCGTCATAGATGTTCTGTTCAGAGATTAGATTAAAGTTGATGATTTGATTTGTTGTTACATAACAATAATTATACTTAAATCATCAACTTTAATCTAATCTCTGAATAGAACATCTGACGATGGAAAGAAAATAGCTTTCCGAAAGCGCTCATGAATAAACAACTTTAAAAAAAGAGTGTGTGCAGTGTACTATGTACGCACGTCAGAAGTTATACTTCTTTTACATAACAAAACAAAAATAACTCCAAAAAATGTATCCCGCGTGCCAGTACTAAAACGTTTGTAAAAAAGACGATAAAATAATAAAATAAAGATATTAAATAAATTAATTTAATTTAATAAATTATTAATTTATTAAAAATATTTATTTATATTTATATCTAATTATTTATTAAAAAAAAAAAAAATATATAATTTTTGTTCGTACTGTAACCTCACTTTTTTTTATTTGACAGTGATATTGACAGTTCAATTAGAGCGAAGTTAGTTCAGCAAGGAGTATAGATGACAATGCGACGAACTCATATTTAACGAAAGCGGCATAAACGAGCGTTTGCAAAGCAATAGCTTTTGTTAGTGTTAATCAAAACTGAAAACGCTCTTGTCAAATTGTGACTGGTGTAACGACTCTAGTTGAACGACTAACTTCATGGTGTCGGTAAATTTTCGTGACGCGATGCAACTTCATGGTGTCGGTAAATTTCGTAACGCGAAGCGCGCGCATCCTAAAAATTCACTCTCATCATTTTTCCACAACACGTCAAAAGGAGTATAACTTCAATAAAAATTTTGGCTCTGTATTGTCTTCTTAATATTAATGAATAATATTTATTTCACATACTATTACAAATTTACAATTTTTTTTATTATTAGGTATAATACCTATAATAATAAAGAATTTTACACACGTAAATAAAAAATGTAGGTTGATACCTTGGGATCTCATTCTGGAATTAGAAATAAATAACCTCATATGCCTATATAAACGTGCTTCCAAAAAGTTTTTTGAATTAAGTGGTAGGTATTGAAGTTTAATTTTAATAATTGGGAGGATAATTCCAATTTTATGAATCTATAAAACCAAATTTGTAACATGTATTATTTAACTAATAAAAAAACAAACCTGATTTTTCTATTCCTGAAAGAAAAAAAAAACTAAAAAAACAGCTTGTATTTTAGATCTATCATAGATTTAAAAATACTAGATCATTCTATATTTATAAGCATAAAGCTTATTATTTTATTGAAAAAAGTGTTTCAAATTTCAAAACAATTACCTACAATTAAAATTTTAAGCAATTTAGTGTCTAACATCAAAGCATCGTCAGTTACCGTGCAATTTATATTGTTAAGTTCGCAAAACGGACCGGAATACAGGGGAAACTGGTTGTGGATGTGTGTAATTTCAACGAGCGTAACCGCGACGTACCCTGATCTGTGTATCCGTATGTAGCTGTGCGGTGATCAAGTTACCTGCACCGCGACCAACGGATGCAACCGAGCGTCGCAGGCTCTCGGCCCGCATCCACTCGTGTCCGGGATGTAAACCTGTACGAAAGGCAATCAAAAACACGTAGAACAGCGACATAATATTATCATGGAATCTCAAAGTTCTTAAGATTTAACTTTATTTCTTAAAATTTTTGTATAACATTGCAAAAATAATTAATTTACAAGTTTATTGGTTTAGCTATATTTAATAATCTAAATATTTATTCTGAAATATCTTTATTAAACACAGAATATTCATGATTTTAAATTATACATTTTTTTTAATACAAAAATTGAATCTTACAAAAACTTAATCAGTAATTGCATAACAATTAAAATATAGGGCTGTACAATAATTAGTACATCATACGTTTCATAGTAAAATGTTTTTCTGTCTCATATATTACTGACAAGAGTAAAACAGTCCCATGGGTGTGTCATGCGCGTAAGAAACTTCCTTACGTACATGTTCCTGACAGAAAATTCGGTGTGTGAGCTTAAAAGTTTTACTTTAAAAAATATAAAAATGTTCACCTTGCTTCAAACTAAAACGTGTCACAAATTAAATATACATCTTTATCTTTATTTTAAGAGATCTGTTACCTGAACTCACAATATTATGACGCCTTGTAAATAATACGTAAAATGTTAGGTAGATATTGAATAAAATTAAGAAAAATCGCAGGATAGTGGACAAAATATTGGATTTATTTAATTAAATGTACGACGTTTCGTCTATATATTTAGACTTTTTCAAGTACATAAAAATAACAATATTTTTTAATCCAATATTTTGTCCACTATCCTGCGATTTTTCTTAATTTTATTATAATCACGATGGACACGATTTCTAATATAAAGGTAGATATTGAAATTTGTAGTTTTTTCAAAATATGAATTTACTAGGTAATACAAAATAGGTAGGTATGCTAAATCTTTATATCATTTTTTTAACAGTTTATATATGTTAGACACTATCTATACCTATTTAATTAATCAAAAAAAAAAGTAAATATACGTAACATTATGTGTCAACAATATTTTGTTAATTATTTACATTAATTGTTAACAACTTCACTGCAGTATCTTATTTTTCAGTTCGGTGAAGCAAATAACGGTTTCAATAAACGTCTCTTTTATTTGATAAATTATTTGTTTGAAATCATTTCTGTGTAAACAATAGTTAGGTGACATCAGTGGTCAGTGGCGGTTCATCGCTACAACTCTACAAAATAATAGATTGTATATCTAGGGCGTAACGAAGTAAATATTATTATTGACGAGTTATGACATTATTTTAAACAAGTGCAGCGAGTTTAATAGTCATATGAGTCAAAATATCATTCCACCCTAGATATAAACTGTATTTTTTGTCCTACACCCTATAAAATAGCGGATTTTGTTTTCATTTCCAATATTTTTAACATTTTACCTGTGTGGTAATAATACTCGTAGTAGGTTAGGTATACATCGAGCGGCCTTGCCCGTGCTGGTAAAGACGTCTATCATCTGTATTGCGTACTAGATCGTAGGTTCGCGTCAAGCTGGAGTTATATGAAATATTAAAATTATTGAAATTTTTTTTTAATTTATTATTGAAAAAATTGAATAACATTAAATTATTATTGAATTTTACTTCAGCGCTCGGCAGGCTTCTCATCAGCGACCTGTAATGGGTTATTAATTTACGACCGGTATACATGGATGAAAAGCAGTTATTTTATAGGGGATAGGACATAGTAGATTGTATGTCTAGATACATAATGGGGCATAATACGGCGAGTGATGACAGTATGTAAAAACGAGCGGTAGCGAGTGTTTACAGTCATACCAATACGTACGAGACATATCCCACATACCCACTACAAAATACCTACTTTTCACGTCATTTTCAAAAAATTCTGACAGTACATTTTCGTCGCCATCTTTCCTTTCAGTGTGCTGCGAAGTTCGTGCAAGTAAGTAATATGACAGGCGCACACAAGCGTACGCAGGCGTATAGAGCGAATAAACAGAAGTTGCTATGACAATCGTTATTTTCTGCGCTAGTGCAGAAAGTAAACCATTTTCCGCACACTTGCTTAAATGACTCATTAAAGGCCGCTATACATGCATTGAAAGTAGGTATTTTGTACTGGGTATGGCAAAAAATAATTTATAAATCTGAATATTAAACATTGTTTCAAATTAAAATATTATCTATTGTTTTCAAAAATATTTTTTACATCTTTTTTGACTTTCTAAAATGTTTGATAAAAAAATTAATAATACCGGATATCTATATAAAACTTGTCGTATGTAAAAACCATTTTGTAGTGATTGTTTTTAAAAATATTTGTCTCAACATTTTCTGTTATGGCAAAAAAAATATAAGGTGCAAGTTATTATGATAATAACCATTATAAACAGGGACATTGGTTGGATGGAAGAATAGAGGACGGGAGAAAAACCATCTATATTGATGACCTTTTGAAACTCATTGAACTTGCTAGTATATTGGGATAACAAACCTATTAAGCTAGTATAAGTCCCTGGTCCTTCTCCTTAGAAAGTCGATAGATGACAGGATTTTTTTCTAGAATTTTCCATCGAGTAACGATAATTTCTGTATTGGTCAATCTGAGTGAGATATTCGATTTCAGTAATTCCAAACTGCATTTATAAAGTAAAAGGACATGTCCGATAAATTTTCAACTCATGTGTGACGCACGCTCATATAGTCGAAAAGTATTATAATATATAGTCACGATAGTGATCAAGTTGCTTTTTTTCGCTGCTTAGCATGGGCATTTTAGGTAAAATAGCTCTCAAATCAAAAAAAAAATGTAATCTGAATAACTATATTGACCCCAAGAAACAACATATTACATTTCTCGACGATTGTCATATCTGATGTCGCCGTCCTGAATTTCCAAAACTTATAGCTCTGGAATTGTTGACGAAATGTTTCCAAACCCAGAAATAAATAATTTAGTGAAAAACTACCTCAGAGAGGTTTTTCTTGTAGGTCTACATTAAAGATAAACCGAATCATTAATGGAACATTTTTATTTTAAATTTGTGACAAATATTTTCACCTTTGGCGGCCGATTAACCGTTCAGAATTTAGACGTGAAAACGGACAGCAGTGAGTCTTCTCTGAAGGTGGTTTTTCGCGAAAAAAGTGATGAAACGGGCACGGAAGAGCCTATAACTTTTAATATGTTATTCCCAAACATTTTCACTAAAGATATAAATTACTTATATTTCTGGGTTTTGGTAAAGTTTCATCTAAAATTGGAAATCCAGGACGCCAACATGAGAATCGCCGAGGATTTTAATATTATATGTTGTTCCTTGTGGTTAACTGGGCCACTAAACAAAAATTGAAGTTTACATACATTTTTTTAAGGTGAAAACCTTACATACCTGGGCTATAATTACTATACGAACGACGTAAATGAACGTAGTAATTCATTCATCAACTTACATTTAATTTTAAAACTATGCTACTTCCGAGGGCCACCCTAGTTTTTGAAAGTTTAATCATCGTGTATTATAGTGAATAAAATACGTTCATTACGTCGTGCGTTTTAGACGGAAAGCTGGCGTCGTGTTTTCTCAAGTGTCTATACGTAACGCAAAATAATATTAAAAATAGGATATAATAAAATTAAGAAAAATCGCAGGATAGTGGACAAAATATTTGATTTATTTAATTGAATGTACGACGTTTCGTCTATATATTTAGACTTTTTCAAGTACATAAAAATAACAATATTTATGAAAATTAATATTAATTACTAACCATAGCAATTAACATAAGATAGGGTACATAAGACAAAAACATGATAACATGGTAACAAAGTCTTGTGAATTCACAAGACTTAAAGATAAGTCGCCTATCTCACATCAATCTAATATTATTTATAAAATACCTTGTGAATGTAATAAGTGCTATGTGGGACAAACAAAACAGTTATTAAAAAATAGAATTTATCAACACAAAATGGACTGTAGAAATATAAACTTATTAAGTGATAATAAGACGGCGTTGTCATCTCGTCATTTCGACACTGGGCATAAATTTCTTTTCAATGAAGTTCAAATATTAGATAAAGAGTCAAATTTGAAGAAACGCAATATCAGTGAAATGTGTTTTATTAGAAAAAACAATTCAATCAATTATAGAACAGACACTCAAAATTTAAATAGTCAGTACAATTATGTTATGAAATTATACTAACATTTGTATTATTATTATTATTGATTGTTAAAATTTATAGTCAATATAATTTGTTACCATGTTACCATGTTTTTGTCTTATGTACCCTATCTTATGTTAATTGCTATGGTTGGTAATTAATATTAATTTTCATAAATATTGTTATTTTAATGCAAGGTTAGTAGAGTATAGGTTGCCTCATTCAGATAGATAGTAGTGGGGGGATGACGTCACTCAGAATATACCATGCTTGCTCACTTCAATAGAAAAGATCAGACGATGGACGTTGCTAATTTTTGGAAATAAAAATCACAGTAACCATGGTAGTGTGATATGTTTTTTCAATACCTAATAGAAACATGATTCTTCTGTTAGTGAAAAAAATATGATAAGTTGTCAATTTTGCGATAGCAGTTCAGTGTTATGGTGTTTTGTGGTTATTTTTAATATTTTGTGAATATAAAAGATAAAATAATTAATTTATCAATTTGTTAGTTAATTTTATTCGCTTCTTAAATTTAAAAAATAGGTAATTAACAAGATCTGCCATTTCTTGAGCATTATTTAATTTTTTGTTTGTTTATATTATAGATATTAAAACCTAAATTTTGTAATAAAAATAAAAATTATCCTATTTTTTAACATCTATTCTTCTATTTATTGTCTTCTGCCAATTTTAAGAAAAAAATCTGCACGAAGCACCTAATATAAATAAGCATAATCTTCAACAATTTTTGTACTTGATTTAAACTAAATTCTAGCTGACGTCATTCCCGCGCTTACGCTGATTGGTCAGATGGAATGAGGCAACCTGTACTCTAATAACCTTGATTTTTATGTACTTGAAAAAGTCTAAATATATAGACGAAACATTCAATTAAATAAATCAAATATTTTGTCCACTATCCTGCGATTTTTCTTAATTTTATTATAATCACGATGGAAATCGTGTCCATCGTGATGGACACGATTTCTAATATAAATAGGATATAATATATAGTATATAAATATTAAAAATACCTGTAGGTATACGTGTTCTCCATTTGAGAATCTGTAAGTCTGTCAGCCTTTCTCCCTTGAGTTTTAGGTGGCAGCTGTAGACGTTAGACAGGTACAATATGAATTTTTCATGCATGTATCTAATAATGCAACATATGTAGTGTTCGCTGAAGATGAAAGCTAAGCTTTTGAAATGTACATCTATCAATAAAACTGTTGTGGTAAGAAGTAACTATATTTTATTTTACTTTTTATTATTATTTATTCTATACATACTAATGTGTAATAATTTAGAATTCATAAAATACCATTGCCTGCTCGATTGGTCATTCTTATCATGTCGTTAGGCTTATTTATAATAAAATATTTTTTTTTTATGTATCTATGTAAGGTCTGGCATATTTAATTTTATATAAAGTGCGACATATATTATATTGTAATTTTAAAATGATATAGACTATTGCATTTTAAAATGTTGTTGCGAACACTTCGAAAAAAAAATATTGAAAATCCACTATTTCTATAACAATAAAAAATATAACAAACAAAATTTGGGTAAGTACCTTGGTGACGAAATTATTTAAAGATTACAACATTGACTCAATAATGCAATTTAATAATAAAAAAAAAATAGTGTTACCTACATTATTACATGGAAAATTTGTCTAATTTCTACCTGCCACCTAAAAAACAAGGAAGAAAGGCTGCCAGACTTATACAGATTCACAAATGGAGATCACGTAGAGATTTGAAATGTTATAATTACCACAAAACACCAAACCATAACAAACACTCTCGATGTACGCTTCGCCAACTAAGTTGGCGAAACGTACGTCGAGAGTGTTTGTTATGGTTTGGTGTTTTGTGGTAATTATAATATTTCGTATCTTTACACCAAAGGTTCCACCACTTTTTATTGCACTTAGAGATTGTTGAGATTATTTCGTCTTACGTAGACAGGTTAAGAAAATCCATTGCTGCCTCTTAGAGTATTTAGTGGGGTCGAAGTAGGACAATCGTTTGGGATTTTTATATCGGGAAAGAACCGAAACGTGCTCATTTTATTATAACAAAAAAATAGATTCCTGAGTAATCCATGTGCACGCATAAAAATTTATTGATAATGGTTACTATACATACCTATTTATTTTTTCAGCGCAACATTTCTTTGAACAGGGAGATGTGTATCGTAAGTATAGTACGCCACTCTGTGACATTGTCGCATTCTTTCTGACGTACAATAATTGTTTGAAAACGAGTGCACATGTGTGTTACATATTTCCCACCTGAGTGGAGGACAAGTTCATCAATATCTCACTTTACATGTACAAATATACACGCACTTGACGTCATTAGTACTTTTCCACTTTCTATAATAATTATTGGTACATGGCAAAAACTGCGCGCTTTACAAAAATGGGGTTGACCAACTATATTGCAGGTTTTTATATCATTGTACAGTGTACTATAGGTGTATAATCAATATTCATTTTTTGGAGCGTTTATTATAAAAAAATCTGTTGACACTGCAGGCCATTCCTGGAACTTCCTGCTATTTTGAAGCGCATTGAATTCGAAGCACTTGATAATATACCCAAAAGTAGATTTTTGAGCTCTTCGAGCTTAAAAATCTGAAAATTGCTGATAGCAACACTATTTTAATTTTTGAAAAGCTATAACTTTTGAACGCGTTGTTCGATTTTGATCTTTAAAACGGCATTCGACGCAGTTTTTAAGCTCTAAAAATATTGTAAGAGGTACAAAATCGATTGGTAGAGAAATCTCGAAGTTATTTTGAAAAAACACTTTTTTCGAAATCTGTTGACTACGATATCTCTCGAAAGGATTAACCGATTTTGATGCGCTTAGCGGCAATCGACGAAGTTTTCTGAGGAGAAGAGCTGGTTAGATTATGAAATCAATCGGTACAATATTCTAGAAGTTATTTTGAAAAAACATTGTTTTAACAACTTTTTTTTCGGTTTTTTTTGGAATTTCTTAAAATATATTGGGTCGAATCGGTTCAAATTTTCAGGAAATCTAAGTTCGGTGGAACCCTTTCGAATGCCGCAAATCGCAAATCGCGATTCGATCGGTCAAGCCGTTCAAAAGTTATGAGGTTTACATACACACACACACACACACACACACACTGACATCATCGTAAAAATAGTCAGAATAGCTTCCTAGGATCACAAAACGTCAAGATCTAATGAAAATTCGATTTTCAAAAATCGGGGTGAAATCAATAACTTCCTTATTTTTAAAAATTATCAATTTTCTTAGCGGGAAGTTAAAAATAATTAATTAAAATTGCAGTAGTTTAAAATTCCCGCTAGTTAAAAGGCCAATCAGAAGACGCGCGCCATTCAACTGGCGAAATATGGCTGAGATATTAAAAAATAAATGAAAAAATGTAAAATTAATATACACGTCGAAATTATAACCTCCGTTTTGTTAAGTCGGTTAAAATTTGTTTTAATTTATTTACTACAACTTTTAATAAACAAAATATCTATGAATGTCCAATTATTAGTATAATTGCTTATAATATTATGGCATTTAAAAATGGTTAGTGGTTTATTCATTAGTAGGCGTTTTCTTGTAAACGAATATTAAATATTTTGATAACGCAGATCATTAATTGCAAATCGTAAAAATCACGCTTTCAAAAAAAAATAATAATACTTGTCGTGAATATGACAAAAACGTATCAATTATTATTCCTGAATGATCACGCTTCTACCGACAGCGAAAAAGATTATTTTAATAAATAAAACACACAAAACTGGCTATAGCTGTCCAACTTTATTTTTAATACTACGTTTCGGTCTGTTATAAGAAGAAAAGGGTATCTTATAACAGACCGAAACGTAGTATTAAAAATAAAGTTGGACAGCTATAGCCAGTTTTGTGTGTTTTATTTATTAAAGTATTCCGGAATGATAATCCTACAGTGTGCTTTTTGCTGTTGGTCACATTATAGCAGGTACTGGGTAGGTATCTTTCCACTTAATGTTTTACTATCCCATTTTATTGTAGCATGAAAAAAATAACAACTGTATCATTGTTATGAATCATTTAAGCATTGGAGAGTTAATTAATATTTTATTAGAGGCGTAGTCTCATTCAAAAGATACGGTGTGACCACGTGTAAATATGTCGTTAACAGAACTCTAGGAGTTTGGGGCCGCATTACAGGGTCACAGGGATGACCCCACATCGAGGATGTGTTAATTACACGTGTTAAATTTACGTCATTTACTACGTGGTTTTCTATTTTCGTTTCAAAAACGTGTTAGTTTATTAACAATACATTTAATGTGTAAGCTCCATTTAGGCGCTATTTTGTTAGTTTCTTCGTCTATTATACAGTGAATAATTATCAAATTTCTATTATCATACCTATTATACCAAAATTACTATGTTTGTATCATAGAAATAGGAATAATAGGTAGAAGTAGCACACAGACCTGGATGGCATAACTAGTTGCTGGTCTAATATGTCTTGCTTGTAGGTACACTCGGCAGTGTGCATTTACCAGTGGACGCGTAAACATCTCTGAGTATTTGACTTATAAAGTGACAATTATTTTATAAAAATGGTTAAATGTGCAGTTACATGTTGTAAAAGTGACAGTGGAAGATTTTCGAAACAAAAAGGCGACATAAGTTTCTTTAGGTAAGCAAGAAATATTATTTTAATAAATGTGTGTTAAATGTCATTCGGCCATGGCAGCCATGACAGTTTTGATGGCTGTAGACAGAGTCGGACTTGGCACATATTAATAATTTTTGTTTGCTTGTAATATTATTTATAATTTAATATTGATTTTTATTATCACAATTATCAATATATTTTAATCAGTTTTTTTCATCTCAGGCTGGATGAAATTTTACATTTCAAAGTATTTTTAGTTGTTTTAATAATATGGTTCCGGTTTGTTTTACAACAAATTTTTTCATCTTATAATAAATAAAATAAAGTTTCTTGTTAAATACTGATTTTTTTAATTTGCCATTTTCTATTTACCTACCATTTGTTTTTTTATAATACCTACTTAAATATTTGCAAAAACGGATTTTCACAGATATCATCATTGCAATAATATATTACAGGTAAGTTTTAAGACTTAAAACATTTTAATCATGAATGACGTCAAAAATAACTGAAAACTTAGATTGTGGTTCTTTTTTTTATTTACACGAGGCATACGTTATATTCTAAATTCGATAGTACATCTATGTAAATTGAGCGAAATATAAGCATAAAACACCATTTGTTAAAATGTTACTCTCCTCTGAAACTAAAATTTAAAAATCAAACAAAAAAAGTTTTTGGGCTATAGATACAAAAAGCGTAACAGACGTGCACAACGCGAGTGTATATATAAAGCTCCAACTGACGCTATCGCGTCTAATAAAAATTCTGAATACGTCTCTGATATGTCACGTGCTACTATGTTACCGCCTGCACCCCGCTTCTTCTTATGAAAGTTCTGCCTAAAAGCTATCATTGTACGCAGTCTATAATATTCCCAGGTCTGTGGTTTGTATATTTTATGAATACGTTTTAGATATAATTATTAAAGATTATTTAAAGAAATTCAAGTAAGTAGCCCCCTTCCTTCCGCCTAAAATTTTATGGCATACTCCTAATCGTACTTTTCATCCGACATTAGATTTTTTTGCGTCAAATTAAAGCTTATGGTCCCTTTTAGGGCAATAGGCGAAACTAAAAAAAAGTTCAGACCACACAACGCCGTTCTAAATATTAGATGGATTACGTCAACTTTAAAAAGAAGGTCGCGAGAGTGTAAATAGTAACTTAACGTCTGTTTTTGTCAGAGTAAATTTTTTTAAATTACTAGCGGCCCCGCCCGGCTTCGCCCGGGTCCTAAGAAAGCCCGGGTGCAATACACTACTCACTCGCTTCGCTCGTCCGCTTGAATATTACAAATACACTACTCACTCGCTTCGCTCGTTCGTCTGAATATTATAATTACATTACTCACTCGCTTCGCTATTTTAAAAACTCAAGGGTTTGGGGAAACGCCGAATGAGGGATTAGAATAACACTACAAATCCTTCAGGTAAAAAATATAAAAAAAATTTCCTGGAAATAAAAAATAAAATACATTATAATCTCTTTCACATGTAGCCAAACTTAAAAAAGCGGCCAAGTGCAGCGTGTCGAACAACGCACAGTGAAGGGTTCCGTAGACGGCCGAAAATATCCCATATCTCAAAAACTACATTACATATCTTATTCAAACCAATTTTCGTTGAAAGTATTTTATAATTAATCAATTATGATGTGAAGACCCGTTGCAAAATTTTACATAAGTGATTTATGAAATGAAAAATTTTGATTAAAAACCATCTTTAATTAATAAGCCGCTTTCATATAATAATATACATCTTCAGATTATAACTTTCTACAATGAATATACAAAAATCGTTTGACAAATTATTTCATAATTATAAATATTTAATGTCTGAAGATGTATATTATTATACGAAAGCGGCTTATTAATTAAAGATGGTTTTTTAATGAAAATTTACATTTCATAAATCACTTATGTAAAATTTTGGAACGGGTCTTCACATCATAATTAATTAATATGTACTTCCAAAACTTCCCGTTGTATCTACTAAATAAAGTATTTTATAAGTTTTACTTCTTTAAATTTTTTCAGAATTTTTCACCCTATAGTTGAAAAGTTAGAGGGGGGGACACATTTTTTACGACTTTAGAAGCGCATATCTCATCAACTATTGACTTAAATAAAAAAGTCATTTTGAAACTTCTATATCATTTTTGAAACCTATCTAAACATATCCCAACATGCTTATGTGCACTGGAAATTCTTTTTCATCACTCAATTACATGAATGGTGTGCCACCCCTAAGTTTTGTTCATATTCAAACGAGTATTCAAACCAATTTTCGTTGAAAGTATTTTATAAGTTTTACTTCCTTAAATTTTTTCAAAATTTTCCACCCCATAGTTAAAAAGTTAGATGGAGCTACTGCACACTTTTTACGACTTTAGAAGCGCATAATATCTCACCAACTGACTTAAATACAATAGTCATTTTAAAACTTCTTCACCTTTTCGAAGACCTATCTAACGATACCCTACACGCTTATGGGCACTAGAAATTTTTTTTTCATCCCTCATTTACATATATGAAGTTCCACCCCTATTTTTTTCGTAATTTCACTTCACCATTGTATAGCGATTCATAGAAGACAGCTACCTTCGAAATTTTATCTATATAGTGCCAATTGTCTCCGAGTCAAGAGGTTGTAACATACGGACGGACAGACGGACAGGACAAAATTATAATTGGGTTCCGTTTTTGCCATTTGGCTACGGAACCCTAAAAATTTTGCCTGTAGGATCTGTATTCTGTGTCTACTTCTTGGTTCTTCATTTGGCGTTTAGCCGAACCTTTTAGCTTTAAAAATAGCATCAGGAGAGCCATAACAGTTTTAATCATAGAAAGTATATTAAACGCATTTTCTTCTTCGCAAACCTCAAAATAAAAAATGACTGTATAGTAGTGTAAAAAAAGAAACTTGGTTCAACCATTTTGGGTGTACTTATGTAAAAGAATTCTGTATGTAATTTACAATCTTTTTTAAGGCGTTAGAATATTCATTTCTTGTCCTTTAAAATATAAAATTTTTCATTTTGATGAAAACGAAAAACATAAAAATTCTTTTCTGGGCTCTTGTTCAAAAGACAGTTTGTATGATAATCGCACAGGAAGGGCCCGGCAACGTTTGTTGATTACAATTGACGATATCAGGTCGATTATAATCACGTGAATGAGGTGACGGTAGTGTCGGTCGCGGATCTACGGTGACTGAGTCCATCACATCATCATCGTGCCTCTCCGCATTTCTGCTATGCAGTGTTTGGCATTTGGCCGATAATGTCTGTAATATAACATCAGCACATAATATTATTTTATATGATAAATTAATAGATTTATACGGCTGAATTGCAATTGAAAATTTTTGTTGGAAAGCAGCCAATTATATAATTGATTCCAAACATATTGGAAAAAATCATTTTACCAACCATAGTCACAGTCAGGATTCTAACCTGAACTTAACACTCGCATGTAGTGAAAATAAATTGATTCCGAAGCATATAAGGAAAATGTTAGATTAGTAATCATGTCACAGTTGAGTAATTGTAAGCCCATTCCGCCGCGAAAGTGGAAAAGTTCAGGTTAGAATTCTGACTGTGACTATGGTTGGTAAAATGATTTTTTCCAATATGTTTGGAATCAATTATATAATTGACTGTTTTCCAACAAAAATTTTCATTATTTTATATGCACAATATTTATTCTACAATAGACTTTGTTAGATTGCAGTTGCACACTGTCGGACTTATACGGTTGCTATAGATTGGAGGAAAAACTTGATTCCGGGACAAAATTTTAAAATAGCAATACTTCAGGGTTTTCGGCTGGAGGAAAAAAAGATTAAGCAATAATATTTATTTTATATGATAAGATGTTAAAAATGTATAATATTTGGTGTGTGCGTAGTGAGATTAGTACGGCATTATAGGGTTTTTTGGAAGTTTTTTTGCAGCCAATTTATTTATATTGAAAGAGTTTTATTTAAACTAAACGTTTCGCCTTTTTAGGCATCATCAGTAATATTCTGAAATGTTATACATATATACATTAAAATTAACAAGTTATAATACAGTATTTGAAAATAAAGATAAATGAATGAATCAGATTCAAAATACTTACATTTTATAGTGAAATTATGATTTATGAACATTATTTGAAAGATTGGCTGCAAAAAACTCCCAAATAAACCTTATAATATTTGGTGTTAGTTAAATCCGCGCACGTCTTACCTATTTGTAATTTGGCATGAAACTTAAATCGGGTTATTAAATTGGGACTCTGCGGATATCGTAAAAATGTCTTAACAATTATCCAGCTCAGTCCCGACCGTCTGGCTCCCCTTGTCGAACTGTATATAAGTCCATCAATGATACGTAGGCTCTTCCACCATTTATTAAGACGCACCCCCCCAGGGGGACATTGGAATGTGGTTGCTATCGCAAATTGCATTCCAATGCTCTTTGGGAATTAGCGCTCCCAGGGACCCGACCTCGTACCAGTCGGTTTGTGTATGCCGGCTGGCGGATTCTAATACACAAATGGATTATTTGTTGTGTTGAAGACGCTAATGATCTGAATTGTCGACGCGGCTATAATCTACAATTAATTAATTAATAAAGACGCATACCAAAATTGTGTTTAGTCTGTTCACTCTTCACAATCTTTACCGACGTATGTGGTATCTAAGAGAATTGACTATGTATGTCAATTGTCAGGATTAAATAATTAGCATTGGCGTCTGATCAGCTTTGTGACGTAAATGACACTAAATACTGAACCAATTCAAAGTAAATAAAGTTACGTAAGTCCATATTCATCAAATATTTTCTTGTCATAACGATATTGTGTAACTGATCAAAACAACGGAATACCATAAAACTAAAATAATAAAATAAAAAGAAATACCTACGTTGAAATATAGACGATGCAGCTGAAGAAACTGACTGTTTTGCTGAAGTTCGATTTCTCGAGTACCTATTCATGTAGGTTGGACTATTACAGCAACGGTCATTAATGAGCCATTTTCCTGAGAGTATAGTTCCTTCAATTATCCACGAGAGGCAACACTTGCGGTAGGTACAAACACTATTTATTCCTCATTAGTGTCGTGTCATTTTAGTGGTATAACTTAATTATTTAATTAAAATGACACGACACTAATTATTATAGTAATAGGGATTAAATAATGTTTGTACCTACCACAAGTGCTACCTCTCGAGGATAACTGAAGCCTGAAGGAACTACTCTCAAGAAAATGGCTCATTGGGTAATGTCATGCCATTTCAATGACCATGTAGTGGATAGCAGCATTATGCTTTCGCCGCTGAAACGAATTGTAATTATGTAATTTCATTGTAACATACGGTCAAGAGAGAAGCCGTTGGTTGCCTTTGAAAATACTGGTCGAAGTCCGCATAGAATTTTGTACCAAGATTATAACGTACTTTCAGTCACACAAAATGATAGTCCTAGGAAAAACGAGATTTGACCGATGGAACATACTTGGACTAGTTTCAGTCAAGAAAACAAAAAAAAATAAATGGCGTTAATTAGTGTAGTTTATTGTTATTTATATTTCTGGGACTTCAAGTAGGGAAAGTATTGTAAAATTGTTAAATTTTGACCTAAATTAGACCATTTCCAGATTGTGAATTGGATTTAATGAAATGAATAATAAAAATAAACTGTTTCTAATATTTTCTTCCGTTAATGATTTTATTTACTCACACATTATAAAATTAAATGGTAGATACAGGTTAATAGCTTACAGAACACGTTTTATTAAAACTATACACTTATAAAAAGGTAAAGTTCTTGAAACAAAAATTACTCCAACCAATTTTGGTTGTAAATAATAATTGTAATTCTAATTAATAATATACCTTTATAATTAGAGGTTTTGTGTATACATCATTCAAATATGACAAACGGCTTTTGTCACATGATTCCGCACACAAATCGGCTTCCTTAATTGTTTGATACACGAATTTTGTATGTGATTTTGTAATTCCCACGCTCTTTTGCTTCTAGCAAAAATCACAACCCCATTGTACAGTTTGTTTCTACCATAACACAAGTTAAATAAAGACAACAGACCGTTATCACACTGCAAGTAAGCAGGATAACTTACACCTTACTTTATCGTTCACATTTCCGCTTGGGGGTGAGAAGCGAATTGACTATTAGAAAACAGAGACAGAATATGGACGGTTAATGGATAAAGCGTGTTGTTGTCTATCTCTTTTGTGTTGTGTTATTGCGTGCAGTGTGGTGGACAGTTGTATGTCACGGTTAGTGGTTTTAGTGTACGAAGGGTGGAATGTCGTGTTGTGTAGGGTTGAATTGCGATCGCATAACGTTCAATTATATCCACTGGAGTTAATAGTGGACACGCAAAACTGTCAACGCTATAATATCTAACATTGTTCTTTATTCCTGCGGTAACATCTGTTTGAAATTTCCGTGATTCCTTTGGACAAATTGAAAGGATTAAGAAAAAAAATATTTTAAGTAAAAAACTACGATAAAACTAATTACAACCAATAAATTCAATTGTTAGTTTCATATTCCTAATATATTTCAACAACTGATATCGCATTATATTTTAAGCATATGGAATTCAAGAAAAAAGTGACATATCATTACTGAGATTCTGATCATCCAGTTTCGCGCTGGATACGTCACCAAATTTTTAATATATAGGATTTTCTAAAAGTATCGTGCCAAATTGGCAGGGTAGATTGAGGGGTCGAAAGTATTTCTTAGCCGCGAAGTTCGTGCAAGTAAGTAATGACAGGCGCACGCAGGTGTATAGCGCGAATAAACAGAAGTTGCCATGGCAACCGTTATTTTCTGCGCTAGTGCAGAAAGTAAACCATTTTCCACACACCTGCCTGTTAAATGGGTCATTAATGGCCGCTATACATACATCGAAAGTAGCTATTTTGTAGTGGGTATGGCAAAAATATATTAACAAAATCACTGAAACAGGTCATCAGACTTTTGATTGCACTGTTCATAACACTTTACCTACTCACATTTTGCTGTTTGTAAACATCTTGGCGTACCAATTTTTCTATTGTAGTTACCGCACTATATAAACAGGAGTAAGCAAAATTTGAATCTTAATTTTTGCGGAAATACTTAATAGTTAGTCAGAGAGAGATATAAGCTATTTTTTCCAGAAATGTTGTTTAGACAACACATGCCAAGTTTAAAATTTGAGTTGACTCAGAAAAAAACCTATAGATTACCAAATACCAACTAACTTAATATATGCGAAATCACTACTGATTACAATAATAATTATTAGATAAGATTTAATGGAATTACTAATAATGTGGTGAAGTGTTAGAGTACTGTTTAATTAACTTATTTTATTACCTACCTGTATACTACATGCAAATAGCCTCTGTCACTGAGCATGTTTTTTTTATAAATAAAAAAAAGAAAATTTAATGGAATGTCATTTAATTTGATATACTTATTGGGTAGAATATTTATTCCTTTGTTAGTTGTACGGAACCCTCGACGCACGAGTTACACTCGCAAGTGACCGTTCTTTTTCTTGGTTATAATGAGGTCCACATAATAAAAAACGAAATGATTCGTCCATTTAAGATTTCTTGCATTTCTTTTTGTAAGCTGATTCTACTCTAATTTTCAATTGATTTGCGTTTAAGATTAATGGAATGGGTTAAGCTTGGTCTGTTATAGTAGAATGTATTTTTAGTGTCGTAATAAGGTATATTAATGACGACTATGATGATAGTATAATTAAAACGAGCGATTTCGTGAGTTTTAATAGTCATACGAGTCATAATATCATTACGCACAAGAAATATATGGTATTTTTGGCATACCCACTATAAAATAGTTACTTTTCACTAGAGCGTTTCATAACCAAAATTTCATGAGGGGAGGAATTTTTTCACTATATTTAAACCTTATTTTACCTGTACTATAATGTTTCGATTGTTTCGGGGTTTATGCGTTTATACGTTATCCAAACGACACGCACCGGCCGGTTACCGGCACACCGGCGGAGATAAAAGGAAGCGAATACGCGAGACGAGATGACGAAAAATATTACTGGAACTGAAACACAATCAAATAATAACAACCAAGGCAGGCACTCGGCCGGGCGCAGCGCATAAATTAGGTACTACAAGCTAAAATAACTTTCAGAATCATGGAAAAGATTAAAAATTTGCGCCAAAAAAAATTACTTGCTTTGATTTTTCACCCGCGAGCGGCGCCTGTTATAACTAACCTATTCCATGTATACATACATGCATGTAAAGTAGCTACTTTATAGTGGGTATGGCAAAAAAGTATTTGGCGATGAAGTGAACAGAGTTTAGATACGATAACAACATGGGATTATGTGTCGTGATTAGATAGCACCATAGCATGGAGAGTTTGTTCACGGACATTGCGGTCGACTAAGCAAGCGTAGTTCCCACTGGTCGTGCGGTCAAACCCCGTTCATGGTAACACACACACATACACGCGGACGCGGATCTAATATCGCACCTCTCACCTATAACAACTTGCTGAACATATAACTACGTTTCTATTGTTCACCCATTAGAAACCAGTGTTTATTTAGTTATTTCTGGACAAACAAAAGAAAAATTCATATCAATAATAAATAGTAATAAATAGTAGGATAAATTATTATTGATCGTTTTTTTAGGGTTCTGTACCTCCGATGTCTACGATGTCTGTCCGTCCGTCCGTCTGTCACAAGGCTCTATCTCACAAACGGTAAGAGGCAGTAAGAGGTATACTTAATTGAAATTTTCATAGATTGTGAGTTATAATGACATTAATTCTGGCAAATAATGATTAGAATTAAATAATCTATTAATTTTAATAAATTAATGTTGTTACACGCTCACAGTACGGCTGTAGTCGTACTACTAATAATACTGTACTATGAGCATATACCAACATTGTTCGGCTGGCTCAGTTGATAGAGCGTTTGACTGAAGATATAAAGGTCCCTGCGGTTCGATCCTGGGTTATCTTATTAGTCTACGCTAACTCAAAAATCCGTAAGGACAAATTCATGACTTTTTGAAATTTCCGATACAAAGGCTTGTTATGTTGGCAAAAAAAAGTTGCCACATCTCCGGTGGATGGAACACCCCATTTTTCGCGAATAAACGCCCCTGCAGGGAGGACCCATAATAATTGTGTTTCGCGCTATATATTATGAATACTTAGTCTGGTTTGATAAAGAAGTGTTTAGGAAAGAAATCCTAGGACAGATTTTTTTCTACACGATACATTTTCGAAACAAAATAAAAAAGGGCGTATAAAAGTGCCATCGAGAAATTATAATTTTTCTATTTTTTCATTAAAATAATTACTTAGGTCACTATAACTCATTAATGCATTATTTCTGCTTATACATACATTTTCAATGTACAAAAATATAAACTAAATAGTTTCTTTTCGGAATTTCATTCAATCCACATTTATCTTTTATTAAGTCATAGTCTATTAACATTTGATGAATGTATTTTAAAACACTTTAGGAAATTAGTGGTGGGCTATTGAGTAATATTTTATGCATTAATATGCATTAATTTGAGATCACCGCTTATTATCAACTGCAACTATTATTGTCCAAAACTTTACGAATTTGGTAATGAATGACTAGAAGTAAGAGAGATAACACAATACGGTGTAGTGCACTTCTTTGTCAATTAATGATCAGATTAACGGGTGGCAAGTCACCCACAGCCAGTCACCGGAAGCGGAAATGTTCAACACAGCACAGTTCTCTCTCACTCAATCATACATGTTAAGTACAAATTATAAAAAAATCTGCCTGCATAAATAACTGGACAGCATTCCCAAATACAGTTGACTTTGAATCAACTTTGTTTTAATTTTAATGCCCACAAAATGCATTAAAATCTAGCTATCTGTAATATTGACACCAGAACAATACCTATATTTTTTTTTGAAATGATTAAATATTTAAATATATTATCATATTTAATTTCAGTTAAAAGAAAGTTGATTGTATATTTTTCTTTTTTGGGTCGTTATTAAGAAAAAAGTACAAATATAAAATTATAAGCGTATGTATTTTTTTGTACCATTTTTTTTCAAAAATTTATTTTCAAACCGTTACTAGTGTTTTTCTCAATTTCTCAAACGAAAATCATATTTAGTCTCCTTACTTCCAACAAAATTTCATACTTTCACTGTTATTTGCGCTTTTAAAAACACTAGAAATTAGCGTTTTACCTATACGTACTTCAGTTTAAATAATACGTGTCCAGAATAATGAAATGAGCGGTAGAACGAATCGTTTTTATTTAATTTATTAACTTGTTGAAGATAAATTCATGAATATGTATGTTGTTTCCCCCTTTACTTATGTTAGTAAAATCACCCTTTGTGTGTATAAAAATTCTCCCACATTAATGCATAATATCTGATAATCAAATCATTATTTCTCCCCTTGATTTTTGTACAATGTACACGCAATGTTATCACATAATACTGTTTAAATTCCCGCACGTAAAATTAGTTCAACGATTTTTGTGTCCGAATCAAGAATAAAGATTGCAGGGCATTGTTGATAAAGGTGTTAAAATCTTAATACCTGCAGACGATGGCAAACACCATGTTATTTCTTATTTTGAGATATTGTGTAGAGTTATTTCTTCTGATTTTCAAAACTCAACGATATGGGTTAAGTGATAACAACTACCTAACAATCTATTAATAAAACGTAATTATTACAATTTGCTTAACAACAAGATTTGTCCTTCTAAAAATGATGATACATGTTACAAAATAAAAACACATAAATGTTCAGTCAATTTGAGAAATCTTTTCAAATTTCTAACACCTACTCCATGAAACGTCCACGTTTTTAGAGGGCTATGCAACTCCCTAACAAAGCATTTTCGGACCCCGTTCGTATGAACTTTTTTTCTTAAAATTAACTAAGGAATCGACTCCGAAAATTTGTCGGTATCATTTAAAACAAAAACTTTTTAGGTACCTATCTATCTAGATACTTGAAAATCTGCAGCTTCCAGTAAACCAATGCCAATTAAGAAATTATTGTGCGGAGGGTAAGAGAATTCACCTTGAATTTTATGCTCTGCAAGCGTTGAGATTTGGTACACTTTATCGTTAGACCCTACCCTTTGATATAAAAAATGTTGTCACGGTCGGGGCCCTCGCTGGGGCCATGTTATAGCATGGTTGCCCACCTTCAGGAGCAAATACGCATTTTCACTTATTTTGGAGCCAAAAAGTGTCGTAGAGGGCTGAAATTTGGTACACATGTGGCATTTGAGATGTTTAAAACTACAAGCAAGTGTCCCAGGACCCACGGCCTTTTTTTTCAAAATGGCGCATTTTTTCGAGTGAGATCTCGTTTCTTATTATGTTTTTGGGGTCACTGATTTCGAAAAATCATGTTTTTAGTACGTAAGTTCGATAAAAAAAAGGTCGATGGAAAAAATGTGACATTATTTGGGAACCCGTGTGACGCACCTGTAGCCTCAGAAGCGTGCGAAGCCTTAGTTAAATGTAGCTGTAAAAAGGGCTACGTTGCAAATTGCTGTAAATGTCTCAAAAACAATCTGAAATGCTGTGATCTATGTAAATGTAGTTATGCACATCTGAAAGTGTATAGTAGTTCTATATTATGTGCATAGATCACAGCATTTCAGATTGTTTTTGAGACATTTACAGCGATTTGCAACGTAGCCCTTTTTACAGCTACATTTAACTAAGGCTTCGCACGCTTCTGAGGCTACAGGCTTTGTGCGCCACACGTGATCCCAAATACTGTTACATTTTTTCCACCGATCTTACGTATACTAAAAAAATAATTTTTCGAAAGCAGTGACCCCGAAAACATGTTAGTAATCATTTTCAAAAGGGGCGCTGGATCCTGAACTGTAAAATACATGTATACACATATTTAAAAAAATGTCGTTTCAATTGATCAATTATTTTTCGAGCAGGATCGATTTAAAGTTTAAATTCTAAAATGTTTTTCTTATGGAGAAATATGTGTGGTCACAATCTAATGTCATTGTCAAATCAAATTTTTTGACACCGATTTCTTCAACTGAGCATATATGATAATTACATGCATTTAACTAGCGAATCTATATTATGATACGATCTAAGTAACTGGCGTATCATATTGATTAAGGTTTTACGATATCAGCTAACCACACTGCTTCACATTACATAACTGCAGAGCAGAATGCAATAACCGATCGCCGAGTAGTGGCTTTTTATTGCTTTTTAATGGAATTAACTACATATTTTTGATTTACATCGTATGCCTTCACACGTCAAAAATTAATGATTTGGCACGACTGCTCAAACAATTATTCTTGTAGTTTTCTAGAATATTGTATTACTAAACTTCGTTTGCAGTGGGAAAATTTTTAAGACCATAGTTAGTGATCCACAGACTATTTATATTTGCAGTTTATTATTATTTTTTAACTGTTAACTGAAATTAATTCGAATTGATTTAGAAATTTCTTAGAATATTAGTTTGGGAATTTGTAACTAAAGAACAATTGTAACTATAATACTAACGACGATATCACAATTATCTCGCTTATTGTCAAACTAAACGGACGTTTTATTTTTGCTACTATGATCAATATCGAAAATATGAGAAAATATTTTCACTTTAACTATTCTAGATATACAGCGTTTTTTATCTTCGATCGCAATTGCCTCAATGGAAACATAATCAGTGGAAATATTTATGTTTATTAATCATAATTCTTTCCAGGTGAAATGCAATATGAAATCAAAGATTCGCTTGGCAGATATTTAGAATTTGATTAGTTAATTAGCATTAAAATTTTTAATCGCATATTGAGTTTTCTGCTCATTAAATCAAAAACATTCTGCATTTTTATTCATTTAACGATGTTGCTGAACGAGTTCTATCTGAAATAGAGTGTAGAGCCTTTAATATTTTTTATTATAAGTGGCTCACTTTTACAGGAACTGATTTGATAGCGGTATTTGCTTTGGGAGATAGGTAAGTAAATTTGATTTATACTATAAAACTTTTTATTGTTTCTTGAAAACAAACATTAAGAAAATCTCATGCACTAAAGAGGTAGAAGTAGAAAAGTTACTTAGCTGAAAACTGTACCAGCATATAAATTCTAAACGTATTTTTTGAACAAATTCTTAACTGAACTTTACATATACGCCCAGCCTGCATCGCAACTTTCAGCTTTCTCTGACTACGTACCAATAGAAATCTGCACTACGCCCTTTTAGGGGTTGGAGGGGGAAAATCATAGATTTTTTAATTTTTCGTTACTTGTAGGCGAAACCTAGCCTGCATACCAAATTTCAGCTTTCTATGACTACGGTCTAGGGACCTATAGAAATCTGCACCACCCCGTTATAGGAGTTGGAGGGGGAAAATCACAGATTTTTTAATTTTCACGTTATTTGTACGCGATGCCCAACCTGCATATCAAATTGTCATTGTCAGCTATATTCACCCTTCTTGGTCAGCTGTCAGAATTTTCTTAATCTGAATTCGGCGAGTAATATATTGCTATGGAAGTATGTATTACTCATTTTTAAGGTTCCGCACCTCCAAACGGAATCCTATTATACTGAGCCTACGAATATGTCTGCTCATCCATCCGTCCGTCTGTCACAAGGCTTTATCTCACAAATGGTAAGAGGTAGCTAGTTGAAATTTTCACAGATTGTGTGCTGTTGTGGCATGAATCCTGGCAAATAATAATATTATAATTAAATATTCAATTAATTTTAATAAATTAACTTTTTTTAATTTACTACAACAGTGACTGCAGCCGTGCTTATATATACTGTACTATAGACAGTATAGAGCGTCTATCATCTAAAATCGGATCGTATTATTTTTGTTTTTTTTATTTATCAAATATTCTGTTAATATATTTTTTTACTTTAAAAAGAGCAAAATAAAACATAATCAAAAAACGTTTTAAAAACAAACTTAAATAAATAGATCTGTTAATTTTTTACCCCTGCCTAACTCCTTATTTTTATTATTGTACGGAACCCTCGGTGCGCGAGTCTGACACGCACTTGGCTGGTTTTTTCAACTGGCTGTTGACTTTTCCGATTTTAAATCAATTGTAGCCACCAGCACAAGGTTACTATTTTTCTTCTAACTTTGTTATTTTGTAATTGTGTTTTTCTATAAGAAAGTGTGTACCACTCGAATAATTAATAAAAACATGCGTTTGATTTCCCTGTGAAACTGTTCCCCTACACACCTAACTTGCAGAGCTTGAAACCAGATCAGACCAGACCAGTTGGCTGGTCCATAAGGGTGTGTTAAACTCCTCGTCTCATTTCATTACATATATATTTTTTTACTAAACATTATGCATTGCATGGCGTACTAACATCAATCAATAGGTGTCCATAAAGTATATTATCCCTCAGATTTGTAAAAAATATTTAAACACAAATAAAAACATAAATTATTAATAATGTAAAGTACTACTTTACTGCAGGTATGTTTTTATAATTTTGATTTTGTAATCTACTTATAGGTAATGTCATTATGAAATTTTACAATGGATCTTTTCAGATCACTATTTTTCTATATGTTAATTTGAAAACTTGAGAATAATATTGTTATATCGAAACATGTCGCATAATAATAGATAGATAGATAGATAATAATAATAATATATCATATTATTATATCTTGTGTGGATTACCTTCATTTTATATTTTGATAAATTATTGAATTCACGACCAATTCAAATAAACTAAATTATAATATATTATTTAAAAGCTCGACGTTTCGGCCAATATGGTGGCCATTTTCGAGATATACAATAATAAAAAATAATGATTAAGACCTGTAGGTAGATAAAAATATAGAAAAAAGTTTTCAGAGAACTGTTGGATCAAATAATCAGTTAAAAACAGTCCTCTGAAATTTTTTTTCCATATTATAGAAATAAAGGGATCTAAAATAAAATAGATAAAAATATTTTAGTAAAAGTAGTACCTATTTGAAATAAAATACAAATATTTTTTTGAGTGCCTATTTACACAAAAAAAAAATACAAATATTGAAAAAGTATCTGAAATATAGGTACATAATTGTATAATTATAAAATACTTTTTTTTTCAAACAAAAATAGTTATTTACAACAAATAGAATATGTTTAGCTTCCAGAAATATATATAGTTTTGTAAGTATATATTTATGTGAGCAGTGAATGGTGCTTGTTACATTTTTTTTAATTTTATGAACGTACATATTTTGTCTAGAGTGTGACGAAGACAAAAAATAAATAAATAAAGCTTAAATAGAGCAAATATGGCGTAAACTTGAAAAAAAATTTCGAACAAAATATTGTTATATGATAATTATTAGACTACGGAGCAGTTCTATTATAGTTATGCATATTGTGTGTGATTTAAAAATAATATCTTGGCACGAGCTTCAAATAAGCCAAGACGTTAGTGGGTCTTAAAAAACGGTAAATTAATAAATAAAGTGAAGTCAATAATGTAGAAAAACGATACGTATTTTTGTTACAAAAATTAAACGTAGTTTTCCAGCAAAATAATTTCAAGCAGTAAAAAATCTTAATTTACTCAAATTCTATCCAATCTCTTTTTTATTAAAAAATAGCTGGAAAACGTTCACTTACAAATTGTTTAAATTATTCAAGCCAATGATCTAAGTTGGAGGACTGATCATAAAATGAGTTGCAAGTTTCGTGAAAATCTGTCTGGTCGTTTAAAAGTGATCTCTTGATAGAAAATGTTATGTATTATTTTTCCTTCGGTTTCGCTCTCGTCTGTCCGTAGATTCGCTCGCGTTAATATATGTTTTGACTGGAATATAAGATTCCAGTGTAACTGAAAAAAGAAGTACGACATAGTATCAAGTTCCATCAAAATCGCCTTAACTGTTTATAAGTGATATTGGTAGAAACCAATTATACCTACAGGTAGAAATACCTGAAAACCCCAAAAAAAATTGCGAGAAAACGAATTGTGGAGTGATGTCTCATTACAATTATTATTTGACTTACATGCGTTAATAAATTTCTGAGACAATAGTTTTTAGATTTTACTTAACGATACTTTTTTTATTGGTTACAGATTTTCGAATCGACACTTACTAAAAACATTACATAGCATCATCATATGTCACGGTGTCCCCATGATGATGTACTGGCAATGATCGAGGTCACATTATGCAGACCGAAGGGGCAGAACTGTCATATAAGGGGCCCGAATGGCGTAGCAGTGGCCGGGAGGGTGATTTCTCTCTGCACACCTGGGCTAACTCGTCGTCACAATGTGCAGCTGTTTGCTGCTTGAAGAACAGCATCACGGAGATCCTGTGATAGAGGAAGCCGCGCGCGCGGGAAGTTGGTTGAAGACCACCACTGCTGCCTGCCGTCCATGCATTGAAAAGTAAGATCACCTCATCATCATAATCATCGAGATCCACATTCTTACTACTTAAGAGCTTATAGACGGTTTAAAAACAAAAGGAAACAGGCAATAATTTGTTGATTTTGCAAAAAAAAACAATTTTCTCTCTTTGTATGATCGGTGGTATTTCACTGCTCTGAAGTAAAATAGGCAGATATTTGTTTTCAGAATTATAAGCGACATAAAAAAAATATAACTCATTTCAGTGTCAAACCCTGTATTTGCCAATGCATGTGTATTGGTTTAAATATTTCATTATGTCAACTTAAATTTCTTTCTGGACAAAACAAAAAATTTCACCCCTTAAAAAGTTTAATTTTCTGAGATTCAATATTCCGCCAGCATTTTATCAATAATTCAGCATCTGCGCTAAATTATACATAGCATAATATTCAATAAACATTTAACTATTCGACGTTTCACATCATTTTGAGTAACATGTTAATGAATATGTACATATACAGGGTGTTTCCTAAAATACTTAAAAAGACTAAACGAAATCATTTCAGAAATACTACAAAAATTCCCTAATCTTAATTTTTCTAACATCAATTTTAATGCAAAGCGACACTCAGTATTTTTTTTTTGAAATGCCCGCATATATTTTTTTTAATTTAGTCTGAAAGATACCTATTTTTTCCTGAATACAACGCGATGAGTTAACTTTGATGCAATATTCGTTCATAGAATTATAATTTCTTTTTACGTCACACCTGAAAATCATGGCTGCACACATAGAAATTTTATATTTTTTAGACGAATATTGCAGTACTAAAGTCAACTTGTTACAGATCGTTATATTACTCTTCCAGACTAAATTAAAAAAATTCGACTGATGACCAGTCCTATACTTCCCACCTAGTAAATATTTGCAAAAAATAAACACTCTTTTTTTTTTATTCTTTGACTAGGCCCAAATAACCTTAGCTGTTGGTGGTCTTTAAAACACAATTTAATTTTTATTCTTTGAAAAAAGCATGGCCCTCTTTTTTGTTTGGTGATCTTAACTTAATATAGCAAAAATCATGGTTACCTTGATTTACGTACAGTTTTTATTTTTTTTAGTAAAATATTTTTTTTCTCGAAAACTATACATTTTAGAGAAAAAAAATATTTACATTTTTTTCATATTATAACATCTAGAATTCATTTATATTTTTTTTTACCTATGTTAATACGTGACATTGAGGACGTTTTTTTGAATATCTCAGGATCCACTGAACCGATTTGACTCAAAATCTAATCAGATCTAAGTTAAAGGCTGATAAATACAATAGAACAATCGGCATGCCCGTATGTTGTTCCGTTCTTAAGATATCGAAGGCGAAAAATTGACCACATACACACATACACACACACACACATACACACACACACACACACATACAGACATCAGTCAGAAAATGATCTTAAACGATTACTAGGGTCTCAAAACGTGAAAATCTGTTAAAATCTCGAAATATTGTTTTCGGACTGAATCCATTACTTCCCTACCATAGTAGAGGTGGGAAGTAAAAATATATATATTATTATTATTAAAAAAATATATATTAAAGTTGATGTTAATAAAAATTAAGATTAGGACCTTTTTGCAGAATTTTTACAATGATTTCATTTAGTTTTTATTTATTGAAATTGAACAATAAATAACGGAGTTAATGATTAAGACGTTTTTTTTGGGAACACCTTGTATGTACATATTAAAATTTTACAAGTTTCTCAAAATGATGCGAAACGTTGAAATTTTATGATCCCAGCATCAAATGCAGTGTATGATGTATGTGTCATACATACATTGTAGGTGTTATAGTCAAATATTGTCAGCTATATAAAACAATATTTTACTTATATCTCTTCTCTTCTCTTCTTCTCTAATCTCTAAATAGTATAAAACAAAGTCGCTGTCTGCCTCTGTTTGTTTCTCCGCTTACTTCTTCTAAACCACGCAACGGATTTTGAAACGGTTTTCACTAATAGAAAGAGCGATAAACGAGGAAGGTTTGTGTAAATAATTTGTACAAAATGGCTGAACTATGACGGTGTTTTGTCAAACAAAAACTGTTTTCGTACGCTTCATAATAATTTAGTTGTATTATACAGGGTAATTCATAATATGTGCACAGGACTTCAGGATGTGATAGCTCGTTCGAAAATATGAAAAAAAGTTCCTATTAACATGGGTCCGCAAAAGCACCGTTTTCGAGATACAGGGTTATATGGTTATTATTTGTTTCCATGTTGACATAAATTTTGTGCTTATAAAAAAAATCATGTTTTTAATCCTAAAATGCTCTTTTTCTCGGAAACGATTGACTATAGCGCTTTAAGACAAGAGTACCTTTTTGTGTAGAATATCCCGTCAGTTCCAAAACGCATTTCAAAATTAATTTTTTTTTAGTGGCGTAGAAGTTAGGGGGAAAATACCCTTCAATCCTTCAAAATCTCCACCACTGGTAACAAAAAAAAATTTTTCGTAAAAAAAAAGCAATTTTAAGGTAGAAAGTGTGTGCGGCAGCTTAACTTTGAACCTCAAACCGTTCTTCAGATATAAGCAAAAAACGAAATTTTTTTCTTCAACTTTAACACCCTGTATCTCTAAAACGGTGCTTTTGCGGACCCATGTTAATAGGAACTTTTTTTCATATTTTTGTACGAGCTATCACATCCTGAAGTCCTGCGCACATATTATGAATTGCACCCTCTATATTGCATAATATTATTATATGGTTTTAAGAATTGTTGGAAATGAGAACTTCCGTGGCACAAAGGATCAATAAAAAGCAATACTGATTTTATTAAATTTGCATTTTACTAACGTTTCGGTATTCTTTATACCATCTTCAGAGTCTACAAAATAATACAAACGTGGGTGAGAATATGTGGAAATAAAGTTAAAATTAACAAAAATTTAAATGTGTGTTTTTTTTTTAAAAACTTACCAAATGCTGTCAATTTCTTTCAGTATTTTGTTTGAGCGATTAATGAACAACATGGTGATGACATTGTTGGTTTTTTTTAAATAAAAACTCATAAAAATTGTTAAAAGTAAAAAACTATGTAGTTATCACTTATAAAATTGGAAATAAAATCTGTGTTCACCTCTAATTAATATCCGTTATACTGAAAGACAATGTAAAAACGAAAAACAGCAATTTGATAGGATTTAACAAAGACAATTATGTAAAAGGTTATATTAAATCGATTAATGCGCTATATATATGGGACAAATTTTCAATATCTGTTCGTTTGTTGACGCTATTTTTAAATTTTTTAATAAATACCATTTCTAAGAAAATCCGTTTGAAATAATTGGATTCTTTAATTAATATGCTCGTATTGTTGAAATCAAACTCATGATTATTGTTGTAGCTATGTTGTACTAGCGATGTTAGATTGGAATTAGGATAAAAGTATTTTTTAAATTTTTTTAGGTCGTAATTATGTTGTTTTAATCGTAAGGACAGATATTGAGAAGTTTGACCAACATATGTAGCATCACAATTCTTACAATCAATTTTATAGACTAATTCTGAGTTTTGTAATTTTTCATTTTTGTTTTTTAGTTTGGAAAAGAAGTTTTTATTTATAGAATTATGATTTTTACAAGAGATTTGAACATCCTCTGATTTGAATATATTTTTTATTTTCTCTGATAATAAAGGGATGTATGGAATGGAATAATAGGTGTATGGTTTATTGTTGGTGTTACTATTATTATTGTCATTGTTAGCGTTATTATTGTTGTTGTTAATGTTATGAATCTTAGTTTTATTAGTAATTGATTAATGAGGACGGATAGTTATTTTTTAATAGAAATTGTTTTATTGTTTCAAGATATTTTTGTGAAATTGTGGACTAGAGATATGTGTTGATCTGTATATGAGGTTTTTTATTACATTAACTTTGTATTGAAACGGACTATCAGAGAAAAAATTTAAATATCTGCCTGAGTGGGTAGGTTTGAGATACCAGTCTGTCAAAATAGAGTTGTCTGGTGTATGAATAACTTTTATATCTAAAAATGAAATATAATTGTTATTTTCGGTTTCAAGTGTAAACTGAATGTCTGGGTGATATGAATTGAAGATATTAAGAGTAAGATCTAATTTATCATCAGGAATTGCTAATAGGATATCGTCTACGTATCTTTTGTATAAAATTATTTTATAGGGTAATGTAGGAATGAGTTTATTTTGTAAATCGCTCATTACTATGTCGCTAACTATTGGACTTAAACAATTGCCCATGGCTAATCCTTTGATTTGTTTATAAAATTCATCTTTGTAAACGAAATATCCTGAGTTTGTACAAAATTCTACTAATTTAATAAATTGGTCTTTTTCTAAATTTGTGTATGGTTCAATAAGACGCCATCTATCAGCAATTTGTTCTAATGCTAGATCAGTAGGTAAGTTTGTAAACATATTTTTGACATCCAGAGATGCTAGAACATAATTATGAGGTAAAGTTGTGGTCTGTAATTCTATTGTAAGGTCAAATGAATTTTTAACATAATACTGGTTATTATATGGTGTCAATGATTAAAATATGAAAACGGGTATTTATTAAATTTGCCGCTAGAATATTTTTTTTACTTGTATTCAGAAATCAAATAACATACCTACATACTTCTGATTTAGCTGAAACTAATTCCCGTAGAATAAGTACTTGTGTACTGAACATCATAATATACGGGGCACACATTTGATTGTTGCGTGAGCAATGTAATTCAAATATGCACGCATGGGCGTAACAGCGGATGTGAACGACGCTTTATAGATCGAAAGCTTTCACATAGGACATAATCGACCCCTATCTTCTCTACCCCATTATATTACAAATATGTAGTTTTATACTTATGCATTTAGTTAGCCACACGTTTTGTGTAATTACTTTCCGATTCAAATTATCTTCCTTTCTTGAAATAAAAATGTAAAAACGTACATTTGATTTTTTCACACTGGGAAAATGTATGTTCTTATAAATTATTAGAAGTTAGAACTAATTCATCTTTTTATATTCTGTACCCACAATTTATTTTTTACTTCCCACCTCTACTATAATGGTAGGGAAGTAATGGATTTAGTCCGAAAAAAATATTTCGAGATTTTAACAGATCTTCACCTTTTGAAACCCTAGCAATCGTTTCTGACTGATGTATGTATGTGTGTGTGTGTGTGTGTGTATGTGGTCAATTTTTCGCCTTCGATATCGTAAAAACGGAACTACATACGGCCATGTCGATTGTTCTATTGTGTTTATCAGCCTTTAACTTAGATCTGATTAGATTTTGAGTCAAATCGGTCCAGTGGATCTTGAGATATTAAAAAAACGTTCTCAACGTCACGTATTAACATATGTAAAAAAATATATAAATGAATTCTAGATGTTATAATATGAAAAAATATAAATATATTTTTTTTCTCTAAAATGTATAGTTTTCGAGAAAAAAAATATTTTAGTAAAAAAAGAAAATTGTACGTAAATCAAGGTAACCATGATTTTTGGTATATTACTAGCCATCAGTAGATCACCAAACAAAAAAGAGGACCATGCTTTTTTTCAAAGAATAAAATATAGGTAGTGTTTATTTTTTGCAAATGTTTACTAAGTGGGAAGTATAGGACTGGTCATCAGTCGAATTTTTAGTTTTAATTACAGCACACTCTCGGTTATCCCACTTTCTTTTATCCGCCATTCTGGTCTATCGTATAATTTGTCGCATACAAAATGTGATTATACTTTTTATTTTTAATATCGAAATCTACTTTTTAAAAGTAGACAAGGCGATCCTAGTATATATTTGAGATATTTGTTGAAGGCAATGTCTTCAATGGCTGAAGGATCCAAAAACGTCATCAATAAATGCTTTCAAAACAGTTTCTTCATACTTCTACTTGAGGCCTATGCAATTGGCATTTTTAGATTTTCATATCACAGAATGAAAAAACAGAATCCTTATACTTATAGGATCACTCTCGTGTCTGTTTGGATGATCTCCCCCCCCCTCCTATCTCCGAAACTACTGAGCCTAAAATTTTGAAAAAATATAGTGAATATAGAGCCTCACGCATAGTTTACGAAAATCCTGTCTATTTTGGGGAGTAAAGTAAAAAAAAATGTTTTTTCAAATGTTACACGATGTAACATTTGAAAAAACATTTTTTTTTCTACTTTACTCCCCAAAATAGACTTAGGATTTTCGTAAACTATGCGTGAGGCCCTATATTCACTATATTTTTTCAAAACTTTTGGCTCAGTAGTTTCATAGATAAGGGGGGGGGATACTCGATTTTCGTATATTTTCTTCAATATCTTTTAAACTATGAATTTTAAAATTATAAAAAATATGTATTTGAATTTGATATGTCACATGTAACTTATATGTGACATATATCAAATGAAAGACCTATCCAGTTATGAGAAATTCAAATATATATTTTTTATAATTTTAAAATGCATAGTTTAAAAGATATTGAAGAAAATATACGAAAATCGAATATCCCCCCCCCTTATCTATGAAACTACTGAGCCAAAAATTTTGACAAAAATAGTCCTCACTTATAGTTTACAAAGAAAACTTAAACGAAAGTCAAGTCTTATTAGTACGGAACCCTCTCCACGTAAGCCCGACTCGCACTTGACCAACATTTTCGATTATCCGATCCAGTTTATTTTGGATAATCGATTTTTACTGTACATCGATTTCATAAAAAGACTTCCAGAACCGTTTAAATAGTGCAGTTTTTGAATCACTTAGGTAAATTGTTAAGTTTGATAAACTATAACTTTATAATACTCCCTAGTTTCCGATAATTTACTTTATATAAAGTACTGAGCATAGTATCTACGAGTAAATTTAATACATATACCTTTACATGAACATTCTAGATGTTTTCGGATTACTGTAATAAAATATTTAAATTTTTTTTAGTTCTCAGTTTTAACTAAAAGGATTTTGCATTTTCTTTAGGAAAAATTTATAAGGCTCTTAGCATTTTTGGTTAAAAACTAAATTACTACTGTACCCAGTATTAAAATGTTTCTCAAATCCATTTTTATGATAAAAAAAACTGTTTTTTTCTGTTATGAATGTTTAAAATTTTCAGCACTAAATATTTTAAGATTTTGCGCCGTACACAACGTACCAAAATGTTTATACTTAGATACCATATTTTTTTCATTATAGGTACCACATCTGTATGTAGAGAGAATTCGCTGAATTGCACTTGCTTGAAATAACAAATTTGATATAAAATTTGAGAATAACATACGTATTTTGATTAGGTATAAGTGCGTTTAAATGGTTATAAAATTATTTATAATTTGAAAACAGCATTGCTTGCATCTAAAATGGACTGTCGAAACGGACAATTAAAAATTAATAGCTTAACGTCTGTTTAAAAATTATATTTCAAAATAATTTTTCTGTTTCAGTTTGTCATCAATTTATTGGACAGTTAGGTTTTAAAATTTTGATCAAACATAAAAAAATATACGGTGTAGTTTACACTACACACTACAGAAGTGTAACTTACGCAAAAGTTTTTCGTTGCCATGGTTACACTGTTGCGGCTTTTCGTCTGATGAATTCAATTCACTATACTACCCTGCGTAAGGAAGTTTCACTTTAAAAATTTAAATTATTAATTATTGTAGAGCAATGATAAGTTAACAAGTTTGGTAACATTTTTTTGTCTCTCCCGTATTTTAAGTGACTTTGGTTCTGGTAGTTAGAATGTTTACAGGCACCTCTCACTGTGAGAGTTCTGAGAACTGCGGGTGAAAAATTAACATTTACGACTTAAGTACGGTTGTCAGGTTGTAAATTTTTGGTCGTCTTACAGAAGTGTAAAATGGTCCGGGTCTAAGACACCATCAACGGATAAAAAAGGTGTTATTTTTATGATGTTGTATAGGTAGAGCAGTGTTTATTAATATGTTCACAATCCAGTACTTGAGTTCAAATCCCATCGGAGTTTAGAGGGAACGTAATAGTAGATTGTATTTGTAGTGTCGTAATAGGGTTTATTACTGACGAGTTATGACCGTATGTCAAAACGAGCGAAAGCGAGTTTTTATACAGTCACACGAGTCATAATAACATTACGCACGAGAAATAGAAATATGTATATGGTATTTTTGGACATACCCACTATAAAATAGCTATTTACTTTTCACTTCATTTAAAAAAAAAGTTGACAGTTCATTTGCGTCGCCATCTTTACATTTACAGTAGGCCGTTAGTATGTAATAGCAGCTGCGGATAGAGCGAATAAACATAAGTTACTATGGCAACCGTTTACTTACCGCACTAGTTATGTATTGAAAACACTTTCGCCTGCTTGTTAAATGACCCAAAACAGGCTGGTATACATTATACATGCATGGAAAGTAGCTCTTTTGCTGTGGGTATGGCAGAAAATATTTGTTTGTAATACGTGCATTTAAAGTGCAACATTACATAGGTTCCTACTTTTTTCGGGGACGGTTTTTGCATGCTATCTACTGACGAAAAATAACAGTCGCGCATGCGTAGATCAAAAGTAAAGTGTTTTCGTCCCTTGGGAAATTCTTTTCGGATCGAAAAAAAAAATGATCGAGGTTTAGAAATATTTGTTGTTTTTTTTTGAAAAATGTCAGTTTTGATAATTGATTTTAAATTTATCCAATTTCAATAACACATTGATTGTATTAAGAAAAAAATAGGTAAAAAAAACTTTTAAGTTAAACGGTTTTATAAATGTACTAAAAAGAAAAAAATAATATTTAGTTTAGGTTCATATGTAAAAAAGCGTGGGCCGTAAACTCTATGATAATTTATTACAGTCACGATCCACGCTTTTATACTTATGAACCTAAATTAAATATTATTTTTTTCTTTTTAGTAGAATATACATTTATAAAACCGTTTAACTTAAAATAGTCCAGTCACGAGAGTAAGTCCACCTTGCGTTTGGTGCATCAAATGATTTTAATTTTTTGTGTCCTCAAGCATGTTTAGGAGATGTCAAATCCAAGTTTGCGACCTCTAAAACAGGGCGGGGGAGTTTTGGTGGGCTAAAAACCACGATTTTTTTGCACTTTTTTCGATTTCTTGCTTATAATATGGAAACGGATGATCCTGTCGAAAAAATGGTCCTATTCAAAATTAAAGGGCACAAAATTTACTTCAAAATGCACTAGTCAAATATGTTAATGTTCCCATTTTTACCGGCTCTACAGAACTTAGAAAATCGCCAAAATTTACCAAAATGAAAAAAAAGCATTTTTTCAAGCTTTTAACTATTGTAAAACTCGAATAGCCTATAACCTTCCTTAATAAACGGGCTATCTAACAAAAAAAAAATTTCAAATCGGATCGGTAGTTCCTGAGATTAGCGCGTTTAAACAAAAAAAAATAAATTCTTTTTTTGTTTGAACGCGCTAATCTCAGGAACTACAAGTCCGATTAAAAAAAAATTTTTTTTGTTAGATAGTCCGTTTATAAAGGAAGGTTTTAGGCAATTCGAGTTTTTTTAAATTCAATCCCAAAGGGGGTAAAATGGGGGTGTAAGATTTTTTATTATTACAAAAAATCTTACTCCCATGTTTTACCCCCTTGGGAGTTAAATTTAAAATAAACTCGTATATTCTATAACCTTCCTCAATAAACGGGCTATCTAACAAAAATTTTTTTTTTAAATCGGACTTGTAGTTCCTGAGATTAGCGCGTTCAAACAAAAAAAGAGTTTATTTTTTTTGTTTGAACGCGCTAATCTCAGGAACTACCAGTCCGATTTGAAAAAAATTTTTTTTTGTTAGATAGCCCGTTTATTAAGGAAGGTTATAGGCTATTCGATTATTTTTTTTAATTCAATCCCACAGGGATTAAAACGTGTATGTAGGATTTTTTGTTATTACAATAAATCCTACACTCCCGTTTTCACTCTATGGGATTGAATTTTTAAAAAACTCGTATAGGGTCTCATTGATTAGTACTTTGCTTCTTTTACAGACTGGTAGTTCCTGAGATTAGCGCCTTCAAACAAAAAAAGAGTTTATTTTTTTTTTGTTTTTCTAAGTTCTGTAGAGTCGGTAAAATCGGAACAAAAACATATTTGACTAGCGCATTTTGAAGTAAATTTTGTGCTCTTTAATTTTGAATAGGACCATTTTTTCGATAGGACAAGCCGTTTTTATGTTATAAGCAAAAAACGTAAAAAAGTGCAAAAAAATCATGGTTTTTAGCCCACCAAAATTACACCGCTCTGTTTTAGAGGTCGCAAACTTGGATTTGACATCTCCTAAACATGCTTGAGGACACAAAAAAATAAAATCATTTGCTGCGCAAAACGCAAGGTGGACCTACCTTTTTAAGCTCTCGTGACTGTACTAAAAAGTTTTTTTACCTATTTTTATTTGTAATTTTTTAGTGTTCTTTATTTGATTAGTCTGATTTTATTACATTTATCCGATCCACTGAAACGTTACCGGAGCAAGACATTTTGCCTGTGAAAATTCAAAAATGCGATTTGCACCCGGACGGGCGCCGTGTCGGTCAGTTAGTTACCATAATATTGTATTGTCACCGGAGCTACACATGTGTGCAAAATTTCAACTCAGTCGGATAACGGGAACTGGATGAAAAATCGGTCGCAAGATTTGAAACAAATAAATAAACATACAAACAAATATACGGGGTCAATTAGCTAAATAAAACCGTTTAAAAATTGATTAGAATTTGAATTAAAACTTTGCCACTTCAAATAAGTAAGTTAAGTTATTAATATATTTAGAAGCTAGTTGATAGTGTACATCATCAAAATCGGCCCACCCATTTATTGATGGCGATACAGAATACAGATCGACATAATGTGGAAATGTGCCCTTTCGGCATGGTTACAGGTATAAAAAACTAGCAAGAAAATGGAATAGATCGTTTAAAACTGTTTCGTTCTCAACGATTGGTTACCACTGTTTTTTTAGTATTAGTGCTAATATTATAACCATTTTCAATTTTTTTTTATAATTTTCATGTAGGTAACTGTTTTTTTTTTAGTTGTAGAAAGGACATATATTGCCTTATTAGGAGGAACAATATTTGATATTTTCATAATATTAAAGTAAGTATCAATTTCTTTTCAGTAGCAACTGAGTTAAATATTTTCTTTGTAAATAACTAATAAGTTTCGTTTAAAACTAATATTACTAAATATTTAGTATTTGTATACAAATATTTAACGTAATATTACCTATCTATTTGTGTTTTATATAATATCTATTATTTAGCTTCTAAACGGGACGATTTGTGAATTAGATGGTCAGTGTTGTAGAGATAAACAGAAAATTGGTTTAAATTTTTAAAATTAATCAGGAGATATTTAAAAAAAAGTTGCTAAGTAAATTAGTCCAATAAAAAACAAAATACGTTTTATGTTTATTATTCGTTAATTGGGAACTTTTGAAATTTCAATAAAGCGAAAGGAGGACATGGCACACTCTCATGTCATAAAATTCAAGAATTACGTCTAGAACTAGAACTATTTAAAAAAGACAAAACAGCATAATTTTGTCCGCGAGCTGTTTTTCATGTGCAATATGAATATTACTTTTTTTTGTACATACCTAAACTTGAAAAAACATTAATTTTTTACTATTTTTGAAGGATTATTGAAAAAAGCCTCTCTTACAAACATAGCATACGAACCTTGCGCACAGGGTCCTGCCATTTTTAGAGCCGGTTTGCATGTTCATGATTACTTTTTTTAAGTTTGGCTGCGCCCTGATATGTACACTGATAAAAAGGATTCGTGGGGGTAATTGGTATTGCATTGAGTCAATCTTGCCGAGAATTTAAATACGGCGAAATGCTCTATGACATCAACTCAACAGGCCCACCATATTGAAGTAAATCAGTCCGTTCAATCTCGCCGCGTAGTTGAGTTATTAAGATACAGGTTTTAAAAGTACTCATATATAATATTATATCCAAAACATATATAGCTTAATAAATAAAATATATGTTTGAGTAGATTTACTGGCAGTATTGTTAAAAAAATAATTGTAATTGCCGCATCAAAATATAAAGTTCAGTGAAGCTTTTCCAAACGTTGGGTAAAAACACGCATAATTGAGGAAACTAATTTTCATTCAGCCTTATTTCATAGTTTTTTTAGACAACAAAACCTCTTATTGTTAAAAAAATAATTGTGATTGTCGTATTAAAATATAAAATTCAGTGAAACTTTTCCAAACGTTTGGTAAAAAAAACACATAATTGAGAAAACTTAATTTTTATTCAGCTTTATTTCCTAATTTTTGTAGTCAACAAAATCTCAAGTTATATAAAAAACGCAAGATGTTAATTGTACTTTTCAGTATATTTGATTAGTTATTTGTATTATCAGCATTCCATACGAAGAATGCTTTGAAACAAGCATCTAGGACTTTAATGGCGATTCCAAATTATCCACCATAACGTAGAATAATTTGTTGAACGTCCTGCAATGTATTTCCAACACCAATTATATACGGTTGTATAATTAGACCCATAGCATACATTTTTTCAATTTTCTTTCTGTGGGATTCTTGAATATCGCCAGGTTGCTAACAATATAATAAAAAAATTATTACAAAACTTATTTAAAATACTATACCTATTTTTTCCTTCAAGAAATTTTCAGAAGAATTTGCTGCGCGTCACTGTCTATGTACCTAGAGCTACGTACATATTTGGCATTCACGCACAAAATAAACATTTGCTTTCATCATCCGAACACAAACATATCGTTTTCTCAACACAACACATTGCACAAACACCGATGTGTGTGTATCTGCTTTACTCTATGCACACACCAGTACCATCATTGCGGGTCACAGGTCTAAGCCTTGTGGAACTTTGCTGTTTACCAAATAGGTAAATGCCTAGTAATGTTGCCAACTGAGGATATTTAGTATTTTTGGATATTTCACATGTATGTAATTATTCTAACGCTGATTTTTTTTACCCGTCTATACGAAACAAAGGAAGGGTTTTGATTTTATCGCTCTATGTACGTATGTATGTATGACGTACGTAATACGTAAGCATGTATGTGTGTATACATGCATGTAAGTTCCTTACCACGTAGGTGGTAGGGCCTTATTGGGTCGATTGTCATAATAATTCATAATAATTCGATTTGCATTAATCACGCGAGTGTTAACTACTTAGGTTATAAAATATTTTTGTGGAATCAAAATGGCAGTCGTAAGGTAGAAAAAATCATTATCTAAAAATTGTTTTCTGATCAATTCGAGTGGGTATGACGTGCGTCGTGCCTAATTGCGAATATCGTGTTACTAACCAGAGGTCCAACCGTCCAGAGGATAGAAATACAACGTTTTAACGTTATTTTGAAATATGGTGTGTTGTGCAGTTAAAGTAGGAACCCTGCCGTTGCAGTAATACACAATTGGCATGCATTGACACTTCTTTAAACAAACCAAATTTGATGGTGTTTAGCTCTCCAGGTGTTGTGGATACCTACTGTGCCTTAGCCTTGACGCAAAATGGGTAAACCTCTTAAGGGGTATGTAGAATATAGATGCACTCGTTATGTAATTTTGTTCTATGATTAGTGATTACACTCTTACATTAGAGAAACTATATATTTAAAAAAAAAGGGTGATTTATTTTTTTTTGTTGTTTCCATCATGGAAAAACTTATTAAAATAATTCTTTTTAAAGTAACTGTTGCAACTATTTTATTCACGTTTTGAAATTTAATTTCGAATTTCGTTACAATTGGATAATGATAATGAAAATTTGGATCATTAACGAAACGAAGTAACTATATTTTTATTTATTAGCCATGAAAAGCTCTAAATTCTGTTGGCAATATCTAACTGTTTATTTTTAATTTAGTTTTATTTTTTTAATATAAGCCGCGATAAGCGTCAAAAACTATATTAGTATCAGGGGCGGATTAAGGTGCAAATTAAATAAATGTCAGTTAAGAACAGAAAATAGATGAAATTTCACTGGTGGTATACACAATGGGTTTGTTACTTCATGTAAATTATAATAATGTCGAAGAGTGCAATTTTAACTGTTTCCGATACGCAATGCATTCTCATTAAATTATATTATTTTATGCAACGATGAAAGCTCAAAAATGTACACAATATTTTTATACAATTTGTCTCAAAATGAACAGAGCTTTTTTTGAAAATATAATAATAAACAAGGATTGAAGTGACATTTAAAGGAAATGCATTTTACTAATTTTTTTATAATAATAAAATGCACCCCTCACATCGTAATTTACTTAGTTGTGTAATTGAAATTATAAAATTTAAGTTGATTGTTGTAGTGGATTATTATTTAACATTAATTTAAAATCAGTTATTATCTCCTTAAATTATATTTTTTGATTATATTTTATTTAGAACCTCAGAAAGACGCAATAAAAAAGTTACGACATGACTGGTGCCTTTTCTTAAAAAAAATAAACCGCCCGACACTAATTTTCTCATACAGGACAAGGCCTATACTGTACAACGTCGATACATCGTCATCCCCACATGCTTCCTCCCTGCGCGTCATGCTATCTCATCATACTATAGCATTAAGAGAGTATCCATGTGTAAGATTTAATCAAAATCGTTTGAGCCGTTTTTGAGGAAAAATATTTTCCAGTTTTTAACCGGTTTTTGGGGGTCACTTTTCCCACTTTTGCGGGTTTGCATTGAGGTGTGACCGCCCAAAAGACGCAATCAATCATTTGGGCTCTAGGTGTGACTACAGACAGACATACATCTTTTTTAAAACTAATTTTTTGTGTCAGAGAATTGGCTGAGTTAGGTACCAGTAACTGGTTACTAAACTAGCGCGAATTAAACTAGGAGTTTCAGGATCGATTTCCGGCAGTGGCATTTTTTTCTTATACAGTAAAAAGTAAAAACTCTAGGTATATCTCGAATCTTTTTGAGTCGAAATCCTCTCTTTGTCGAAGAAATTATCCATTTCCTTCGGTGAAACTCTAAAGACTCTATTACTCGAATTATTTTAACTCTATAAATTGAACTAAATATGATTTTCCTACGAGGTACTGTTAATATATATTGCACTCGAAGTTCCAGTCTCGCGAACTCTATATCTCGAAGTAAACGACGTGTATACTTTACAGCCTCTCTAAGTCAAAGCTTATTGCCTGTTAAACTTCTTAACTCGAAGTAATAAAATTGTCAATAAGTCGAAAAATTCCAAACTCGAAATTTTTGGCATTTCTTTTGAAGTTCAAGTTGTTTCTACTGTATATCCTTGTAACGTTCATGGCAACATTGTTATCTGGAAACTGTAATTCACTAATGAAAGTGAATTAGTTTGTGATAAAAGACTATATTGTTATAATCATTTATTAACTACCATATACCTATGATTAGCCTATAAAACTAATTTACTAATACAAACTTTCGTTTTAGTCTCCTTGCGATGCAAAGAACCATCTTCCTGAGTGTAGTTCCTTCAATTATCCACGAGAGGCAGTACTTGTGGTAGGTACAAACATTATTTATTCCCAATTAGTGTCGTGTCATTTTAATGTTAGAACTTAATTACGACTTAATTATTTAATTTAATAATAATAATAATTTAATAATTAAGTTATACCACTAAATGACATGATACTAATGGAGAACAAATAATGTTTGTACCTACCACAAGTGCTGCCTCTCGTGGATAATTGAAGGAACTACTCTCAGGAAAATGGCTTATTATTCGAAGCTTTAAAATAGCAAAAGTCGATAATCGGTATACTTTGAGTAAAGGGACATCACAAAGAAAGTTCACTTTTGCAAATTGTTTTAAGCCGGCCCCGCTGAGTAGGTTCCCCCTTCTCACGGTACGAATATTATATGGACGGAGAGTGTAATAAGTACACGTGTATATTATATAATGCAATGTAAGATGATGCCCACCTTTTACCTGGGATGCTTGTGAAGGAGCAGATGTCTGTCAGTGCTACTGAGAACAAGGCTTCTACTCTGTGCAGCTCACTGTTCCCATCTCACTTTGTCCAGTCAGGCTGATCTGATAGATCCTGATGTGAACGTATCAAGGAATTGAATTTTGTGCGTTATAAACATGCCCTTGAACTGAAGATCCATACTGTCGAAGTATGCCAGTTTACGAAGAATTTTTGTTTGCAGGAAAATGAGGCGTTTTTTTATTAATGTTTAAAACGTTTTTATTTAGTGTCGACGTTTTGATGAATATGTCATCATAATCATGACCTATGGACAAGATTTATAAAACAATAATAATAATTAGATACAATTAAAATTGAAATAATTGTACCTATCTAATTATTATTATTCCAAAGAGGTGCCGTTCAACAACTTTTAAATTATGCCAGTTTACTTATTATCAGATTGCACATAAGTTGATAAGTACACTTACACTGTTTACTGTTTGAGAAAAAAAAATAATTCTTAATTTTTTTGTTTGTTCTTACAGGTTTTTAGGGGGTTACTTCTCCCACATTGGTGCTAGAACTAATTGATGAATCAACACAATTAACATTTCAAAATTAGGTGTGTCTTTTTGAGAAATCTGTACAGTTTTAATTTTTTGTTTAGGTAGATGAAAACGATAGAACTTATTTTTAAAATATCTATTATTAAAGGACTTTCTCTACAGACTCTTATAAATTTTAATATCATATAACATGCTAATGTGGTGACAGCGTAAATGTCATATTTATATCAAAATAGAGATCTTTGAAGATGTCTAGTCTTATGCTCGGTTTCTGGTACGACTTTCAGCTTTAAATCTCGATTTAAGAATACCATTTTGTTTTCAACTCAATTGAAATCTCCATTTTGTTTAAAACATTTGGCATTCTAAAATTTAGTTTTAAAGCTGATAGTCGTATCAGAAACTTAGCTTTAGTTTGTTTTTTTTTGTTTTTTTATCATTTATCATTTATCAGTTGCAACGGCTATACGCGCTAATTTGTTTTTAACTCTCATAAAATAGTTGATGCGATCGATCATGAGACATATGATTATTGAATGTTTTTTTTCGGACTATTATCTTAATCTAACAAAAATTAAATTGATCAACGGGTATAAAATGGACAATACTAAATTCTATTACGGGAGTACCTAAGATTTTTTACGTACATGTATATCAAAATAAACTCCTCTGCATATTATAGAAACACATTTCTTTACTTGTATAATTGGATATAAAGGGCTTCACAAGGGAACATGTCAATCATTTCTGTATTTATGTTTTTATTTAGTTAACCTACAAGGAAATGGGTTCATATTTTTCGGATTATTTTCTCGATATTAATCTAATCCCATGTTGGTTGGTATACCTTCAGGGTAGTGATAGGAATAAGCTATTGGAATATTTAGACATATTTATAAAGTAAACTTGTGCTAAATCCAGGTATGGATTAACGTAATACAAGGATGATTTCTCACAATGTAAAAAACTTTAAATATGTCAGAATATTTTTAGATTCCCTTCTAGTAAGCACAGAAGAAATTTTATAATTGATAAAACAATCCATATTTTTACTTCCCACCTCTACTATGGTAGGGAAGTAATGGATTTAGTCCGAAAAAAATATTTCGAGATTTTAACAGATTTTCACGTTTTGAGACCCTAGAAATCGTTTAAGATCATTTTCTGACTGATGTCTGTATGTATGTGTGTGTGTGGTCAATTTTTCGCCTTCGATATCTTAAGAACGGAACAACATACGGGCATGCCGATTGTTCTATTGTGTTTATCAGCCCTTAACTTAGATCTGATTAGATTTTGAGTCAAATCGGTTCAGTGGATCCTGAGATATTCAAAAAAACGTCCTCAATGTCACGTATTAACATAGGTAAAAAAAAATATAAATGAATTCTAGATGTTATAATATGAAAAAAATGTAAATATTTTTTTTCTCTAAAATGTATAGTTTTCGAGAAAAAAAAATATTTTACTAAAAAAAATAAAAATTGTATGTAAATCAAGGTAACCATGATTTTTGCTATATTAAGTTAGCCATCAGTAGATCACCAAACAAAAAAGAGGGCCATGCTTTTTTCAAAGAATAAAAATTAAATTGTGTTTTAAAGACCACCAACAGCTAAGGTTATTTGGGCCTAGTCAAAGAATATAAAAAAAAGTGTTTATTTTTTGCAAATATTTACTAGGTGGGAAGTATAGGACTGGTCATCAGTCGAATTTTTTTATTTTAAAAAGGGTTGTAACTACTTCATTTTTAATCATTCTCTTGTTTTCTTGAATTTGACGTTTTTAACGTAAAGTCGAAGCTATTCAAATAAGCAAAGACAAACTTTTCTCTCATAATTGTTATTGCATATTAGATATAGGTATCTACATTCTACATATTACATAAAAATTTATTTTCTCACAGGGTATGTCTACGAATATAATAATAAATATAATTTAAAAAAACTAAAAAACACGCTTTAATGGTAAACTGAACTAAAAAGTAAAAAATAATTTTTATTGTAAAAAAGCGTGGGGTGCTCGATATCAGTTGTTGTAAAGTATGAAAATATGGTACAAAGCACCTCACGCCTTTTAACAATAAAAATTATTTTTTACTTTTTAGTTCAATTTACAATTAAAGCGTGTTTTTTAGTTTTTTTAAATCGAGTTTTAAATTATAATTTATTTTTGCTTTTTAGTCCTGGAGATCCTGGTCAGGATAATGGGACAAACTTATTGAATTATTGTATTGTCATGGGTCCTTGACAAGTGTGCAAAGTTTCAGTTCAATCTGAAGTTTTGAAGTGAGTGAAAATCGCGTTCAAAGAATCCGTTACTTACATACATAGATAGGTGAAACTAATATAAGCATGTTAATAAGCTGACATCTAAATTTTGACTGAGATTTATATTTTCGGATGAACTGAATAAAAGTGTTTCAAAAGATGCTCAATTAGAATTTTTTATATGAATTTGGCATTTACTCCACTTAAATAGGATTGCAATTTGTTCTATAGGAAATGTTTTTTACTAACAAAAAATATTTTCAAAGTTCGTTGTGTCCAATTTATTTTATCATTTCATTTCTAATTTCCTTTCAGTTTTTTTTCTTGTATACTATAGCTAGTATGTTGTTGTTGTATGTATGTTTGCAAAAAATCTTGCAACTCGATTTTCACCCTCTTCCAAATGTCCAATAATTGATGTGAAACTTTGCAGTCGTATGTTGTTTTGATGACAATACAATACTCTGATATAATATTTATATAAAAAGTTAAAAAATGTAAATAAAAGGCGTCAGGTGGAAGTGACGGTGTGGATGGTGGGAAAACGTGCCGTCACCAAATGGACTTCAGATCGAGAAGCTGGACTGCTCAAAGCTAACGGGCAAAACACCTTGTAATAGCAGCGCATTAGTAGAGATGAAGAAAATGCGCGCACATATAACTAGCAGTACCCGTCCGAGTTCGCCCGGGTGCTAAGCATTTATGATTTATTATTCCCCCCTGCGAAGCGAAGTCGGGTTGGGGGTGTTTATAATATTAGTACGATTCCGCTTATACGCTAAAATGCTAAGAATTTCACAGTTACGTTTTATTACTGTCCTACAGGAATTATCCCCCCCCGCGAGAAATTTATCAAAATAAAATATAGCGTAGTTTTCTATTAGTGAATGAATTTTTAGAATCGGTTCAGTAGTTCCAGAGATAAAAATGTATGATTTATTTTCCTCCCCCGCGAGAAGCGAAGCGAAGTCGCCTGTCGTTATTCTCGCTTCGCGTACTTGCCTACAGTTTATAATACCTATTAATATAGTACCTATCTATAATAAACGGGCTATCTAACAAAGAAAATTTCAAATTGAATTGGTAGTTCCTGAGATTATCGCGTACCAACCCACAAACACACAAACCAACTCTTCAGCTTTATAATATATTATTAGTATATTAGTATAGATGAAAAAGCTACCTCCTCCATATCAGGTAATTAGATTCTCTAGTGCCGCAAGAGCTGAAAGTTATCAAAGACTAAAAAGTTAAAAAATATTTTTTTTAGTTTTAAAGCTGAGGTGCATATATTGAAGAACTTCAATTGACTGCTAATTCAACTTAACCAGAAATCAAATCTCAAGCAATATTTGGCGAACATATTCTTTTTAACTAGTAATAAGCAAATCAATTTCTTATTGACTAATTAATACAAAAATAGATTCAAACATTGTATAATGTTTATATTTTTTTTTATTTTTTCGTCTAGAAAATTTACGATAGACATCTTGAACACCTGAAGATGTTTATTTCCATAGACGAAACTCGTTGTGTTAAATAAAAATCGTATATACCTACCGTGTTTGAATATATTTTTGCGTAATTATTTAATAAGAAATTAATTTGCTTGTTGCCAGTTAAAGAAAATATGCTCGTCAAATTTTCTTGGAGAAACTAGTTGAATAAATGTGTTTATTTTTGTATTTATTTAAAAATTTGTTGATTATTTAGTGTTAAATATTTAACGCCTCAAACGGCTCGAAATCGCATAAAAAATTACTCTTTAAAAACATTGTGGAATAAACGTAAAATTTATTTAAAAATTACCGATTCAAGTGTATTGCAATTTCTTACCCTTAACATCTAGCCTTAAATAAAACTCAATTTTTTTGAGTGCTATAACTGCTTGACGTTGAATCGGTGAGTTAAGTAGGTGTTGCTGAGCAGTGAGAACTGTTACCACATTTACCTACAATAAATTGCAACTCATGTTTTATCGAGTTGTGGCGTTGCGGCTTCGACATATTATTTTTTTTTATATATTAAATTTATACTGGCTTTCGATATTGTCGTCCTATGGGCAATAAGCATAGCGTAGTACCGATACGGTCAGTGGCGGCGAATTAAGGAGCACGGAATTCTGTAATAGTCAGTTTCTGACTTTAATAGTTCATTTATATTATAAACCTATCGTTTACCTACTAGATTTTTAAAAATTAATGACTGAGTAGTAAGAAATGTCGGTCTCACCCCCTCAAGTTTTTTTTTATCTGGCTACGACCCTGCGCTGTTTTCTCCATTTTTATACATCAGCTTAGTTGATGCGAAGAAAGGAATTATAGGAAATTAATACTTATAAGTTAGGAAATCGGTCATAGTCTTGCATCAGTATTAAGTAGAGACAGGCTGACCTGTGAGCCGCCAAGGAGGACACTTCGACCGCTGCCACATCGCCTTTGAGAATGTCTACCGCAGTTGTAGACGAAACGTCAGGTAGAAATACCACCGGACCACGGCCTACAAGCCCGAAAACCATGAAGACTTGGAATTATTTCTTATTGCTCACCTACGTTATATAAGGAACTCCTATGCAAAATATCATGCTTCTAACTTCAAAAATGACGAACTTCCATGCAAACTGTCATCTCCTTTTTAGCCCCCTTAGGGGATGAATTTTCAAAAAAAACAATTTCTTAGTGCGCACCTACGTTATATAAGAAACTTCTGTGCAAAATGTCATGCTTCTAACTTCAAAAATGACGAATTTCCATACAAACGTTCATCCCCTATTTAACCCCCTTGGGGGTTGAATTTCGAAAAATCCTTTCTTATTGCTCACCTACGTAATATAAGGAACTCCTGTGCAAAATGTCATGCTTCTAACTTCAAAAATGACGAACTTCCATGCAAACTTTCATCCCCTATTTACCCCCCTTAGGGGTTGAATTTCAAAAAATCCTTTCTTAGTGGGTGTCTACGTTACAAAGGGAACCTACTGTCCAAATTTCAAGTTTATATCTTCAGCGGTTTGACCTGGGCGTTGTCTGTCAGTCAATCAGTCAGTCAGTCAGTCAGTAACGGAACTGTTTTATATACTATATATAGATTATTTTCAAATTCCCTCTCGAAGGCAAACCAATTTATAGTCTCATAATATAATCCCGATTAATAGAAAAATATGTAAACCTATTTATTTTATATTATTAGTGTATTTGCCATATGGCACATACACTATTGGCGTCGGTCGGATGGCGGGACCTAGGGGTCGGACCAAAATTTCTCGACGTTTCATAGCCTCCTGAACATTTTGGCACCATTTTTGGAAATGTCTATTTATATATGTATATATATATATATATATATGTATATATATATATATATTTATATATTTATATATATATGTGTACGGGCTATAACTTTTGAAAGAGTTAATTGATTTTGACGAAATTGGGTAGGCACGTTGCCATCCATAACCGCACGAAGCCTATTTAAAATGGGCCCAATCGAACCATTTTAAGGGTGGTTTTTAGGGGTTGAAAAATGTTTTTGGGCCCAAAAATACCGAAAAAATTCTCAGAATTGTTTCAAAATTGAAATTTAACCCTTTAGTGAAGATTAAAATGTGCTGCTAAAATTTTAATAAAATCGCCCCGACAGGTCCGGACTTACAAATTTTATGAAAACACTAGTTTGCGGATAGTGATTTACTTACTGAAGGGTGTATTTAATTTGGTACAGAGGTTGCATTGATAATAATATTGAAATTAAGAAAAAAAATATTATTTTAAGGGATGTATTAAGGGGTTAAATTTTTTATTTTGTCCAAAAACCAACTTATGTTCACATAATAACAGCACAATGCCTGTATTAGCAAATACACTATATTGTCGGCAGGGTTTTGGCACTGCGACCCGAGTTTTTTTAATTTTTGTTTTCTGAGGTGAGGAATTTGTGACCCTTGAATGCATTACAAATTAGTAGAAGAAATTTTTCGTAGTAGCATAGTATCAAAATAAAGCAATAGGTACTGATGTAGTGAAAATGGAAAAATTCCAGCTAATTGGACGACGGGGCCATTTCAACTCCAAAAATACTAACATTATAATTGACATAATATAATAAAAAAACTCGGGTCGCAGTGCCAAACCCTGCCGACAATATAGTGTATTTGCTAATACAGGCATTGTGGCATTATTATGTGAACTTAAGTTTGTTTTTTGACAAAATAAAAAATTTAACCCCTTAATACATCCCTTAAAATAATTAAATTTTTCTAAATTTCAATATTAGACATGGATTTTATCAGTACACGCAATTAAATACACCCTTCCATAAGTAAATCCGTTATCAACAAACTAGTGTTTTCATAAAATTTGAAAGTCCGATCCTGTCAGGCCGATTTTATTAAAATTTCAGCAGCACGTTTTAATCTTTACTAAAGAGTTAAATTTCAATTTTGAAACGATTCTGATAAATTTTTCGGTATTTTTGGGCCCAAAAACTTTTTGGAACCCCTAAATACAACCCTGAAAATAGTCCGATCGGGCCCATTTTAAATAGGCTTCTTGCGGTGATGGGTTCCAATGTGTGTACCAAATTTCGTTTCAATCGATTAAGTCTGTCGAGAGTTATCGTGTACACACATATATATATAAATATATATATATTATAGCAATCGCCCCCCGATTGGACGCTAATTTATAGCAATGGCTTTTGCTCCAAAAGACCCCAATTTAATCGGTTGCGCGGCTAGCTACCGACGGCGCGGGGTCATGGGTCGGAGAACAAAAATTATTATCTAGTTACGATCGCACTTGTTTTGGGAAGCAGCCTCTAAACTCAACTACAGGAAAAGCCCTTAATGGGCAATAAAAACCCAACCACCTACCACTCGACACTTAGAACAACACAAAAATTTGAACGCACAAAATAAATCGTGCGTCAAAATAATTCCATTAAATTTAAAGTCACCTCTATACTCAGTATCACCTAACCAGAGACGGACCTCGATGGAAAATTAATTAGTGGGCCAGATACCGACCGAGAGATCGAAGGGCGCCAGAACTTATAGGGCCACACTGGGTAAGTCTCAGGTCGTCCAAACTGAGACAGCGAGAGTGGTCACAGTTAGGGATAAATCGTGGAAGATAACCACGTTGGCCAAAAGAGGCGCGAAAAATATTCCGGAACAGAGTCCAGAACCACAATCACAGTTATATTAAATCCCAGGCCCAACGCTGTTACTTCCTTAGCAAGATAAACAGAAAAAATCAGAGGTGATTTCGATGGCTAAAACCACACGATAACTTAACCTAAAATACTAACAAAACACAGATTACGAACACAATATCGGGACACACAGTATTCGAGATACCAAAAGATAAAAGCGGCACTGTAATCACAGGTCCTACGGAACTTCCAACAATCGAGACAAAATCCTAATTCAATAGGCCTCGAAGCCTCATAAGAACCTACTTAATCAATCGCAAAACGCTAGCGTGACGTTAGCGAGCGATACGCGAACGATAGCAAAACGATAACCTAACGATAGCGAAATTCTCAACATAAAATCTTCATAAATAATGAAGCGATCGGAACGATAACGAAATTCACATAATTAATTTTTAACAATTATTTCACACTTAATCCGTGCCTGTACGGAAATTCCTGAGCCTGAAAAGAAAATACATAGCATAGGACTAGAGACATAAACACTTTAAAATCGGGAGACTGGCGACGTGGATTTCAAACTTAATTCGTAATAAGATTCAAAATATTCTGGAAAATTCCCAATGTAGTGCAAGAAATCCTACAGGAATACAATCGACGCAACATTAATCATTTTAATTCTGACGTAAATATCTAAATTGACCCAGTACTATGCAGAGTGGTCGACATTCAGAAATGTAAAATGTTCATAAAATATTAGATTTGATCCTTTAATATTTTCGGGATATATTGTAGTACCATATCTATCCCACTGGGATAGACACTTGATAATATTCTGGGATACTTTATGCGTTGTCACTTATGATAGCAATTATTAAAAATTTCGGGATCATTGCAAAATCTTCAAAATTTCTGGAATAAATTAAATTATTCCCGTATTCCAGAATCAACACAACCACACGGAAATCCAAAAGCAGCAACCTATAATCCCTAAACTAAGAGAAGCGCTTGGCTTCTTTATGGTTATTGTTTGCACGGTAAGCTAACTAAATCGAATAACAATAATCCAACAATGGAAATACGGAAAATAAATCAATTTTCGGGAAATAGGAAAACTAGGAAGGTCGACCAATACAGGAATCGAAGCAGAAAACAACGCCGAATCCAAAATCCAAGACTAAAACAATACAGCTCCAAAACGAAAAGTACAAATCAAAATCCAAAATCCCAAAAATAAAAAGTATTTTATTCGCTAGAATATTCAATCATTAATTTTGATTGTTTCACAGCTCGATGTTTATCACGCGGCCGCCGTATCTCGTTTGTCAACATGCCCAACGCTTACCAAAGTATTCCGTATTTTCCCTCAGCGTTCTCCCTTACACACACAATAAAAATAGTACGTATCGTCTTGCACTCATAGACATCATATGTCCCAGTCGTGTTCATTTATGTTCTAGTTTGCACATTTCGTTTTTTAGACGGTCGCCAATCAGCCCTGACGTCATCATATCAATACAGTGGCGTCCCACTTACCTCTCGAATTAATGATAAAACATAAAATGCAATGAAGTTAAAATAAATGCCGCTATTTACTAGATGTGCTAAAGGGCTAATTGCCCCCCTAACTACGACTAAAATTAGCCCCCTATAATATATACATACATATATATAAACATTTTAAAAAATGGTGCCAAAGTGTTCAGGAGGCTATGAAACGTCGAGAAATTTTGGTCCGATCCCTAGGTCCCGCCATCCGACCGACGCCAATAGTGTATGTGCCATATTATGGCAAATACACCAATAAAATAAAATTTCTGTTAACACGTGCCACGGCGCGTTTCCGTTGTTACATATGGTTTTAATAATAAATCGTTAGGGCTCTTCCTTTTTACATGTCAAACATTCTACCAAAATTTGGTTTTGATCCGCTCAGGCATTTGGCCAGTATCGGGCTCACAGACTAACAGACGAACAGACTTTCCAAAAATATGTTTTTTGGACTCCGGTGATCTCGAAACGAAAAAATATAGAAAAATTGCGAAAAGCAAGTTATTACGCTTCCCCTCTTGTGTAGTTGGAACGGTAAAATCGGGGAAATAAATAGACTCGTTTATAGGTGCGAGTAGTTCCTGATGGACGCCTATGGTTGACCGTGCATACGGCATTATAATGCTGTGTCATTATTATTGTGATTATAAATTGTGTAGTCGGTGGATCTCGACAAGTTATCAAGGCCCGAATATTAGTCATTCCTCCTTACTGTTAGGTCTCTCTCTCTCTCTACCTTGTACGTTTGCCTTCATATTATATCGTGAGAGAAATTACATTTGGCGCTGCTCTCTCTAAATATTATTTATCCTAAAGAAAAACGAAACGTGACGACTCACCGACTTGATCGAAAATTTCACAAAAAATACTCTACTGTATGTGTAACTATAATTTATTATTGACAAATGACAGTGCAACTTAAAACAGTTAAAAACTTAGAAATTAATAACTTAGTCCCGTAACAGTTAATTGAAAATTTTATATAAGTTCTCTCTCGACATTATTTCACAACTTCGGGATTTTATTCTTGAATAGATTTTGAATTATTTGAATTATTTCTTTAGTGCTAGGAACTAACATTTCAATTAATAATCACTTACAATTAAAATACATAGAGTAAATGCAGATATTCCTTGTAATCTAGTAAGTAGATTTCTCAATTTTGAAACTACATTATATATACCAGGAACTGAAAATTTATGATTATATCCGAAGTTATAACAGACGTCTTGTTCCACATCCAAACTTTTTCCTGGAAAGATTTTCAGTTAAATAAAAACAAATAAATGGTAGTGCATCAACAAGTGCTAATAATATGAGATCCGAACTCTAAATTTAAATAAATAAAAAATATGCAATTGAATATACCTTGCGTTTTAATACAAAGGCAATCTTCTGGTGAATGCAATACATTTCCTGAAATAAAAAATATATCCAGCTGTTACGTTATGTACCTACGTATATTTAACATTTCTTAATCAAATTTTACAAACAGTGCGGGTTATGCACATACAGTCTTGTTATTCATAACTAATTTAATTATGGAATTCTGGTTAAGAAACACATAATTTTATAATTAAAAAAATTAAGATAAGAGGATAAAATTTTAATAACTAAAAATACTATTTTGTACATAAAAAAGACAAAATTCAAATGCAAAAAAAGCGAAAAAAACTAAAAAGCCTAAACAAACCAAGAAAAACTGTTTTACATTAAGAGCTAAAGTTTATTGATTATTATACAGAGTATTATTTAAATACGTGGCCAAACATCAAGGGGTGATTCTTTGAGTGATTCTAAGACGAAACGTTTATATAAACATAGGTCCGACATAGGTCTCTTGTTTGATTTTTTTTAATTTTCGGCGTTACCCTTGTGCACGCCACTGGCAAAAGGAGACAAACAATTTTTTGCTTAAAACATGCATTTGTATTAGATACATTAAAAACTGTCACCAAGTTTCATCGTCATATTAGTATGCGTTTTCTTGTTATTTAGGATTTTTTTTTATATATGGTATTGATATAAGTATGTGTGACCCCTGGTGGTTGGATATACTTTGAGCTAAATGTGAAAAACTGTTTTGATCATGCAAAAACTGACCATGGCAGGTCTCCATCTAATTTAAGAAATTTTCTTACAAAATTTTTTTGTCACGTACGTAAAAAAACAAAATTTATTTTTAGACCTGATACCTTGAAATGTAAGTACATAAAAAATATATAATTGCAAAATTAACCAAAATATTATATAATTGATTTGTTTTCAATTTACAAATATATTTTATGTACAGGCTGCGACATAAAATAATTAAACTTATTTTCTGTTGCATCTTGTGATCGACACCATTTTTTTGAAATAACATTTCTTAGGCGGCAGTGCTTCGACGATTTGAAGAGTAAAATGTTAACAGAGCTTCCTAGATGAAACGAAAATGCGTCACGAAAATGTGTGACATGTTATTTGTAACAAAAATTTCGTAACAAAAATGGTGTGACGCGAAACTTGGTACATTCTATAACCTTGGTGGTCCCATCCTATCTTGAAAATTTGAGACCTAAAATGTTATCCAGACCGAAGCTACGAGGGTTCAAAAATGCGCCTAATCGCTTCGAGAAGAGGTAGGTTTGGCAGTGCTCGACTTGGCGGGTGCACTACCGTGCACTCAGATTATTTGAATGTTATCTATAAGTAATAATTTATAAAATTCTTTGTATGTGTGTATGTATGTATGTTCGGCTTGATTTAACTCAAAATCTATTTGACGGATTATGATGAAATTTTTTTAAAAATATTATTTATGATTTCAGAAGTGCTATAGGCTATGTTTTATTCAATTTTTTAATTTTTATGGGTTTTTACTCCTAACAAAACGTGAAATTCTTTTGCATTTTAGCGTATTGGCGGAATCCTTCTAACACCATCCCCCCGACTTTGCTTCACATGGGGAGAGGTTATCGCGGGGGGGGGGTAATAAATCATATTTAATGCTTATCTCTGGAACTATACTGAACCCATTCTAAAAATTCTTTCACAAATAGAAAGCTTTTATTTATTGTTTGTAAAATAGACGCGTCGACAACTTAGGTCATTAGCGTCTAATAGAAAGCTACGCTATCCCTGAGTGATATATGCTATATTTTATTTTGATAAATTTCTTGTGGGGGGGATAATTCCTATGGGGTAGTAACCAGGTCCGGACTTATGGACCCAGGGCCCCTAAGCACGTGACAGATGGGGCCCTCAAATCCGAAAAAAATGGAATTGGATTGGTTGGAAACATAGTAAAAAAAATGCACTATTATTAATTATATTTCGACATTACAATACCGGTGCAACGTTTTGCAAGATTGGGCGATGTCGCCAATTGGGCTATCTTAGAAGAAAACTTTTAGGCTTTTTTTCTATAATTTCCACCTCCACTCTGGCCGGGGCCCCTCGGCGGCTGGGCCCGTAGGCCGGTGCCTTGTTGGCCTAGGCAGAAATCCGGGCCTGATAGTAACAAAACATAACTCTAAAATACTTTTGCATTTTAGCGTATAGCCGGAATCCTATTAATGTTATAACCACACGTCGCAGGGGGGGGAATTTCTCTCGGAGGGGGGAGCCAATAATTCCTAAAAAGAAATATACGTGGGCGAAGCCACGGGTAGCGGCTAGTTTGAGTATAAAATCGTTCCGGCTAAAATGTGTTTGTTTACCATGGCTAATACTTTATCGTAGGCCAAGGACGCAATAGTTTTTGTCGGACAAACAATTTGCGCACATCATGTCAGAGTCTTTAGCTGTCAATCAAGGGAATATAAACTTGAGATGTCATACTCAAAAATAATTTGCTATAAAAACATGTCATTTCCTTTTGTGGTTTCTATACACTCGTAATAGTTATTTAATAAATTGATAGTCGGGGTTTAAGTACTGTTTCAGTGTTTATTTTTTTTAAATAAAACCTTACTCGCATTTTAAATGTATTACCTCGTGTATTACCTAACGTCGATTTTAACAAAATATTTCGTTTTTAGGAAGATATGATAATTAATCATACAGTATGTATACAATATACATAAGACATTTACATTGGGAAAAAATGATTGGATCAGAATGAGCCCTGACTCATAATGTACATACCTACGTATTTATATGGGGTTACTATGGTAATTTTAGTGTTTTTATTTTATTTTGAATTATTTTTATTTTACATATTTAAACAACACTAAAATTACCATAGCAACGCTATATAAATATGTGTCATGGGTATAATATGGGTCATGGCTCATTTTTACCCGACTACGAAAAAAAGGAGGATAATGATTTTTTAACAGTCTATGTATGTATGATAGTTTGTTACCTGGTAGGGCCAAATCTACTGGACCGATTTTCATAATCGAGGTGTCATTCGATTTGTCTTAATCATAATAGTGTTATTCGCGTCTGACATTAAGGTCGAAGCCCTCTATTGGGCTTAGTCGCGAACTACCCGAGGAGGTCGTAGCAACGGAACAAAGCGTTGAATGAAGGTAAAAGTGCACAAAATATATGTTTTTCACGAATGACAGTTTACAAAGGTAAGCATAATGCTAAAAGATATTGTTCAGTTTTCACTTCAAGTTTTGTAATAAATAATTCTGTCGCAATACGACTTTTAACCGTTGTTTGTTTACATTAGCTTACATGTGATTTGTATTAAATAGTTTCAGAAATGCCTTACATGTGTTCAAATCCTTGTTGCCGAAATACTTCGACAGCATTTTCCTATCACAAATTTCCTGAAAATAGTGAATTGAGGAAGCTATAGATGGGTTTAACTGGAATAAGACTTATAACAGAAAGCACTCTTTTGTACAGTGATCATTCAGATACGAATGACCTCTGTTGTCGATCGTCTATAATTTACAAGATGGATGGATTGTGGATTGTAGACGCTCGACAACAGAGGTCATTAGCGTCTGACTATAATTTACAATTCATTCATTCATGCACTGATCATTTTAACGGCAATGATTTTTTTCCGCGTCGTAAGTTCCTATTGCAACATTTGTGCTGACATAACAAAACATTTTTAGTAAAATTTAATTTCGATATTTTCAGCCAGACGCTAATGACCTCTGTTGTCGAGCGTCTATAATTCACAATTCATTCAAAAGTCGTATTACGAAAGAATTATTTATTACAAAACTTCAAGTGAACACTGAACAGTATCTTTTTGCAATATGCTTACATTTGTATACTGTCATTCGTGAAAAACATATATTTTGTGCACTTTTACCTTCACTCAACGCTTTGTTCCGTTGCTACGACCTCCTCGGGTAGTTCGCGACCAAGCCCAATAGAGGGCTTCGATTTGTCTTAATCATAATAGTGTTATAGGGTATAAAATATTTTTGTAAATTCAAAATGGCGGCCCTGACGTGGAAAAAATCTGAGTCTAATGTTTTTTTCGGCCAAATCGATCGAGTGGGGTATCAAATGAAAGAAAATTTTGTAACGATTCCCAAAATGTATACGTTTTATGGTTTATAATAAATAGGTTACATAAAAAATTTAAAAAGGCTGGAATAAAGTATAAAAGTTAAATAAAAAACTAAAACCCGACTACGTAAAAGAAGTATAAACAAGCTTCCAATATGAAAGTTTGTTAGTTATTGTACATTTTAGACGTTCGATAACTATGGACATTAGCGTCTAATATCCAATATGAAAAGTAATCTGGCAAAAAGATATTAGGAACCAAAAGTTTTAGTATGCTAGATGACACTAAAACATTTAATATATTTTGCGCGACTACTTTTCATATTGGATTAGACGTTAATGTCCATAGTTATCGAACGTCTAAAATGTACAATAACTAACTAACTTTCATATTGGAAGCGTGTTTACTTCTTTTACGTAGTCGGGTTTTAGTTTTTTTTAATGATTCAATCATTTTTTCCCAATGCTAATAATGTCCTATGTATAACCTTACCTGTTTACATACTTATTTAATTCTTTTAAGTTCTGTTTGATATGATATAGGTCAAAAGTATAAAAATGTATTTCGGGTGCATGATGATGTGCATCATAGAAACTGAATTAAAACGTTGAAGAAACAAATAGACAGGCTGCCCTCAAAGATAATGATGAAAGTAATATTTTACGTTATTTCGAATTACACAGCCCTTTGTGTTATTACCGGTAATGCGACGTGCAACATTTACTTTTCCAATGCAAATTTATAGCTAAACATACTTAATAATGACTGTGTAAGTTTAAGGCGAGCGCCGAGATTGCCGAAAGCAAAGGATTGGAAGCCTCTATAACCTATATTGGGATATTAAGAACCATTATATTACAGACAATACAGAAGAATGGTACTATGCCAATGGACAAACATTCCATGTAATAAGATAGAAACATGAAATTTTGAAGTTATAACTTCCAAATTTCATGTTTCTATCATCAGTGGTTTAGGCTATGCAATACACCCCCTTTTGACCCCATTAGGGGTTGAATTTCGAAAATCGCTTCTTAGTGCAAATTTCAACCTACCTGCCAAATTTCATGTTTGTATAGTCTTTATAGTTCCTGGAGATCAGGAGATTTCTTCTTATACATATATTAAGAAATATTGTGTTTTTCAATGGTTTTATTGAGTTCGACATGGCGTATGGGTCAAAATTAGTGATTGAAATTTGACCCACTACCTGTTATCCAATTGAGCTGAAATTTTGAGCGCAGCTTTGGTTCTGATAACAAAGCGATATAGTCTATCTAATATCGTTCTAAATCCTAAATGGCGGACGTCTCAAGATGGCTGCTTACCTTATTCTTTACAATCCGCTTGACATAGGTATCAAATGAAAGGGTTTGACAAGTAGAATACGATAAGCTACGTGACATCATTCTAAATTCAAATTAGGTAGCGGAGGCTCCAAGATGGTGGTTTGTCTTTTTCTTCACAACCCCCTTTACATGGGTATATCAAATGAAAGGGTTTAACGAGTAGATTATGACAACCTACGTGACGTCATTCTAAATCCATTATGGCGGACGATTAATAAAGTGGATTAGCTGATTATTACAAAATTTTAAATTTAGAACTTAGATTTTTAATTTTTTTGTAAATTGAAGAATTAATGTATTTTTATATTGTGTAAAATTAAAATAATTAATAGACTAAAAAGTAAAAACAAATTCTTAAAAAACAATGATTTTCTTTATATTACCAAAATGCACTAAAAAGTAGAAAATAATTTTTTTAGGAATTATATAAGTTGATAAGAAATAATTCTCAACATTTGTAAAAAGAAAACCATTGGGCCGTGGGCGCTCATAAAATATTACTGTTGTTGTTATGTTACAACAACATACTATTCACAATATATTATGTTTTAGCGCCCAATGGTTTTTTTTACAATGTTAAAAATTCTTCCGATCAACTTATAATCACTAAAAAAAATATTATTTTTTACTTTTTAGTGCATTTTGGTTAAAAGAAAACCATTGTTTTTTAAGAAGTTTTTTAAGTTATTTATTAATAAAAATATTTCCATATTTGAAATAATTAATTATACCAACAATAGAAGTTTCACTTCGATCGTGTGTGCCGCGATAAAAGCCTTTTTATATATTATAACAAACTGAAAATCCAGTTGACAACTTTACCAGTTTTAAATTGAAACGCGTACAATTTTTTGGAAGGTTAAGTTTTTGAAAACAACAAATTTTATTCCAAATAAGTATCTGACGCACAAAAGTTATGCAAATGCGTACAAACATTTCGAAGCTGACTTACCGTGCAACCAAATAGGCGTAATAAAACGACAATCCCTAACCACGGCCACTACAGCAACAACAAATAATAAAGTATCAAATTTAATGTGCACTTAATGTCCCTGTGTATACTATGCGGACTACGCTATTACAAAATTGCCGTTCCAATGTTCCATATTTAATGCAATTACTGGAAAAACGTAATTACAACAATAACGCTATTTTTATTCTTATTCAATTTATTTTATTGCTTTTTAGTTTTACTGCTAAGTGACATTACATTTTCTAGTAGAACTTTATACCGTCATATTTTTTTTTAATAAAAAAACATTTGGAAAAATTTTTCGTAATAATTAATTTGTTTATGATTGAAGTTTTTCGTTTTAAATTCTTAAATGGAGTTTCACCCCGTCAAATATTTATCAATGTTTTTAAACTTCCAATACCACAAACATTTTAATTCCTGCAATAAAAACCCGTGAACGTCTTAGTTCCTTTCTATATGACTGATGACATAATCAATAGCCTATTATCTGAAGTTTTCATTCTAATTTTGAGAACATTAATGCCTGTCTTGAAGAATATGTGTTTGAACATTGTCCACATACAAAACCCATTTTTTAATCGCTATTAACTATCCATATTAGTATACAGAGTTTACTAGTTCGTTGTTACTAGGGTTCATGATTTCTCGAGCTTATCAGTTTCTCGGGTCTCAAGAATTCTCGAGGCTAATTTCTCGGATCTTCTCGGGTTGTCGAGAAATTTACATTTACGTATGTTTTTGCATATCTTTTCGATTCAAATAATGAAAAAAGTCGTCACAAAATTAAAAATGTGTATCATAAAAAATATCTTATTTTAAATCAATAAATTAAAAATAATCATAAAACTTTTATTGACAGTTTTCAACAAAATTAGCTTCTCTCAAACAAAATAAAAAAAATTTAAAATTTAAACATTAAAACGTTAATACTACGCTGACTTATAATTACAATCACAGCGCTATTTTGGCAGGTTAATTAGGAAAAAAATCAACTTAAAACTTTGCAAGATCAATAAAACAACATCTGAACATAGTACATACATACAAAACAATTAGATCTGCTTATGGCAAAGGCAAATAATTTTATTTTATAATTTTATAGACTAAAATATGATTTCTCGAGTTCTCGACTTTTCTCGAGCTTAATTTCCGAGTTTTTCGAGTTGATCGCGTTTAGACAGGCAAACATTATTTCCATTTATAGGTACACAGCTTTTGCCTGCGATTCCGCGCGTGTGGACATAGTAGCATCTTTTAAAAGAATTAGCTGCAGAGAGAATAAAAAAAACATGTGTCATCGATGCCCGCTCACGCGTGAATATCCGCGTAGCTGGCAATATTATAATTTTCACCATTATGCACACTTCAGGGAGAGGACATCTAGTACCTCTAGTATGTACATACAAATTTTAAAGTAAATCCGTTCATTAGTTAGAGCATGATTGAGCAACAAACATACATTTTATAATATGTTAGTATAGGGATGTACCTATTAGGCGTTCAGCAACTATGTAAAGTATATCTAATTATTACACTGAATTTATAACACTAATAAAACAGCATGATATAAACAGATAATAACTAAATGAAAATCATCATAAATTAATTACTAATTAGCTGTTTCTTTCTACGAAAGAACCACATGCATGCGGTTAGCCACCTCTAGTTTATGACATATTCAAGTGTATTAAGTAAGTAATAAGCAATGTTGTTCTTTTTGTGCGGTTTAAAAAAAAAGTAGAATCTGGTCTATTTCGCATATTGCTGTCTTATCATAATATTTAGTAATAACTAATAATGTCGATACATTCTTGCCAAATAATATAAAAAATTGATTTCTTCTTTATTACTGCAATTTTTACTAAAATGACGTTTTTTTCTAACAACAATTTCGAAAAAAAGTCATTTTTAAATCAGTACCTAATAAAATTTTTTTAATCTGTTTAAATTTGCAGTTTAAAGGAATAGATATACAAATTTTAAAATTATCTCGGATAAAACAAAGGCTATTTAAAATGTGTGTCACGACACACTTTTATACAATGTTCAAAGATTACACAATAAAATTTTGTTTATTTACTATAGTGTGCAATGCAAAGCTGCACAATATAGAAGTGAAACTTACTTAATCAAAATCTACATACATTCGGCAAACAATAACTATTCTAGTCAATGATTTGTAACGCCAGTTTATATGCGGGGAAAGCAATGATCTCAAAAAACGTGCATTTGACGCCAAATAGGATTAGAATCAGATCTCACAATTGGGCTTCAATTTTTCAGATGGCAAGACCTATCCATATTACTATACAGGGTAACCAAGACTTGCGTTGTCGGCCGATATTTTCAATTATACAGCCTGTCCCATTTACGCGTGGCAGATCAGTTATGTTTTTTTTAACCTAGCACCCTGTTTTTATTTGTTTTTTCAATTCTGCACCTAAATTTGAATAGAAATTGTAAGAGAAGCCATGCTCGAAAATTCAGTAATTTTTGGGTCATTCAAGTTTTTTAGACACGTGCAGACCTTTACCTAAAACAGAAACCTTTATCAAAATAACGTACTTCTTTTACCTAACTTCAATCACGTGTAACTTTTAATTGTTAAATACAACGAGGTTATTTTTTTGCTGGAATTGTATTCTTTAGGATATTTGCCGAAAAGTCTTAAAACATCCTAAAACGTTGTAAAATCATTCTAAAAATTTTAAAAATTTTTATAATAAATTTTTATAAATTTTTAAAACTTAGAAAAATTTAAAAAAATTTTTTTTTTTTAATTTAAAAATTTTAAAAGTCTTAAAACATCCTAAAACGTTTAAAAAATCATGTTAAAAATTTTAAAAAATTTAATAATTTTAAAATTTTAAAAAATCATTTTTAAAAATCAAATTTTTATTTGACTTGCAAAAAATTTTTTTTTAATAAATCGGCTTTATTTTGCGTTTTTCAATCGATTTACACTAAGAAAATCAACTTTAAAGCATTTTGGCACCGTTAAATATGGTTCAATAATAAAATCTTTTTTCGAAGTTATTTACAGCAAATTACGTTTATATACGGCAAAAAAATGATTTTTACGTTTGACATATAAATTGGCATTGAAAAAAATTCGAATTGATATATGAATTTTTAAAACTTAGAAAAATTTTTAAAAAATAATTTTAAAAATTTTTAAAGTCTTAAAACATCCTAAAACAATAAAAAAATCACGTTAAAATTTTAAAAATTTTAATGATTTTAAAAAATCATTTTTAAAGTTCAAATTTTTATTTGACTTGCAAAAAATTTTTTTTAATAAATCGGCTTTATTTTGCGTTTTCCAATCGATTTACACTAAGAAAATCAACTTTAAAGCATATTGGCACCGTTGAACTTTGAAGCATTTTAGCACCTTCAAATATGGTTCAATAATGAAATCTTTTTTCGAAGTTATTTACAGCAAGTAAGGTTTAAATACGGTAAAATAATGATTTTTACGTTTGACATGTAAATTGGCATTGAAAAAAATTCGAATTGATATATTATAAATTTTTAAAACTTAGAAAAAATTTTAAAATTATTTTTTAAAAATTTTTCTAAGTTTTAAAAATTCATAATATATCAATTTAAATTTTTTTCAATGCCAATTTACATGTCAAACGTAAAAATAATTTTTATACCGTATTTAAACGTAATTTGCTGTAAATAACTTCGAAAAAAGATTTCATTATTGAACCATATTTGAAGGTGCTAAAATGCTTCAAAGTTGATATTCTTAGTGTAAATCGATTGGAAAACGCAAAATAAAGTCGATTTATTAAAAAAAAAAATTTTTGCAAGTCAAATAAAAATTTTAAATTTAAAAATGATTTTTTAAAATTATTAAAAATTTTAAAAATTTTAACTTGATTTTTTTAACGTTTTAGGATGTTTTAAGACTTTCAAAATTTTAATATGTTAAAAATTATTTTTTAAAAATTTTTCTAATTTTTAAAAATTCATAATATATCAATTCAAATTTTTTTCAATGCCAATTTAAATGTCAAACGTAAAAATTATTTTTATACCGTATTTAAACGTAATTTGCTGTAAATAACTTCGAAAAAAGAATTCATTATTGAACCATATTTAACGGTGCCAAATTGCTTCAAAGTTAATTTTCTTAGTGTAAATCGATTGAAAAACGCAAAATAAAGCCGATTTATTAAAAAAAAATTTTTTTGCAAGTCAAATAAAAATTTTAAATTTAAAAATGATTTTTTAAAATTATTAAAAATTTTAAAAATTTTAACTTGAATTTTTTAACGTTTTAGGATGTTTTAAGACTTTAAAAATTTTAATATGTAAAAAATTATTTTTTAAAAATTTTTCTAATTTTTAAAAATTCATAATATATCAATTCAAATTTTTTTCAATGCCAATTTAAATGTCAAACGTAAAAATTATTTTTATACCGTATTTAAACGTAATTTGCTGTAAATAACTTCGAAAAAAGATTTCATTATTGAACCATATTTGAAGGTGCTAAAATGCTTCAAAGTTGATTTTCTTAGTGTAAATCGATTGGAAAACGCAAAATAAAGTCGATTTATTAAAAAAAAAATTTTTTGCAAGTCAAATAAAAATTTGAATTTTAAAAATGATTTTTTAAAATTTTTAAAACTTTTAACTTGATTTTTTTAACGTTTTAGGATGTTTCAAGATTTTAAAATTTTAAAATTTTTAAAATTATTTTTTAAACAATTTTCTAAGTTTTAAAAATTCATATATAAATTCGAATTTTTGTCAATGCCAATTTACATGTCAAACGTAAAAATCATTTTTTTACCGTATTTAAACGTAATTTGCTGTAAATTTCTTCGAAAAAAGATTTCATTATTGAACCATATTTAACGGTGCCAAAATGCTTCAAAGTTGATTTTCTTAGTGTAAATCGATTGAAAAACGCAAAATAAAGCTGATTTATTAAAAAAAATTTTTTGCAAGTCAAACAAAAATTTGAATTTTAAAAATGATATTTTAAAATTTTAAAATTATTAAAATTTTTAACATGATTTTTTTAACGTTTTAGGATGTTTTAAGACTTTTAAAATTTTTAAATTTAAAAAAAAATTTTTTTCTTAGTTTTAAAAATTCATAAAAATTATTAAAATTTTTAAAATTTTTAGACTAATTTTACAACGTTTTAGGATGTTTTAAGACTTTTCGGCAAATATCCTAAAGAATACAATTCCAGCAAAAAATAACCTCTTTGTATTTAACAATTAAAAGTTACAAGTGATTGAAGTTAGGTAAAAGAAGTACGTTATTTTGATAAAGGTTTCTGTTTTAGGTAAAGGTCTGCACGTGTCCAAAAAACTTGAATGACCCAAAAATTACTGAATTTTCAAGCATGGCTTCCCTTACAATTTCTATTCAAATTTAGGTGCAGAATTGAAAAAACAAATAAAAACAGGGTGCTAGGTTAAAAAAAATAATTTTAAAAATTTAAAAATTTTTTAAGTCTTAAAACACCTTAAAACATTAAAAAAATCAAGTTAAAAATTTTAGTAACTTTAATAATTTTTATTAATTTTTTAAACTTATAAAAATTTTAAAAAAAAAATTTTAAAAATTTAAAAATTTTAAAAGTTAAAAAATGTTAAAATTTTAAAAATTTTAATAACTTTAAAAAATCATTTTTAAATTCAAATTTTTATTTGACTTACAAAAAATTTTTTTTTAATAAAAAAAGGAAGTTAAAAATTTTAAAAATTTTAAAAATTTTGATAATTTTTATGATTTTTGAAAACTTAGAAAAATTTTTTAAAAAACATTTTAAAAATTTAATAATTTTAAATGCCTTAAAACATCCTAAAACGTTAAAAAAATCATGTTAAAAATTTAAAAAATTTTTATAATTTTTATGAATTTTTAAAACTTGGAAAAATTTTTAAAAATTTTAAAAGTCCTAAAACATCCTAAAACGTTGAAAAAATCATGTTAAAAATTTTAAAAATTATAATAATTTTTATGGATTTTTAAAACTTAGAAAACTCTTTAAAAAAAAATTTTTAAAATTTTAAAAGTCGTAAAACATCCTAAAACGTTAAAAAAATCATTCTAAAAATTTTAACATTTTAATAATTTTTATAAATTTTTAAAACTTAGAAACATTTTTTTAAAAAATTTTAAAAGTCTTAAAACATCCTAAAACGTTAAAAAAATTATGTTAAAAATTTTAATAATTTAAAAATTTTAAAAAATCATTTTTTCAATTCAAATTTTTATTTGACTTGCAAAAACTTTTTTTTTAAAAATCGGCTTTATTTTGCGATTTCCAATCGATTTACACTAAGAAAATCAACTTTGAAGCATTTTTGCACCGTTAAATGGTTCAACAATGAAATCTTTTTTCGAAGTTATTTACAGCAAATTACGTTTAAATACGGTAAAAAAATGATTTTTACGTTTGATATGTAAATTGGCATTGAAAAAAATTCGAATTGATATATGAATTTTTAAAACTTAGAAAAATTTTTAAAAAATAATTTTAAAAATTTAAAACATCCTAAAACGTTAAAAAAATCATGTCAAAAATTTTAAAAATTTTATTAATGTTAAAAAATCATTTCAAAAATTTTAAAAATTTTATTAATTTTAAAAAATCATTTTTAAAATTCAAATTTTTATTTGACTTGCAAAAATTTTTTTTTAATAGATCGGCTTTATTTTGCGTTTTTCAATCGATTTACACTAAGAAAATCAACTTTGAAGCATTTTGGCACCGTTAAATATAGTTCGATAATGAAATCTTTTTTCGAAGTTATTTACAGCAAATTACGTTCAAATACGGTAAAAAAATGATTTTCACGTTTGACATGTAAATTGGCATTGAAAAAAATTCGAATTAATATATAAATTTTTAAAACTTTGAAAAATTTTTAAAATAAAATTTTGAAGATTTAAAAATTTTTAAAGTCTTAAAACATCCTAAAACGTTGAAAAAATTATGTTAAAAATTTTAAGAAATTTGATAATTTTTACGAATTTTTAAAACTTAGAATAATTTAAAAAAAAAAATTTTAAAATTCTTAAAACTTAAACGTTAAAAAAAACATGTTAAAAATTTAAAAAAATTTTATGATTTTTTAAAACTTAGAAAAATTTTTAAAAAAAAATTTTAAAAATTCAAAATTTTAAAAAGTCCTAAAACATCCTAATACGTTAAAAAATTCGTGTTAAAAATTTTAAAAAATTTAATAATTTTTATGAATTTTTAAAACTGAAAAATTTTAAAAAAAATTTTTTAAAAATTAAAAAATTTTAAGTCTTAAAACATCTTAAAACGTAAAAAAAATCATGTTAAAAATTTTGAAAATTTTAATAATTTTTATGAATAAACTTAGAAAAATTTTTAAAAAAAATTTAATAAATTTTGAAATTTTAAAAGTTAAAAAATTTTAAAAATTTTAATAATTTAATAATTTTAAAAAGTCATTTTTAAATTCAAATTTTTATTTGACTTATACATTACAAAAAACTTTTTTTTAATAAATCGGCTTTATTTTGCCTTTTCCAATCGATTTACACTAAGAAAATCAACTTTGTAGCATTTTGGCACCGTTTAATATGGTTCAATAATGAAATCTTTTTTCGAAGTTATTTACAGCAAATTACGTTTAAATACGGTAAAAAAATGATTTTTACGTTTGACATGTAAATTGGCATTGAAAAAAATTCGAATTAATATATGAAATTTCAAAACTTCGAAAAATTTTTAAGAAAAAATTTTAAAAATTTAAAAATTTTAACAGTCTCAAAACAACCTAAAACTTTGAAAAAATCATGTTAAAAATTTTAATAATTTTAAAAAACCATTTTTAAAATTCAAATTTTTATTTGACAAGCAAAAATTTTTTTTTTAATAAATCGGCTTTATTTTGCGTTTTCCAATCGATTTACACTAAGAAAATCAACTTTGAAGCATTTTGGCACCGTTAAATATGGTTCGATAATGAAATCTTTTTTCGAAGTTATTTACAGCAAATTACGTTTAAATACGGTAAAAAAATGATTTTTACGTTTGACATGTAAATTGGCATTGAAAAAAATTCGAATTAATATAAGAATTTTCAAAACTTAGAAAAATTTTTAAGAAAAAAGTTAAAAAATTTAAAAATTTTTAAAGTCTCAAAACAACCAAAAACGTTGAAAAAAACATGTTAAAAATTTTAATAATTTTAAAAAATCATTTATAAAATTCAAATTTTTATTTGACTCGCAAACAATTTTGTTTTGATAAATCGGCTTTATTTTGCGTTTTCAAATCGATTTACACTAAGAAAATCAACTTTGAAGCATTCTGGCACCGTTAAATATGGTTCAATAATAAAATCTTTTAACGAAGTTATTTACATCAAATTACATTTAAAACCGGTAAAAAAATGATTTTTACGTTTGACATGTAAATTAGCATTGAAAAAAATTTGAATTGATATATAAATTTTTAAAACTTAGAAAAAATTTTAAAAAATAATTTAAAAATTTTTTAAAGTCTTAAAACATCCTAAAACGTTAAAAAAATCAAGTTAAAAATTTTAATAATTTTAAAAAATCATTTTTAAAATTCAAATTTTTATTTGACTTGCAAAAAATTTTTTTTTAATAAATCGGCTTTATTTTGCGTTTTCCAATCGATTTACACTAAGAAAATCAACTTCGAAGCATTTTGGCATCGTTAAATATGGTTCAATAATGAAATTTTTTTTCTAAGTTATTTACAGCAAATTACGTTTAAATAAGGTAAAAAAATGGTTTTTACGTTTGACATGTAAATTGGCCATGAAAAAAATTCGTATTGATATATGAATTTTTAAACTTAGAAAAATTTTTAAAATAAAATTTTGAAGATTTAAAAATTTTTAAAGTCTTAAAACATCCTAAAACTTTGAAAAAATCATGTTAAAAATTTTGATAATTTTTATGAATTTTTAAAACTTAAAAAAATTTTAAAAATTTTAAAATTTTAAAAACCTTAAAATATCCTAAAACGGTAAAAAAATCATGTTAAAAATTTTAATAATTTTTATGAATTTTTAAAACTTAAAAAACTTTAAAAAAAAAAATTTTTAAAAATTAAAAATTTTGAAAGTCTTAAGAGATCCTAAAACTTTAAAAAATCATGTTAAAAATTTTAAAAATTTTAATAATTTTTATAAATTTTTAAAACTTAGAAAAATTTAAAAAAAAAATTTTTTTAAATTTTAAAATTTTAAAAGTCTTAAAACATACTAAAACGTTGAAAAAATCATGTTAAAAATTTTAATAATTTTTATGAACTTTTAAAACTTAGAAAAATTTTTTAAAAAAATTTTAAAAATTTTAAAATTTTAAAAGTCTTAAAACATCCTAAAACGTTAAAAAAATCATGTTAAAAATTTTAAAAATTTAAAAATTTTAAAAAATCATTTTTTAATTCAAATGTTTATTTGACTTACAAAAATTTTTTTTTTAATAAATCGGCTTTATTTTGCGTTTTCCAATCGATTTACACTAAGAAAATCAACTTTGTAGCATTTTGGCACCGTTTAATATGGTTCAATAATGAAATCTTTTTTCGAAATTATTTACAGCAAATTACGTTTAAATACGGTAAAGAAATGATTTTTACGTTTGACATGTAAATTGGCATTAAGAAAAATTCGAATTGATATATGAATTTTTAAAACTTAGAAAAAATTTTAAGAAAAACTTTTAAAAATTTTAAACTTTTAAAAGTTTTAAAACAACCTAAAACGTTGAAAAAATCATGTTAAAAATTTTAAAAATTTTAATAATTTAAAAAAATCATTTTTAAAATTCAAATTTTTATTTGACAAGCAAAAAAATTTTTTTTTAATAAATCGGCTTTATTTTGCGTTTTCCAATCGATTTACACTAAGAAAATCAACTTTAAAGCATTTTGGCACCGTTGATTATAGTTAAATAATGAAATTTTTTCGAAGTTATTTACAGCAAATTACGTTGAAACAACGTAAAAAAATGGTTTTTACGTTAGACATGTAAAATGGCAATGAAAAAAATTCGAATTGATATATGAATTTTTAAAACTTTAAAAAATTTAAAAATTTTTTTTAAAGATTTAAAAATTTTTAAATTTTTAAAACATCCTAAAACGTTGAAAGAATCATGTAAAAAATTTTAAAAATTTTGATAATTTTTATGAATTTTTGAAACTTAGTAAAATTTTTAAAAAAAATTTTAAAAATTTTAAAAGTCTTAAAACATTTTAAAACGTTAAAAAAAACATGTTAATAATTTAATAATTTTTATGAATTTTTAAATATTTTAAAATTTTAAAAGTCCTAGAACGTTGTAAAAATCATGTTAAAAATTTTAATAATTTTTATATAATTTTAAAACTTTGAAAAATGTTTAAAAAAAAATTTTAAAAATTTAAAAATTTTAAAAGTCTTAAAACATCCTAAAACGTCAAAAAATAATCTTAAAAATTAAAAAATTTTAATAAATTTAAAATTTTAAAAAATCATTTTTAAATTCAAATTTTTATTTGTCTTACAAAAAATTTTTGTTAATAAATCGGCTTTATTTTGCGTTTTCCAATCGATTTACACTAAGAAAATCAACTTTGAAGCATTTTGGCACCGTTAAATATGGTTTAATAATAAAATCTTTTTTCGAAGTTATTTACAGAAAATTACGTTTAAATACGGTAAAATAATGATTTTTACGTTTGACATGTAAATTGGCATTGAAAAAAATTCGAATTGATATATGAATTTTTAAAACTTTAAAAAAATCAAGTTAAAAATTTTAATAATTTTAAAAAATCATTTTTAAAATTGAAATTTTTTTTTACTAGCAAAAAATTTTTTTTCAATAAATCGGCTTTATTTTGCGTTTTCCAATCGATTTACACTAAGAAAATTAACTTTAAAGCATTTTGGCACCGGTAAATATGGTTCAATAATGAAATCTTTTTTCGTAGTTATTTACAGCAAATTTCGTTTAAATACGGTAAAAAAATGATTTTTAAGTTTGACATGTAAATTGGCATTGAAAAAAATTCGAATTGGTATAAGTATGAATTTTTAAAACTTAGAAAAATTTTTAAAAAATAATTTTAAAAATTTGAAAATTTTTAAAGTCTTAAAACATCCAATAACGTGAAAAAAGTCATGTTTAAAATTTCAAAAATTTTAATAATTTTAAAAAATCATTTTTATAATTCAAATTTTTATTTGACTTGCAAAAATATTTTTTTTCATAAATCGGCTTTATTTTGCGTTTTCCAATCGATTTTCACTAAGAAAATCAACTTTGAAGCATTTTGGCACCGTTAAATATGGTTCAATAATGAAATCTTTTTACGAAGTTATTTACAGCAAATTACGTTTAAATACGGTAAAAAATGATTTTTACGTTTGACATGTAAATTGGCATTGAAAAAAATTCGAATTGATATATGAATTTTTAAAACTTAGAAAATTTTTGAAAAATAATTTTGAAAATTTTAAAAATTTTAGTCTTAAAACATTCTAAAACTTTAAAAAAATTATGTTAAAAATTTTAATAATTTTAAAAAATCATTTTTAAAATTCAAATTTTTATTTAACTTGCAAAAAATTTTTTTTTTAATAAATCGGCTTTATTTTGCGTTTTCCAATCGATTAACACTAAGAAAATCAACTTTGTAGCATTTTGGCACCGTTAAAAATGTTTCAATAATGAAATCTTTTTACGAAGTTATTTACAGCAAATTACGTTTAAATACGGTAAAAAAATGATTTTTACGTTTGACATGTAAATTGGCATTGAAAAAAATTCGAATTGATATATGAATTTTTAAAACTTAGAAATATTTTTAAAATAAATTTTAAAGATTTAAAAATTTTTTAAGTCTTAAAACATCCTAAAACTTTGAAAAAATCATGTTAAAAATTTTTATGAATTTTTAAAAAAAAATTTTAAAAATTGTAAAATTTTAAAAGTCTTAAAACATCCTAAAACGTTGAAAAAATCATGTTAAAAATTTCAATAACTGTTATGAATTTTTAAAATTTAGAAAAAATTTTAAAAAAAATTTTAAAAATTTTAAAAGTCTTAAAACATCCTAAAACGTTGAAAAATCATGTTAAAAATTTTAATAATTTTTATGAATTTTTGAAACTTGGAAAAATTTTAAAAAAAAATTTAAAAATTTTAAAAGTCTTAAAACATCCTAAAACGTTAAAAAAAACATGTTAAAAATTTTAAAAAATCATTTTTAAATTCAAATTTTTATTTGACTTACAAAAAATTTCTTTTAATAAATCGGCTTTATTTTGCGTTTTCCAATCGATTTACACTAAGAAAATCAACTTTGAAGTATTTTGGCACCGTTAAATATGGTTTAATAATAAAATCTTTTTTCGAAGTTATTTACAGAAAATTACGTTTAAATACGGTAAAATAATGATTTTTACGTTTGACATGTGAATTGGCATTGAAAAAAATTCGAATTGATATATGAATTTTTAAAACTTAGAAAAAATTTTTAAAAATAATTTTAAAAATTTAAAAATTTTTAAAATTTAAAACATCCTAAAACGTTAAAAAAATCAAGTTAAAAATTTTAAAAATTTTAAAATTTTAAAAAATCATTTTTAAATTTCAAATTTTTATTTGACTTGTAAAAAATTTTTTTTTAATAAATTGGCTTTATTTTGCGTTTTCCAATCGATTTACACTAAGAAAATCAACTTTAAAGCATTTTGGCACCGTTAAATATGGTTCAATAATAATATCTTTTTCAAAGTTATTTACAGCAAATTACGTTTAAATACGGTAAAAAAATGGTTTTTACGTTTGACATGTAAATTGGCAATTAAAAAAATTCGAATTGATATATGAATTTTTAAAATTTAGAAAATTTTTAAAAAAATTTTTTAAAGATTTAAAAATTTTTAAAGTCTTAAAACATCCTAAATTTTGAAAAAATCATGTTAAAAATTTTAATAATTTTTATAAATTTTTAAAACAGAAAAATTTAAAAAAAAAATTTTAAAAATTTTAAAAGTCTTAATACATCCTAAAACGTTAAAAAAAACATGTTAAAAATTTTTAAAGTTTTTATAATTTTTTTAAATTTTTTAAACTTAGAAAAATTTTTAAAAAATTAAAAATTTAATTAATTTACTAATTTTAAGTCTTAAAACATCGTAAAACGTTGAAAAAAATATGTTAAAAATTTTAACAATTGTTATGAATTTTTGAAACTATAAAAATTTTTAAAAAAAGATTTTAAAAATTTAAAAATTTTAAGTCTTAAAACATCCTAAAACGTTAGAAAAACATGTTAAAAATTTTAATAATTTTTATGAATTTTTAAAACTTAAAAAAATTTTTAAAAAAAAATTTTAAAAATTTAAAAGTCTTAAAACATCCTAAAACGTTGAGAAAATCATGTAAAAAATTTTAAAAATTTTAAAAACTTTAAAAATTTGTATGAATTTTTGAAACTTAGAAAAATTTAAAAAATAAATTTTAAATTTATATTAGAAATCGTGTCCATCGTGATTATAATAAAATTAAGCAAAATCGCAGGATAGTGGACAAAATAATTTGATTTATTAAATTAAATGTACGACGTTTCGTCTATAGATTTAGACTTTTTCAAGTACAATCATAAAAATAACGATATTTATGAAAATTAAAATTAATTACTAACCATAGCAATTAACATAAGATAGGCTACATAAGACAAAAAATTAAAAATTAAAAATTAAAATTAAAAATTTTAAAATTTTAAAAATTTAAAAATTTTAAAAATTTTAAAATTTTAAAAGTCTTAAAACATCCTAAAACGTTAAAAAAATCATGTTAAAAATTTTAAAAATATTAATAATTTTAAAATTTTAAAAAATCATTTTTAAAATTCAAATTTTTATTTGACTTGCAAACATTTTTTTTCTAATAAATCGACTTTATTTTGCGTTTTCTAATCGATTTACACTAAGAAAATCAACTTTAAAGCATTTTGGCACCGTTAAATATGGTTCAATAATGAAATCTTTTTTGGAAGTTATTTACAGCAAATTACGTTTAAATACGGTAAAAAAATCATTTTTACGTTTGAGATGTATATTGGCATTGAAAAAAATTCGAATTAATATTATGAATTTTTAAAACTTAGAAAAATTTTTAAAAAATAATTTTAAAAATTTAAAAAATTTTAAAGTCTTAAAACATCCCGAGATATTTACTAACACTTTTATTTTCGTATTAAAATATTAGGTTTAGGTATGGAGAACCCTTAATAAAAGAGTTAGTAAATATCCTAAAGAATATATAAGAGATTAATGGGAACTTGGACCGTGGGTTGATTAAAACTCAGTTAAAGTTTTAATTCGCAACGTTTCGTCTATATTTTAGACTTCTTCAGGCTCTGTGAATAATAACCACATACATTACTGTACAACTCATACAAACTTATAATATATCTTATTACAAACCTTAAAACATAACACGAGTATGTCAGTAATAATCTGTAGTCATCATTCATTTACAGCGATAATATAATATTCAAAATTCTTTTGAAAGAATTGATCATAATAATTTCATTAAAATTCATTTGTTCAACAGACACAATTTTTTCTTTTTTTAAAAAACAACATGGCTATTTAATACAAAATCCAACTATTAAAATAATTAAGTGACATAATCACTAATTATGCGTAACATAATCTAATCAGTGACTCTAAAAATCTTCTTTCATTACCGATAGTAAATGTAACCAAGTCACTTTACTTTCAATTTACATTCTGACAATATATTCATGTATAATTTACTCAGTCCCTGCGTATCCGATCGTGAATTAATAGTATCGTTTAGAAATATATTAATCATTTCACTAATGTTCCGCTTCATCCAATGTACCTCTTTATCTTTGTAATAAGATATAATATCTTTGTAATAAGATATAATAAGATATATTATAAGTTTGTATGAGTTGTACAGTAATGTATGTGGTTATTATTCACAGAGCCTGAAGAAGTCTAAAATATAGACGAAACGTTGCGAATTAAAACTTTAACTGAGTTTTAATCAACCCACGGTCCAAGTTCCCATTAATCTCTTATATATAGTTACGATGGACATGACAACTAATTACATCCTAAAGAATACAATTCCAGCAAAAACATAACCTCGTATTTAACAATCAAAAGTTACTCAAGTTAGGTAAAAGAAGTAAATTATTTTGAACACCCCTGTATAATAAATTCATTTTTTAACTTCCCATTGGAAGTTATTGTAATGGGTCCGAAAATCGAAATCAAAATGTATAACAAATTTTTATGTTTCAAGGTCACTACACTATTTTTAGAAAGATGTCTCTGTGTGTGTGTGTGTGTGTGTACGTACGTACGTACGTATGTGTCAATTTCTTTCTAAGACGAAATCTCGAGAATGAAAAATTATATCGACTACGTTAAGGTGTCAATCGACACGTATTAATGTGAATATGATCTGAAAGAAATTTTTTCAACATCGGTTCAGCCGTTATTTTTTCTTAACCAAATAGACTCCAAAAAAGTAGATTTTACACAATATCTCGCAAATAATAGTAATTTATGCTACATGTGGGATAAGTAGCAAATAATCTGACAGTCGTGTTTTGCGACATGAGCGTAAGGTTTATGGGGCATTCGTATGAAGACGAGTGTGGTTTGTCGCAACGAGCCGTTAGGCGAGTTGCGACAATCACACGAGTCTTCATACGAATGCCCCATAAACCTTACAGCGAATGTCGTAATCACGACTGTCATATTTGCTACTTATCCCACCTGTAGCATACAATTCTTTTTACAACTACTGCTCTGGAAGTTGACTTTGAGAGAAATAGGGTAGAAGTACCGTTTTTGGCCACCTTTGCACCGTTTTTGGATAGTTTAAATTTGAGTTAATTTATAAAAAATTGCAATATTTAAATGATTTTTTATTGAATTTTCATTTTTTTACACTTAATTTAATTACTATACATGAACGATAAAAAGTAAATTATTATCGCGACATTAGATGGCGTTTCAGTAGTCTCTAGTAAAGTGAAAAAGATAGAGTGAGTTAAGTACAGATTGTGTTCGTGAGGTTATATTTCTATAGTAGTATAGTTTAGGCGGAATCCGTGCAGTTATGTGATATTTAACCGAACATGTGCGTTTATGAAACACATATAGTCAAGTATGCGATTATTGTGTATTTCGGAGATGACATACAGCGCTCGAAAAGTCAACTTCCAGAGCAGGCGTTGTAAAAAAAATTATATAGACTTCGTAAGGGTGTCAATCGAGGCGTGTTAACGTCATTTTGATCCGACATAAATTTTATAAAAATCGGTTCAGCCGTGTTTTTTTTTTTTTAATTATTGTTAAAAATAAATAATAATTATGTTTTAATAATGAAAATGATTACTTTTCTGTGTAATATCTAATTTAATTATTATTATTAAATATTTATCAAACTGGGAAGTTCGTCGTGTGAAGGGTCGCACTTTAGTCCTAATAAACGACCCACCTCACGGCTTGTTTAGGACAGACATTGATTTGTCCATCTATTATCTAGTGATCCTCAAAATTTCAGTTTGATAAAGGTTTCTGTTTTGGCTATGTCGAATGTTAGGTAAAGGTCTGCACGTGTCAAAAATTTCTAAAAAACTTGAATAACTCAAAAATTACTGAATTTTGGAGCATGGCTTCCCTTAATATTTCTATTCACATTTAGGTGCAGAATTGAAAAAACAAATAAAACCAGGGTGCTAGGTTAAAAAAAACGTAACTGATCTGACACGCTTAAATGGGACAAGCTGTATAATTGAAAATATTTTTAGGTTATACACCATTAAAATTTATACAACTTTTGTATTTAAACTTTTTTTCTATTTTCACCCAAAATCAATATATCGGCCGACAACGCAAGTCTTGGACACCCGGTATAGAGCTCAGTGGGGCGACGACCGAACTCTATAAACACCGTCCGGGAAACACTGACGTGCAGGCAAAAATTTTTTGTCCAGGTCTTCGCCATACTCATTCGCAACCGTCTTGTGGTTTCAAACTTACCCTGATGGATTTTATCAGAAAACAAAACAGGTACTTCAAGTCCAATTATTTCTTTTAGGTATCAATTAAAACATAGCAGAGTGGTGTGTTTAGTTTAACCAGGAGTTTATTTAAAAATAAGATGATGTTTCTGTTGTTATTTAATTACGCCCAAACGAATTATCGGATTTTGAAAATTCTTTTACTTTTTATAAACCCACTTCTACCCGACAGATACAAATTGACAACTTAAAGTTCCTCAGAAATGAGTCGTGATAGTCTCTTTAATACGTGAGTAAAATGAATGACAAGTGACTTAAAAATGGGTAGTGTATTTTATACTATACGTTACAAAAGTTAAACTTCTAGTCGCGTCGACTGCTGACAAGCCCATACGTCAACAGCAAAGCGGAGTGGTGGTGCAGCGTTTAGTAACGCCGCATGAATCCAACACACTCTACTGTGCGTAAAGAAGTTTCACTTCAAAAATATTTCTTTTTATTGTCTATAGTCTATACTATATTTGAGTGTCCGGGGTCATATTTGAAAAACATTTTTAAGTACAATATGTATAGATTAGTGAAAGGCATAAAAAATTAAATCTACAAAATGAATAAAAATTGTGAAATAATGTAAAACCAATTTAGCGATGCATTAGTTCGTGGGTATAGGTGGTATGAACAAATTAGTCGACAGTCAGTCAGTAAATGTTGAATTGATGATGTCACAGTTAATGTGGTGCTATCTGCCGGTTAAATCTGACACGCACGTTACGTATTAGCGTAATACCAACTGTGAACTTCAACCTGCCCTATACTTAATAGTTTCAAACTAGGGATTGAACAAACAGTGAGCGTTTTATCATTCGCACGTTTCTTTTTACCTGGATGATCCGGTAAATAGGCAATAGTTTATATTTATTGACACTGACTGCTGCTGATTAGGTTGCAAGACACGATATGCGTGGGCAACCATATTTTATCTCTCTTTTTCTTGCAGAATAAGCAATAAATAATAAAGGTATAAACATTCCTTTTAAATGTAATGATAAAAATAGAAACATGTAATTTCGTACCACAAAATGTATCCCTGTGGACTGTGAATACCCTAGACTCCGCGGAACGCAGCCCGCAGCAGGTTGAAAAGAATCTAGCTTTAAAGGATTGGTCACCATTGTTATAAATAATTTTCACAACCCTGATCGAAAGCTTTTCTAGGCTACACACATACGTATTATGTTGCAGGACGCTGGCAACATGTGTTTTCACACGTAGAATAATTTATAAACTCTGCCCGGCATCGAACTCCCACCCCAATCTCTCCACCTGTGTTGTGCTAGAACTCAATGTTGCATTGCGCGTTGCCTGTCTATATCAGATTGTTTCAATCAAGCACGGCAAAAGATAATTACTGGAGATAATATTATATTTTCCACTACTTTCGTACTAAAAAGCTCATGTAAGCTCGTTACGGTGATTACTGCCTGTTAACATACTAGTGACGTTTAAGACTTAAAATGTAACTGCTTAAAACTCAAAATCAGTCAACCTTAAGAATAGCTCTTAAGGGATTCACTCTCAACATTTTCTGATTTTGTTTCCTAAATAAATTTATATCATCTTGATTATTGAGCTGTTTTTTTTTTTGTTTTTATTTTGAAAGAAAATATGTATCTACCTATTATTAAAAGTAATATTTTATACTATGAATTTGATACGGCTGTTTTTATTATAAAGGGATTTTTTATTGGAAAAGGCAGCCAATTAGACTCCAATTACTCTTAGAATGGTACCGACACGTATCAATGTATCGGCGTCAATCATCAAAAGGCCACATAAAAAGAGAAAAAAACAAAATAAAAAAACTTTTTTTTGTTTTGTTTTTTTTTTCATTTTTTTCAGTAGCCCTGCACATTACGCCACTGGGTCAGGCAGGCGGCGTCCAAATAAATAGGCGTTTTCTGTCAATGACGTAGCGATCTCATTCTTAGACTAATCGGATTCTACATAATTATATTTGCTAAGAACTATTGCACACTGATCAAACAAAAACGTTGTCAAACAAAACGTTTTTGTTCGAATCTGTTGGACACTGTTTTTCAAATGCTTTTAAATGGATTTAATGCACACTAATCAAACAATGCCTTAAAATATAGAATGCAACACTTTCAAACACCTACCAACTTAAAATGTCTGGTTAAAAGACATTTTGTTTAATTAATGTGCATCGACGACCAACAATTTGCTGTTCAACACAACAAAATGTTTTTGAATGCAACAAGACGTTTTGTTTGAGAACGATTTCGTTTGACCAGTGTGCATTGGGCCTTAGTAGAAAAAAACATTTTTTATCAACTTATGTCGCAGTCGGGATTCAAATCACAATTTTTCCATTTTCGTGGCAGAATTATTTTAGAAATCAATTAGATTGATAATCGGGTCACGGTTGTGTACTTGATACCTCATTCCGCCGCGAAAGTGGAATGATTCGGGTTTGAATTCCGACTGTGACATAGATTGATAAAAAATGATTTTTTCTAATAATTCAAAAATAATTATGGACTTAACTGGCTGCCTTTTCCAATAAAAAATTCCCTATATTAAAAATAATTTTCACACCTCTGAACTAAACTCTCTTTGCTCTATTGGATCTTTAGTATGATTTACCGTTCTGGGTTTTTTAAGAACTTTTCCCAGAAAAATAAGTCAAATTAACATAAAGAACTAAAGACTGTGTATTGAAATACAAAAAAAATTATTGTGGTAGTTTATAGGAACGCCATATCAAAATGTCTAATAAGATGTACATTTATTTTATACCTAATGACAATAAAATCATATCTTATCTTAGTATGATTACATGCTAGACCCATACTTTTGACGTCATTTGAAATCCAAAGAAGTCCCTTTCATTTATAATCAAAAATTTTTAATGTACGTTTCGTTTATTATACAATTTTACACCGAAAAAGGCAGCACAGATTTTATCGCTGAAATACTTATATCTTGACATAACATTGAAATATTCGGTATGCATACTTTTTTTTACTTTTTGGTTCCTTTGAACAGATCTCGATCAAATCTAATCTAATCTAATCTATCTATCTAATCTAACTTCTAACTAATATTATAAATGTGAAAGTTTGGATGTATGGATGGATGTATGGATGGATGTTTGTTACTCAATCACGTCGGAACGGCTGAACGAATCTGGATCAAATTTGGCACAGAGATAGATTATAGTCTGGAATAGCACATAGGCTACTTTTATCCCGGAAAAATGTACGGTTCCCGTGGGATAGTTTTGGTTTTGTTTTTCACTGAGCAAGGGATCGACATGATTTTATGCATAGTGGTAGTTAAGGGTTCAGAGAATGTTATAGGCTAATTTTTATCCTGAAAAAATGTACGGTTCCCGTGGGATAGATTTGTTTTTGTTTTATCTCTGTTACTACTAAACCGATTCTAAAAATTCTTTCACTAATAGAAAGCTACGCAGGGGCGGAGATTCTCGCGGGGGCTAACAAAATAGGGGGGAAGATTTTCGCGGGAATAACAAATTAGGGGGGAAGATTCTCGCGGAGGGATAACAAATTAGGGGGGAAGATTCTTGCGGGGGATAAACAAATTAGGGGTAGAGATTCTCGCGGAGGGATAACAAATTAGGGGGAGATTCTCCCGGGGTGATAACAAATTAGGGGGGGAGATACTCGCGGGGAGATAACAAATTAGGGGGGGAGATTCTCGCGGGAGGATAAAAAATTAGGGGGGAGAGATTCTCGCGGGGGATAACAAATTAGAGGGGAAGATTCTCGCGGGGGGATAACAAATTAGGGGGGAAGATTCTCGCGGGGGGATAACAAATTAGGGGGGAAGATTATCGCGGGGGGATAACAAATTAGGGGGGAGATTCTCGCGGGGGGATAACAAATTAGGGGGGGAAGATTCTCGCGGGAGGATAACAAATTTTGCACAGGTGTTCCTTATATAGGTATCGTAGGTGAGCAATAATGTATAAATAAAATTCGAGTGAACGAGCGAAGCGAGTGAGTTATGTATTATAAAATTCGAGCGAATAAACACTACCAGCCCGGCTTCGTTTTGCAGGAGAAGAATTTTTCGCGGGGGGGATAATAAATTATAAATCGTAAAATACGTGGGCGAAGCCACGGTTAACGGCTAGTATACTATAAAATGCTAATAAAAGACATAGTCCTACGGAAAACACTGCGGTACAGTACAACCAAGCTGAACCCATCTGATGTTTTTGACAACACTAGTATAATAATACCCGCATAGTTATGTACAACTGATATTTGATTTCGATAACAACAAACATAATTTTTATTTGAATTTCGTGATATCAAATAATTATTGTACAATAATAAAAACAAATATCCTTACAATATTATTAACATTTACCTACGTAGATACCTGCTACATTATAATATAATGTATAGGGAGAGCATGCTATTTCTATGAACTCACTTTATTTTCAATGAGGTTTTCAGTTTGTCGTCTTATGTACAATTCGATTTAAAACATCAGTTTCACAACGCAGCTTCATTATGTACATTTGCATGTATGTTAGCATTATTTATAAATAAATTATTCACACTTCTATGTCGGAATATTAATACCCCGTTGCAATTTCATGTTATGCAATTTCCAGTGTCGCATTAGCAAATTTACGTGGCGATATTTTGTACCTCTGTATGATTTATTAGTTAATAGTGATGCCGGAAAGACAAGAATTTAGATGATGTTTATTAGATGATGTTAATCTTGGAATCTTCACTGTGTTGACTACTAAAGTAATTTTTGTATCATCTACTAGCAGGTAGATGCAATTTATTATAGTTTAGATTAGTGACTAGCGAAATTTTTTAGGTGAAGCCATAGGTATCTACTATATTTATATAGAATTGTAAATTTTACTCCATATTAACAATAATCTTATGTGGTTTTTGCTATATTCGTTAAAATAAAGATGTTATTAAAACTTTGTGACCCTACCGTGGCACCCTCATTGATTTTTTATGAAGTGAAACTTCTTTAGCCGCGATGAGAGTAATTTCGTTCAACAGCGCAGCGCGTAACGAAAACGAAAAACGACACCGTCAAGAGTGGGGAAATGAGTTGCTAGCGGGGAACCGGTTGGCTGGCGGGTAGTAAACCAAGTACGAATGCGTTGAGGCGGAAACTCGATCAACACGCCTCTTTTTGTTTGAGTGTTCCATTGGTTACAAATGTTTACCCATGAAGTTTCACTTCAGACGCGTGAGATTTACAGGCATCCAGTTAGGTATTTGTTTATTTTTAGGCGCGATCTAAAGCGAAGCTAGAAGCGCCTATATACACTCGCTTTGTCTGTTAATCTGTGACGGATTTTTTTAGGCGCGATCTTAGCGAAGCTAGAAGCGCCTATATACACTCGCTTTGTCTGTGAATCTGTGAATCTGTGAATCTGTCAATCTGTAACGGATTTTTTGTATCAGTTGTACAGCCCAAACGGGTTAACCGATTTTAAAAAACTTTTTTTTGTTCGATTCCTCTCGGGGTCTATTTGATCCTAACGTCGCCCGATTTTTGAATTTTGGCCCCAGAGGGGAGCAAATTAGAAAAAACGGTGTTTTTTGCTTATAGTTTGCTCAATTTAAGTCAGATCGATTTGAAACCTGTCTTAAACGAAAGAGCAGAAAATTTTAGATAGATTTCATGTATAATATTGTGTCAAAACAGTTTTTTTATACAGATTTATATGATTATTAAACTAAATAAATGCGACTTTATCTAATAAATCGCGAACTTGTTTCGGTTGTCCTTGTCTGTTGCACAGTGTGATATGGATATTGGAAGATAGCGTATGCTCTGTCTTATATTGCATTATTTCAATATAGTTATTCAATTTTTTGACTGCTGATGTTTGAATTTAAGTTTAAAAACCCTGGCCTACTGAGTTAAAATGACGTGTAACTAATTATTGACGTCGATCGGATCGGACCAAAATTTCTCGACGTTTATCATACCTTCCCGAACAATTTGACTTTCTCTGTCTCTATGTCCCTTTGTACGCTTATAATTACTCGAGAACCACTGATCCGAGTTACATGATTTTTTTTTTCAAGTAAATAACTTCTTATGCGACTGCGAGTTTTAAAATATTCTGGCATCACGCAAAAGCAACCGAACTGATTCTCAAATAAAAACGTATGTTCTGGCATCACGCAAAAATAAGTAGGTAGTAGATGCTTTGTTTTTTAAACGGTGGTTTTATTTAGCTTGATCCCGTATATTTGTTACAAATCTTGCGATCGATTGGGTTGAAATTTTGTACACATGTGTAGCTCCGGTGACAATACAATATTATGGTAACTAGCTGACCGGCCCGGCTTTCGTCCGGGTGTAAATCGTACTTTTGAATTTTCACCCACTTCCTATGATCCGATTGAGTTGAAATTTTGCACACATGTGTAGCTCCGGTGACAATACAATATTATGGTAACTAGCTGACCGGCCCGGCTTTCGTCCGGGTGTAAATCGTACTTTTGAATTTTTACCCACTTCCCATGATCCGATTGAGTTGAAATTTTGCACACATGTGTAGCTCCGGTGACAATACAATATTATGGTAACCAGCTGACCGGCCCGAGTTTCGTCCGGGTGCAAATCGTACTTTTGAATTTTCACAGGCAAAAGGTCTTTCTCCGGTAACGTTTCGGATAAATGTAATAAAATCAGACTAAGGAAATAAAGCACACTAAAAATTATTAGATCCTTTTGAAAATTAATATTTGAGAGTTTTATAGGACACAAAAAAATAAAATGGCGTCAGATTTCAAAATGGCGGCCATATGTACTTTTTTGTAAACATTATCCGATTCTTTTGAAAATTAATATTTGAGAGTTTTATAGCACACAAAAAAATTAAATGGTGTCAGATTTCAAAATGGCGGCCATATGTACTTTTTTGTAAGAATTATCAGATCCTTTTGAAAATTGATATTTGAGAGTTTCATAGAACACAAAAAAATAAAATGACGTCAGATTTCAAAATGGCGGCCATATAAACTTTTTTGTAAAAATTATCCGATCCTTTTGAAAATTGATATTTGAGAGTTTTATAGGACACAAAAAAATAAAATGACGTCAGATTTCAAAATGGCGGCCGTATGTACTTTTTTGTAAAAATTATCCGATTATTTTGAAAATTGATATTTGAGAGTTTCATAGGTCACAAAAAATAAAATGACGTCAGATTTCAAAATGGCGGCCATATATACTTTTTTGTAAAAATTATCCGATCCTTTTGAAAATCGGTATTTGAAAGTTTCATAGGACACAAAAAAATAAAATGACGTCATATTTCAAAATGGCGGAAATATGTAGTACCTACTCCTTTGTAAAAACTATCCGATCCTTTTGTAAATTGATATTTGAGAGTTTCATAAGACACAAAAAAAAAAAATGACGTCAGATTCAAAAATGGCGGCCGTATGGACATTTTTGTAAAAATTATCCGATCCTTTTGAAAATTGCTATTTGAGAGTTTCATAGGTCACAAAAAAATAAAATCATGTCAGATTTCAAAATGGCGGCCATATATACTTTTTTGTAAAAATTATCCGATCCTTTTGAAAATCGGTATTTGAAAGTTTCATAGGACACAAAAAAATAAAATGATGTCAGATTTCAAAATGGCGGCCGTATGTACTTTTTTGTAAAAATTATCTGATCCTTTTGAAAATTGATATTTCAAAGTTTCATAGGTCACAAAAAAATAAAATGACGTCAGATTTCAAAATGGCGGCCATATATACTTTTTTGTAAAAATTATCCGATCCTTTTGAAAATCGGTATTTGAAAGTTTCATAGGACACAAAAAAATAAAATGATGTCAGATTTAAAAATGGCGGCCGTATGTACTTTTTTGTAAAAATTATCCGATCCTTTTGAAAATTGATATTTGAGAGTTTAATAGGTCACAAAAAATAAAATCATGTCAGATTTCAAAATGGCGGCCATATATACTTTTTTGTAAAAATTATCCGATCCTTTTGAAAATCGGTATTTGAAAATTTCATAGGACACAAAAAAATAAAATGATGTCAGATTTCAAAATGGCGGCCGTATGTACTTTTTTGTAAAAATTATCCGATCCTTTTGAAAATTGATATTTGAAAGTTTCATAGGTCACAAAAAAATAAAATGACGTCAGATTTCAAAATGGCGGCCATATATACTTTTTTGTAAAAATTATCCGATCCTTTTTAAAATCGGTATTTGAAAGTTTCATAGGACACAAAAAAATAAAATGATGTCAGATTTAAAAATGGCGGCCGTATGTACTTTTTTGTAAAAATTATCCGATCCTTTTGAAAATTGATATTTGAGTGTTTTATAGAACACAAAAAAATAAAATGACGTCAGATTTCAAAATGGCGGCCATATATACTTTTTTGCAAAAATGATCCGATCTTTTTGAAAATTAATATTTGCGAGTTTTATAGGACACAAAAAAATAAAATGATGTCATATTTCAAAATGGCGGTCATAGGTATATATTTCTTTGTAAAAATTATCCGATCCTTTTGAAAATTGATATTTGAGAATTTAATAAGACACAAAAAAATAAAATGGCGTCAGATTTCAAAATGGCGATCAAATAATAACTTTTTAATTGTATTATTTATATCTTTGATAAATTCGGTTTTATATACAATGCGTAAAAAGTATAGCTTCTGTCGGGTGTCTTACGACACATCATGAGATTTTTATTTAGCCGGTTCCGAGTAACGCTTAATAGTCAACCGTTGCTATGGAAAATTGTTTAAAAAATTCACTGTGCTATTTTTTCTATGTAATCCAATACATATTTATATTAGATCTTATGGCTCATAGCCTACTACAAAATTATAAATCTTCTCAGTCTTATTTTCCCTATGTTTAATAAAACCGTTTACACACAGTACCTACATGAATATCGCGCCTTGTAATTCTTGAATTACTTGTATGCTCCAAAATTTTTGTATCAGTCGTACAGCCCAAACGAGTTAACCGATTTTAAAAAACTTTTTTTTGTTCGAATCCTCTCGGGGTCTATTTGATCCTAACGTCGCCCGATTTTTGAATTTTTGCCCCAGAGGGGAGCAAATTAGAAAAAAAGGTGTTTTTTGCTTATAGTTCGCTCAATTCAAGTCAGATCGATTCGAAACCTGTCTTAAACGAAAGAGGAGAAAATTTTAGATAGATTTTATGTATAATATTGTGTGAAAACAGTTTTTTTATACACATTTAATTGCTAATTTCAACTATATAAATGCGACTTTATCTAATAAATCGCGAACTTGTTTCGGTTGTCCTTGTCTGTTGCACAGTGTGATATGGATATTGGAAGATAGCGTATGCTCTGACTTATAATAAAAACGGTTGCTACATTATAATATAGTCATTCAATTTTTTGACTGGTGACTTTGATGTTTGTGTTTAAAAACCATGGCCTACTGAGTTAAAATGACCTGTAACTAATTATTGACGTCGGTCGGATGGCGGGATCTAGGGATCGGACCAAAATTTCTCGATGTTTCATATCTTCCTGAACAATTTGGCTTTCTCTGTCTGTATGTCCGTTTGTACGTTTATAACTCGAGAACCACTGATCCGATTTATGTGAAAAGTGTAACGTCACTTTTGTAAAAATTATCCGATCCTTTTGAAAATTAATATTTGAGAGTTTTATACACCACAAAAAAATAAAATGGCGTCAGATTTCAAAATGGCGGCCAAATTATGTACTTTTTTGTAAAAATTATCCGATTCTTTTGAAAATTGATATTTGAGTTTTATAGGACACAAAAAAAATAAAATGGCGTCAGATTTCACAATGGCGGCCATAATATGTACTTTTAAGTAAAAATTATCCGATCCTTTTGAAAATTGATATTTGCGTGTTTTATAGGACACAAAAAAATAAATGATGTCATATTTCAAAATGGCGGAAATATGTAGTAGGTACTCCTTCAAAAAAATTATCCGATCCTTTTGAAACTTGATATTTGAGAGTTTCATAAGACACAAAAAAATAAAATGACGTCAGATTTCAAAATGGCGGCCGTATGTATATTTTTGTAAAAATTATCCGATCTTTTTGCAAATTGATATTTGAGACTTTCATAGGTCACAAAAAAATAAAATGATGTCAGATTTCAAAATGGCGGCCGTATGTACTTTTTTGTAAAAATTATCCGATCCTTTTGAAAATTGATATTTGAGAGTTTCATGGAACACAAAAAAATAAAATGACGTCAGATTTCAAAATGGCGGCCATATATACTTTTTTGAAAAAATGATCCGATCCTTTTGAAAGTCGGTATTTGAAAGTTTCATAGGACACAAAAAAATAAAATGATGTCAGATTTCAAAATGGCGGCCGTATGTACTTTTTTGTAAAAATTATCCGATCCTTTTGAAAATTGATATTTGAGAGTTTCATGGAACACAAGAAAATAAAGTGACGTCAGATTTCAAAATGGCGGCCATATATACTTTTTTGAAAAAATGATCCGATCTTTTTGAAAATCGGTATTTGAGAGTTTCATAGGACACAAAAAAAAATAAAATGACGTCATATTTTAAAATGGCGGCCATATGTAGGTACTTTTTTGCTAAAATTATCCGATCCTTTTGAAAATTGATATTTAAGAATTTCATAGGTCACAAAAAAATAAAATGACGTCAGATTTCAAAATGGCGGCCATATGTACTTTTTTGTAAAAATTATCCGCTCCTTTTGAAAATCGGTATTTGAAAGTTTCATAGGACACAAAAAAAATAAAATGACGTCATATTTCAAAATTGCGGTCATAGGTATATTCTTCTTTGTAAAAATTATCCGATCCTTTTGAAAATTGATATTTGAGAATTTAACAAGACACAAAAAAATAAAATGGCGTCAGATTTCAAAATGGCGATCAAATAATAACTTTTTAATTGTATTATTTATATCTTTGATAAATTCGGTTTTATATACAATGCGTAAGAAGCATAGCTTCTGTCGGGTGTCTTCTGACACATCATGACTGTTTTTATTTAGCCGGTTCCGAGTTACGCTTAATAGTCAACCGTTGCTATGGAAAATTGTTTAAAAAATTCACTGTACTATTTTTTCTATGTAATCCAATACATATTTATATTTGGTCTTATGGCCATAGCCTACTACAAAATTATAAATCTTCTCAGTGTTATTTTCCCTATGTTCGATAAAACCGTTTACACACAGTACCTACATGAATATCGCGCCTTGTAATTCTTGAATTACTTGTATGCTCCAAAATTTTTTTGTTTAAGGCCATCAACAGCTAGGGTTATTTGGTCTTAACACCAATTTATATTTTATTCATTTTATATGTTATTTTATTGATATTATTTTTACTAGTTCTTGGATTATAATTTGGCAACTAGGTTTTGCTGCAATAGAGGACCCATGAACGCATATAAACAACGGCATTGCTACAAATTCAGGTACTCTCAAGTCCACTGTCAATTTTACTGATTATGATTTCTTTATTTTTGCAAAATCTATACATATAATCCAGTCAAATAGTACTTTTAAATTGTGTTAATTAGAAGTTTGATAGAGGACAGGTGGATCCGTCTCCGCTCATGGATGTTTTGTGATGTCAATTAGTTTTAAGTGTGTTGTTATGTAATATATTCAAGACGCTAATGACCTAAGTTGTCGACGCGTCTATAATTTACAATAAAATAAATTAGAAGTTTGATGAAATTTTAATGGTAGATAGGGGGTGCCACTAGAACACTCCAGCCAAGTTTTCCCCCTTGGGTTCCGCAAGGGGTGGCCGCCATCTTGAATTTAAGGGGTGCAATCATGTACCTTAGTAAATACTGCTTGTGCGTGAAAAATTGCTATTACAAAAATTGTTAACGAGGATGTATCCAACAACTTTTGTTTGGAAAATTTTTTGAAATTTCTTATTTTTCAAAAACTATAAGTTCCCAAAAATGACACTGTTGGGGGTGGAAACGGTTTTTTTCGATTTTACAACAAAACGGTCAATCGGGGGCGAAAAATGGTTATGACAAAAGTTGTAGCTTTTGAGTTTCTCTACAGCATACATATGTTAAACATTTTTTTTGTCTGCTTGGTACGAATATAAAGGGAGCCAAAAGTCGACCGGCGCCAATATTTTTGAATTTTGCACATAACAAATTAATTCAAGTCGTCGCATTTTCACCAAAAACATGTTTAGGGGGTTTTCGGGGTCGCTTATTAAGAATCCGTTATCAAATTTTCAAAAAACAAAATGGCGGATCCAATATGGCGGACGTTTTTTATTAAAATTCATCGCATTTGTTTTTTGAAAATTTGATAATGGACTCTTAATCAGTGACCCCGAAAACCCCCTAATGATGAATTTGGTGAGAATGCGATGAATTTAAATGAAAGACTGTAACTAAGCAAAACCATATCCCCTTGCTCGAAGGAAGTAAATTTAAATTTTCCGTCATGCTGTCTTTTTCTTTTTTCGGCAGCCTGAAACATTTTATCAGACGCTTGCTGATGCAATGCATCAAAATTCGGTTGCTCATTAATACGCTTCAAAACCGGAAGCAGGGAATCTAGATGCCCAAATGCAGACCTCCTCCATTGCAACTCGAAAGGAGTACACCCAGTAGAGGAGTGGACAGTGTGATTCATCCATATCTCGGCTAATGGCAACCATTTAGCCCATGCTGTATGTTTTTCGTAAACGTACGCACGCAAAATCCTTCCCAACTCTCGCATAACTCTTTCTGAAGGATTACTTTGAGGGTGCCTAATTGACGAATAAACTATTTGAATGTCCTCAAGTTGCAGACCCTCAGTCCAAACACGTGATGTAAATTGAGGCCCATGGTCGGATAAAATTCTCCTCGGCTTACCGATCGAGGGGATGTAGTGATTTTTCACTCGATTGAAAATGGCTTTAGCCGAAGCTTTTTTCAAGGCATACAATTTAACGTACTTGGTGAAGACGTCTAGCACAACTAGCACGTTCATAACGCCTCCTTTTGAACGTGGGAGGGGGCCGAAAATATCCACCGCAATCAAGTCATGAGCAGCTCCTGGCAGAATCGGTTGAAGAGGACCATGCAGGTATTCGTTCGGATACTTGCTCTTAAGGCACAAAAGGCACCTAGACACGGTTTGTCTAACTCGTCTAGATAACAACGGAAAAGCGAACGTAGCTTTTATCAAATGTAAGCACTTAGCGATACCGGCGTGTCCATACGTCTCGTGAATACCCCGAGTTAACTCATCTACTATACTCTCGGGGAGGCTAATTTTTAAAGATCCTTGAATCCTTTGCAGTAAAAGCCCATCTCTCACCGCATAAAGTCCATCATCATGGCCCAAATTCTCTACTCTCTCAAGGATAGGTGACAAAATTTCATCTAACCGCTGATAATCTGCGATATTTTTCAGTTTGGTCGTCAACGGCTTAGGAAGGCGAAGAACTTTTTCTATCATTGCCGCCACGGTAAACAGATTCTCTTTACCTTTCAGACTTACGGTGCCTGATTCAATCGGCCGAGACAATGAATCGGCAATAGTATTCAGCTTACCAGGTAGATATTGCACAGTCAGCTGATATTCCTGAAGAATAAGCATCCAACGTAGAATCCGAGCATTGTATGCAGGACCTCTAGATAAGAATGTCAGTGCCTCATGGTCGGTAACTACGGTAACCGGAACACCGAGAAGGTAAACTCGCCAACGTTGTAAAGCCCAAACGACCGCCAAAGCTTCTCTTTCAGTGGCAGAGTAATTGATTTCGGCCGAACGCAATAATCGGCTCGCATAGGCCAATATACATCGTTCCCCATCGATATTAAATTGATACAACACGGCACCCAACGCCCTATCTGAACTGTCTGTATTGACAAAATATGGTCGATGAGGGACCGGATGTGTGAGCTGACTTAGATTCGAGAAAGCATGTTTCACGGCATTAAACGCGGAATTTCCATTTTTAGACCACGACCAACTTTTACTTTTCTTCAGAAGAGCCGTTAACGGATGAGTAAGAGAGGCATAATTACGACAAAAACGCCGATCGAAATTACACAACCCTAAAAATGATTGGAGCTGTTTAACCTTTTTCGGAACGGGGAAGTTCATCACCGCCTCTATTCTTTTGGGATCTGGACGGATACCGGTTGAAGATAATATGTACCCTAAAAACTTGGCTTCTTGTTTGCAGAAAAAAGATTTTTCAAAATTCAATGTCATTTTGGCTTCACGGATACGTTCAAAAAGGCGTTGAAGGTTACTTATATGAACCGAGAAAGAAGCCGACGTAATAAGCAAATCGTCAACATAAGCTGTTGTAAACGAACCAACTTCCGGTCCTAACACCTTGTCCATACACCGGGTAAAACCCGCTACGGCAGTGCTTAAGCCAAATGGAATTACTCGAAATTGGTAAGTTTTAGAGTCGAATAGAAAGCCTGTGTATTTACGATCCTCGATTCTTAGAGGGACTTGCCAATACGACTGAACAAGATCAATGGTAGAAATGTGAGAAATGGTTTCAAAGCGCTGTAGGATCTCTTCGGGTATCGGAACACGTTCGTGATCTACAACAACTCGTTTGTTCAATTCCCGCGCGTCAAGACAGACTCTTACTGTACCGTCTTTCTTAAGAACAGTCACTAACGAGTTTACATAACATGTATTTGACCTTTCGATAATGCCCCATTCAAGCATTTTATTGATTTGTTCTCTGACCTTATCTCGATACGCAAACGGTACCGGATATATTTTACCCCGAAATGGAGCAGTATCATTCATTTCGATAGAATGGACATATTTATCCGTGAGGCCGGGTCTATTCTTAAAAATGTCCCGATTATCATATAATAACTTTACCAGAGCATTCCTTTGATCGCTCGATAACGATTCTATTTTATGCACAGCTGCTTTAATTTTATCAACTGGCACTTCTAGATCGCAGGATTGATTACCCAGCTCGAAATCGATACATGTTCGATTCACTTGAACGGGCCGGACTGCTTGACTGGACTGAATTTGCTCAACTTTTTCAGGTACGCGAATTAACTTCGTGATACTGATTCGAGGGATCAGACGATTTCGATTAGAAATTATTTTGTTCACCAGAACAGTACAGAAATTAGGGTCGCGGAAAAGCGTACATGGCAGCAACTTTGACGAGGAGTCAAAATTTACATTCTCCTCATTATTTTTTTCCCGAATTTCAGGTGCGACGTCGCTGATGGTTTCCCGACTCGGCCGAGGCAGCCATAGAGTCCGAGTTTCTCTCGACAACTGCAAAGGATTATTTATGGTTAGGACTTCGGAACATCTTGGGTTGTTCGTTGGGATTGATATCGTAATATCGTCGTCGTAACTCTCAAGCGAGCAATGCTCGATTCCAAACCTTATACGGGCCGGACAACAGAGATTCAAAGTCGCTGTATTTAAACGACATATTTTCATAGGTGATTGATACATTGGACAGGCCACCGTCTTACTATGTGCAGACTGGGCGTCATCGGTATCTTTAAAATCTTTTAAGTGAGCGTTCGCATTTGTGTTTGTCTGCTTCCGACTCACAGATTTTATATCCATGTCACCAAAACGTTCATTTTCTGGTGTAGGTATTAAATTCGTACTTCGCTTATGAACGAAGGGACGGCTCTATATCTGTTATGGGAAACGGATAGAGGATTGGTTTGAACAGTTCGAGTGATTCGTTCACTACCGCCTCCCGTGGCAGGCGACCGACAAGCGGCTATCGCTACGGCATTAACTTCTTTGCTAAGAATCGGTTCTTTATTATGAATTGATGCCACGCCACGTTTTTCATGCGACAAATCTGCGTTAACTGTGTGTTTGTTACTACTTAACACCTCCGAGGATTTTTCCTCAGTTGGCCCCGACTCAACCTCATCGATAGATTCGATCTCTTTCGTACAGGTAAATTTCAACTCGAAATCGGATTGATCCATAGAATCACGACAGACGATTTTCTGTAAACCTACATCTATGACAATACGATTCTCAGTCAGCCAGTCCATACCGAGAAGCAGATCGCAATTTAAAGATGGAACTACGAATATGAAATTAGTGAACAGTTTGCCTTGACACAGAAAATTCAAACAAACGCACGCTTTTATCGGTTTACTTTTAGTTTGAGTAGCCGTAATTATTCTTGTTTTAGACGTTGGAAGAGTCATGAACTCGTCCTTGTTTGGAATAACCGACCAAAATTCAGCAGACATACAAGATATTTCTGAACCGGTATCCAACAGCGCCTTGGTCGCAATTTCACCGACTTTAATATTAATAAAAGGCACGGGGTATCGTTTTCGGGGTTTAAGCGAATGAATTGACCGCGATTCAGCAATTATATCGAAATCTTCTGGAGGAAACACGGAATTGGAATTAAACAGAGTGCCCTCTCGATCAACAGAACGTCCCAACGGGCACTTTTGAGACGTAAAATTCAGTTTCCCTGATCAGTTTCGGAGCCTACATCCTCAACCTCTACTACATTGACAAAAGGTCGGGTTTTATTTGAGGTTACGGCAGGATTTTTCCGGGAAAAATTTGCTGCTGTAGCCCCCTCAGCCTGGGTTGGACGATTTCCAGTTCCAGTAGAGAAGCCCTTACGACTATCAATTCGTTCGAACGTCTGAAGCAGCTCAAAAATCTCCATGACATTCCGACAGTGCGCTGCAGCAATATTGCGACAAATGCTTGTAGGGAAATGAAAAGAAATTTCAGCTAAAAATTCGCTTTCTGGCATGGGGGGTTGCAATCGTTGCGATTTGTCATATAGTTTTAACAGATAATCCGACATAGATAAACCTGAAGAGCTATTGTATCGTCCAGATACTATCTCTAATTTAATTTCTCTCTGAATTTCCGGTCCCCAGAACTGTTGCAAAAAATATTGTTTCAGGTCATCATATTGACGGCACCTATTTGCGACCAAACGCACCCACAACTGTGCCCTTTCCGTCAAGCAATCAACAAATAACCCTATCATCTGTTCCTGTCGAACCCCTCGCTGTCCAAAACAGCGCTCTAAATTTGCCAGAAAATTTATTGGATCTTCGTTAGCAGCCCCTGCAAATTTTGGAAATGGCGAAAAATCCTGATAACACGGCAGGTAGCCTAAAATCGGTAACATTCCTGGCTCTGCTGTAGGTATTACATCGTTGTTTGATCTTCCCGGAACGTATGCTGTATTGGTTGTCTCAACGTAATTTTGACGACGCGTATTGAGATCGGGTTGCATGCCTCGTCTCATATTTGGTTCACTGGTTTGAACCCTGGACGGACCCGGAATTCCAGGATCATTACTTTGAATAGGGGGTTGGGTATAATTATAATTACTACCAACGGGTTGCGAAGGTGGCCACGACACATTTAAATTTGGTCTACTATTTAATCCACCAGATCGACTACCTCTATTACCGGCATTATTTGCCGAACGAAACACCCTGCCCGATCTTGTACTAGAATCTGAGTCTATTACAGAGGAAGGTAAAGGTGGTAATTGCACTCGACGATTCGATGCATCACCATTCGGAGGAGGGGCGCGATCTACTGGCATTTTAAATTAATAAAAATTATATAACAAAGCTCCAAAACCCGTTAAACGCTTATGATTTTTTACGATTTTTATTTTTAAACTTATTGACAAATTATTAAAACCAGAAAATAGTACTCATATATTATGCTAACGAAAACCTCACAAATCTACAGGTCCCTGCTCGGGCGCCAAAATGTAACGATCTCACTGCGTATCACCGGATAGCGTACCGCGAAAGATCAATTTACCTACAATTTTTCACAAAACTAAATAAACAACAACAAAAGAATTTGACCTAATCACGTGGTCACCGTTTTTAGTATATAAAGGTGGGGGAAAACGAAAGAAACCCCCAGGGAACTGAATAGACGATGAGGTTTCCAACAAAAAAACAACAAATATTTTGGTTTTGTAAACGCACCGCGTTAAGTGTGCACGGACCCTTATTGCGCGTTTTAAATTATTGTCACGACAAGCGTGGCTGGAAACTTAAAAAACTAATCTAAAACTATAAATATAATTGAAAAGAATACGGTTTTCAACCATAAACCACCCAAAACCAACAACGAATAATATCTATTAATAATAATATAACTAATCGTATCGAATAAGTACCACGATTACGCTTTCGTAGAACTTTCGAGAAAAACGAACAATATTATATCCTAAATACGGACACATTAATTAGTTATAATAATAAACAAATAACTATTTAGGTAAACAATAAAATACTAAACACAATATTAAACAAATAACAACAGAGCATTGGTTATCCTTGATGTTGCAATGCTGAAGAATAAAATGGAAAGAGCTCACCCATGTGTTGAAATGTATCCCCTTAGAACACTAAAGGTTAAGACGCGAACCATCCGAATACACACTACGGAAAATGGTGAATGAAAAATTTCACTTAAAACATAACACTTTCCAATAAATTTTCTTCAAACAAAGATTTTAGCAAAACTCAATACATAGATAAATTAGTATCACCTCGCACGGTGTCTATGTCGTTCGCCAGACCAACCAATACTGACCCAACAAGATTATTCTTATTTCATTCAAATAAATTTACCGATTTATTTAAGGCCTCGGTTACAAGACGTCCGCCATATTGGATCCGCCATTTTGTTTTTAAAAATTTGAAAACGGAATCTTCATCAGCGACCCCGAAAAGCCCCTAATCATGTATTTGGTGAAAATTCGATGACTTCAATTAATTTGTTATGTGCAAAATTCAAAAATCTTCATAAACATTGGCGCCGGTCGACTCTTGGCGCCCTCTATATTCGTACCAAGCAAGTAAAAAAAATGTTGAACACATGTATATTGTAGAGAAACTCAAAAGCTACAACTTTTGTCATAACCATTTTTCGCCTCCGAAATCGAAATCGAAAAAACCGTTTCCACCCCCAGCAGCGTCATTTTTGAGAATTTTTAATAATAAGAAATTTCAAAAAAATTTTCAAACAAAAGTTGTTGGATACATCCTCCTTAATAATTTTTGTAATTGTAATTTTTCACGTACAAGCAATATTTACCAAGATATATGATTTCATCCCTTAAATTCAAGATGGCGGCCACCCCTTGCGGAATCAGAGGGGGGAAACTTGGCTGGAGTGTTCTAATGGCACCCCCTATATCTACCATTAAAATTTCATCAAACTTCTAATTAACGCATTTTCAGACCTATTTTTTCAACTATTTGGTTTGACTATACAAGTATATATGTACCTAAATAAGTACAGTTATAAATGATTGTATATTTAAATTGTTTTTTTTTATTTAAATTATACTTATAAGTATTGAAATTACGTATTTTAGTCTAATTACAATCTTCTGTATTTTTATTTTTACTAGAAATTTTCAGTCTGAGCGAAACATAATTCGCTATATATTTGGATTCATCATTTGCCTTTTAGAAAATATTGCAAAATATTATGATTATGAGTGCATATTATAAAGAAAGTTCGTGAGTGTAAGAGAGTAAAATTTATGTACAGAGTACAGACCAATTTTAGTAGTTTTCTCCCCTTTGTCTTTGAGAAAATTTAAATGCGAGCCTATTTGTAATTTATTACAATTAATGGGTTCGAATTTAAATTTTCTCCGTGACAAAGAGGCGAAAACTATTCAAACTGGCCGGTACCTACAAGTTTTCCTCTCTTACACTCACGAATAATTTTTTATTTGATAAGCAACATCTGTCTTTATATTATGCATTCATAAACAAATTTTAGGCACAGAAACAGAGTTCAATACGAGACAAATATTAAAATTGTGGCAATAATAATGGAAGTTTGTGTAATCGAAGTGAAACATAGAATTTTCCAATATCTTCTTGTTTTGCGAATATTTAATTTATTTCTGATAATTTTTATCTAGTTTGACGTTTCTGTTGACTCATGTTGTACCTTATTAACATATGTTTTGTTTTAACAAGTGCTCACGTCAACGTTACTGTACTGTTGCTGGAGTACGAACGTTCACACACTATTATGGTATCTACTACAGTCATTGCGGCAAAAGAATTATTTTTTGTGAAAACAGAACAGTCTACAAAATTATGATAAATTTGACGTTGGTAAATACAAGAGAAATTAAACTTCTCATCTTTTCTAAGAGAAATGTTTCTTTTTTAGGATTTACAATACTAATATTACAGAAGTACTTATTAGGGTTCCGTATCTCAATAAGAAAAAACACAACCATTATAGGATCACTCGTTTGTCCGTCAGGCTGGCTGCCTGCCTGGTTGGCTGCCTGGCAGGGTATCCGTCTTTCAAGACCCATTTTCTTAGGAACGGATAGAGATATCAAGTACAAATTTATACGAAATACTAAGGTCTACGGTCCCTTAAAGTTGAAAAGAATATAAGCTTCTAGATCAACGCAATCAAAAGATACGGCCATTTTTTCATCTCATCAAAAACCTATTACTTCCCGTTGACCTAAAATCATAAAATTTGGCAAAAAGCAAGATCTCGCAGCACAAGTAAAGGGAAAAATCCGAAAATCACAAAAATTAAAAATTAAAGAGGGTCCTATATCTACCTTTTTTGATATTCGCAAACTCACTCATCAAAACCTATAGGGTACTTCCCGTTGACCTAGAATCATGAAATTTGGCAAAAATCAAGGTTTCGCAGCACAAACAAAGGGAAAAATCCAAAAATCAAAAAAATTAAAGGGGGTCCCCACACAAAAAACGGAAAAACCTTTTAAAGGCTGTATCTTTGGAACCGTAACATGTAGCAGGTTGAAATTTGTCTAACTAATTTTGTCTACCTAATTGTCTACCTAATTTAATTGTTGTAACGGTACGGTACCCTCGTAGGGCGAGTTCCACACGCACTTGACCGCTTTTTTTTCATGTAGATAGTAATGCAAAATTCTGAAGAAGAAGCAATTTGCAACGAAACAATATATTTTATTTATTTGAAAAAAATGATGAAAATTGCATTTAAGAAAAAAACTGTGTTTGCATTTAGGGGTTTCAAATGTTTTACCATACCTTGTGTGGCACACATGTAGGGATTGCAATCCAGCAAAGTGGGATCCCGCAATCCCGCGGAATCCAGTAACATTTGAGGCATCTAAAAATTTTGAAAAGTGAATTTTGACCTAAATAAGTACCATTCCCCACTTATGGAGTTGGAATGGTAAAAGCATTTCTAAATAGCTTATTATAAACAGAACTAATATAATAGGGCTTATGACCGGTTTATCGTACATTTTAATCACGATGTTTTTTAATCCCACTGTTAACTTTTGACACCTACGTGTTCGTTGATTGCTGCGTTTCGTTACCATAGCAACCCGTCATTTAACAGTGTGATTAAAAAAACATCGTGATTAAAATGTGCGATAAACCGGTCATATAATAATTTAAGTTCTGCACTACACCAAACAAACACAAATTATTTATTTTTTTTAAATTAATATACACAAGGAGTTTTGGCAGATTTGACTATATAACCCTACCTTAATATATTTTCACCTGTGCATTCTTTCTTTGTACAGCCTGTAACTGCATAGGTGTGTACACTTTATGCACGACCACTATTTATTTTATGACGAATGACAAGTCTGGCTTGAGTTAGCATAAAAGTCTGTTCTGTTCTGTTTTTTATGTTTAATAATATGTTCGTCAGTTTATCACCTTTGCGCTTTACGTCACCTTTAGGTCACTTACCTGTATTTGTTTAACATATTTTCAATAAAAATGTAATATTATCTAACTAATTTGTATTCATGCACACACACGTAAGCACGTAAGTTATGCTTACGTCAGAATTGAGTTCAGATGTTTGAAATTCTGTTTTTAGGTAGATATAATGGGGTCAATTGATATTTTTGTTGTTAACGAATATTTTTTCTGTGTTACATACTGAAATTGATAACTGAAGTACTTCGAGACATTTTTTTATTTTTCTATAAATGTAAGATATATTATTATGTCTGGCCATAATCTAAAGTCATTGTCAAGTCATATTTTCTGACAATGCGTTCTATAGCCCGGAACTAGAGTCATATAAAATACCTTACAACTTAAATACATCATTGCAGGTTTATATTTTTTCACCAATAGCAATTCAATAGTTTATAAATAAATTGATATATTATTTATCACATTTTTTATTATCGTTAACATATCGCGAATAGGTACTGCTTAACTAAACAATTTCCTGTATTTGTCACTGATAATTTGTGTTCCAACAATGGTAGTGTATCGTAGTTAATTAGGAACACGGTTTATAAATACCTAGTGTTATAACGAGGGCAATTAAGAAAACATATTGTTAATAAGTTCTATGATTATAGAATATTCTGTCTCAACTAAAAACATTCAGCAATTGATTCTTAGCAAGTTTGTTGAATTTTTTAAGTTATGAATTAGTACTGTTTTATGAATTTTATAGTGTGAAATATTGCTCTGGATGCATATTGATTATTTTTAGTTTTTCTAAAAGTTTTACATTTTATGTGACGAATATGACTAATCTGCATAGAAAAAGATCGCTTTTCAAGCTAAATTTTGATCAAAATGTGTAGAAAAATTTTGTTTCGTACTGAAAGTTGTACAGAAAACTACAGGGTGTCCAAGACATGCGTTATCGGCCGATATATTGATTTTGGGTGAAGATAGAAAAAAAGTTTAAATACAAAAGTTGTATAAATTTTAATGGTGTATAACCTAAAAATATTTTCAATTATACAGCCCGTCCCATTTAAGCGTGGCAGATCAAAGCTATGTTTTTTTTTAACCTAGCACCCTGTTTTTATTTGTTTTTTAAATTCTGCATCTAAATGTGAATAGAAATCGTAAGGAAAGCCATGCTCGAAAATTCAGTAATTTTTGAGTTATTCAAGTTTTTTAGAAATTTTTGACACGTGCAGACCTTTACCTAAAATTTAACATAGCCAAAACAGAAACCTTTATCAAACTGAAATTTTGAGGATCACTAGATAATGGACGGACAAATCAATGTCTGTCCTAAAAAAATGAATTTATTATAAGGGGTGTTCAAAATAATGTACTTCTTTTACCTAACTTCAATTACGTGTAACTTTTGATTGTTAAATACAACGATATAATTTTTTGCTGGAATTGTATTCTTTAGGATATTTACTAACACTTTTATTAAGGGTTGTCCAAACTTAAACCTAATATTTTCGTATTAAAATAATAGGTTTAGGTTTGGACAACCCTTAATAAAAGTGTTAGTAAATATCCTAAAGAATACAATTCCAGCAAAAAAATTTTCGAGCATGGCTTTCCTTACGATTTCTATTCACATTTAGATGCAGAATTGAAAAAAACGAATAAAAACAGGGTGCTAGGTTAAAAAAAACATAGCTTTGATCTGCCACGCTTAAATGGGACAGGCTGTATAATTGAAAATATTTTTAGGTTATACACCATTAAAATTTATACAACTTTTGCATTTAAACTTTTTTTCTATCTTCACCCAAAATCAATATATCGGCCGACAACGCAAGTCTTGGACACCCTGTATACTAACTGCAATATGTGCACAGGGTGTCCAAGACTTGCGTTGTCGGCCGATTATTGATTTTGGGTGAAGATAGAAAAAAAAGTTTAAATACAAAAGTTCTATAAATTTTAATGGTGTATAACCTAAAAAGATTTTCAAATATACAGCCTGTCCCATTTAAGCGTGGCAGACCAAAGTTTTGTTTTTTTTAACCTAGCGCCCTGTTTTTATTTGTTTTTTCAATTCTGCACCTAAATGTGAATATAAATTGTAAAAAATCGATGCTCGAAAATTCAGTAATTTTTGAGTTATTCAAGTTTTTTAGAAATTTTTGACACGTGCAGACTTTTACCTAAAATTCGACATAGCCAAAACTGAAACCTTTATCAAACTAACATTTTGAAGGTAACTAGATAATAGACGGACAAATCAATGTCTGTTCTAAAAAAATGAATTTATTATACAGTGTGTTCAAAATAATGTACTTCTTTTACCTAACTTCAATCACGTGTAACTTTAATCAAAAGTTACACGTGATTGAAGGTAGGCAAAAAGAGGTACATTATTTTGAATATCCTGTATAATAAATTCATTTTTTAGGACAGACATTGATTTGTCCGTCTATTATCTAGTGCTCCTCAAAATTCCAGTTTGATAAAGGTTTCTGTTTTGGCTATGTCGAATTTTAGGTTAAGGTTTGCACGTGTCAAAAATTTCTAAAAAACTTGAATAACTCAAAAATTACTGAAATTTCGAGCATGGGGCTTTCCTTACAATTTCTATTTACATTTAGGTGCAAAATTGAAAAAACAAATTAAAACAGGGTGCTAGGTTTAAAAAAACATAACTTTGATCTGCCACGCTTAAATGGGACAGGCTGTATAATTGAAAATATGTTTTTTTAAGTTATACACCATTAAAATTTATACAACTTTGGTATTTAAACTTTTTTTCTATCTTCCCCCAAAATCAATATATCGGCCGACAGCGCAAGTCTTGAACACTGTATATATTTTGCTTTTATTATGAAGAAATATGTGTAGTCATAATCTCAGATCATTGTCAAACTGAAATTTCAGATAAACCCGGCATAAATGTATAAAAAGTTTAATTGTAGTATTGTACGTATTAAAGAAATTTGGAAATTTTGTAATTCACTGTCACTTCTTGTAAATAAGAATAATAAGTGTTTTTCTTAATTTAATACAAGTGACAGTGAAAAAGTTTAATATTTCAAGATAAATTCCTATTTTTCAATAGGAAAAAAAGGTTATGCATCACTTGCCCTAAGAGTAGAAAAGGGGCAAAAAACTAATGGTATGTCTGTTCAATCGATTTAGTCTACATACTTTGAAAATACCTAAAGTTACCTTCAAAATATGTTTTCCAAAATAAAGCAATAATTGTCATGATAATTCTGCCAGGAACATGTGAAAATAACAGATTGTCTTATATTATAATTCCTAGTACAAACTGAAGCACATAAAGAATAACGACACAAATATTCAATTGTGGAATATTTTCTGTCGTATCTCTAATTAAATGAACATCAACTATACTATGATTTTTAATCATAGAAATAACGACACCATAAATAAACGTAACATGGCGAAACACATATCGCATTGTGTGTATGAACCATGTGATGATCGACATCACTCAGTGTTTACCGGAAATTGTAGCCACTTCCATCCGGAAATTGTTGTTACGTGCCCATTGGATTGATCTAGTCATGATTTAAATCAATCATTCTCTCTAGTAGGCGCAGGTGACTTGATTTATTTTTTTATATCATAATATTATGTGCTGTTCTTAATTATTTTGCAGTTAATATTATTCTGAAGTTATTGTGATGAGATGTGACATTCAAGGTAACGGAAATCATGTTAGAGTTGTAACTTCCGAATTATAAAGCGCACACAGATTGCAAAAGCATGCCTGGAAAGCTCAAAATACAATCTTTATTTCTTCTATCGTCATAATATTTAGTCTGACCCCACAATTCAGTTTTTTTTTAATTTGACGCGTTTTCGTATCCCGCGAGCATACAGGAAGTGCGCGTTACTGCGTAAACGTCGACTAAATGCTTAGGTATTACTCTGTTCTGTCTATAATTCTCTTTCATTTGTGACCAGCTGGAGCATTTTGGCTCTAGCCGTTCACTCTGACAAAGCGTCCCAGAGAAACGCTAGAATTCAAATAGTTTATTCAAAATACGTCAATAAGATACTTTGAAAATGCACATTTTACATCAAATTCACAAAGTGTTAAACACATCAGAATTATTCATTAACACTATGCAAGTAATCAATGCTATAGCTTAATTCCTGGCCAGCTGGAGCTCGGTTTTATAAAACGACATACGAGTCGTTTGTCTGTCGGGGCGATTTTAGTAAAATTTTTAAAGCATATTTAATTGATGTTTACATAAGAGTTAAATTCAATTTTGAAACGATTCCGACAATTTTTTCTCTATTTTTGGACCCAAAAACATTTTTCAACCCCTAAAAACCACACTTAGAATGATCCGATTTGATCCATTTTAAATAGGCTTCGTGCAGTGATGAATTCCAACATGTGTTCATCCGACCGACGTCAATAGTGTATGTGCCATATGGCAAATACACTAACAAGCTTCCAATATGAAAAGTAGCCGGGTAAAATACTAGAGTTTTAGTTTACTAATAGTGAGGTGACACTAAAAATGTTTTTAGCCGGGTACTTCTTAAATTGGAAGTTTGTTTTGTAATTGTGATAGGTGTGATCGGTTTTTTTTTCAAACTATTCTTGCTTCCTTAAACTATTCGACTTAACTGCATTTTATTCTGTTTTAAATCTATTCATAACTAGAGAACGGATAAATTGATTTTCAATTTTTTTAAACGGGTGTGCAGAAAATTCAAATACCTTTCAAATGAGATGCAACATGACGTCCTCCCTTGATGGTTCCACTGTCGCCATATTTGAATTTCCAAAAACAAATTTATTTTAAAAAGTTAGATTATGTGATAAGATTTTACCTCGAGTTAGTCCGAACTCTCCCATTCATTTCATTCAAAAGTTTAAATGGAGTGGGGGCACTTTAGACGAGCATTATATTAAAAACTTTAAATTACTATATTTTTGTATTCCTTTAATCGATTCCTTGCACTCTGAAAACCTCTTCGCAAAAATGTTTTTCACACAATAGAACTCCACTAAAAAATAAATGCACGCGTACGCAGCACAAATAATTACATGTCATTTATTAAAAGGAAAAAAATACAATTTTTTGCCACCCGTAGTTTTGTTTCAACTGTAGATTGTTGGTCATCTACGCGGTAGGTTTACATGTACAGGCTCTGTATGCGATTTAACGTGTTTGAAATTTGATTCTTGTAATTTATTCCGAGGGTAGCATAACATTTACTTTTAAGCCCATTGTCCACGGTTATGATTTCCGAAATTGCAATTTACTGTCGTTTCTTTCAGATTGCAGTAAATCGCTATTATAGGATATTATGTCATTTTGGTACATCATAAGCGTACTATGTAGGATAGAATTGTAAGGCAACAACTTTTTAAATTTTCAATTAAAAGTTTTACATATTTGGGTAGCATCTTTATTGTACTTTTCAAATTAGTTATTAGCGCCCATATTCTATAAAAATACAATTTTGTTGAAGCATAATGTGTTCAAAATTTCGAACTTTAGTAAATTAAATAGAATGACAACATTATTATGATGCTCAAGATGCACGACACATATCTTGATCATCCATCATGCAAAATAAATATGATGGGGAACAATGTTCTACCTCAATGGGTTCAGTCTGAATTAATCTTTGGAAATTATAGTAGGTGAACTACCAATTATAGTTACCTAAATTACGTAGTAGACTAAGTTACTGGCGCATAAATGGATACAAGAAATCGGAAATGCATTACATTTGGACACTGTTATCCATTTAAAACAAGTAGGTAATCTGGTTCCGCTAGCGACGACACAGCATAGCTTTGCTTAAAGAGTGCGACAGCTACAATATAACTAGGTTCTTTGCAATGTTACGAAAAGTGTTTTTTGATCTTCTCCATACAAACTAACATCATCATTAAAAGTGTTCATAATATGACTTTTTCTCTTTGTACCTATATGCTTAATTTGTTAAAATTAGATGCAAACATACATTGTAAAGACACTTTACACAAGTTCATTGCATACTCCAGTTGGATTATACAATATACATATTAATGTGCGGGAAAACAGATTATTTCATGTGATTGTGTATATTATAGAAGTGCGGGAACGAGAATTAGAGTCGTTTGTTGATTCGATCTTTCATTGCGATTTGCGATGCAGTACCACTACCTACTTATACGATTATACAACATGCCCTGAAATAAACTGTAAATAATTTTTTATGAAAATAACAGCGTGTTTTGATACTGTGGTCTAGAAAAGTGCAATGATGAATCCCAAAATCCTAAAATGACCCTTAAGGTATGCCCTCTTATCAGGCCAAATGTAAGTAATGTTTTTATACAAAAGTGAAGAATTTTTATGGTATGCTGCAGCACTATAGCCAGCGTTGCCATATAATTATTTTACCAAATCGGGAATTTTAACATGAAAAATCGGGATTTAGGCGCAAAAAGCGAGTCACACAATTAAGGTAGTTGTCGTGCTATGGGCATAGTGTCAGAAAATTCTAAAATTTCGTATACTCATAAAGGATACTATAATACAAATACCATTAAAATTTGAAGTTGATTGACCATCTCTAATTCGAGATAAACTTAATTAAAGTTCGGATAATTAACACGGAGAGCATAGCAAAGGTTGTGTTTTTGACAAGTTTTTTAATTTAAAAAAAAAGTACAGTCATAAATTTTCAAAAAACGAACTGTTCATTGATAGATGTTTTTGTTCTGAGTTTAAAAAAGATAATCCAAAAATTATTGACCTTTTTATTGTTGAGATATAATAACGCAAAGTTCAACAATTTATGAGAAAAGATTGACATTTTTATATAATCTAAGCGAACAAACTAAGTGAAATATGTGTAACTATGTGAACAACAGTTTAGGTACAATTTCTAACAAAATTTTTTTACATTTAACACTATACTTATTTATTGTTTTACAGCGTATTATGAACGAAACTTTTGGATGTTATTGTCACAAGACAACTACCTTAAACACTTTATTTAAATACCTCAAAATTTTTATTTATATGAAGAAATCGTTTAGATAAACTAATAATATTAATCAAGTACCTAGGTATTTATCTTCAGAGGAAATAGTCTACATTTTTGTACTTGGCTGAAGATTTTACCCCTTGAAAAATGTCTAATTCCGCACATGCGCCTTTCATATTGATTTGAACAAGTAATTCTGATTTTAAAATCAAGTGCAACGCGTGCGGTTCTAATCTAAAAGTTTTTGAAAAGTCGTGAAATTAGTTGACCCGCGCAGAATATTCAATTTTAATTAAAAAATTGGGACGTCCCGCAAAAATCAGGGCGTCGTTGTTTTTAGAGGTTGAAAACAATTTTGGGCCCTAAAACATCGAAAAAATTATCGGAATTGTTTCGAAATTGAAATTCAGCCTTTTAGTATAGCAATTGCAAAGTGTTCCTAAATTTTAATAAAATCGGTCAGACTTAAAAATTTTAAGAAAACACTAGTTTGCGGACAGTGATTAATTACTTACTGAAGGGTGATTTATAATTTGGTGCAGATGCTGAATTGATAAAATTGAGGCCAAATATTGAAATTAAGAAAAACATTATTATTTTAAGGGGCGTATTAAGGGGTTAAATTTTTTGAAATGGTCATTTCCGAAAATTAATGCTCCCAATGGCTCAAATATTTCTAGATAAATGAAAAAAATGTTTCCAAATAATTTCAGGTCTTTATCTCAATTCTAGCCTGTGCCTATAAGCCCTCGAATTTTCTCATTTACTTTGAGGTTAATTTTTTTTTGACCACAAATTTGCTTTCAACTTGGCAAATTTCTTACATACGGTATTAGGCATTTAAAAAATTTTTAGAGATTATTAACGATATAAATTATTTTCGGAGCTGCAGCTAGACAAAAAACATTTATTTGCATAAATTTTGAAAAAATGTTTGCTTAAATATTATACCGTTAAAAATTTCTAATTTTTTTTCTCAAATACTTACTACTATATCTAAGAAATCCGCCAAGTCACATATTTTTTAAATAAAATTGCGGTATAAAAAAATTAACCGCAAAGTGCCAAAAATCGTGTTTTTAAATAGGAAATTTCAAAGGCTTTGGGGCACAGGCTAAAATTGAGATAGAGACTTGAAATTTTGTCTTTATTTTTTGAAAAGATTTGAACCCACAGGAGCAGTAATATTCAGAAATGATCATAATAACGACCACCCTAGAAATTTCCATAGAGCTGGATTTTTCACAGATGGTAGAACACCTTTAGACATGTATTTTTACAAAATTCCCAGATTATCCCTGTGCTTCACCCGCCACCCCTTCTTGAATGTTTGCATATCACTTTTTGCTGAGCTTGTTTTGAAATATCTCAGAAACGGTCGACTTAAGCAATTCTTCCATTATGTAATGTTTTGAAGAAGATTACATTTTCTACAATTTTTGTCCCTACAAATTTTCTGTGATACTAATGGAAAGCGCGTGACACCTTCTTGAAAATCACGCGCTTTTTGTAACCTTGGTAACTATTGGTTAAAACTCGGTTAAAACGTAATGTCTTTTTCAATAGCTTTATTTATTGTGTTCATCATCGAATTTTAAATTGAAAATACATATATATGTTCATAAAGCAAAGAACGCCCTAAAGCGTGATTTTTGTCCCTTATTATCGATATCTTTAAAAATTGAGTTTTTATATACAGTCAAAGTTGAAATCATCATAGAGTTTTACGTGTTTCTTTATCACGAGTTACGAGTACCTTCCACACCGACTAAAAAAAGTCCGTCTAGATATCCATAGGAAATTTAATGCTCTAAACGATGCTTATCTCGATAACTTAAAAAATGTTCAAGTTATGAGCAATTACGTTCATTTAAAAACTAGTTTTTTCTTCTATTTGGCAATTTTTCATTCAATTCGCTTGTATTTAAATGCTTATAATTTGAAAATATCTGAAGTTATCGGGATAGGACAAAAACATCATTTAGGGAATTAAACTTTCTCTGGGCGTAAGTTTCAAGAAGCTGTAGCGCGCTAACCATTAGAACTAAAGAAAAGTTGTGGGAATAAAAATTGTAGGAAATGTAATTATCTTCAAAACATCATATAGTAGAAGAATCGCTTAAGTCGACCGTTTCTGAGATATTTCGAAACAGGCTCAGCAAAAAGTGACATGCAAATATTCAATAGGGGGTGGCGGGGGAAGCACAAGGGGGATAACTGGGGACTTTTGTATAAATAAATTTCTGAAGGTGCTCTACCATTTGTGAAAAATCCAGCTTTATGGGAACTAGTTGCGACATAAAACCTTTATTAACCGGGCTATAACTAGAGTCAACTCTAAATCGGCGTCTCTCAGATTCGAACTTCTATTTAGAATTATTTTTGTCAATATTTATGACCGTATTTTACATTAAAGAGTACCTACTTTGAATTTGTTGGACTCCACGTCTATATTTTATAAATTACTCATGTAAAGTCGAAAAGCGTCTTTTTTGGCTTTCGTACTCATGGTCATTGTTGTTATATAGTTGTTATTCGTTAACAATAAAAAAATCTGACTATCTTTGTTATTTGACGTTTCTCTAAATCGTATAATTCGTAATGCATAATGGTCAATTTTTTAATTTTCTAGGATTGATTTTATAGACCGCGAGTAGAGAAACAGTCGGTAGACAAAAGGGGGGGTTGGCATCCCGGTGCTCGATGCATGCTGCATGTTGGGGTCATTTGTCACAACACCGCATCGCCGTGTTACCATCGCGAGAGACTTGACCCTAAAGACCCCCCGCAAGTCCAGCGAATTGTACCTCGGATCTACAGAGGTGTAACATTATATTGTACATAGACATAATATAAGATTGTATATAATATGCAAATGTAATTGGTTTCCGGATAATAATGATCGAATAAGACCGATATTTTGTTATTCTTAACAGGCTCCTAGTGATGGATTTAACGTGTTACCGCAAAAGGGAGGGATCCAAAATAATTTAGAAGTTGAAAAAAATGCTGAGAACTAGTAACGAGCAAATAAAAAGTTAAGCAACTGCAGACATATCTATTTTCAAATAGTACCTAATGCGCAATCACAATTGCGCAAAACTAATTCTGAACATTCTGCAAATATAACTACCAGTTTTATGGTCCACAAACGGGTAAACGTAACGAAATTTCATTAAAACTATAATACTAGAGTGTGTTATTATTACCAATATAACATTTTCATACAATTTATTTATGAAAAAAGAAGAGCAAAATTCTGTATAATATAATATAAAAAATAACATTTCATACAACGAAAAAATTAGTTCCCTTTGCCACATTTTATTGTCAGCCAAAACTTATCAAACTATTCAATTACGTAACTTAACCTCTTTTCAAAATTGTTCGAGCATGTAAACCTGTTGTTTATTGACAGGTGCAACGGGTATTAAAACTGCTCAGAGCTAGTTTTGCACAATTTTGAATGCGCAATATTAGTTCAAAAATACCTACTATAATTCGTGTGTATATAGTACATACACGAGATAACCCTCAAAAGATTTAATAGATTTAAACAAAATTCGGTATGTTTGGTCCTACTACCGCTCAATACCTATTCATGTATTTAGGGGTTGAAAAAAAAATTGAGCCATGAAACCGAAAAAAATATCGGAATTGTTTCAAATTGAAAATTTAATTGTTTAGGATATTATATATTAAAATGTGCTCCTAAAAGTTGAACAAAACCGTGTAGACAGGTTCGGACATACAAAATATACGAAAACAGTATTTTACGGGTATAGTAAGGGCCGTGTATTTAATTTGATGTTGATGCTGGGTATTACGGAATATTGTTTCCAGCGCCGTAACAATAGGGCCTGGCCACAGGGGCCGCGCCAGGGACACAAACCCCAGAGGGCACAATCAGCAAGGCAATTAGTACTATTAAATAAAGAATTTTATTTTTGAGGGCGCGAAATCAGAAGCTTGCTTTGGGCACGGCAATTGTTTGCCCAAAATCAAAAAGTTCACATAGTGGTACCTACATTTAATTATTAAGTGTGTGCGCATTAGTAATAAAAAAAATTATATAGAAAATAGAACCACCTTCAAAAAAAGCCACTAATAAAAAGAGGAAAATAATAAAATTTTGAGGTCGGCGCCAAATTAACTTCTATACATTCTATACCTATATAGGTATATCCCTATCTACTTTTATTTTATTAAATTGGCGCCGACTTCAAAATGTTATCTATTAATCTATTTTTTTATATATATTTTTTTATTTTTTACTTTTTAGTGACTGCAATACGTAGCTTGCACGTTATTAATCGACTTCTTTCTCGATATGTGATTACTAAACTAAAAAAAAATTTCTGAACCAATTTAAGTAAAATTTATGTGAGACCATTCTGAAGGTATGCAGGGATTGATTAGAAAAAGAATCATCAAAATTAGTTCACAAATGCAGGAGATATGAGGAACATAATTTAAAAATTAATTTGATTACTAAACAAAAAATAAACTACTGAACCGATTTTAATAAAAATTATATGAACCCAACGACGCCAAAATTATTCAAATCGGTCAACCCCTCGAAAAGTTATGGCTGAACAAAACATTAAAAAAATATATACAGAGTGTCCAAGATAAGCGTGAAATGCATGGAATTTCCTAAACGGCAAGACATAGAGATTTATTTAAATGAGAGAAAATGTGCAGAATCTTCAGTACTAGTACCATGCGCAGTCAAACTTTCTATATTTTGCTTGGCTTGAAAAAGAGATTTTCCCATTTTAGTTTTTATTTATAACTCAATAGCTTAAGCAACGAATAATTTGTGGATGGAAAAGTCGAAAGCAGAACGTTTGACTTAGGAACTTTGTTTGGACTAGTTCGGAGATAAACATACTAAAAGTCCTTACCCCTCCGAGGTACGCCCGAGGGGGGGGGACAAAGAAGGTCCCGTTTTTTGTTTTTATCTCGAAAACGGTGCGTCGTACGAAATTTTGTTGTACTACATAATGAAAGCTGATAAAATTCTCTACAGCTTTAACTTTCACACTTTTTATCTATCTCCATTCTTTGCCTAGCTATGAGCTTCGAAAAACGGCCGATTTTCAAAAATGTGTTAAATTCTCTGTAGCACATTGTAACAATACGAATTTGCCAAAATCATTTCTTATTGCTCATCCACACTATTAAAAACACCCACACACTTTTAAAAAATAACAAGCTGGGAGTACCTCCACGCGGTGAAGGCGGAAACAGTTTACTTTTAAACTGGATAAAACTCCCAATAATATCAATGAATAAAATTCTCGACCAATTTTTCAGACAATGTATTAACAAAAAATTACAACAGTGGTCTGAAGGAACTCATGAGCACCGTCTATGCTCCACTCTCAGTTGATAAGAGGTTACAAGGTCATGCTTTTGCCAGAGCAGTGCGCGGGCACTTGTTGGTACAAACAGCCTTGTCAAAGATCGTACTGAGCCAAATGTCTGTCACAGACGAAGAGCAGACAGGCATAAATAAACTATTGCAGGACTTCATGGATGAGACTCCATGATCGCTAGATGCGTTGGAAACGAACAAACATCTTAGATCCATTGCTTCCAAGTTTGCAAATAATCTGACAAAGCTTTCTGATCAAGGTCTGACATCAAGACTCTGGTTTCAGTATTTCCAGATGGTCAGTTTGATGAAAGATTATATCAATGCTGAGAGATCAGGTAATTGGTATACTCACCTTGATTGTGTCAATTAAGAGAATGCTTCCATATTTTCATGCAGCAGGTCATTTTCCTTATGCTAAGTCTGGCCAACTGTATATTTAGGACATGATGAACCACAACCAGGCCCGTCACGCCCAAGGAGGCGGCGAATTAAATAATTCATTTTTTAATAAGGTGGATGAGCAATAAGAAATGATTTTGGCAAATTCGTATCTTTACAATGTGCTACAGAAAATTTAACACATTTTTGAAAATCGGCCGTTTTTCGAAGCTCATAGCTAGGCAAAGAATGGAGATAGATAAAAAGTGTGAAAGTTAAAGCTGTAGAGAATTTCATCAGCTTTCATTATGTAGTACAACAAAATTTCGTACAACGCACCGTTTTCGAGATAAAAGCAAAAAACCAAAAAACGGGACCTTCTTTGTGCCCCACCCCCCTCGGGCGTACCTCGGAGGGGTAAGGACTTTTAGTATGTTTATCTCCTAACTAGTCCAAACAAAGTTCCTAAGTCAAACATTCTGCTTTCGACTTTTCCATCCACATTCCCCTTGTGAGCACTCATTGACTAAACTACAATTATTAAGTAAGTTAGAAAAAAAATATTTTCACTTTATTAAGGCACTTTTTTATGAAGATTTCAAATCTCTTTTGATTTTTTTATTTACTTGCATAGTTTTATATATAATATATTTTATATTAACTTTGTTTTTTTAAATACAGGTTAAAGATGAAAAAAAATCTCTTTCGAATGACGTCATCATTCGAAAGAGATTTTTTTTCACTTTAATTTGATATAACTTATTTTCAAAAATAGCAGAGTTATACGTAAAATAGGTACTGATTTTTAATAGTATAGGCTATTCTAAATTAATTGATAAAACAATAGGAGATTCTGCACATTTTCTCTCATTTAACCAAATCTCTATCTCTTACCGTTGAGGAAATCCCCGCATGCATTTCACGTTTATCTTCGACACCCTGTATAAGTATACAATATACATGTCGAATTGATATTCTCTGCTTTTGATGTCGGTTAAAAATACTATTTAGTCGGCATTTTTTTATAAGTGAAACTTCTTTAAGTTTCACATCTAAAAAAAATGACGTTGTTTATATGGCATTTCACAGCTTAAAACTAACAGGGGGCTGTCACGGGAAATTTTATAAATATATCATGATAATAATACTATGTCAAAAATAACTCAGCAGCAGTTAGATAAATATAACATTATTTCTGATTGCCAGCAGGGTTATGTTAAAGATAGGTCAATAAACAAATCTATATTTAAAGCTATAGATAATATCTTAAAATCTTGGAATGAGAAAAATCCATCTAACATGATATTATTGGACTTAAGCAAAGCCTTCGATTGCATAGACAAAGACTTATTATTAATAAAACTAGAAAAGCTAGGTTTCAGGGGTAAAGCGCTTGATTTTTTCTCGTCGTATATGACAGACAGAGAACAGTGCACCAAATTGGAAATAAATGAAAATTATGTAGCTAGAACATATTACTCGCCGTGGAGACAGATTGAAAAGGGAGTCCCACAGGGAAGCATATTAGGTCCGATTTTGTTTATTATTTTGATTAATGACCTAAGAACGGTAATAAAAGAAAATATATTTCTATATGCAGATGATACTGCTGTCATATGTGAGGAGAAGGATCAAGCGTCTACTGTCAATAGAACGAAAGTATGCGTGGCAGAACTGAATATGCGGTTCCATGATAATGATCTAAAACTAAATGAGAGCAAAACAGAAATTATAAAATTATGATTTTCCAAAAAAAATACCATTTTAAATAGTAATATAGAACTCACCACTTGTGTGAATTAAAATCAATAACAACTTAAATTGGAAATCACACGTAGAACATATTGTTCCAAAAATAAGTAAAGCTGTTTATGTAATAAGATACTTAAAAAATGTTTGCTCTATGGATAGGGCTACCTTATTCAGTGTCTACTACGCATACTTTCAATCTATAATTCACTTCAAAATTATATTTTGGGTTGATTCAGTGAATGTAGAAAAAATTTTGTTAATATAAAAAAAGTGTATTCGAATCATGGCAGGTGTAGCGCCTAGAGAGTCCTGTAGACGTTTATTTGCAGTTTATTATCCATACAGTAATCAACTTATACATTCTAGAATGTGCATGTTTCGTTAAAAATAATCCTGAATTATTTTTAAACTCTGTAAAACACAAATATGACATTAGAAACAATGATTGCCAAGTTCACGTCTCACAGTTGTGCCCCGAAATGCCATGATTCGAATATATAACAAGATTCCTAACGAAATAAAGAATATTCAAAGCGGGAAGCTTTTTAAAATGTGTCTCAAAAAATATTTACTAACAAATGTATATTACAAAACAAGAGAGCTTTTTTAAATAATTAAAATGTAATATATACCTATACATTGACGCTATTATGTACAGATTGTACGATATAAATAAAGACATTTTTTTATTTATTTACTTACTAGCGGCCCCGTCCGGCTTCGCCCGGGTGCTAAGAAAGCCAGGGTGCAATACACTACTCCCTCGCTTCGCTCGTTCGCTTGAAATTATAATTACATTACTCACTCGCTTCGCTCATTCGCTTGAATATTATAAAGACACTACTCACTCGCTTCGCTCGTTCGCTTGAATATTATAAATACACTACTCACTCAATTCGCTCGTTCGCTTGAATATTATAATTACCAACAAATTTGATTAGGTACCATAAAAAAAGTTATAGTGAGTCAGATATATGCTGTCGCGGACTTTTTTTTAGAACTTTTAAAGGGGAACAATTCCTTCATACATGAGATTTGCGTAACTTTAACCGTTTACGCAGCGGAAGCTCTCAAAAGGAATAATTTTTCCCGTTTTTACAACATTTTTCATTGATGCTCCGCTCATATTGGTCGTAGCGTGATAATATATAGCCTATAGCCTTCCTCAATAAATGGGCTATCTAACAAAAAAAATTTTTTCAAATCGGACAGGTAGGTAGTTCCTGAGATTAGCGCGTTCAACCAAACAAACAAACAAACAAACTCTTCAGCTTTATAATATTAGTATAGATAGGTAATAAAAATCAAATAAATTGAAAAATGTATATAATATTTAATTGTTAATATAGAAGTTTCACTTCAACCGTTCGCTTATGTCGGTGAGGCACACAACAATTTTTTTCCTACCTGGACTGTTAAATCAAATGTAAAAAATCTGCAATGGGCCATTATTCAATATGACGGCTTAGCACAGATTGGATTTTAGAAAAGACAAGTGCAAGATGTCTACCAAATTTTTTGCTTGTACTAATTTTTCCTATGTTCCTGTGATTTCTGACCTGTTTTCTTGCACTTTAGTGCAGATAGTAATTAGTTGTTCAACAATCTCAATTAAATTGTTAACTTATAAGTTAAACAACTGGGGAAATATTGTTGTTTATTACCGTTAAACCATATAATAAACTACGTAAAAATCGATTTTGCCTTTCATCTTTGCTATTTACATCCAATATTTGTTGTATTCTTTTTAATGATGCCAGTAAATATTTGTTCATGCTAAAAATATTTTCTACAGCAATTTCCCTATAAATATTTTTAAGTAGCAAACAAAAAACGATATTTTTGACATTTAGTTTATTTTATTAATATAAAATAAACAAGAGAATTTGCAGACACCAGAAAACACATAAAATGTCAACTCACACCGATTTTGCTTTGTACAGCTGTCTGTTCCACATTACTGGTTACAAATATTAAAACTAAACGCAATTTTTTCAATGAAACATAATATCTAATTTACGACACGTATTGCAAATATCTGTCTCTTTCTCACTTATTATAATCAAGTTAACTAATAAAGCAACGCATGTTGATACTGTTCGATGTATTTAACTGCAGGGGGTCAAAATATAAATATACCCATTTATGTAGTCGACCAAATAATTGATGATTGTGATATCTTTATATTTGAGCTGTAATTTTTTTTAGATATTTATAATACCTATATTATTTAATCTATATAAGTTATATAAATATGATAAAAGTGTAATTCTGTTTTCCAATTCTGAGTTGACGCAAAAACTACTGATGAAATTTTAATGAAACTTATATATAGTTTTGTAGTAAAAACTCCTAGACCTTCACTTTGTTTCAGCTCAATCCGTTACCCGTTCACTTCGAACGGGACTATTTTTAAAAAATTCTTTAGATACCTATATGTTGTGCGCAACTTCTGCTATTTTCCGTAGCACTGTTGCCATCACTGTGCTTATAGGGTAGGCATAGTATAAAATTCATGAATATATTAGATTTCAGCACTCATCACATAATACATATACGATTTTGCGCACTTTTTGTGACATTTGCCGAATCTGAGCAATTTCAAAATTTTTATTATGATTTAATTATTTTGATTAAATAAATTAATATACAAAATGGTAACGGGAACGGATCTACTATCTGTAATTTTATTTTCTTGCAAATTTTGGATATTTTGTAAGATGCCTAAACGGAAAAACTTATTTCCAAAATTTTTGTTGGTTCGCTACTCGAGTTTTGTTAGTGTTACTCGAGAATGGTTGAACCGATTTTGATGAAACATATAGTACCTATACTATCAACTGATACCTAATTTTTTTATCTGGCTACGCTTTAGTTAAGATAAGATTCTTCCCGAAAGCCTCGGGTAGAGGCTAGTTTTTAAGTTTCAAAGTTCGGTGTTAATATTATATTACGATTAGTGAATATAAAATCAAAATTAGAAATCAATTTTCATAACTACATATTTTGAAAATGAATATTACCTATTATTTTGAATTTTCATTCAAAATATTGAGATTCATTACCTACTCTTGAAAATTTATTAAGGCATTGTCAGCACTTGAAAAATATTAAATTTGAAAGTGTAAGCGGCATCGTGATTTAATTTTTACAATTTATAGAATATGGCAAAATAACACATTTCCGTTCTTTTTCAGAATTGGGAGAATTATATCCCTGGTAGTGTCGATTTTCAATTTTATGTTTAAAAATATTAGTCCCCTTTTATAAAAAGTATTTTATTTGGTCGCTTGTTACGCCCTAACTATTTAATACATAAATCCGCAATAGTGAGAGATCACCAAGGCTTTGGTGTAAATTGTTGAGTTATAACTGGGGAACGAAACGCGCCATATGTCGTAAAATTTTGTGGTTGAACAAATCTTGTTTTTTATGATTTATTAATATTGCTAACGTTTATCACGTTTAAATTTGTTTAGTTAATGCATTGACACAAACGCAAAGAGGAATTGTTGTTTCAAAAACAAAATCGTCTAAAATCGCAGATTTTCTACGAAATATTATCTAATCCGATACAAAATAAGTGTCAAGTTTACTGGATATTGTATGTCTTTGCAAAGCAAAATAACCTTTTTTTCAAAAAGTAGATTAAAGTAATGTTTCGTTTTAAAAAAATCCAGATTAGTTTTTGATACGATTTTGAACCCTATGAAAGAAGTATATTGTGCACAAGAATATACCTAATCACATTTTTAATCTGATCTTATAATCTTCGTCTATTTTGACCTCATGTTGAGATAATACCTGTTTGTTACAAAATTTGGTGTCTTTTCTGTTAAATTTTTCCAGTATAATGCGTTTTAGTAATCGGGGTCCCTTTAAAACTATTTGTAAATAATGTGAAGTAATTTTTTAAATTCCCGCTAAGAAAATTGTAAATTTTCAAAAATGAAACTTAAATATTAATATTTTGTTTTTGTTTTCCCGAGTCATGGCTAGCTTGATTTAAAGTGTTAAAATGTCCATTTTCTCAGCTATTTATTAACCGATTTTCAATCGGGAAAACGATTTAATAGAGAATTGAAAATCCTACAAGAAAATATAAAAAATATACAGGGTGTCATTTAACATTTTAAAGTTAAGGGTTGAATTTTTAGGGGTGGCTTTTTTATAAGCATTGTTTTCACTATTATTTTAAAGTACCCTCACAGTTAAAAAGTATAGTCTTTGTCCCACTCAAATATCTCAAAAGGTTTAGGAACTAGAGCCTGGGTAAATCGTCGTGGGACACTCTGTATATAGTAAAATATGAAATATATTATTTTAAAGCTATTAAACTATCTAGATATTGTACTGTCTCGCGTATTGGTCAGTAAATATTATTAAACGCAATTAAAATTTTGCATGCATAACCCAGCTTTAGAACTGAAAAATTAATGTACATTTTGCGGTCAATAATGCCTCATCGATTTAAAACGTTATTTGGAGTATTTTGTTACAACATCCTCTCTAAAGATACATCATTCAGCTAATTAGATAACAGTAGTTGAGCTATTACTGTTTAATTAATATTAATTATCAAAACACAAATAATTTTAAGGAAGCATGCAGTATTAAAATTATATTGACGTTGTGAGTTCATTAATGTAATCGCCGATACATTTATAAATGTGACAAAAACAATTTGTAGAACATAGCAAGTCAAAATAATTTCATAAAAATATTGTGTCGTGGTTTGTAAAACCACAAAATACATTATTAAGTCGACAAGATGTCACGACTAGAAAGAAATATTTCTGTCAGTTTCGGATTTCAAAGTAAAGCCCGGGAGCCGGTTTCTATGTTGCTTGTCAAACAAAATCAAATGTCCAACGTTGCGTTTAACAGTTCTTCGTTAGATCAGAACTCGGCATGGTGCCCTTCAAATCTTCCTACTATAGTCGCTTCAGTTTAAGATTATACGTACATTTTTTTCGATTTTTTTGTTTCCCTTTATTTATTTAGAACTAGCTGAAATACATTTTTTCTTACAGGGCGGGCTCTCATCTGGAACGTCCACTACTAACTTAAATGACATATATAGCGTGCGGAGGTCTATATAGGGAAGTTATTGTAATGAGTCCGAAAATAGAAATCAAAATTTTCAACATATTTTTATGTTTCAAGATCATTACAGTATTTTTACACTATTTTTTAAAATAAGTCTGTGTGTACGTATACGTATATGCGTAGTCATTTCTTTCTCGCCACGAAACCTCGCAAATAAAAAATGGTATCGACTTCGTTAGGGTGTAAGCATATTAGCGTCAATATGATCCGAAAGCAATGTTGTCAAAATCGGTCCAGCCGTTTTTTTGTTTAAACAAAAAATCTGCCAAAAAAGTGGATATTAGGAATATGGCAAATACTACCAATATTATTGGTAGTATTTGCCTTATTCCTAATATCCACTTTTTTGGGAGTCTTTTTGTTTAAATAAAATAAGGCTTTGATATTTAACGATTGTACGGAACACTCATTTTACATTAAATCGTCAATGGGCTTCTGAAGGCTGTATTTTGATTTTTAATGTAAAACAATCACTGTTTATTTTTGCATATTTTCTGTTATAGGTATATAACAGAAAATAAGTGATACGCAAAAAGAAAGAGGGTGATTGTTTTACATTAAAAATCAAAATACAGACTTCAGAAGCCCGTTGACGATTTAATGTAAAATGAGTGTTCCTTACAATCGTTAAATATCAAAGTCTTATCTGGGGCCACGGCAGTGGCCCCCGCCAAGTCGAGCAAACAACAGACGGCCGCTACCATGTATACCTTTTCTCGAAGCAACTCAAGGCACTTTTCAACTTTCTATATCTCTGTTATAAATGCAAGCAGAAGGCTGAAAATTTCGCTAGAGATTGTACCTACTGGTCTTAACTAATTCTCCAAATTACAAGTTTCAACCCTCAAAATTTGTCTATTTTGTCACTCTCACTCACTGACATAGCGATCATCAAAAAGCTAGGGCACTTCCAGTAGTCCTAGAAAGCTGAAATTTGGTATGCAGGCTGGGTTTCACGTACAAGTAACGAGAAAATTCCAATATCTGTGTTTAACCCCTCCAACCCCTAAAAGGGGGTGGTGCATATTTCTATTATTATAGTCAAAGGTATTAGAATGGCTGACTTGGTACTTTTCGGGATCTCAAAACTTTTCACGGCGAAAGTGTTGCGAGACTTGGCATTTTTTTTTCTTTACAAGAATGTTTTTGATGGGATTTTATTTAAAAATATACACTTAAGTGCATAGAAATCGGCCCACTGTTAACTTTTGACTTTAACTATATTTTTTTAAGGAACTATTCATCAGATCAAAAAAGACTATATGCTGTTTGAAAGACAATTTAATATGCTTCGATATTAGTCTAAGTTTATTAAATTTATTTCGGCTTGTTAGGCTTAAAATTGTGAAATTAATGCATGAAACAAATTAACTTTTTTTATTACTAAAAGAAGTATGGTTTATTAACAAAGATCTAAATTAACTCTTGATTTTTAATAATTAGGATGACTCCCTCTTGCCCTAATAACATCTCTCATATGATTAGGCATAGATCTAATCAAGTTCAATATTGTTTCTTGTGGGATGTTAAGCCTATCTTCTTTTACTGCAACAATAAGCTGTGGGATCGAGGTTGGGGCACGAATTTTTCTTTTCAGCTCATCCCATAAATGTTCAATTGGGTTTAGGTCGGGATTGCATGCTGGCCACTCCATAACCCGAAAACCGACTTCTGTAATGTAATCTTGCACGAATCTTGCGTTATGCGGTCTACATTATCAGTCATAAAATTAAATTCGTCTCCAATGTAGTCGACGAGGGGTGGATATTAGTCAGTGGACAGTCAGACGAAGATTGTAGGAAAGTAACCTGACCTCTAAAACACCTGCGATTTGTCCAAAAATTACCCCAGCTTATCGTCAAGCACGCCTACGTTTTGCACAAAATCATCTTAATTGGACATTGGAACAGTGGGAGTCTGTTCTGTTCTCGATGAGACCAGGATATGCCTCTATGGTAGCGGCCGAAGAAGAGAAGTGTACCAGAGACCAAGAGAGCAAATTGCAGAATGCTGCATTGAAGAGCGGATAACTTGTGGAGATGTTTCCTGCATGATCTGGGGTGCAATTTCTATGGGATCACGAACGACTCTGCTTTCATCCGTTGGGACAACCGTGGTCACGGGAAAGGAGGTTTAACGGGTGCTAAGTACATTGAGGAGATTTTAGCAGTTAATGTGGTACCTTACGTCGACTACATTGAAGTAAATTTAATTTGATGCATCACAATGCGAGGCCGCACACCGCAAGATTCGTGCAAGATTACATTACAGAAGTCGGTTTTCGGGTTATGGATTGGCCAGAATGCAGTCCCGACCTTAACCCAATCGAACATTTATGGGATGAGCTGAAACGAAAAATTCGTATTCCAATCTCGATCCCACAGCTTATTGTTGCAGAAAAAGAAGATAGGCTTAATCTGGGAGTTTGTGACAGCTGGACGGACGGACAGACACAGGAGTGAGGCCGTTTTTCCAATTTTGGTACGGAACACTAAAAAATTAGCAGAGGGGAACAATCCTCAACAATATTCCACAAATATCGGAATATATTGAAATCATTATATACTTATTAAAGATTGCGTTTTAGGAACAGTTAATTTAAATCAGTATAAAATAATAAGAAGCGTTTGTTTCAAATGAACAGACTATATTATTATGGCATAGCCATCATTCGTTTAACAGATGAGTTTCCAAGAGTTTGCTGCATTCTGGTCAATGGACCAGCGTAGCCCATGGTCCATGAAGCCACGCTCGGTCGAAGCCACCGCATTCCTGTGTCAACAGATATCACTCACTTTAACCGAAAAGGAAAATTATTTGATTTGTCTACCTGACTAATATTTACTTACATGTTGTTTTTACTTTCAAAATAGTATTTTAATAATGTACTATTTAATATTTATTCATTCAAACCATGTATAAAGAGTTGGTAATTTGAGTTGGAGGATTATGTAACTTGAGAGTATACTTGCGTAGTTTAAATTATGTTATTAATACTATCCACTAAGCTTGACTTGGCTAACTAAAAATACGTTGTAAAAAGGTAGATATTTCGAGGATTCCGTACCTCAAAAGGAAAAACGGAGCAATCACTTGTTTGTTCGTTCGTATGTCTGTCACAGTCGAATTTCTCTGGGCTAAACAAACGTATCAAGCTGTTTGGCTCAGTTATAAAGCTTATTAACCCGCATAATTGTATACTATATAGGGTGAATCACTAAGAATGTCTTGGGCGATAGCTCATCTATTATGAGCATTGGAAAAACAAGTTTTAAATAAAAGTTGCATTGGAATAAAGGCACTGCCGCACTATACTTTAAAATTATTTTTAACTATAAGTACAGGGTGTACGATGTAGTCATAGTACAACTGACTTGTATTTTTATAAATGGAACACTCTGTATATTTATCCATTCGGAAGGCTACATAAATTGTGCCATTTTTGAAATTCGGGTGCGACGTTGCCAAGATATTCAACTTTTTCTGCAAAATTCTACATTTTCGTTATCTACTAATAAAACACCAACCATATAGTTGAGTCAATTTTTGCGTGTCCATAGCAAGTGCTACCTTCCAGATCTATCAGATTTAAATTTAATTATACGGGGTGTTAGTTGCAATAGTTGAAAAATGCATAACTCTAACCTACCTTATAAGTCGTTTTTTGAAATAGCACACCTGTGAGTAGCTTATGTATATGATTTGAAAAAATTTTCTCTGTATATTACTTCGAATTGATTACGATCGCCATAGGAGTCATCACTTCGGCCGTGCGGTCTTAAGCACACATTTTTTTTAATAATTTGGTAGTGTTCATATAAATATTGTGATAATATTATTATTAATATTAAATTAACACGGGTGAGACTCAACACATGGAATTATTAGTAACTTCCATAGAAAACTTGGTTGATTTAAATTGAGTTATATTTCTTTCCAGTGAATTTTATTTGTATTAAGTATTGAGTTATAGTGTGACGGAAAAAAAAATATTCTTGCTGGAGTCATTTTGTCCCTACCGATGTCGAGAAATTAAATTTAGCAAAATTGGTAGCAAAAAGAAATATCCAATATTGAACTGATTCGTTCTTCATTTAGAACGATGACCCAAAGGTCATCGACTTATTTATAGCTGCAGTGACTGCTGTGCACCGACAGTAGGGCACTAAAAGCGTTTTATGATACGGTACTTAAACTTGACCTCTTTTAAAATAATAATTAAAAAGATAATTTTTAAAAATATTATTTTCTAATTATTACGACGTAGAAAATGGGAAGAAGAATATTGCATATCAATTTTTATTAATTTTAAAATATTAAGTTTGCCATCGTTGCTTATTAAACAAAACAAGGTGAATTTTAGTTGTAGCTTTAATATCCACTCTTATCTATATATATAAAACAGTTCCGTTACTGACTGACTGACTGACTGATTGACTGACAGACAACGCCCAGGTCAAACCGCTGAAGATATAAACTTGAAATTTGGACAGTAGGCTCCTTTTGTGACGTAGGCACCCACTAAGAAAGGATTTTTTGAAATTCAACCCCTAAGGGTGTTAAATAGGGGATGAAAGTTTGTATGGAAATTCGTTATTTTTGAAGTTAGAAGCATGAAATTTTGCACAAAAGTTTCTTATATAACGCAGGTGAGCACTAAGAATTTTTTTTTGAAAATTCATCCCCTAAGGGGGCTAAAAAGGGGATGAAAGTTTGCATGGAAGTTCGTCATTTTTGAAGTTAGAAGCATGACATTTTGCATAGGAGTTCCTTATATTACGTAGGTGAGCAAGAAGAAAGGATTTTTGAAAATTCATCCCTTAGGGCGGCTAAATAGGGGATGAAAGTTTGTATGGAAATTCGTCATTTTTGAAGTTAGAAGCATGAAATTTTGCACAGAAGTTTCTTATATAACGTAGATGTGCACTAAAAATTTTTTTTTTGAAAATTCGTTCCCTAAGGGGGCTAAAAAGGGGATGAAAGTTGGAATGGAAGTTCGTCATTTTTGAAGTTAGAAGCATGACATTTTGCACAGGAGTTCCTTATATTACGTAGGTGAGCAATAAGAAAGGATTTTTCGAAATTCAACCCCCGAGGGGGTTAAATAGGGGATGAACGTTTGTATGGAAATTCGTAATTTTTTAAGTTAGAAGCATGAAATTTTGCACAAAAGTTTCTTATATAACGTAGGTGAGCATTAAGAAATTTTTTTTTGAAAATTCATCCCCTAAGGGGGCTAAAAAGGGGATGAAAGTTTGCATGGAAGTTCGTCATTTTTGAAGTTAGAAGCATGACATTGTGCATAGGAGTTCCTTATATTACGTAGGTGAGCAAAAAGAAAGGATTTTTGAAAATTCATCCCCTAAGGGGGCTAAATAGGGGATGAAAGTTCGTATGGAAATTCGTCATTTTTGAACGGATCTGGATGAAATTTGGCACAGAGATAGATTATAGTCTGTAATAGCACATAGGCTACTTTTTATCCCGGAAAAATGCACGGTTCCCGTGGGATAGTTTTGTTTTTGTTTTTCACAGAGCAAGGGATCGACATGATTTTTTGCATAGTGGTAGTTTAGGGGTCAGAGAATGTTATAGGCTACTTTTTATCCCGGAAAAATGTACGGTTCCCGTGGGATAGTTTTGTTTTTGTTTTTCACAGAGCAAGGGATCGACATGATTTTTTGCATAGTGGTAGTTTAGGGGTCAGATAATGTTATAGGCTACTTTTTATCCCGGAAAAATGTACTGTTCCCGTGGGATAGATTTGTTTTTGTTTTATCTTTAGAACTACTAAACCGATTTTAAAAATTCTTTCACTAATAGAAAGCTACGCAGGGGGGCAGATTCTCGCGGGGGGATAACGAATTAGGGGGAAGATTCACGCGGGGGATAACAAATTAGAGGGGAAGATTCTAGCGGGGGGATAACAAATTCGGGGGAAGATTCGCGCGGGGGGTAACAAATTTAGGGGGGAGATTCTCGCGGGGGGATAACAAATGTAATGTATTATTAATATTCGAGCGAACGAGCGAAGCGAGTGAGTAATGTATTAATAAAGTTCGAGCGAACGAGCGAAGCGAGTAAGTATTGTATTATTAATATTCAAACGAACGAGCGAAGCGAGTGAGTCATGTATTAATAAAATTCGAGCGAACGAGCGAAGCGAGTGAGTTATGTATTAATAATAATCGAGCGAACGAGCGAAGAAGTAATTAATAATATTCAAACGAACGAGCGAAGCAAGTGTCAAATGTATTAATAAAATCCGAGCGAACGAGCGAAGCGAATGAGTTATGTATTATAAAATTCGAGCGAATAAACACGACCAACCCGGCTTCGCTTCGCAGGAGGAGAATTTTTCGCGGGGGGGATAATAAATTGTAATCGTAAAATACGTGGGCGAAGCCACGGGTAACGGCTAGTATTATATAAGATTTAAATCTAATCTTTGATTTCCACTCTTTAAATTTCAAAAAAACACACAACTTTGTCTGTCTGTCTTCGAAATTATTTAATAAATTTCTCGATACCCATAGAGGTGCAAAGCTTTCTTGTAAAACAGTTTAAGAATCTTGTTGTGTGTTTTAAAAACCATCAACAGCTAATGTTATTTGGGCCTAGCACCAATTCATATTTTCAATTCATTATTTTTTTTTTTATTAATAAATTGAAAATCCAATTGACACTTTTACCAGCTCTCGGGCTAGAACCCGGGAACTGGGGACTTGTAATAGAGAAACCATAGCAACGTCATGTAAACAACAGCATTGCTACACGCTCGGCCATTCTCAAGCCCAAGAATCTTGTTAAAAGACGATTGATTGAGACTGACCTTTACAAAATATAAGATTTTCTTCGATTAATTATAAATATCTTCTTTTATTTTTGAAGTGTAATAGTAGTTTATGCAACAAGTGTCTAAAGTGATGGATTATATCATTATATTGTAACAAAACTGTATTCTTTTCTTTCCGAGACAGTGGCGTAACATCTGGGGTTCGTTACAATATGACATACGATATTTTTTGAAACAACTGCTTCAAAAGTTCAAGTTTAAGGAAATAAAACACCAGGGCGGAAAGTAAACAGTTGCCATAGCAACTTCTGTTTATTCGCTCTATACGCCTGCGTGCGCCTGCCATTACTTACTCACGAACTTCAGGGCATACCATGTAGAAGTAGATTAAGATAATGACGCAAGTGAGTGTCAACATTTTTTGAAAATGAAGTGAAAAGTAGGTATAATACCATTATATCTCGTGTGTAATGATATTACGACTCGTGTGACTGTAAAAACTCGCTATCGATCGTTTTTACATGCTATTGTCACTCCTCGTAATACAGTCCATTACACATCTAGATATCTGATATTATGATACATCGTGATACATTATACAATCTACTATTACGCACTACCGTTCGAATACAGCAGAAGCTTCCATAAAGAATCACTTAACAAACGGTACACAGCCATCTAAAATTGAACTTTCGATGCAGGTGTTCTAAAAACTTCTTTAGACGCACCATACACACTTTTTCCTGGGCAGTGAATCATTCATTTGTTCAAGCTATTTTAAATCTCACAGTTTTTCTGTTCATATTGAATTTTTTTGTGTTCATTTTTATTACAATAATTACTATGCAAGCATGATATTATAAAACTATTTGTGAAAATCTAATAAGTAGGTATAGGCATATTTTTAACTTCCCATTGGAAGTTATTGTAATGGGTCCGAAAATCGAAATCAAAATGTATAACAAATTTTTATGTTTCAAGGTCACCACACTATTTTTACACTATTTTTAGAAAGATGTCTGTGTGTGTATGTGTGTGTGTACGTATGTACGTACGTATGTGTCCATTTCTTTCTAAGACGAAATCTCGAGAATGAAAAATGATATCGACTACGTTAGGGTACCAATCGACGCGTATTAACATAAATATGATCTGAAAGAAATTTTTTTAAAATCGGTTCAGCCGTTCTTTTTTCTTAACCAAATAACCTCCAGAAAAAAAGATTTTACACAATATCTCGCGAATAAAAAATTATATCGACTTCGTAAGGGTGTCAATGAAGGCGTGTTAACGTCATTTTGATCCGACATACATTTTATAAAAATCGGTTCAGCCGTTTTTTTTTTAATTATTGTTAAAAATAAATAATAATTATGTTTTAATGATTAAAATGATTACTTTTCTGTGTAATATCTAATTTAATTATTATTATTAAATATTTATCAAACTGGGAAGTTCGTCGTGTGGACCTCAAGGGTCGCACTTTAGTCCTAATAAACGACCCACCTCACGGCTTGTTTTAATTTAGTTTTTGAATGATTTTTTACTTCACCAATGAATGAATTTATATCTATTTTTCTCAAAGTTTAGACTTTATGCTATATTATATTAGCGTTATTTTAATAAAGATAAGATAAAAATATTCTTTATTGCCTTATTTGTTATAAAAGTTTTGTACAGAACTTGAAAAATAATGGTTTTAAATAGCGTACCCGGTGATAATCATCACAACCAACTGAGTTATTTTTATTTGTTACGAGAGGAAAAATTGTTTGACTATTTTGTGATATTCCAGAAAAAAATGGCAAAAAAACTGGGTCATTCGTTATTTTAATTATTTGCTTATTAGTACTTCGAATCGATTACGTTCGCCATAGAAGTTTTCACTTCGTCCGTGCGGTTTTAAGCACACACATTTTTTTTTAATGTATTCCCTTTATTATGTGTATATTGTATATTTCTTTTGCCAGTTGGTTGTTGATTTCAAACTCATAAAGATAAAGTTAAATAATGAAACACATGCATAATAAGGTAAAAAAATAAAAAAAGCAAACCATTGAAAATGTTTTCAAAAAAGATAACTTTTATATATTTTTGCATGGTGTATGATCTTTATTATAAATTTTTCTCTAGGTGTAACTTTTTCTTTCGTTTTTTATCTAATTATTTGTAACAATAGATCTTTCGATACCTCACAAGTCGAGAGACATAAAACAAAACAGGTGTCCAAAGCAAAATGAATTAGTTAAACATTTTAATTGCGGCATGCGGTCAATTATTTTGTAGTAAAACTGTATGTCACATGTCGCATATAACACCGTGTAATACATCCAAATGCGAGGTATATAACTCTATCCAACTCGCAGCATGTTTTCGTCAGCTCAAATAATAAGCCACAATACCAAAAAAACATTTTTTCCGGAACTTGTAACTGGATTTTATTTTATTTATTTATTGTAAATTATAGACGCGTCGACAACTTAGGTCATTAGCGTCTTGTTTACATCAAATAACAACTCATTTAAAATTAAATGACATCACAAAACATCCATGAGCGGAGGCGGGATTCGAACCCACGACAGTGTGATCCAAAGGCCGCTACGCTAACCGTTACACCACTCTGTCCTCAATTGTAACTGGAGAGGTAATGCTTATTGAACATCCCGCTAGCATGAGAGTGCTCATACAAGTAACTTATTTCTAAGTTAATTTGCACACGGAATCCGTTCAAATTGTAAATCTTCGAAAAGAGGCGACTCTGTTCTATACAATGGAACCATTTTAAGTCCTAAAAGTTGTAATATAAATTTGCGGTCCGCCGTTGTCGGTTGGTCTGTTGAACGTTGAATATGCTCAAATAAAAACAATTATCGCCGCACATATTATTATCATAAACAAAATAAATCGATCGGTCGGGTGTTATTTTGCACCTAGTTTTAACCACTAGGGATTGGGTATATCTAGTTGTAGCCGGTATGATGAAGGCTAGACCTAGTTTTAGACGAATTCAATCGGCTAGACCTAGTTTTAGCCGCGTGAATAAATAGGACACTCCTAAGTTTAAGCGACAGTTGCTACCGGCTGCACCTAGTTGTAGCCGGCTAAAACTAGCTGTAACCGCACTTCGGCTATTAGCCGTAACATACACAATACATTTTGATGGTTTCTATATGGAAAAAGGGTGCTGAAACTGAAAATGACGGGTATACCGTTCATATCCTTGAGCGTTTTGTGATATGGCGATTCAGATTGGGAGTGACGCGCAACTTTATTGGAATGTCGAACGGTTTCCACACTAATTATGTGCATATTAGGTATAAAATAAAAGGAATTGTATATACCGAAATTTTGGGTTAAGAGCAGTTCTTCCCTAGTGCAGTGTTCGAGCTCCTACGCAATTCTCGACACAACGACTTGGTTTATTTTTTATTCGTTTTGTTTACTATTAGTATAATAACCAATCTGGCAGGCAATATTATTTTATGTATTCTAAATTATTACTCATTAATATTATAGAATTAAAAAAATTACTTGAAAAATTTGTATTTTATTCTAATTTCTACCTTTCACCTAAAACACAAGGGAGAAAGGCTGTTAGACCTACAGATTCTCAAATAGGAAACACTTATACTGCCGTAAAAAGACAAATGGCAGTAAGTGACATTTGTTTACAAAATGAGTTAATACTGAGGACACTGAAAGCAGTAAGTGCTGCAGTTTTTAAACTGACCCCCAGATGAATGTCACACTTCCTTCCTAGGTAGATTGATGAGGAAAAACAGCAGTACCTGATTTTTGATTATACTACTCGTATGTTCAGGCAGATCAAAACCGTCGCCAGTTCTCCGTCTAAAAGGACCGATAAATTTATAGAGTGTATTCAGAAGTCACACAAGTTTTCATATTATTATGGCAGTCTAGCTTGCCTAGGTACTAATAACACGGTGCAACGTCGACATGACAAATGCATTTTTTGGAGTTTACTCCTTAAGAATCGATTTTCGGTATGGAAATTTTATGAGGAGTAAAATTTATACAAGCGTTAACTAAAAAGCGTAACGTTTTGTTTTTTTTTGCTTAGAATTCGCTCAATTCAAGTCAGATCGATTCGAAACCTGTCTTAATCGAAAGAGGAGAAAATTTTAGATAGATTTTATGTATAATATTGTGTCAAAAAAGTTTTTTTATACACATTTATATGCAAATTCAAATATTATTCTAATATAGTCATTCAATTTTTTGACTGCTGATGTTTGAATTTTATGTTTAAAAACCATGGCCTACTGAGCTAAAATAACTTGTAACTAATTATTGAAGTTGGTCAGATTATCCGGTCTTTTTGAAAATTGATATTTAAGAGTTTTATAGGACACAAAAAAGTGTTACGTTTTGATTTGTTTTGTATGTATGTTTGCCTACTGCAGTGATAATGAGTAAACTCCAGTCGTGCGTCGGAGCTGACACACACACTCTTTTTTTCAGGAGAATTGCGAGGATGAGAAAATGGTTGTAACAAATGTAACAATACGTTATTAATATTATTTCTAATTTGGAGAGAACGTGTACCCTCGTTCTCTCCAAATCGGAATTTTTCAAGTAATTATGTACAGTTTTTTTAATTCTATAATATTAATGAGTAATTTTTATATTAGAAATCGTGTCCATCGTGATTATAATAAAATTAAGCAAAATCGCAGGATAGTGGACAAAATAATTTGATTTATTAAATTAAATGTACGACGTTTCGTCTATAGATTTAGACTTTTTCAAGTACAATCATAATTTGTTACCATGTTTTTGTCTTATGTACCCTATCTTATGTTAATTGCTATGGTTAGTAATTAATATTAATTTTCATAAATATTGTTATTTTTATGATTGTACTTGAAAAAGTCTAAATCTATAGACGAAACGTCGTACATTTAATTTAATAAATCAAATTATTTTGTCCACTATCCTGCGATTTTGCTTAATTTTATTAATGAGTAATAATTTAAAATACATAAAATAATATTGCCTGCCAGATTAGTTAAACAAAATCAATCGTTACAATAAATAATATCCATATTATACAGTGTGACTGTACAGATATGAGTTCGAGAGAGAATTCTCGTATTTTTTTGGGTTGGTAAACTCAAAAGTGAAGTTATGTGATTTTGACGAATCATAGTTCTAAACATTACCTGTTGATATGTGCATGCTTTAGTTTTAACTCTTTTAACCATATTAAAACTTACAAAAACTTATCCTCGCGTATTATCGTCGTAAAGAAATACCGTATTTTTCAACAAGCAAGTAAGGTGTATTCGTATTGCACGTTTGTTGAAGTGAGACATCACATATATTGGTACGAGTTTATGACGTGCGTCCCCCATGGAGCGTGACGTCGGTCTACGCGTATTACCACAACACAATATTACCGCCGGTTCGTTCTAGGAACCGAGTACTGTACTCTAATGCGCCGCGTGGCAAATCACTGTACTAACTTTTATACTTATGTCGCATGTACTCCATTGGCGCAGTTTAGAAACCGTTTTATAATGCTATTGGAGATATCTTTTGAATATATGCAATCTATGTACTTTTGTCTGTCCGATCGGGCGTCGACGCTAATGACCTAAGTTGTCGACGCGTCTATAATTTACAATAAATAAGATCGGGCGTCACGCAAAACAGATTGAGCCAATTTTCGTTAAACGTGCAGCATATTTTAAACCAATTTAGAACTTCGGTTACCCTAACGTTTTCATTTTTCGTATTTTTCACTGAATCGAACTAAAACACCTTTGATACGAAATTTGAACGAAAAAAATACAAATTTTCTACACGTATTTTTATAAAAAAGGTCATCAAAATGACGTTTTGAAGCTTTGAATACAAGATGTCTAATCATTGATTACAGTGAAGGGGGGTGGGTATAGGAATAAATATTGTGTTAAATGAAGATAGAAAAATTAATTGTTGGAAAAATATACCTACATATAGTGAAATTTGGGAGCATCGTATTAATGAAATTTTTAAAATTAGACACAATAAATAAAAAATAGTCTGTTGAAGGGTGCGTGGTAAGAATTTCGCGAAGGACATTTATAGTGATTTTTTCAATTTCGTTTTTCGTATTTAAAAAACAAAATATCACACATCATTAGGATTATTAGCGTATAAAATACAATTTTATTGAGTTAATTTAAAGTTTTTTTAAATAATTTCCACAAGAAATGTGCTTTTTTTTGTTTTAGGAATCTGTTTCGTAATAATCATCCTGTTCTTCAAAATATAACTTTGAAAATTCTAAGGATTTTTCGAACCAGAAACCTTACGACTTGCATGATTGCATATTTATCAGGAATTATTTGCGTATCGACATTATAATCTATAATATTATTATATCGGTACAGTTCTTATATTATGTACAGAAAATGTCGCAGCTGCTCTGTATTGTTTTGTGCGCATTATGGTGATGTCATCCCAGCGTGCCATGCCTCATGTTCTGTGCTCAACTCTTGTACGCGACACACGTTAATTGGCGTTACATTGTTGCGCTCACACGTGAGAATTTCACTTCTTTTCATCATTGCTTTTTTACAACTACTTATTTTTATTTTTCAGATTCTCTGAAATTTTTAACTCTTTATTGTTCGCCATATTTATTTCAAAACATCATTTTTTAAATGTCAATAAATATTAGAAAAAAAAACTTTTTAGAGACAAGCTTTTATTTAAATGCACTAAAAAGAAAAAATAATTTTTAATAATTTAGGTTCATAATTACCTATAAAAGCGTGGGTCGTGACTAATAAACTATCATAGAGTTCACTACCCACACTTTTATAGGTAATTAATATTAATCTAAATTATTAAAAATTGTTTTTTCCTTTTTAGTGCATTTAAATAAAAGCTTGTCTCTATAAAAGGTTTTCTTTAATAATAAAATTAAGAAAAATCGCAGGATAGTGGACATAATATTTGATTTATTAAATTAAATGTACAAAAATGTGGAACGCTTCACGATTTTGCGTTAGAATGACACGCAAAATCGTGAAGCGTTCCACATTTTTGTACATTTAATTTAATAAATCAAATATTTTGTCCACTATCCTGCGATTTTTCTTAATTTTATTATAATCACGATGGACACGATTTCTAATATAAATTTTTTAATAATATTTATTTTGTTCATTTTAGTCTTTCAAAATTTTTCCCCCTTTTGACACCCGTAGGGGTTGAATTTCGAAAAATCCTTTCTTAGTGGATGCTTACGTCAGAAAAGGAACCACCTGTCCAAATTTCAAGTTTCTAGCTAGAGCGATTTGGCCTGGGCGTTGATTAGTCAAAAAAACCCTACATCCCCGTTTAAACCCCTTAGAGGTTGGATTTATTTCTAAAAACAATTTATTCATGTATTGTCATCGGGGATACGTCATATATGTACAAAATTTCAAATCGATCGGATACGTGGAAGTCGTTCAAAATTGACTTGCAAGTTTTGACCTAAACAAACCCACAAACAAACAAACCCACAAACAAACAAACCCACAAACAAACAAACCCACAAACACACAAATCCACAAACACACAAACTAACATACATTGCAAGTTAAATAAAAGCTTGTAAAAAGAACAGTATACCTATGCGCATTGCGCAGTGTTCAGTAAATAGTAGTAGATTGTATATCTAGATGTGTAATGGGGTATATTACTGACGAGTGATGACAGTAAGTAAAAACGAGCGATAGATAATCTATTGTTGAAAAAAAAAATTTTATCAACAAAAGATACCTACCTATAGTCATATTGCTTATGTATTCCTTGTTGCACTCATTAATTTTTGTATAATATATATTACAGTGACGTACCAATATTATAATTTCAAAAAATCATAAATGTATTTTGAACGTTTTATCTAATATCTTGGCTGTATAAATAAATTCCTTTTTTAAGATTGAAATTTATAAAAATTCAAACTAAATTAAATTGTTCTGGGGAGGTCTAGACCCTGTGGACCACCCCTGTATCTACGCCACTGATTTTATCAGTTCGTTACTGCTCATACGTCATAAGGGATTGGTATACGCTAAATATTATTACATATGAAATTCTGAAATATAAAAGTAAAAATATTATGTGCCTTTAGGTTTAGCGTTTGGGAGACATCAATGAGCAGTAAAACAGCGATTGGATATCGTGTTTTGTATGACAATTTTATTTAGAAGACTTTTTGTTGAATACTAGTTATAGACGTGCATGAAAAGGTTAAAAGTAATCTACATAGGTTTGATACCGTACATAATCGATACGCTGTGACAGTTCTAATTTGCATTAAATTAGAATTCTAATGTCATCAGTCTCATCACGTACTGTGAAAATAGTTTTAAATATATACGTACCTACATTATATCAAATGATCACGTTGGCGATTTTCGAGAAGAGCTCGAGATGTAATTTTATTTTTTGTTACTATTTTCCAAGTAATTGCGTACACCGCGATTGCCTATTACATAAAAAATAAAAAGTTATTTTGCGTAATAATAATAGTGCATTCTTTTTGTCAGTAGGTAGGTATTACAAACTTATATAGTACTAGCCGTTACCCGTGGTTTCGCCCACGTATATACCGATTTATGATTTATTATCACTCCCCCGGCGAGAAATTCTCCTCCTGCTAGTGGTGTTTTGTCGGTCGAATTTTATTAATACATTACTCACTCGCTTCGCTCGTTTACTCGAATTTTATAATACATTACTCACATGCTTTGCTCATTCGCTCGAATATTATTAATACATTACTCACTCGCTTCACTCGTTCGCTCGAATATTATTAATACATTACTCACTCGCTTCGCTCGTTCGCTCGAATTTTATTAATACATTATTTTTTATTGCTAACTTACGTTATATTATAAGGAACTCCTGTGCAAAGTTGCATGCTTCTAACTTCAAAAATGACGAACTTCCATACAAACTTTCATTCCCTATTTAATCCCCTTAGGGGATGAATTTTCAAAATTTTTTCTTAGTGTTCGCCTACGTTATACAGGGTGTCCCAAAATTGCTGGGACACAGACCTACCACGTGTAGTAGAGGTCAAAATAAGTCGATTGGACCCAATTTATTTATATACCTAAATGTACCGTTTGCCCGTGAGAAGAGTTCAAAGTTTACATAAAATTTTGTATTACAATTTTATTAAACTTGTACTACGAATGTCTGTTAGCATTATTTAAGAAAACATTTTTTTCCTTTGGAACCTCGTTTGGAACTATGCGGAATACGAAATTTTTACAAGAGTAACAAAATGAAGACAATTAATCAGTCTTCTCGCTAAAAACATTTGAGAACCGTATTACCACCCCTAAGAAAGTTCTGAAAAAAATGTCAGGGGGTGAGGGTGGTTTTAACCCTTCAACAATTTCTTTTGGGTTTCTTTGATTTCCGAAAGGAGAGTAATCCTCTAAAATGCACTTTTGTCAAATTTCATTCAAATTGTTTCACTCATTTCTGAACAGGGTACAAAAATGTGTTTTTATGTAAACTTTGAACTCTTCTCACGGACAAACGGTACATTTTGGTATATAAATAAATTGGGTCTAATCGACTTATTTTGACCTCTACTATACGTGGTAGCTCTGTGTCCCAGCAATTTTGGGACACCCTGTACAAGGAACTCCTATGCAAAATTTCATGCTTCTAACTTCAAAAATGACGAACTTCCATACAAACTTTCATCATCTATTTAACCCCCTTATCATCGAAAAGCGTGTCATAATGGATCATTAAATTACCAGTCAATAAACAGTCATTTTAAGATCCACTAAACATACGAAAAAACACTAAAAGCGTGCATGAATAATACCTACTTTTCACTTCATTTTCAAAAATTTTGACAGTTCATTTGCGTCGCCATCTTTATATTTACAGTAGGCAGTGAGTATGTAAGTAATGCATTGTAATAGCAAGCGGATAGAGCGAATAAACAGAAGTTGCTATGGCAACCGTTTACACTAGTGCGGTAGTAAAACACTGTCGGCACGCCTGCCTGTTAAATGACCTATTACAGGCCGGTATACATGCATCGAAAGTAGCTATTTTGTGGTAGGTATGGCAAAAAAGCCTTTCTCTGATTAATTGTGCTTAATTAGTAGGTATATGTGATAAAAAAACTATATAGATATAACGTCATTACTGTTACAAAATCAATTTTCAATTTAAAATATGCATAAATTTCAATCCATGTCTTGACATTAAAAACAATCATTTGCTGTAACAGTTTTTTGAACTGTCGCCTATGTCAATTCCACTGATAATTTATTGTCAATAGCTTTTCCAAAGTTAATTTTCAAACAAAGATTTGCTAAACCAAGTAAATAAATCATAGTTTAGAGTTATTTGTTTATGTGAGATTAAAATGAAAATTATCTTCGGCTTACCTATAGTAAACAAGAAATAAGGGGGGGTACGATATTCTATTTTACCTGTTTGGCTGTTTGGTTAACATACCGAGGTTCTTACAACAATCTAACAGTATTTACAAGTATAAGGTATTAAGGCCAAATTGAATCTAGAATCCATATTATATACAGGGTGAGTTCGACCACCCGTATCAGTCGTTTTTTTCGTAAACGGTTAGTCGTAGAGAGTTGTGTCAAAAATTTGTATTATAAATGCCCTAATAAAGAATCGAATGGTGATAATTTTTTTTCCGGGAAGGTCGACTTCCCTATTAGTTTGCTCCAGAATGTCCAGAACTCCGGAGTTATAAATGTAACGATAGGTAGAAAGTGGTATTGTTGAAAAGATCTTTAAAAAATAAGCAAGTTTTGTAGGAAATTTTTACTTCCCACCTCTACTATGGTAGGGAAGTAATGGATTCAGTCCGAAAACAATATTTCGAGATTTTAACAGATTTTCACGTTTTGAGACCCTAGCAATCGTTTAAGATCATTTTCTGACTGATGTCTGTATGTGTGTGTGTATGTGTGTATGTGTGTGTGTGTGTATGTGGTCAATTTTTCGCCTTCGATATCTTAAGAACGGAACAACATACGGGCATGCCGATTGTTCTATTGTGTTTATCAGCCTTTAACTTAGATCTGATTAGATTTTGAGTCAAATCGGTTCAGTGGATCCTGAGATATTCAAAAAAACGTCCTCAATGTCACGTATTAACATAGGTAAAAAAAAATATAAATGAATTCTAGATGTTATAATATGAAAAAAATGTAAATATTTTTTTTCTCTAAAATGTATAGTTTTCGAGAAAAAAAATATTTTACTAAAAAAAATAAAAATTGTACGTAAATCAAGGTAACCATGATTTTTGCTATATTAAGCTAGCCATCAATAGATCACCAAACAAAAAAGAGGGCCATGCTTTTTTCAAAGAATAAAAATTAAATTGTGTTTTAAAGACCACCAACAGCTAAGGTTATTTGGGCCTAGTCAAAGAATAAAAAAAAGAGTGTTTATTTTTTGCAAATATTTACTAGGTGGGAAGTATAGGACTGGTCATCAGTCGAATTTTTTTTTATTACTGCCACCGCTGTAAATTTCTATAAGTATAAATATAAATTATTATATGTTCAAAACTCCGGAATTTTAGAAAGCACGATAGGTTGAAATTGGTACTGTTGAAAAGCTCTTTAAAAAATAGGCAAGTTTTGTAGGAAAAATTATTTAATTACTGCCACCCCTGTTAGTCCAGTAATTTTAGATTTCCACTGCAGAATAATTCCCAGTTAGCTGTTTTTTTTATATACCTTCGTTATGGTGTTTTAAAAAACGTGTAAAAAATCCCCATCGATATCGTGCCGGCGTTGCCAGATATTCAAGGTTCAAGTTCACGATAGACGGTTTTTTGCGAATTTCTCGGTTCCGTTCCAGGTAAAAAATGGCTATTATCAATCTTGTAGAGGACAAAATTCTCTACAACTTTCGTATAAATATTTTTTTTCTACGATTCATAGTTTTACTTATTTAAGTACCCGTGGCTTCCTTCCCCTCGATTTTTCATAACGGTATTATGCTGCTTCCCGAGGGCCTAACATAATGATTTGTACCTTTATTTTAAGTTGAACTTGAAGCTAACGATTAATTATAATTTTATCGAAATTAATGCAGTAGTTCTCTATTTATAAGCAACCAAACATACAAATCGAAGCAGCGAACAGACAATTTTTTTTTGAAAATACGATATTTATACTTGACATCAATTATAAAGGCCATTCGTAAAATGATTTTGTAAAAAAAAATTCGACTGATGACCAGTCCTATACTTCCTACCTAGTAAATATTTGCAAAAAATAAACACTCTTTTTTTTATTCTTTGACTAGGCCCAAATAACCTTAGCTGTTGGTGGTCTTTAAAACACAATTTAATTTTTATTCTTTGAAAAAAGCATGGCCCTCTTTTTTGTTTGGTGATCTATTGATGGCTAGCTTAATATAGCAAAAATCATGGTTACCTTGATTTACGTACAATTTTTATTTTTTTTAGTAAAATATTTTTTTTCTCGAAAACTATACATTTTAGAGAAAAAAAATATTTACATTTTTTTCATATTATAACATCTAGAATTCATTTATATTTTTTTTTACCTATGTTAATACGTGACATTGAGGACGTTTTTTTGAATATCTCAGGATCCACTGAACCGATTTGACTCAAAATCTAATCAGATCTAAGTTAAAGGCTGATAAACACAATAGAACAATCGGCATGCCCGTATGTTGTTCCGTTCTTAAGATATCGAAGGCGAAAAATTGACCACATACACACACACACACATACACACATACACACATACACACATACACACATACACACACACATACAGACATCAGTCAGAAAATGATCTTAAACGATTGCTAGGGTCTCAAAACGTGAAAATCTGTTAAAATCTCGAAATATTGTTTTCGGACTGAATCCATTACTTCCCTACCATAGTAGAGGTGGGAAGTAAAAATTACAAGGATTGAGAGAATGCGATTTAAGTATGAGTATGCATTCGCATACTTTATAACGCACTCTACTAAGAATAGCCCGGAGTAGCCATACTTTTAATTTTTTTTCAAAATTCCTTTACGAATAGTCATTATATTTGTTATAAAGACTATTCGTAAAGGAATTTTGTAAAAAAAATTAAAAATGTGACTACTATTACTAGAGTGTGTTATACGGTATGAAAATGCATACTCGTACTTAATCCGCACTCTCTCAACCCTTGTAAATTTTTTTTTTCAAAATTACTTTACGAACGGTCATTATAATTGATGTCAAGTATAAATATGGTATTTTCGAAAAAAAATTGCCTGGCTGTCTTTCTGATTGAGTGCTGTCGATTTGTATGTTTGGTTGCTTATAACTAGAGAACTACTGAATTAATTTCGATAAAAATTATAGTTACTCGTTAGCTTAAAGTTCAACTTAAAATAAAACTACAAATCGTTTTGTTAGGCCCTCGGGAAGCAACATAATCCCGTTATGTAAAATCGAGGAGGAGGAAACCGAGGGTACTTAAATAAGAAAAACTATAAATCGTAGACAAAAAATGGTTATACAAAAGTGAAATTGCTATATATAAGAAGAGATCGGTTTCCACTCTCGGGCACTGTGGAGAAATCGGTAACTCACCTAGCCGGAAACTGGGGGTTTCGGGTTCAAGTCCCGACAGTGGTCATTTGATTTTTTCTTAGATATAGCTCAAAAATTATGGCAGCCTAGCTGTCTGCGATATTTATTATTTTCACCTCTAATTGTTATGTGAATAATATGGTGTGGATATAAGGGGTTTTAAATCGATTGATTTTATCATATACCAACAAAAGTTTTAGATAATTTCGTCCTTTACAAGATTGATAATAACCAGTTTTTACAAAAAATGGGACGGAACCGAGAAATTTGCAAAAAACCGTCTATCGTGAACTTGAATCTCGAATATCTGGCAACGCCGGCACGATATTGATGGGGACTTTTTACACGTTTTTTAAAACACCATAACGAAGGTATATAAAAAAAATCCGCTAACTGGGAATTATTCTTCAGATGGGTCGTTCTAATGTTAAAAATTACTGGAGTATGTTAAGTAATAATCGTTTGAAATTATTAAATCAAAATTTCATAATAACGATCGAAGTCAGCATTAAAAATCTAGCAACCTTAGACATTGTCTTCCATTTACTCTTTAATACATACTACTGAGCTCTTCTGGTTATACTGTGAGTGTACTTCTTCAGTATTTAATGATCGATAGATAGGTAACTAGATTTTAAATGCGGACTTTTAAAAAGTTCGTTATTATGACATTTTAATTTGGTAATTTCAAACAAATATTACTTAACAGGGGTGGCAGTAATAAAAAAAAATCCGTACAAAACTTACTAATTTTTTAAAGATCTTTTCAACAATACCTATCGTTACATTTATAATTCCAGAGTTCTGGACATTCTGGAGCAAACTAATAGGGAAGCCGACCTTCCCGGAAAAAAAATTATCACCATTCGATTCTTTATTAGGGCTTTTATAATTCAAATTGTTGACACTCGCCCTGTATATAAAACAGTTCCGTTACTCACTGACAGACAACGTCCAGGTCAAACCGCTGAAGATATAAACTTGAAATTTGTAGGTTACTTTTGTGACGTAAGCACCCACTAAGAAAGGATTTTTCGAAATTCAACTCCTGAGGGGGTTAAATACGGGATGAAAGTTTGTATTGAAGTTCGTCACTTTTCAAGTTAGAAGCATGAAATTTTGCACAGGAGTTTCTTACATAACGTAGGTGAGTAATGCCCTAAGGGAAATAAATAGGGAATGAAAGTTTGTATGGAACGTAGTCATTTTTGAAGCTAGAATCATGAAATTTTGCACAGTAGATCCTTAAATAACGTGGGTGAGTAATAAAACAGGATTTTTGAAAATTCATCCCTTAAGGGGGTTCAATACGGAATGAAAATTTGTATGGAAGTTCAACATTCTTGAAGTTAGAAGCATTAAATTTTGCACAGGAGTTCTTTATATAACGTATAGGTGAGCAATAATGATTAATAAAATTCGAGCAAACGAATGAAGCGAGTGAGTAATGTATTATTAATATTCGAGCGACGAGCGAAGCGAGTGAGTAATGTATTAATAAAATTCGAGCGAACGAGCGAAGCGAGTGAGAATTGTATTAATAATATTCAAGCGAACGAGTGAAGCAAGTGAGTAATGTATAAATAAAATTCGAGCGATGTGAGTGAGTAACATATTAATTAATATGTATTAATAATATTCGAGCGAACGATCGAAGCGAGTGAGTAATGTATTAATAAAATTCAAGCGAACTAGCGAAGCGAGTGAGTAATGTATTAATAATATTCAGGCGAACGAGCACAGCGAGTGAATATCTAATATATTTATAAATTCGAGCGAATAAGCGAAGCGAGTGGAAATGTATTAATAATATTCAAGCGAACGAGCGAAGCAAGTGAGTAATGTATAAATAAAATTCGAGCGATGTGAGTGAGTAACATATTAATAATATTCGAGCGAAGGAGCGAAGCGACTGAGTAATGTACTAATAAAATCCAAGCAAACGAGCGAAGCGAGTGAGTAATGTATTAATAAAATTCTAGCGAACTAGCGAAGCGAGTGAGAAATGTATTAATAATATTCGAGCGGAGCGAGTGAGTAATATATTATTAAAAAAATTCGAGCGAATAAACACCACCAGCCCGGCTTCGCTTCGCAGGAGGAGAATTTATCGCGTGGGGATAATAAATCATAACTCGAAATACACGTGATCGAAGCCACAGGTAACGGCTATTTAGTATAAAACGTGAAAATACAATAAGTTATAATAGGCATATTATTTACTTTAGAACAAGATACAAGACAAGTATACAAATTGTATCCCGTTCTCCTAAATTAAATAAATAAGTTGTTTTAACACTGTAGTTATTATTATTATATACCTAGTATAAAATGTCTTCATGAAAACAACAAAATTTAAACGAAACTGCCGACGAATCGGCTTTGGTTTCATTGAAAAAACTAAATGCGATCAAACGTAAATAGTTTAAAATTCTCAATTTTATACGTGTCATAGATAGGTACTAGATATTCTTATCCAGAGAATGTGTACGCAACTGTAAAAGGCTCATTTTATCTGGCGATTTTTTAAGGATTAAACGTTTGGTTTGTTGAAATCTTTAAAAAATACAAATGATTTATAACGATTTTTCGTTTTTAACGATCTGCTATATAATATTGACAGAATTGAAAATTAGGTCATATTTGAATTAAAATCTGGAGCTTAGCCATACAAATAAGAATTAGAGACAACATTTAAATAGTGTTTTTATTCAATCACTGAAATGGGAAACTGCCTTTATGTTTTTTCTAATGAAACCTTTTAACGATTGAGAATAAACTCTTTAATATGGTTGATTGCTTTCGGCTTTATCGAGAGGTTATATAAAATCTTATTCATACAAGTTGGTTTACATACGCTTTGGATTTCTTCGAGCAATGCCGAACAGTTCTGATAAAAGCCGATTTGTACACAAGCACGTTAAAAAGTAGCGTTCAGAATTGTTTCTTCATAATAATGTAAACAATAAAAATAAAAATAATTATCACACTAAAAAAATGTAAACCGGTTGAGTAGGGTTATAAGATAAAGTAAGCAAAAATTGTAGTTTCTGTCAGGTAGTTTTCAAAGAAAATGAAATTTAGGTATGCTGGCTTTTATATACGATATCCGTTTCAGTCGTCTGCCTTATTTCTAGTGTGTTGTAGAAACACACGCAGTTTATGATTTTGAGTCTGCACTCTGCAGCCGTCTATATTTTACATCATAGTTCTAGGAGTTGACTGCACACTGTTTTACGGCAATTCCTGTATGTATAATAACCTCTCCTTGACTAATTGTTATTATGGCCGGGCTAGAAGAAGACCTCCTGTGGAGCGGTTCCTCGAAGTCTGTCGTAAACTGACAAACCGAGAGGGGACGACCCATCTATGCTCTGCTCATCCTAGATTCTATTATATGCATGTTAACGGCAATGTACGATTTTAGGCAATCCTTAGAATGGCTTTTAGCTAGTCTACAGAAAATTACGTTTTTGTTCCTAATATGAAGCTTGTCATTTTTATTAAGTTTATGATGTTATAAAAAATTAATTGTTATTCCTTAATATCAGACTTTTCACACGGAACATGGAAAGCTGTTTTTAGCTGTTAAAATCAGAAAGATGCGACCAATCGCATCTTTCTTAATTTAATAGCTAATAACTGCTTCACAATTCACCAAATTACCATGGAGCATGCAACTAGTCAATTTTATTAATTAATTAATTAAATCGTTTTTGTAATACATATTAAAAATGTACAATATTTCGTACCTCTAGTCGCCTGCTTAAAATAATATAATATATCGCACGCGTACAATAATGCAATATTTTATGGGATACGCCAATATAGCTAGGCGTGCGTAAGATATAGACTGTGACGTCAACGTACAATAATACAATATTTTATATGATACGAGAGTATAGGTAGCGTGCGTTAGTAAGTATTTAATATTTATTATTAAATATTCTTACTTTTTAGGAGAATAGAGAAAAGCGTGTCCCAAAAACAAGGGATTTAACTGAGGCAAAGAAAATCGAAATAAGCAACCTCCCACCACCATTCACTGAAGGTCATCAAGTAGTTACTAAAGCGATACAAAATTTAACCCTCATATTACATTATGTCTCTCTCTTCCTCAGGTAGATGGTAAAAGATAGAACTAAGACTTATATGATTTATTATTTTACTTATTTAATAGATTCATGCTTTTAATTTGTTTGAAAACGAAGAATACCCTGTAGTTTTCTTTGTTGCACGTTTTATTGCCCTTCAAGTCTTTTTAAATATACATATACATATAAAATGGAAACTTCTTAATTTTGATGCATTTTAATATTTAAAGCATTTTATTATTACACTTCAGGAAACTCGTAATTTGTAATGAGCCATTTTCCTGAGAGCAGTTCTTTCAATTATCCACGAGAGGCAGCACTTGTGGTAGGGACAAACAATATTTATTCCCCATTAGTGTCGTGTCATTTTAGTGGTATAACTTACTTATTTAATTATTTTAATAGTAATAATAATTTAATAATTAGTTATATACGTACCACTATAAGTTATACCACTAAAATGACACGACATTAATGGGGAATAAATAGTGTTTGTCCCTACCACAAGTGCTGCCTCTCGTGGATAATTGAAAGAACTACTCTCAGGAAAATGGCTCATTACAAATTACAAGTTTCCTGAAGTGTAATAAAATGCTTTAAATGTTAAAATGCATCAAAATTAGGAAGTTTCCCTTTTTATATGTGCATGAAAGAATACTCTCAGGAAAATGGCTCATTCAATATTTGTTTTTCAAATTAAAGTCCTTTATTTTGTAAAAAGTATCAAAATAAACGAAAACAGGTAACAAATGAAAATTAACAGTAATAGAATAGTAATTAAATTATTAAATTTAAATATTAACAAAAATAAAATAAAAACAACTTTTTTTCAGCGGCGAAAATTTATTTTCCCGGAGATTTTGCGATTAAACCCGGAGCCCGGAGATTAATTCAAAACCCGAAGATTTCGGGTCAAACTCGGAGGGTTGGCAAACCTGGTTATAATAATTTAAAAGTTAATGATAATTCTTGTGTTTATTTTGGTTAAACATCATAAAATAACAGAATTTCTTATTACCTATACCTATCACCTTTTTAGATCAACTTTTGTAATAAGAGAGATTTTATTACTTCCGTGTAGAACTTGGAAAAGATTGCACACCGATAATGGAGTTTATTAAGTTGTATTGCTGGTAAATACGCCTTGTCGTTCAAAATATAAAGAGTGTTCATTTGAAAATTAGCACCAAGAAATCTCGAAAATTAAACGCCAGATGAAAAAATGTTTCGACCAAACTTTTTTAATTAGTGAACATTTTTTAGGTAATTTTAAGGTCAGCCTTTGTTTTTTATATAGCAGTTCATATTTTCTAGCAGATTGAGATTATGCATGAAAAAATAAATAACTTTTGTCAGCATAGCATTTTTTATGTGGTTAAGCGAAATTAAAAATTGTTTTAAAAGCTTTAAAACTATTAAAAAAAATTAAATTTCGATTAACCAGCTGCAGTTTGCAAAATGTTTCTATGTTTCTGGACAAAAGTTGTTTCTTTTCTTGCAAAGAATTACTTCATATAATATTGTTCCCCTCTCGAAATTATACAACTTTTGTCCGAAAAATTTTCTTACTTTGAAAGAATTAATAATAATAGAGAAAAATGCAAATTTCAGAGAATTATTAATATAAACAATGTAACCAATTATTAGGGTCGTTAAAATTGACTGTTTTTTACGGATATCATTGTGTATTATCTAGGACCTAGGTGTATAATTAAACAATATCCATTTTTGGTAGGAATTTTGAAGCGTTTATTTTTTTTTTGATAATTAAATTTTATAGTAATTTAAAATTGTTAAAGGACCAATCATGGAAATTACGAAATATGGCTGAGAGCGTTGTCATGTTGTCGTTTTGATGTGAAATGTCAAATTCCGTAATTCTCACTCGTATTAATTTCTCAGCAAAAACGCCTGAAAATAATGTGTAAAAATAACACTATAGATATTTGAACGTATGAAGTAACAAAAACACTAAAACACGCTTTTTGACGCTTGACAAATAATTGAGAGTTGTAAATACAACAGATTTTCATTTCTGTTGTCTTTACTCTTATTGGCTGTTAGAATTGCGCGAACCTAATCCTATGACATCATCCGACTAACAATTTTCAATTTTATTATTTTTAGGGCCTTTCCAAGTCTAAAAATTCCGAAAAAAACACTGCCTATTAAAATAATTAAAAAATACGTGGGTCAACCCCATTTCTTCATACCACTTGTAAATTATAACAACGTATAAAAATTATCGTACAAAAGAAAATTGAATGTTAATTAAACTTAAAAAAAGGCATGTGTCGCGGCACGAATGGATCAGAATAAGCCACAACTACATTAATTATTGATTTATTTAGGGTTATTATATGGTTAATTTGCGTCACACCATTTTTGTCACCCATTTTCGTTTCATCGTTTCAAATCGTTGAGGTAGTGCCGCCTAAAAAGTTTTACTTCAAAAAGTTCAACAAATTAGTGTTCTTATCGATCCCAGTGCACTTGCAAGCTTGTGTAGGTACTGTAACAGTTCTTTGAATTTATTTTTAAAAGGGACAAAGTAAGACAATAAATTTATTATACTGCGCATGAATCCTTTGTTATTGTGTCAACCGAGAGTAAGTACATTCTGTTAATAACTTAATATGATGAATGACAAATAATCCAACTTTTTTTTTATTTAAGTATTTTGAACAGAAGCTGATGTTATAATTTCCTCTGGAAAAATTCCTCGTCCAAATTAATGAACATATCACTGAAAATAAGGAAATCCAAAATTTTTGAATTAGGAATTAAGTTTTTTTTTATTTATTTGAATAAACTTACTTATCTTTTTGTCGTGTCCGCAAAATTTGCTCAGCCAATTTTTTTTACAAAGCGTGACTTTAATTATTAATTTCTATGATTAGGGAAGGAATCCAACATTTTTTCTTTTGGAATATACAAAATTGAATTTCTTCATCTGCAGAAACAAAGCAGTGGAAAAATCACCCGTCCAAAACTTTCATTACATTGTGAATTTAATTAAAGAAATTCAGCAAAAAAGTCATATGGAACAAAAAAAAAGCAGTCAAGTGCGTGTGAAACTCGCGCTACGAGGGTTCCGTATAGTTACAACAATTAAATTAAGTAGACATATTCTGTGAAATTTTCAACCGGCTACATGTTACGGTTACAAAGATACAACCTATAAAGATTTTTCGGTGTTTTGGGGGGATCCCCCTTTTACTTTTTGTGATTTTCGGATTTTTCCCTTTACTTGTGCTGCGAGACCTTGCCTCTTGCCAAATTTCATGATTCTAGGTCAACGGGAAGTATTTGACCTATAGGTTTTAATGAGTGATAAATTTCAACTTGATATCTGTATCCGTTCCTAAGAAAATGGGTCTTGACTGACGGACACCCAGCCAGCCAACCAGCCGGACAAACGAGTGATCCGATAATGGTTTCGTTTTTTCTTATTGAGAAACGAAACCCTAAAAATAGACGTAAACATTTTAAATTTTATTGTGATATAGGTAATAAGTAATTCGAGATTTTTTTTTAAGGACTAATTAGGATCGAATCCAGAATAAAAATATACACCATCATAAGTAATAATAATAAGTAATGAGAATAATAAGTAATGACATTGCATAATTTCGCTACTATGGCTTCGGAATGAATGAATTGTAAATTATAGACGCTCGGCAACTGAGGCCATTAGCTTCGGAAGAGCTTTTTTTTCGTGTCTAGTAGGCATTTCGTTTGGAATTCCGATCAACAAGGTGAAAAAGCAAAGCGGCATTATTCAATATTCATTGCGACTGGTCAGGGATACCACTGGTGCATATTATACATACATAATTTTATCAGTTTATCTCATTATCTGTAGAGGTTGGAATAGGTGTCAGGGAGAGAAATGACACGACGAATTTAAGAATAGCATATTAATGTATCCGATAGTGTGGAGGAGGGCAATGTGAACATTTATAGTTAAACTATGCGAAGAGACGTAGGTACAGATGAGATGAGATGTATCATAATAGAGTCATCTGTTGTGCTGGGTTATACACTAACAATAGACCACACTGCTTTCATATTTACTGTGTTTACATTGTATATAAGAAATTATGGCTCTGAGAAAAATGCTTTATTTTAGAAAAATCAATCTTTTGAATTTTTCAATAAAAAATTTTATTTAAAGAAAGAATAGATACCTACGCTATTTAGTTAATCGATATCCTATAAAAGTTCATAGGGATTTTACATAATGTTTTTTAGCATTAATAGAAAAAAATTTTTTAGCAACCATATTCTATCGGGACTCAAACCTTGAATATTTCCACGCTGACATGGATTATAAAAAAAATATTTTTCTAATAATGCAAAATAAGATTATGTAATTGACTGATTTTCCGAAAAAAAAATCCTTGTGATTGTTACAGCACTATTAAACTCATATAATATTTAATAATTCAAATTTATGCCACATTTAGTAGAATCAAGGAGTCGGAATTTTGGCTAAAAATCCGAACATTTTGCGAGAGTTACAAGAGAACCTACTCACCCCGCTTTTGAGGGTACTGTGAACGCGGTAAAAATAGTGAAAAAAGTTTTTAGCCATTCGCTACCCCTAAAACAGCTTAAAACCACCCCTTTTTGCAGTATCTCTGCACAGACGCCTGGCAGCGCGGGTTATTATTTTACTTTGAGGTGAATGGTGAACGTTGGAACCGGGTAGGACACCGTGATCACCTTCGGGGGTTGAAATGTCAACTTTTTCCTCTCGCGCTAAAAGTTATGTATTCCCCCGTTTTTGAAGATGTTGATCACGAAAAAAATACTTTTAGCCGGGTTCACCCTTCCTACCCCCACAAACGGCCAAAAACACCCCGATTTACGGTGTTCCAGCACAGACACTTGAGGGGATAGGAAGAGTTGAACCCGACTAAAAGTATCCTTTTAGTGATCAACATCCTCGAAAACGGGGGACTACATAATTTTTAGCGCGAGAGGAAAAAGTTTAAATTTCAACTCCCTGGGAGGGTAGAATCAATCCCCGAGGGGATCACGGTGTCCTACCCAGTGCCAACTTTTACTATTCACCTCAAAGTAACAAAAAGTAAAAGAATAACCCGAGTTCTGCCGGGCGTCTGTGCAGAAATACTGCAAAAAGAGGTGGTTTTTGGCCGTTTTAGGGGTAGAGAATGGCTAAAAACTTTTTTCACTATTTTTACCGTATTCAACACCCTCAAAAATAGGGGGGGGGGGTAGGTGCTCTTGTAACTCTAGCGAAATGTTCGGTATCCGTCTGACTCCTTGATTTCAATAATTGACAAGAAAAATACTGTGGAGAAATCGGTAACTCACCTAGCCGGAAACTGGGGGTTTCGGGTTCAAGTCCCGACAGTGGTCATTTGATTTTTTCTTAGATATAGCTCAAAAATCATGGCAGCTTAGCTGTCTGAGATAATTATTATTTTCACCTCTAATTGTTATGTGAATAATATGGTGTGGATATAAGGGGTTTTAAATCGATTGATTTTATCATATACGAATTAAGAAAAATAGAACAAAATAAAAAAGAAAAATTAGTAATTATTTTGAAATTGAAATAAAATAAAAAATCAATGCTAAAAGTTTCGACCTTTTTTACCAAATTAAAGAAAAAGTTAAAAAGTTAATTTTCTCATATAGGTATTCACTTCACAATTTCTCTGTAGTTAAAAAAAGGAATTTTTCTTTGAGTTTATTTTCTTAAGATATTGAGACGAAACGGAATACATTTTTCAAGTTTTTTCTGTTACCTACATAGAAAACGTATTCATAAATACATAAAAGTAGAAATGACGACGATTTTGACCAGATACAAACTGTATTTTTTGTTCTACACTCTATAAAATAGCGGCTTTTGTATTAATTTACAGTATTTTTTACATTTTTAGCACTCATTTTTTAATATATCACTATTTGACATTTTACTTGTGTGGAAAATTTAAGGTCAATGAAGGTAGAGCTACTGTTAACATTAGAACCCTTTATAAGCCATCACAGGAAAGACTGTGATTGGGTCAGTTGGTACTTGATAGCGGTGACGTTTCATCTGTATTGTGTACTGTTCACAAGACCGCAGGTTCGCCTCCAGCTGGAGTAATATGAAATATTAAAATCGTTGAATTTAACTTTAATTTATTATTAAAAATTGAAAATACTGAATTAACAAAAAAAACTTTAGCATCTGCTATAAGCGGGCATTAAAGTTATTTTACCGCCCGGATCGTCACCGGCCTGAAGTGGGTCCTTTTACGACCGTTTTACATGCATAAAAAGCAACTATTTTAAAGGAGGTAGGACATAGGTATATCACAGAAAACTCTTACATATATTGTGTTAAATACAGCGGAATAATTAATATTGGTTGTGTTCTAGTTAAGGTATATCCCAAGTAGCACAGAAAGTTGTAAATTAATTCTCACAAACTTGTCACAACTAATTTTCTACAACCATTTGGTTCTGCGAACCGCTCAAAAAAGTTATCACAACCACTCTTACAAACTTGTCACAACTAAAGTGGCGTAAATTTTCGGTTGCGACAAGCTTGTGGCAAGCTTGTGAGAAGGTTGTGGTTGTGGCCACAACCAGAGTAATATATTTTGTTTGCGAATGATGATTACAACAAAAAATAGCGATTCGCCTCAAAAATATCAAGTATTTAAAAAAAACTATTTAAATGTCAAAATTTTGGAAATTTAATTTCACTTAAATAAAACAGTGAAATTGCTTGGATTGCCTAGAAAATATTTAAAAATGTGGTAATAACTATTTTTCAAATAAAAAAAGTCACTCCTATTGGCGAAAATGAATTTTTAAATATTACTGATTTTTTAACGTACACTTTTTTCAATATGGCGATTGCTTTTTCCTCAATAAATATGGCGTTTAAAAAGTATACGACCTTTTATTTGTGATGCGAAACATTCTATAATCGTTTGGTTATAGATTAGTTCTGTGAACAACCCATAAGGAACCACAACTAAACAGTTCGCAAACGGAGTTGTGACAACCTTGTTACAACTAAGACGAAAACCAGCCAAGAACCACAACCAAATAGTTCGATAGGTCAATTGTGAGAACTTTCGCACAACTAAATTATGAAATATTTGGTTCAGACAGTTAAATACTTGTGAAAACAACTATTTTACAACTTCAGTTTTAAGCTAAAAATCTGGTAACCGAATCACAACCAAATAATGGTTGCGACAAAGCTGTGACAACCCCAATTTCGGTTGTGGCAACTAATAATTTTGCTTGTGCTAGTTGGGATAGCAGAATGCCTTTGAAAAAGAGTGAAATGACCGGAACGCATATAGTCCGAGAGCTAGTGACAACTTTCAGTGATTATTTATTTAAGGCCTTATTTTTGTGAAGATATTGAGGGAGACATATTAAAGTGGCATGAGTAAGGGATTTTGCTAGATAGCGGTATGGGAGGGATGCAGACCGCCCCAACATATAACAAAAAATATGGTCACAATTATTATTATTGCTTCAAGGCTCAAATTGCTTGTATAGCTTGTCGGTGAGCCCAATAATGCCATTATAATATTTTCAGATCGATTGGTCGGTATTAAAAGGGTGGCAGATCACCCTAAACGTGTTATGTACCCGACGAAATTTTTATTATTACTTCAAGGTTCAAATTTTAATATGTTGTTACGGCAACTGTTTTAAGCATATATTTAAATTTTTAGAACAAAAAGTCGGTAATAATCCCCTCTCTTAGAGGGTAATATGCTCGCCTAGGTGTTTATATCGTTCCGCAAGGGGGTTAATACCGACATTTTGTTCTGCAAATTGAAATATATGCTTAAAACAGTCGCCGTAACAACATATCAAAATTTGAACTTTGAATTAATAATAATTCGTCGGGTGATCTGCTACCCTTTTAATACTGACCAATCTATCTGCAAATATTATAATGGCATTATTGGGTTCATCGACAAGCTATACAAGCAATTATTTGAGCCTTGAAGCAATAATAATTGTGACCATTTTTTTTACATGTTGGGGGCGGTCTGCATCCCTCCCATACCGCTATCTAGCAAAATCTCTTACTCAGGGCACTTGAATAATGCCTCCCTCAACATCTTCACAAAAATAAGGCCTTGAATAAATAATCACTAAAAATTATCACTAGCTCTCGGCTAATAGGAAAAGGGACTTGTTCCTATCGAAAGCAGCAAAGTACAGGAAGAGGAGCGTTAAAGCCCAGTTCCTACGAGTCAATTTTAATTGAATTTTTTATGATTCTTCGAGAATGAACATCAAATAAACGAGTGAACACTAATTCATGATAAAAATGAACAGTGCGGTCATTAAGTGGGAACAATATGTCAATCATGTTTACTGAATTAATTTTTATTTTATGACAAAAAGTCAATGTGTTTTGCAAACACCTGCGATCTTGAAATTTACTAACTTGTTTATCAGTTTCGGTAATTACCCGTGTTTACTTGTCCACATTTGTTGAAGGACTACATTTTTTACCTCCGAAAACATTCAATGTACCAATTCCATGAAAAATGTATACCTTTAACAAAGGACGTTGTTTGATTTTTACCACGTACTTTTTTTAGAGTTGTATCGTTTTATGAAGAGAGTACCTAAAAACTGCGCACAAACCATTTTTGGGTCGTGCAAGTCTGTTTTCTAATAAGGTGTGATCCAATAAATATGGTCAGTTACTTGTTTGTCCTCAGTCGAGACGCACCATAACCTCATGTTGTGCCAGTGTGTCAGTGCTCTGTGTACACTATACAATTTGACAGTACGCTATGAAGTTTGAACAATATACACAACAAATTGTAATAAAAGAAAAATGTAAATCAAATAAATAAATAGTTTAATATCTAAATTAAAGCAACTATCGTAAAAAAATTTACTTACATATAAAAAGAGTTATAATATATTATATACTTACTATCATAAATTAAAAAACTATCGATTGTTTCGATAGTCCTATCGAAAATGTGTTATCCCTAATTTGTCCCAATTTTTAGCCCTTTAGCTTATCTTGTGAAAATAAACTGTCATCTGATATTCAAAACGTCCAAATCATAAAACAACAAAAATAGTTAAAATTGTCAATAGTACGTTGTTTTGTCATAATATGAAGAAAAATAAAAAAAAACTAAGTATTAATTCTAAAAGTTAACTTGAAAACCACGAGACGGTTGGACAATAATACAATTAAAACAAATTAATTAATTCTCTACGTTTCGTTCATGTAAACGAAACGATTAACATATAAAAATTTGGACACGAAAATGTTGTACTATTAATTTTAAAGTTTAATTATTTTTAACGCAGCCTATGATTACCCCTGGAATTACAAATCACGCCACTACTGATCGCTTTTCCTACTCCCCTTTCTGTGCAGATTCCCCATCTTGCCACTCTCTTCTTAAAACGAATTACTATAACTCGTTTTCTTGTCTCTTGCCTATTTGATTTGTCTGTTCTGTACAAATTTTGCAATCGCAAGGCAATTTAGCAAAAATCATGGTTACCTCGATTTACGTACAATTTTCTTTTTTTAGTAAAATATTTTTTTTCTCGAAAACTATATATTTTAGAGAAAAAAAATATTTACATTTTTTTCATATTATAACATCTCGAATTCATTTATATTTTTTTTCCTATGTTAATACGTGACATTGAGAACGTTTTTTTAGTCCGTTTTAAAAACGTGGAAGGTTTAGTATTAAATTTATCTTTTTATGTAAACAATTTTCTGTAGTAGGCTTAGTAGACTAGAGCTGAAGCCTTTGAAAATGGTAAAAAGTGAAAAAAAATTATAGTAGGATGAAACCCATTGGAAAAGGAAGAGAATAGAATAAAAACGAAAGGAAAAATAATTTACGGGCGATCTGAGGCCGGGAAGTGGTAGGGGGTGGGTTTTTAAGGGTAAAAAACGGTTTATCTCGATTTCCGGCAAAACTACAAGTCCTATGGAAAAAAGTTTAATCGCAAAGTTGTAGGTAATAAAAAGATCTACAACTTTTGTATCACACTTTTTTCACATAACCTCAAAATTTATGTAAAAAATTCAAATAACCAAGTTTTTGGTTTTTTATTTTTATCTTTTACAAAAAACATTTTTTTTTCACGAAATTTGGTGAAAACTTACCTTTTTATGTCCCAAACACACTGTAATTTTTTTAATTTAAAATATTTATTTTTTCACCTTATTTTGACTTAATATCGAAAAAGCACCCTAATTTTCAATCGAAAATTCTCACGTCAAAATATCTGCTTTTTTAAAAAAGTCGGTGGGCTTTTTGTTCGTTGAAATATCTACTTTATGATGGTGTAAAAAAATATACATTACTACGGTAAATGTTCTCAGAAAATGCAAAGAAACGAGAAGAAAACTCGTATCCGAAATTTTTTTTTAATCATTATGTACAATTTTGAGGTATTTATTAAAATTTACACTTTAATTACTCGTTTATTTGCATTTTCTGAGAACATTTACTGTAGGAATGTATATTTTTTTTACACCATCATAAAGTAGATATTTCAACGAACAAAAAGCCCACCGACTTTTTTAAAAAAGCAGATATTTTGACGTGAGAATTTTCGATTGAAAATTAGGTGCTTTTTCGATGTTAAGTCAAAATAAGGTGAAAAAATAAATATTTTAAATCAAAAAAATTACAGTGTGTTTGGGACATAAAAAGATAAGTTTTCACCAAATTTCGTGAAAAAAAAATGTTTTTTGTAAAAGATAAAAATAAAAAACCAAAAACTTGGTTATTTGAGTTTTTTACATAAATTTTGAGGTTATGTGAAAAAAGTGTGATACAAAAGTTGTAGATCTTTTTATTACCTACAACTTTGCGATTAAACTTTTTTCCATAGGACTTGTAGTTTTGCCGGAAATCGAGATAAACCGTTTTTTACCCTTAAAAACCCACCCCCTACCACTTCCCGACCTCAGATCGCCCGTAAATTATTTTTCCTTTCATTTTTGTTCTATTCTCTTCCTTTTTCAATGGGTTTCATCCTACTATAATTTTTTTTGGTTTCAAAAATTATCGACCCTGGTCTATAGCTAATATGATACATTTTTGAAGTGTTAGGTCTCCAAGTCACTATATGAATAATAAGAAGTATTAGAAATACCTTGTATTTTTGGTGTCCGTCCTGTGACTTCATGTGTTGTTAACACGACGCGTTTCAGCAACGAGTTGCCATCTTCAGTTGCCATATCAGTACTTCACAATCCACAACATAATAGACAAGTGCTTAGCATCATAATATTATAACGTGTTACGAATACTCAATGTGTGTGTGTTTTATAATATAAAAAATAACCACACCTAAAGATGGCAACTCGTTGCTGAAACGCGTCGTGTTAACAACACATGAAGTCACAAGACGGACACCAAAAATACAAGGTATTTCTAATACTTCTTATTATTAGCTAATATGTTTTGAAGAAAAGCACCAAGTGTATTTCGAAGTAAAATCCATAGTTTAACCCAGCATCTACGCTGTTAATTACCTAATCTTTATCTTTATATATACAAGTGTCCTCAAAGACACTTAACACACGCCTGCCACATGTTCCTGAGACCAAAATTACCTTCTTACAAAATTGCTTAGTTTGGGCGTTGTACGGCCCTGAAGTTACAATTTTGAAATCGTTTTTTTGTTATAAATTTAAAACGGCTTGTGCGATTTTGCTAAAATTTGGCACGTTGACATAGTTTTATGGAACAAAAAAAAACATATCAAAATTAATCCATAGGCGTGGAACTCGGGTTTTTTAATATTTGAACATTTAAATTTCTACGCCAATGGAAGAAAAGGGGTTTAAGTATAAAATTTAGATTCAGTAACTTATTTGCTACAAAAAAGCTACTCTTAATAAGATCCGATTACTCTCATGGTTTGTGAGAAATTTGTATTTTAATAATTCGCAGTAATTTTTACAAAATGAATTAAAGTTACTAAAACATGAATAGAAATAAATAAATGTGTCATAAAAAGTGGTCAAAGTTTCCACCGTTTTTACGCATATAAAGATTTATACGACGAAGAAAATTAATTCACTCTTTGCATAACTTCTTCATAATCTCCAGTTTTATTCTTAGAAAAAAGCATGGCCATCTTATTTGTTTATTATTATTATTATTTATTTATTATTTGTTTATTATTATTAACTTATTATTAAAATACAAATTTCTCAAAAACCATGAGAGTAATCGAGTCTTATTAAGAGTAGCTTTTTTGTAGCAAATAAGTTACTGAATCTAAATTTTATACTTAAACCCCTTTCCTTCAATTGGCGTAGAAATTTGAAACGTTCAAATATTAAAAAACCTGAGTTCTACGCCTATGGATAAATATTAATCGTTTTTTTGTTCCATAAAACTATGTCAACGTGCCAAATTTTAGCAAAATCGCACAAGCCGTTTTAAATTTATAACAAGAAACGATTTCAAAATTGTAACTTCAAGCCCGTATAGCGCCCAAACTGAGCAATTTTGTAAGAAGGTAATTGGTCTCAGGAACATGTGGTAGGAGTGTGTTAAGTGTCTTTGAAACACCCTGTATATTTCTTCTGTCCGTGTGTATGTCACTGAACTCCTCCTAAACGGCTGGTTTTGATGAAATTTTGTGCGTGTAATAAAGTCGATCCGAGAATGGTTTAGATTAAAAAAAATTAAAATCGGTCAAGCCGTTTTTGAGTTTTAGCAAGACTAACGATCGTGGCTTGACCGATTAAAATTTTTCTTGAATCAAAACCATCCTCGAATCGACTTAATCACACACCCAAAATTTCATAAAATTCGAACTATCCTTTTAGAAGGAGTACAGTCACAAACACACAAAAACAACCTCTTAAACGGCTGGTTCGATTTTGATGAAATTTTGGGTGTGTGATTAAGTCGAGTCGAGGATGGTTTAGATTAAAAAACACACAAAACACACAAAAAAAAATTAAAATTGGTCAAGCCATGATCGCTAGTCTCGCTAAAACTCAAAAACAGCTTGACCGATTTTAATTTTTTTTTTAATCTAAACCATCCTCGAATCGACTTAATCACACACCCAAAATTTCATCAAATTCGAACTATCCTTTTAGAAGGAGTACAGTCACAAACACACAAAAACAACCTCTTAAACGGCTGGTTCGATTTTGATGAAATTTTGGGTGTGTGATTAAGTCGATTCGAGGATGGTTTAGATTAAAAAAAAAATTAAAATCGGTCAAGCTGTTTTTGAGTTTTAGCGAGACTAGCGATCATGGCTTGACCAATTTTAATTTTTTTTAATCTAAACCATCCTCAAATCGACTTAATCACACACCCAAAATTTCATCAAAATCAAACCAGCCGTTTAGGAGGAGTACAGTCACAAACACACAAAATCAAACCAGCCGTTTAGAAGGAGTTCAGTCAGAAACACATGACGGACAGAAGAAATCTTTATATTAAACCGATTCTAAAAATTCTTTCACTAATAGAAAGCTACGCAGGGGAAAACATTAAATCGGTCAAGCCGTTTTTGAGTTTTAGCGAGACTAAGTAGCACCCGGGAGCGAACGAGCGAAGCGAGTTCGTAATGTATTAATAAATCGTAATTTCATCATAAATTCATACCACCCGGGAGCGAACGAGTGAATGTAATTATAATATTCAAGCAAACGAGCGAAGCGAGTGAGTAAATTCGAGTGAACGAGCGAAGCGAGTGAGTAGTGTATTAATAAAATTCGAACGAACGAGCGTAGCGAGTGAGTAATGTAATTATAATATTCAAGCGAACGAGCGAAGCGAATGAGTAGTGTATTGCACCCAAGAAATTCCTAGCACCTAGGCTTTCTTAGCACCCGGGCGAAGCCGGACCGGGCCGCTAGTATATTATAATCTTGCTACTCACGTGATAACTACACACATAATATTTCACGAACCGCGAGGCGTCATTTTAAAAAAATGAAACGATAGTTTATAAGTTTTAGAATGACTAATAAAATGTGACACTTGTGAACAAATTCTTTTTTCATGAAAAGTTAGTAATTGAAAATGACTCGTAGGAACTGAACTGAACTTAAGAGGGGCTGTATGTAAACATAGTGATTCTCCTACGAGAACAGCAGATTCCTATCGTAGACACAGTTGAACTTGCATTTATATTATGAATAAAGGAATACTGAGATGACTTTTCGATATATTATTACGTCTTGTGATACATCTTTATCAACACAAATCTTGTAAACGCGTGTCTCTGCGCAGCCATTCCTCCTTCGCGGGAGGTTACAAGGTACCGATATTGTCGGCAGGTGAGAAGTATAGGCACACAATAAATGCTGCTCTTTTCTTTAAAGTTGAACACTATCTCCCTCTCTGGTCACTTGCATCGATAGCTGGCATTATCGGAGCTTAAACTACGACAATATAATTATAGGTATTATTATTAACTATTTAAATTGAGGTACGATTTTTCACTTTCAAGAAATGCAATTTTGTTTCGTAGTTTAAACCCGAAATTTGACATGTTTAAATTTTTTTAATTTAATTCTAAAAACGATTGATTCATGTATTGTCATCGGTTATGCATGCATATGTGTACCAAATTTTAAATCGATCGGATATGTGGAAGTCGTTCAAAATTAACTTGCAAGATTTGACCTAAACAAACAAACTAACATACAAAAACATTGCAAGTTAAATAAAAGCTTGTAATAACATACCTATATTATTTAAATATTAGTTAAAACTACTTATACACATAATTATGTTTAGTTTTTATTGTTGTTATTTTCTTGTTACTTTCTTGTTACCTTCTTCTAAAAAATTGTAAATACGATTTCCTCTCTATTATTTGTTTTAAGGCGTAATTGTTGAGCTTTCAAGAAACGTATAACATCAGTAATGTTCAGTACATATGGTGCACTTTCATAGACATCCAGGTATTTCATCGTGTCAAAGGTTAACCTATAACATATCTTTAATATTGCATGGTGTATCGACTATGTAGTATGTACAGGGTTTCCCAAATCTTATACTGAAATAATTTTAAAACGGTATAAAATATTCTATACAGTATGTGTTTTGCAAATTCAATGCACCAGTAAATAATGATCATGAGTCGTAGAAGTAATAGATGTTCAGTAGAAATAATAAATGTTTAGTATAGGAAAAACAGATGTCCAATAAACGCAGAGTACAAATAATAGATACTCACTACTCAGTAAAAATAATGGATGCTCAGTGGGATAAATGGTTGAAGGTGGTAGAAATAACGGCTGTTCAGTGGAAATAATGTATATTCAGTAGAAATAATTTATATTCACTAGGAATAATGGATGCTCAGAAGAAATAATGTACACCGGCCTCTAAAAAGTCACTTTACTTGCATCCATGCATGTAAGGCAGCTAGTTTGGAAAAAAAAGTATTTAAATATATTTTAATATTTACGCTGTGTTTAAAAAAGACAGACATTTTTCAATCATTGTAGGTAATAACCCGGCGGACGTTCACCGTTCCAAAAAATGTTTTAACTCCCGGATCATCTGTACAGTGTACAGACAGCAAATGGTAGAAACGGTACAGTGAGGTGTGCATCATCACTATGTTCAGTTCCATCGCCTTCCTCCTGTGGGTTATATAGACAAGTCTATCAATAAGGAAGGATCTCAAGTTATTATGCAGATGTCATTCCGTAACCGTTTTGTGTACTGCATTTATGTAAGTATACAACATATTATATAATATTTCAAAACGAATTGACGTGGCGAATTTTACGTAGATGCACACTTATTTGTAGATATATGATACTGGTAGGCGTTAAACTTAATTCAATTCGCAATTTTTGCAAATCTTTGGGTTTTTTCTTGATACGCAAACCCACCAAATACGCTATTTTGTAGCACGTCTATAACCAAAACGGCTAAAGGTACGTGCAGTACGCAGCTGGGATTCTAGATGGTAGCATGTATGGTAGATGGTGGCTGAAATTATAAGAGCTTATAGGTTTGCGCAACGAAGCTTTGATACTAGCATTGATACAAGCTTAAGTCGCGTTTGAAATGTCAGATAGCGAAGACGAATATTTGCGTTCTTCTGCTACAAAGTGGTGTATTTTAAATACAAATTTGGGTAGGAGCTATCATATCTACCCTATTAATAGAAAGCAATCTAAACATGGCGAATTTCATCATTTATACCTACCAAGAATTAAAATTTTACCTAAACCGGTTTTTTGTATATTTACGTATGGAACCTAACACTTTTAAATAAGTCTTAGAAAAAACTCAAAACTAGTTAAATAAAAACTGACAAAATTTCACTTAATAAACTAGTCATATCCATTGCGAAACTTGTAACGGCCATTTGACAGTTGTCACACGTTGATTGTAGTAGTCAGCGCGCTGAAAGAATGGTGAGATACATTCTTGAATCTATCAGCTCTTGTAACAGCGCTTATACCTGCTACACAGTACACTCACTGCTTCGTTGTGTACGCTCGCATATACAGGGTGTCTTCAAAGGCACTTAACACACGCCTACCACATGTATCTGAGACCAAAATAAGCCGATTTAAGCAAACTTACCTTCTTACTAAATTGCTTAGTTTGGGCGTTATACGGCCCTGAAGTTACAATTTTGAAAGCGTTTTTTTGTTATAAATTTAAAACGGCTTGTGCGATTTTGCTAAAATTTAGCACGTTGACATAGTTTTATGGAAAAAAAACCCACATCAAAATTATGATTAATATTTATCCAAAGGCGTGGAACTCGGGCTTTTTAATATTTGAAGGTTTCAAATTTCTACGCCAATGGAAGAAAAGGGGTTTAAATATAAAATTTAGATTCAGAAACTTATTTGCTACAAAAAAGCTGCTCTTAATGAGACTCGATTACTCTCATGGTTTTTGAGAAATTTGCATTTTAATAATTCGCAGTAATTTTTACGAAATGAAGTAAAGTTACTAGAACATAAATAGAAATAAATAAATATGTCATAAAAAGTGGTCAAAGTGTCCACCATTTTCACGCATACAAAGATTTATAGGACGAAGAAAAATAATTTATTCTTTGCATAACTTTTCCATTATCTCCAGCTTTATTCTTAGAAAAAAGCATGGCCATCTTATTTGTTTATTGATCAACTTATTATTATCAACGTATTATTATTGATCAACTTATTATTAAACTGCAAATTTCTCAAAAACCATGAGAGTAATCGAGTCTCATTAAGAGCAGCTTTTTTGTAGCAAATAAGTTACTGAAACTAAATTTTATACTTAAACCCCTTTTCTTCCATTGGCGTAGAAATTTGAAACGTTCAAATATTAAAAAGCCCGGGTTCTACGCCTTTGGATTAATATTAATCATAATTTTGATATGGGTTTTTTTATTCCATAAAACTATGTCAACGTGCCAAATTTTAGCAAAATCGCACAAGCCGTTTTAAATTTATAACAAAAAAACGATTTCAAAATTGTAACTTCAGGACCGTATAGTGCCCAAACTAAGCAATTTTGTAAGAAGGTAAGTTTGCTTGAATCGGCTTATTTTGGTCTCGGGAACATGTGGTAGGCGTGTGTTAAGTGTCTTTGAGGACACCCTGTATAACAATACATGAATTTAAACAAGCTCTGCTATGATCTACGCTACCATCTAGAATCCCAGCTTCATACTGCACGTACCTTAAACCGGTTTTAAAAAAGTTTTTTGTTTGAATTTCTCCAAGGTCTAATTGTGAATCAAAAACTTTTGTGGATTGAAGATTTTGGTCCGAAAGAGGAGAAAACTTAAAAAAACGGGAATCGTGTTAACAGACGAACGAACTTCTTGCCAAAAAGAAGTTTTTGCACTCCTAGGACCTCAAGAAAAGAAAATATTGTGAAATTGTGAAAAGTAGTGCATTTTGACCTAAATTAGTACCTACATAGGTTTCCCCACTCGTGGAATGGTAAAACACATTTTTAATTCTGTTAAATATTTTTCTAAAATAAAAAAAGTAAACGCCTGAATATCTTAAAAATTTTAATTTATGGATATAAAAACATACTATCACATACAAGTGTTTACGTTCAGGTATTATTACGAATATACATATGTTTTCAAAATTAAATATCTCATGGATAAATTCTCTAAGTTCGAATGATGAAAAAGTTAATCAAAAATCGTTTTTTTGTTAAGGGGATAATTATTTTGGCAACTTTGCTCTCTGTTGTATTTGGCAATCTTGAAAATAAATCTTAATAAATAATGTGAAATTATTTCTTCATTATGAAACATTACTAAATAGATTGAGGTCGTTAAAAACTAAACCACATTTTTAATTTTGTTACGTCATGTAACGTTAAATTAAAAAGGCGTCATGTTTGCAGTTTAAAACGGTTATAATTAGTGGCTATTGTTTTAATTATTCAAACAGAATTTTTTTGAATTTATTTTTAATAAACATTAAATACCTGAATTCTCTGGACCTTAGCAAATGTATATTAAACTTCTCGTGAAATGTCATTATTTTTTACTTTGTATATAAAAGCCATTACATATTATATCTGAAAAATTAATTGTTATTGATGTGTTATAGACAGAGGTTATTTTTGTAAATAAGACAAAATTATGTACAATAATACTCGAGTTACGTTATCTCGACCTCGGAATTATATTATTTCCATTTCCCTTCCCTCAACACGTCCCACCCACTCGAAACGATGTTTTTGTTTCACTTACGTTATGCTTCCATTTGTTCGTGTTTTTTTTTAGTTTCTTGTTTTATAAGATAATTATATAAGGAAATTTTTTTTATTATTACTGTCATATCTTGGTGTTTTCTTAGTAGATCGCTATCAAATAACCTGATGTGTCATACCTCTTGTATGAAAGTTCATATCCTGATGACTTATACGTGATTTTTCGACTTACGTTATCCTTGCTGCTCCCACATCTAACTTAACTTACTATGTGTATGAAAAATTTCTCGACGTGCATACAACATACGTATCTTGTAAAATTATCAACGTCCTTTTTACATCCAGTATTTCAATAGATTGTTAATCCACGGCGTTGAATTTTTGGTGCGCAATATTTCTGATTGATAATCAGGCCATAAAGGTGTGTTGTTGTTTTCGAAGGTACGCTCTTATAATTTATAAATATCTGTATATGTAAGCCGAAATACTTTTGACACCCGAGACTTATTATTCATACATATATAGATACAGGTGTGTTTTGTGTGTATATATGATCACATGTGCGCATGTATGTGTTTGTAATATCTCTAAATGAGATATAAGTCAAAGTGAGTTGAAGGTGACGTTGGTGCGATTTGTAAGTGTCAGGAGTGGCAGCGCTTTTTGTATCGACTGCGGTACTAAACTATATGTACAATGAAATCTTACCTGTAGCAGGGTGATCATTACCATCATGTCTTAACTGACATTTAATTTTTTTAACACATTTTTTCGACTTTAATCGAAAACCTGCAGTGGTAACGTTAAGAAATATTGAACAGATTGGTTTTATTTTTCAGCAGGGTTTAAAGAAAAGTATTTGTTTTGTTTCGACAACAAAATGCTCCATAAATCGCGAAAAATTGATTACATCAACACCAATATTGCGATTAACAGTGAAGCATAAAATACAAGTCACGAAACTTGATCCCTGATTGGTCGATACCCCATCTTGATGTCGTTTGACACGCATACACACACCTAAACGAACGTAACAACTAGCTAGTGAACTCTGTATATTAATATGGATAGTTGATAGCGATTAAAAAATGGGTTTTGTATGTGGAGAATGTTCAAACACAAATTCTTCAAGACAGGCATTAATGTTCACAAAATTAGAACGAAAACTTCAGATAAGGCTTGTAATCTAATTCTTTCTATAAATGTCCATCAATTTTCTGACATTTCAAAATATAACTTAATAAAAATTCATTTTTCCATTCCAATTTCTCAAGAACACTGTTACTGTATAAATTTTGGACATCCTAATATCTCAAATAATAATATTAAATTAGGTTTCATTTTGAAATGTCAAAAAATTGATCGACTTGAACATTGTCCACATACAAAACCCATTTTTAATCGCTATGAACTATCCATATTAGTGTACAGAGTTCACTAGTTAGTTGTTACGTTCGTTTAGGTGTGTGTATTTGTGACAAACGACATCAAGATGGGGTATTCGATCATTCAGAATGGACCCTGACTGCTGGGTCTAGTCGATTGTATGATTATACGGAAGAGTCTGATAGCTGGACAATATTTTGTTAATAGAACATTAGTTTATTTGGCCTAAATCGTCGAGAATAAAAACAAAACGAGAAAATAATCGAAACTTAATTTATATATAAATGGATAATTTTAATTAATAATTTATTTGGCTATTTAAAACTGGGTGTCTGTGAAGTTGAGGTGAATAGTTCTGCGCCAACATTGGCATATACTCGTATAGAGTGGCAATGTACAGTATGTGCGAAAACGTTTTTTTTGTTGCTTTGATTAAGTCAGACTATAATTATGTATTATTATCATAATTAATAACTAAATGGGAAATCAAGATTACGATATTTGAGGCAAACAAAATGCTCTTATTTGGAATAATTCGAAAAAACGTAAAATAGTAGGTTAAATTAATGTTATAGATTTTAAATTTTATAAAATATAATAATGTCGGAGCCACCGTGTTTTGTTTTGTTTTAAAATAAAGTTCACACACGATGGGTTTGTCAGAGCTAAAGATCGAACTTTTAAAATCTTTGTCTGACAAAGATCTCCAACTTTTAATATCTCTGTCTGCAGGAAGCCACTGTGTTGTGCGAAACAATAGTTATAAAATATAATGCTGTGTTTTATTAAATTTATAATATATTATGTAATGTTTATTTATTATAAGCAGATTATTTTATTGTATAGTGCATTAATCAGCTACATTACCTTTTTTTTAAATCATAATCAATTATAGAATTTTTATCTTATTTACTAATAATTTAAATACAATAAAGAACAGTCAAAGTCAAAAGTTCAAAATCATTTTCTCAGAAATAAATAAAGAAAATATGTTTAAATTTTTCTTAACACTGTATATTTTGGTGTTGTTGCTGTGTTATACCAATATTAATTATAGGAATATAACATACTCGTACATAATATTGTATGTACGTATATAAGTGAGGTGTTAATAGCTGCCATATGGGCATAACTTTCATGGCCAGATAGGTTCTACTTATAAAATATATTGAATACAGTACACTGTTACATTCATTTATCAACATCACGTCTTGACTGAAAAAACACAGGTCTAATTTTTTTATTTTCTCAAAAATTATTGTATAGTCGTCATCAGAATTGAAGAAATATTTATAAAAGTTCGGTTTCCGTATTTTTTTTATTTTATATAAAATTGCTATGAACTCTTGGCGACTTTGAAAAAAAAATGCATGCGGTCTCCATTCCATCTCTATGGAAAAAAAGATAATTAAGTTACGATTTAAAATATAGGTAATGACAAATTTTTTTGTTAGCTAAAAATTGTTTACTAGTTGAACTTTACAACTGAATAGGAATGCAATAGTGCTGTAGTAAAACTTTTTTATTATTCCTGTAAAATTTTAAATTACACAAATATTTGGATGTTTTGCGATTTCGCCCGTTATAGATGTTATTGTTACATCAAGACCTGTCTGGTTATAAAAAATGAGTTTAAACTTCCCATTGGAAGTTATTGTAATGGGTCCGAAAATCTAAATCAAAATGTATATCAAATTTTTATGTTTCAAGGTCACTACACTATTTTTACACTATTTTTAGAAAGATGTCTGTGTGTGTGTACGTATGTACGTACGTATGTGTCCATTTCTTTCTAAGACGCGTATTAACGTAAATATGATCTGAAAGAAATTTTTTCAAAATCGGTTCAGCCGTTCTTTTTTCTTAACCAAATAGACTCCAAAAAAGTAGATTTTACACAATATCTCGCGAATAAAAAATTATATCGACTTCGTAAGGGTGTCAATCGAGACGTGTTAACGTCATTTTGATCCGACATAAATTGTTAAAAATAAATAATAATTATGTTTTAATGATTAAAATGATTACTTTTCTGTGTAATATCTAATTTAATTATTATTATTAAATATTTATCAAACTGGGAAGTTCGTCGTGTGGATCTCAAGGGTCGAACTTTAGTCCTAATAAACGACCCACCTCACGTCTTGTTTTTTTTTTGGGTTACACGAAGTGTTTAATGGTTTTTCGACACTCTAGTAAAATTAGATTTGCTAAAGGGATATATAGGCAAAAAAAACTTCCGTCAATCTAAAGAAAAGACTCTTTCACATTAAATAATTAATGTTGTGTTAATATTTTATCATGATTTAAGCTTCGCGGTCAATACAATCGTTGATGCAAACATCCAGTAGAATAGTTAGTAGGTAAGTAGTCAGATATTAAACATATCTGTATTTTGGAAAAGAGTGACACCAGATTGAAAGAATTCAACCATATTTCATAAGATGATCTGACAGATCATTTTGTCTGATTTAAGACGCAATAGCGAGTATTTAAATACTTTTTTCAGTGTATTTACGATCCGACAGATAGTCTCTATATTTGATGTGACAAATGAACATCGTTCATCATATGTCACGGCTGGTTAACAGGTATAACAGTCGGTATGTGCAATACGCTGCTATACCAGCCGACCAAACGGTCCGTCAGTCGAGAATACGACCACACATTCTGCAATCGAAATGACCTATCGTCGCGTTAGGCCAACTCATACGTCATATAAAAATTACCACTGTCAAATCTCTTAATTAGAGATACCGTAGTACTTCGGTACCTAACTGCAAAATTGAGAAATTATCAGGTGTGTTTCGTTGGGTTTGATTAACGCGTGTAAATGCCGTTTTAAAGTGCACACACATTTAACGCGTCTCTCTGACATACTTTGACGAAAAATATATTTTCTTTTATTAAAAAAAAATGATGATAACCGATATTAATTGAACACAGTCGGTGGCGTTCTTTTTATGTTGTTTGTTACAAGCGCCCAGTTTCCAAATTCTGGTTTTTAAATTCGATGTATGAAGTATTGAATTTGAAAAAGTACTTTGCACGTTTAAAAAGTTAAATTCTGGAAATGTAGTTTTCATTTTTAAATTTTATTTACATTTCAGAATTTGGAAAAAGTCTATTTTTTAAATTTAAGTGACCCTGCGCTTCCACCATATTTTTTTCGTTTTGAGTCATTTTAAACTCACAGAAATAAGTTGACTTTATTACGTCACGGTTCGAAAATAAATTATATTGGGGCTTGAATTGAACAATGAATCTGTTTTTTGTAATAGAAGGGATTTCACTGATTATATTTCGACTCTGAACAGTGTAGAATACGCTACTAACAGCTCGTATCGTATAACATTGCTCTAATCTGAAATGAGAAATTATGGTCTTTGCTATTTGAAACATATTTACTGACATATATGTGTGCGTGCTTTTCTTACTTTCAAGATCTACAATAATATTATACTTACACAGTTGTATAGTTTGACAATTTGAAAATTTCTGATTATTAAATTTATTATTTATTTTTTTCTTAGATATAGCTCAAAAATCATGGCAGCCTAGCTGTCTGAGATATTTATTATTTTCACCTCTAATTGTTATGTGAATAATATGGTGTGGATATAAGGGGTTTTAAATCGATTGATTTTATCATATACCAATTAATCACTGTCCACAGAAACTCAAAACGTTGTTTATCTATATAGGTAAAACCTAAGTTGATCAAACTTATAAAATGTTAACTCTCGCATGTATAATGATTCGACTGTTTAATAGCTGTACTATGCTGTGCAGTTTATTTAGATAGTCGACTCTCGCATGTAGTGTGTTTTCAACGTGAAATTGCTATATATAAGAAGAGATCGGTTTCCACTCTCGGGCACTGTGGAGAAATCGGTAACTCACCCAGCCGGAAACTGGGGTTTTCGGGTTCAAGTCCCGACAGTGGTCATTTGATTTTTTCTTAGATATAGCTCAAAAAATCATGGCAGCCTAGCTGTCTGAGATATTTATTATTTTCACCTCTAAGTGTTATGTGAATAATATGGTGTGGATATAAGGGGTTTTAAAACGATTGATTTTATCATATACCAATTAAATTTATTATTGTTTATTTTACATCCTTACTAATATTATAGAGCTTGAGAATAGCCGAGAGTGTAGCGGCGCTGTTGTTTACATGGCGTTGCTATGGTTCCTCTATTACAAGTCCCCAGTTCTCGGGTTCTAGCCCGAGAGCTGGTAAAAGTGTTGTGTCGCCACCGACCTGTCCCCGACTTAAATAAAATAAAAGAAAAAATGATTCATTTAAATTCAAATAATATACTTAATGTAACACGACATCTGACTCACGCTTTATCACATATGGCCTTCATTACGCGCAGCGTGTCAGGGACAAATCAAGCCGCACAAAATTTCATTTAAATAATAAGCAAAATAGCTTCATTAACGTTTTTAATTCAATGAACAAAAATAAACAAAAGATCTTCATAAACATCGTACAGTAGTCAATACATATATCAATAATTGCTCTCCTTACATTAAGAATGATTTTAATTTTATCAAAACAACAAAATAATTATCAAAGAAATATATTTTCATCGATATCGATTTTGGGAATTGGAATAAGTCTAGGAAAATTGTTAAGATCTTATCTGTGTTCGGTGTCCTGTATTCGAGTGGTGCTTTCTTCCGGTCCACTGTGGCTCGTGTTCAAACGCTGTGTATGCCGTTTGTTCAGTACAATTTACTTAAGATTTTAACTTTCACTATACAACTCAACTTGCTTTTAATTTAATTCACATTATTTTAGTTTTTCAAAATTTTAACTTTTAAACCAATATTTAGTGAATTGATATTTTTAATATAAACTCTTGTCAGTTAAAAACTCTCTTTAAAAAAAACCTCTGCCAAAAAACTCAACTTAACAAAATCTGTCCCTCAAAAAAAACTGTCTTGAAAAAGACTGTCAAACAAGTCAAATTTAAAAAATCTGTCTCCTGGAGTTCTGCGACTTCGCTTTTTATATCTCCCAAAAATTTCCCCCAGTTTCACGCCACGCCACAAGTCAGTTAAAATCGTTACCTGTTGCCATAGCTTCCTTTCTCCCTTTCGCACATCTTTCTCCAATTCCTCCATCTCTATTTAATATGACGGGAATGAGGTAAGGGAGGAAAATTCAAGAATGTCACCACAGCACAAAACTGCACTACACTCATTACTTTATCAAAATCAAAATGTCAAGACCATTCCTATCAAATCGACATTTAAACAACAAAATCAGCAATACTCATTATTTTATCAAAATCAAAATGTCAAGAACACTTCTATTAAATCAAAATTTAAAACAATAAAATTAGCAATATCAAGCGACATGTAGGCACCATTCAATTAGTTAATGACTTCTACGAAACAAAACAAATTATAAAAATGAAACCAAAAAGCAAGAACCGCATATTATGTTGCCTGGTTCAATGTAACAAAAGACAATGCCTGTAATGCTTGCGCCATTACAGTGTCAATTGGATTTTCAATTTAATATTAAAAAAAAAAAATAATGAATTGAAAATATGAATTGGTGCTAGGCCCAAATAAACTTAGCTGTTGGTGGTCTTTAAAACACAATTACAAATTACTAATATTATAAATGCGAAAGTGTATTTGTTTGTCTGTTCGTTACCTCTTCACGGCTTAACCACTTAATGGATTTCAACGAAAATTGGCAGAGAGGTTGCTTGAAGCCAGACAAAGGACATAGACTTTGTCCGGGTACAAATCGGACTTTTTTATGTTACTATAATATAAATATATTGTATACCTATTGTATACCTATTAATATACCTATTAATATTAAAATAGGGGGTACCGTTGTGAATTAAATGATGCGTACTATGTTTCCATAGTAACGCATCATGTATTTGCGTAAAACGGATGATTGTATTTTTATAACTGTCAAAACAGTAGCTACCTACCTATAGAATAAAAATGTCAATTATTATTTATTTATCTGAATTCATATCATTTATAGAATACATATTATAGGTATATAAAGTTCGGCTTCGCCCGAGAGCTAAGAATTTATGATTTATTAGCCCCCCCCCCCCCGCGAGAAATTCTTCTCCTGCGAAGCTTCAGCAGTTTGTAGTCAGCAAATCTTACATCTCCGTTTTACTTCCTTTAGGGTTGAATTTAAAAAAAATCGGTTAGCCTATTACCTTCCTCAATAAACGGGCTATCTCACAAAAAAAAATTCAAATCGGACTAGTTATAGTTTCTGAGATTAGCGCGTTCAAACATACATACACACAAACAAACTCTTCAGCTTTGTTGTATTATAGATTATGTACGAGTATTATATACGTTTGCCCGGAAAAAAGAAAACCAACTTCTAGATGAACTGGAGAGTTGAAATTTGACGAGCGAAGCGAGCGAATAATGTATTAATAAATAATAAATTCGAGCGAAAGAGCGAAGCGAGTGAGTAATGCATTAACTATATATACAGGGTATTCCAAAATTGCAGGGACACAGAGCTACCACGTGTAGTAGAGGTCAAAATAAGTCGATTGAACCCAATTTATTTATATACCAAAATGTACCGTTTGCCCGTGAGAAGTTTACATAAAAAAACACATTTTTGTACGCTGTTCAGAAATGAGTGAAACAAATTGAATGAAATTTGCCAAAAGTGCATTTTAGAGGATTACTCCCCTTTCGGTAATCAAAGGAACCCAAAAGAAATTGTAGAAGGGTTAAAACCACCCTCACCCCCTGACATTTTTTTCACAACTTTCTTAGGGGTGGTAATACAGTTCTCAAATTTTTTTACCGAGAAGACTGATTAATTATCTTCATTTTGTTACTCTTGTAAAAATTTCGTATTCCGCACAGTTCCGAAGGAAAAAAATGTTTTCTTAAATAATGCTAACAGATATTCCTAGTACAAGTTTAATATAATTGTAATACAAAATTTTATATACAAAATTTTATGTAAACTTTGAACTCTTCTCACGGGCAAACGGTACATTTTGATATATAAATAAATTGGGTCCAATCGACTAATTATTTTGACCTCTACTACACGTGGTAGCTCTGTATCCCAGCAATTTTGGGACAGCCTGTATATACGATATTTTATATTACTGGACCAAAAAAAATCGAAATATACGTGAGCGGAGCCACGGGTAACGGCTATGTCATATAAAATAGAAAATTCAATGTTAAATGACCAAATAATAATTGTAGGTAGATACTAACTGCCGTTGATATAAGATTTGAAATTTTGAGATCACCCGTCAGATATTAGATTATCGCCTTTAAAAAGTTTAAATTTCTAATTTTGGAAAATGAAACCACAGGTAATAGTTCTTTGATAACTCGTTAATTGACTTTAATGTTGTCTAAGCTATATGTCAATCATGATTATAAAAACCCATAAAGTAGCCTACCTTTGTGATACCACTTTTACTGTCGTGCTGTATGAAAAATGTGTTCGGTTAGTTGTTTGATGTATGGACTATGATGTTTTTCAAGGATACGCGCATTCCTGCCATTAAAATATTATACACCTAATAAAAGGTGATCACACATTGTACCTGCAGTGCATTTGTAATGTTCAAAAACTGGTCGGCTTTATTCCAAATAGAACAGAATGGAACAAATTTTTTCCCTCAAATTCTTGAGTGTAAAATTTGCAAATATATCGGCGATAAAAAAAATTAGGAAATACATTAAGAATTTTTTAAATGTTGCATAATTAAGTCTATATTTACATTAGTTTTGGTCAAAATAATCAGCTTTATTCCACGTAGAATAGAAATGTTCTCGAGTTTTGAAAATACGAAGTATTATTAATTTTACTTTCTAAATATTAGAATATTTTTATTGTCTCCGAATTTAGAATGGAATGCAAAAACAAAACCCTGTCTTTGACACTTCGTTTTGTGGAAATGTGGTTTTTAACTAAATAGAAACATTGAAAAAAATAAAATATTTTGTTAAAAATAACATCATTGTAAACACAAACATGATTAATTATAAAAAATTTAAAAATGGAAACATTTTATACGTTTCAAATTTCCTCTAAATTGAACTGGATTTTTCCGAATTACCGATTTTCCTGATTTCATGTCAAACAAAACTCTAAATTATAAGATTTGTCGAAAATAACGGCCTGTAAATGCATGAACCTGAGTGCATGTTTAGAATAGTACCGATTATGAAATGGTGTCAACAGACAACACAATTTTAACTTTAACGGTTGTGTTGAATCATCAGCTCACAGATGGTCTGCTTGCTGTTAAAACAGTTGTAAATAGCTTATTTTAGTAGCTGTAATGATCTTTTATACATACAAGATATTATACGTGATTTATGTTTATGTCTTTTAGTTACACTCATTTTAATTTTAACGTAACTTTTTTTATACATTGTCTTGTACTACGCGTTTAAAATAATACAATACATAAATTGATATTATGATAGTTCATGAAACTGTTGAAGAGGGACGGAACCTTTGGCGTGAAGACAATATTAAAGAATAATCGCAAAATACTAACAATTTTTTCAGGAGACGATTAATACTTTCAACCACCTCCTGATGATGCATTTTTCGTGAAAGGTGCATTGAGAAAAAAGTGTTCTTTTTATAGTAATTTTTTAATATTCAAGATTAGATTAGTTAAAAACGGCCAAGTGCGTGTCATACCACGCACAGTGAAGGGTTTCGTAGTCGGCCGAAAATATCCCGTATCTGAAAAACTACATAACATATCTTTTTCAAACTAATTTTCGTTGAAATTATTTTATAAGTTCTACTTCCTTAAAATTTTTCAGAATTTTCCACCTAATAGTTGAAAAATTAGAGGGGGGAAACACTTTTTAGGATTTTAGAAGCGCATATCTCACTAGCTATCGACATAAATAAAAAAGTCATTTTGAAACTTCTTCATCATTTTCGAAAATAACGATATCCCACACATTTATGTGCACTGGAATTTTTTTTTCATCCCTCATTTATATGTATGTTTCGTAGCCATTCATCTTTGTATACAGGTACATAGAAGACACCAACGTTCCAAATTTAATCTATCTAGTGCCAATAGTCTCCGAGTAAAATGGCTGTGACATACGGATGGACAGACGGACAGGACGAAATTACAAGGGTTCCGTTTTTGCTATTTGGCTCCGGAAGCTTAAAAATCGAACTTTGCAAAAAGAGACGATTATGTAACATTTTGTGTGTATATGGGAAAGGAGATACACCTAAACTAGAAAGAACGATAGCGCGTACATTCCGTAGAAAACTATATCGTTATATAATATATGAACATTTAGGTTTAGTTATAAGTACATATAATTCGTAGTTTCTAACTGACCAGCCGTGTAAATCACTTCTAGGGTTGCCTATATAAACACCCCAGTCAATGTCCGAAATATAAAAATATTTCGGGGTTTGATCAAAATCTTCGTTTATTCCGCACATTGACCAGCCATTCCTAGTAGGATCACCCGTGCTCCAGGCTTTGACCACAATATAATATACAGGGTGCTGAATTGCTTTGCGGGAAATAATAGCGATAGCCATGGAACTTGAACAAAATGATTAGAAATTATTCTGATAGCTAAAACGTCATCATTTTGTTCAAGTTCCATGGCTATCGCTATCTGTTTTTGAGGTAATTTTGACATTTTCATATCAAATTTCTGCCGTAATAAAGCATGCAAAATTAATTTTGTTTAATGATTTAGATGCAGAATTTTATGTTCTAAAACTTTTAATGGAAGATATTTTTCCTAAAATAATTAGGGAAGCAGGAAATCGCAAAAGTTTGAATTTACGGGTTAAATCCCTATTACCCGCAAAGCAATTCAGCACCCTGTGTATACATAATACTATTAATATCTGGGTGCCGAGCTTTGCTCGGATGAGTTCAAAGAAATAGTAGGTACTTGTATGCTGTGAGATATTATTTTCTCAGAATATTATTCCGAAACGAATTTATTTCTGAAACATAATTTAAATAATTGTTTCTGTTAAATATTTTAAACACCTATGTGTATTTTTAAGCATAAAAACTAAGTATCTACTTGAATCAAGCATTTTTTCCAGTAAATATTACTTAGGTCGCCATTTTCAAATCTACCGCCGTTATTGTTTTGTTGACTGAAGAACTCGCAAAAACCGATTTTCATAGATTGAATATCTTGTAAAAATGTTCGAATCAGATAAAATTCTGCTTGCCCGTTGCCGTTTCAATAATCCATTTTTAAACATTCAATATCAACTTTATCTTACTTTTTCTCTGTGATGTCATCTTAGCAACTTCCAGTAAATTTCAAATATTTTTTTTGCATAGAAGGTACCTACTGAAAAACTCACAAAAATCGATTTTCGAAGAAATAGAATTCATATTATATCTTTTAATAGCAAACGTCAGACTTATAAACCTGAAGCGCAAAACTTTTTTGCATGCATCTTCACCATAGTTTTTAAAAATCGATGTGTTTTGATATACTGCATGCCTGCGTCGCTAGAAGTGCGGCCCTTCGGGCCGCCGTGCAATTTTTTAAACAAAACTTTTTTGTATGTATCTTAACAATAATTTTCAAAAATCGATGTGTTTTTACACAGACTCGCGGTGCCAGAAGTGCGGCCCTTCGGGCCGCCTGTTTGTCATTATTTACATATTGTGCAAGACACTTCTTATATTAGTGTTCATTTACAGTTTTAACCCTTGTGATATATTATACAAAATCTATGTAGAAATAGGCTTCGAATCGATCTGACAATTGACCGAGCTATAAATAAAAAAACCCTTTTTTTCAATTGCTACCCTCTGGGACCAAGATTCCTACCTAGATCGATTTCTCGCCCCGAAAAATCCCCATTCTGTAAATTTCATCAAAATCGTTATTCGTTTTTGAGAAAAAAAAGTCTACGTAAGATTATACGTCATACTATATTTAACGTACATAATATACATATTTTATATAGGTAATATAAAAAAAACATACTTAGGTACCTATTTATTTAAATATTAGTTAAAACTACTTACATAATTATGTTTAGTTTTTATTTCTGTTATTTTTTACTATACAAATAGTTCACGGATTATTTTAATAAGTTAAAAATTCTGTCAGAGTATTTTGACATTTATAAATAATGTAAGTTTGTTTTCTCCAAAGCCTACTCACGATATTACAATGTTTTGACAGGTCAAAAAACCGTTTTTAAAAATGATAAAATCGATAGGAAAACGAATTTTTCCAGGGATGAGACCTAGCTAAATCGATTTTTTGCCCCCCGAAACCCCTTTTCGGTAAATTTGATCAAAATCGTTAGAGCCGTTTTCGAGAAAATATTTATATAGATACATAGAAACATATATTATACATAGAAACATATATACAAGATTTACTCGTTTAATAATATAGGGGGATATTATGATATACCAAAGGTATGTTTTCACTTGCATGTTAAATTAACTCCTTTAATTCATGAAAAAATACATTTTTTTTTCAAAACAGGCATTCCACTGAGCTGCTAAGATACATTATTATGTCAAGTCGTGTGCCAACTTACGAGCTGAAATTTCTGCCAAACTGAAACACAAACACGTTTCGGCATGATGAGTGTCAAATCAAGTAATTTTATAGTCGAAACAAGGTTAATGACACGTTTGGTTGTATATGTGTGTGTGTGTGTGTTTTTTTGTTTGGATTCCGGTCAGATGATATCTTCCGGTGTTGTTGATGACATGATATGTATCCCCCTTGAATCAGTCAGCCAGTGATTGGTACCTACTGGTGCTGGCAACTTGGTACGAGGTCTACGTTGTGGTGATGAGTGATGTACATACATACTATGTAGGTACATAATATGTAATGTAACACACCGGAACGACGGTCTATCAACCTCCTCTCATCTTCTCTATTGCCTGCTAGACTCGGACACATACAGCTATAAAGTGTACATCGCACTATACGTGAGAAGTGATCCAAATTAACACCTTTACTACCACGAACACGCTAATTCCATAACATTTCTGGAGTCAAAAGATAATATTAAAAAAAGAATGGGTCGATTTTGTTCCTCTAGTGCGTGAACATCAATAAACCGATATTAATCTAGATTCTAGGCGCACTGTATCAAACCACATTCTCGCTACACTAATAACAACGTAGCACTACACAAAATTGTTGATATGTCATATCAGCAATTATTATTACACCGTTTAGAATGAAAAATGGAAAAACACGTTTTTCACATTTCTTTCACTTTAAAGATACTATTTTGGTAAGTTACTACACCCAATTACTGTTGGTAATCGCCTATCCTTCCTGATTATTAAGTTCAATGAAACTTATCGGTTCTGCTAAAAATACGGTTTTTCAAGCCATTTTAACCCCCGACTCACAAGAAGGGAGTGTTATGTGTTTGAATGTTATGGCACATACCGCAACAGTACAAGCGGATGTGCTCTATTATCGCTTTGCGCGTCAAAGCTGAGCTTCGTTCATACAAGAAGTTATATCTAGGTTAATTTCGCACGGAATCCATTCAAATTGTAGCTTTTTGAAAAGTGAACTGTTTCCATTTATTTGTCAGAAACTACTGTCTTAAAAAAAATGATTCTTTAGGGTGACCGCTGCCAGGTTTTCCAAATTTTTCAACTCAGTTGTATAGTACAAGGATAAGTCTATAACGTCTGTATAACGTCTGTATGGAAATTTAGCATTTCTCGAAAACCTTTCTTACTAGAGTGCTTCGCGTCAAGGTTTTCCATTTTTAATCAAAAGGCACTATTGTGATAAAATTTTTCTGTAGGGTGGCCTCTTTAGATTTTTCTAATTTTTTTGACGCAGTTAGATAGCCCATGAATAGATCTATAACCCCGATGTGTGAATTTAATATTTTTTGAACACTCTTTATACTAGAGCATTTGGCGTAAAGAATGTTTATCCAAAATTTCAAAAAATATTAAGAGAATTTAACAGTGGAACAGAATTTGCCTTAATTATTCCGGCCTCATTTTGATTTTTTACCACAAATTCATAATAAGTGACCTTAAAATCCCCAAAGCACTTGAATTATAAAAATTATTAATTTCAACATAATGTAGATACATTTTATTAATGTAAATGAATTTTCCGTCTGTTTAGGTAATTGAATTAATAAAAGAAAATGAACAAAATAACAGACAATTGTATAATTAATAAAAGATATAATAAAGAATACGACGTTTCGGCAATATGTATTCGCCTTTTTCAAGTATACATTTTATTAATATTTACTCAATTTTCAAAAAAAATGGATTTTCGAAAAGCGGCAATTTTTAAAGGGTAAACTTTTTTATACTCAATATTAGAATTTAGAAACCCCATGAAAAAAATCATGAAAATCCATCCACTATAACTGGGATGCGCAGTTTTAGCTTTTTTTAGTCTAATTCTCCGAAATTTTTTACAAAATTGAGTTTGCTGGGGGCGGCGCAATAATTCAGCATCTTATGTCAGTTTGTGTCGCCCTATGGATTATCCAACCTCAAATTTCCAATTTATAATAATTTCATTTAAGGTAAAACAATGAAATAGTGGAATCTTTTTGGATAAACACCCGGTATTTTTAGTGATATTTAATTAATAAATTAACTTCCCATTGGAAGTTATTTTATTGGGTCCGATTTTGCAAATGAAAAGTTTTGACGTATTTCCACGTTTCAAGGTCCCTAGAGTTCGAATCCATCATTTTTAGAGAGATCTCCGTGTGTGCGTGTGTACGTACGTTTGTATTTTCGTGAACTTTTTTCGTCTCGCATATCTCGAGAGCAAAGAACGATATCGACTTCTGACCAATTTCATTCGACGCATAATTGCATAATGAACACCTGAAAAGGTTTGCAAAAAATTTAAATTGGCGGTTTTTTTATAGCCACACACCAAGCCTCTTGTTTAGTGATATATTTTCATATACTATTTAATTGGAACTGACTGCCCAAAATTTCAAAAATAGCTGATAATGTCATATACACTTTTTCTGAACTTGCCAATACTTTAAAATATACCTACATACCTATAATATTAGTATATTCAGCTCGTTGCGCAATGCTCACAAAATCCTTTGTTTTGTTTCATTCATATTTGATGAATTTAGTTATAGTCGATAATAATTTAGTTTAACCCGATAAATTTTAATGGATATGTATAACGAATCTGTGCACATAAAATATGAATGGTTATTTTATAATAGTAATCAATCAATATTTAAAAAAATTATCAGCATGGAAAAATAATACATATTGATATTTATGTTCACTATGTAAATTGTGCATTACTACCTTATAGCTATGAATATTAGTCATATATAAATGGTATTTTCATAATATACTGAATGGTAGAAAACTAATATGACAGAAAATGGTAAAATCAGTTAACAATTGTCTTAACATAGATGTGCGCGTGAATAATTGTGCAGTTTATAGCAAATTGTGACTGATTTTAAATGACAAATAGAGAAATCATTGCACTTGAGTTGCTTTAGTAAGATCGAGAGCTAGTGACAATTTTTTGGTGTTCTTCATACAAGGCCTTATTTTTGTGAAGATGTTGAGGGAGGCATATTAAAGTGCCCTGAGTAAGGGATTTTGCTAGATAGCGGTATGGGAGGGATGCAGAGCGGCCCCAACATGTAACAAAAAAATTAGGAATTTTTTTTTTCATGCTAAATTCATGCTAAAAACTCTCACATGTAAAATTATTCATAATAATCTCCTTAATAAAAATAACAACTCTCGCATGAAGTGAAATTATGAACGCGTTCTGCGTATATGGGAAGATTGATTTATCAATACTTGTCACGGTTGAGTAAATGATAGCTCAATCCGCCGCGATAGTGGAAAAGTTCGGGTTTGAATCCCGACTGTGACAATGGTTGATAAAAAAAAAATTCCTAATATTGCAGAATACATTATGTAATTTGGCTGATGTACCAATATAACTCTACTTATGTAATTCTCAGTTGTACTAAATTCACTCTTTAAATTAAACAATTATTATTGCTTCAAGGCTGAAATTGTTTGTATAGCTTGTCGGTGACCCACTAGTGCCATTATAATATTTGCAGATCGATTGGTCAGTACTAAAGGGGTGGCAGATCACTCTAAACGTGTCATGAGCCCGACGAAATTCATATTATTAGTTCAAGGTTCAAGTTTTAATATGTTGTTACGGCAACTGTTTTAAGCATATATTTCTATTTGCAGAACAAAATTTCGGTATTAACCCCCTTGCAGAACGATATAAACACTTAGACGAGCAAGTTTCCCTCTAAGAGAGGGGGTTAATTCCAACATTTTGTTCTGCAAGGTTAAATATATGCTTATAACAGTCTCTGTAACAACATATTAAAATTTGAACCTCGAACTACTAATATAAATTTCGTCGGGTAGGTACATGAAACGTTTAGGGTGATCTGCCACCCCTTTAATACTGACCAATCGATCTGCAAATATTATAATGGCATTATTCGGTCACCGACAAGCTATACAAACAATTTCAGCCTTGAAGCAATAATAATTGTTACCATTTTTTTTGTTACATGTTGGGGACTATCTGCATCAGTCCCATATCGCTATCTAGTAAAATCCCTTACTCAGGGCACTTTAATATGCCTCCCTCAACATCTTTACAAAAATAAGGCCTTGAATAAATAACACCAAAAAATTGTCACTAGCTCTCGGTCTATTAGGAAAAAGACGCCATATTTAGCCAAAACAACGGAAAAGAGTGTAGTGAAAATACGCGAGTACTTTTGAAAACTTTGGAAACATAACAAAATATATTGCGCTTTTCACTTTTTGCACTGACAGCAACTGAGACAATTACGTTAGTTAGGAAACAATCAAAAAATATCGCAGAGAGAGATAGATTAGATATTGTAGATTATAGACGCTCGACAAAGGCAGAGTATGTGCACTTGAATTTTGGCTAAAAACATGGCAGCTTGAACAATAACCAATCAGAAATAGATACCCCTTTGTCTTAACTATTACTAGAGAAACTCTACATTGCACGACTTATCCCCACAGCTAGGGTTACCATAATAATATTTTCAAAACTAGAACAAAGGTCGAAAACCCCGGAAACCCCGGACATACAGAAATATCTCGGAAACACTCGAAAAATTCTCCCGGACTTTCTCGGTTGCCCTAAAGAGGACGGATTTCAAAGAAAATAGGATGAGTGGCAACCCTACGCACAACTATGTTAGCCAAGAATTTGGATAGTAAAGTTTCCTAGCCTCTCATTATTTTTAATTAGATTTCAAAAAGCTTGACGCAGTTTTGACTTTTGAACAGCTCAAAACAATTCTGCACACTGCTGTATATTTGCAATATACATCTATACTATGCATATTATATTATGTACAAGATGTCCCAAAAATGACATCGATGGTTAACCTACTGTCTATTCTTTGTGAATTTTTAACGTGAAAATATTTTATACACGTCAAAAGAAGCATTTATCACGCCAGCCCGTGAACGTCAAAAAATTGTAATTCGCAAAGTGAGCGATACCGCCCCCTCACCTCTAAGATGCTTATGACCTTTATTTTCGAGCGTCTATAATTTACAATATCTATATCTATCCCCCCAATGAGGCCGCTGGAGCGATCTAAGGAGGCGGAAGTATCCTCGGAAGCAGTGGGAGGGGGGGAGGCGTTGAATAAAAATAAAGGAGCAATAGAAACACAAAGAGAGCTAAAGAAGAAAACTTTGAGAAACCGTTCGTACCTGTTTCATCTGTTGTGTAAAATACAGTTATATTCGTAGTGAATTTTCCAAATAAAAACACATAATGCAAATTATGGTCGATCTGCGGTCAAATCGCAACGCAAATTTGCACTGCATCTTCTGTTTATTCGTTTAAAGATGGTAGTTTTCTAAGAGGGCGTTGAGTAATTTTTGTCTGGAAAGAGGGCAGTAGGTCAAAAAAGTTTGGGAATCTCTAGCACTGTTTGAAAAAGGACCCAGATATTGGGGTCACAAATTGTATAAAAAATTACCAGAAAATATTAAAAATATAAAAAGCGCTAATGCCTTTAAAAAAGCCTGCAAAAAATTTTACTAGGAAAATGCTATTATGATTGCCAGGAATTTATTGATGACAATAATGCAGGGTGCTGAATTGCTTTGCGGGTAATAGGGATTTAACCCGTAAAATCAAACTTTTGCGATTTCCTGTTTCCCTAATTATTTTAGGAAAAATATCTTCGAATAAAAGTTTTAGAAAATAAAAGTCTGCAACTAAATCATTAAACAAAATTAATTTTGCATGCTTTGTAACGGCCGAAATTTGATATGAAAATGTCAAAATTACCTCAAAAACAGATAGCGATAGACATGGAACTTGAACAAAATGATGACGTTTTAGGTACGTGCAGTACGCAGCTGGGATTCTAGATGGTAGCATGTATGGTAGATGGTGACTGAAATTATAAGCGCTTATAGGTTTGCACAACGAAGCTTTGATACTAGCATTGATACAAAGCTTAAGTCGCGTTTGAAATGTCAGATAGCGAAGACGAATATTTGTGTTCTTCTGCTACAAAGTGGTATATTTTAAATACAAATTTGGGTAGGAGCTGTCATGTCCACCCTATTAATAGAAAATGATCTAAACATGGCGAATTTCATCATTTATACCAAGAAATAAAATTTTACCCAAACCGATTTTTTTAATATTTACGTATGGAACACTTTTAATTACGTCTTAGAAAAAATTAAAAACAAATTAAATAAAAACTAGCAAAATTTCACTTATTAAACTAGTCACATCCATTGCGAAACTTGTAACGGCCATTTGACAGTTGTCACACGTTGATTGTAGTAGTCAGCGCGCTGAAAGAATGGTGAGATACATTCTTGAATCTACCAGCTCTTGTAACAGCGCTTATACCTGCTACACTCACTGCTTCGTTGTGTACGCTCGCATTTATAACAACTAGCCGTTACCCGTGGCTTCGCCCACGTATTTTACGATTTATAATTTATTATCCCCCCCGCGAGAAATTCTTCTCCTGCGAAACGAAGCCGGGCTGGTAGTGTTTATTCGCTCGAATTTTATAATACATAACTCACTCGCTTCGCTCGTTTGCTCGGATTTTATTAATACATTACTCACTCGCATCGCTCGTTCGCTTGAATATTATTAATATATTACTCACTCGCCTCGCTCGTTTGCCTGAATATTATTAATACATTACTCACTCGCTTCGCTCGTTCGCTCGAATTTTATAAACACATTCATCACTCGTTTCGCTCGAATATTAATAATACATTACTCACTCGCTTCGCTCGTTCGCTTGAATATTATTAATACATTACTCACTCGCTTCGCTCGTTCGCTTGAATATTATTAATAAGTATATTACTCACTCGCTTCGCTCGAATATTAATAATACATTACTCACTCGCTTCGCTCGTTCGCTCGAATTTTATTTATACATTATTGCTCACCTACGATACCTATATAAGGAACTCCTGTGCAAAATTTGTTATCCCCCGCGAGAATCTTCCCGCCTAATTTGTTATCCATCCGCGAGAATCTCCCCCCCTAATTTGTTATCCCCCCGCGAGAATATCCCCCCCTAATTTATTATCCCCTCGCGAGAATCTCTCCCCCTAATTTGTTATCCCCCCCGCCAGAATCTCCACCCCTAATTTGTTATCCTCCCCCGAGAAGCTCCCCCCTAATTTGTTATCCCACCGCGAGAATCTTCCCCCCTAATTTGATATCCCACCGCGAGAATCTCCCCCCTAATTTGTTATCCTCCCGCGAGAATCTCCCCCCCTAATTTGTTACCCACCGCGAGAATCTCCCCCTCTAATTTGTTACCCCACCGCGAAATTCTCCCCTCCTAATTTGTTATTTCACCGCGAGAAACTCTCCCCCTAATTTTTTATCCAACCGCGAGAATCCCCCCCCCTAATTTGTTATCCCCATGCGATAATCTCCCCCCCTAATTTGTTATCATCCCGGGAGAATCTCCCCCCCTAATTTGTTATCCCTCCGCGAGAATATTCTCCCCTAATTTGTTATCCCCCCGCGAGAATCTTTCCCCCTAATTTGTTATCCCCCTGCGAGAAACTTCCCCCTAACTTGTTATTCCACAGCGAGAATCTCCCCCCCTAATTTTTTTACCTACCGCGAGAATCTCACCCCCTAATTGGTTATCCCCCCGCGGGAATCTCCCCCCCCTAATTTGATATCATCGCGGGAGAATCTCCCCCTCTAGTTTGTTATCCCTCCGCGAGAATCTCCACCCCTAATTTGTTATCCCCCGCGAGAATCTTCCCCCCTAATTTGTTATCCCTCCGCGAGAATCTTCCCCCCTAATTTGTTATCCCCCCGCGAGAATCTCCCCCCCTGCGTAGTTTTCTATTAGTGAAAGAATTTTTAGAATCGGTTTAGTAGTAACAGAGATTAAACGAAAACAAATCTATCCCACGGGAACCGTACATTTTTCCGGGATAAAAATTAGCCTATAACATTCTCTGACCCCTAAACTACCACTATGCATAAAATCATGTTGATCCCTTGCTCAGTGAAAAACAAAAACCAAACTATCCCACGGGAACCGTATATTTTTCCGGGATTAAAATTAGCCTATGTGCTATTCCAGACTATAATCTATCTCTGTGCCAAATTTAATCCAGATCCGTTCCGACGTGATTGAGTAACAAACATCCATCCATACATCCATCCAAACTTTCACATTTATAATATTAGTTAGATAGTTAGATGCATTTATTTAAGCAAACCCTGCTATGATCTACGATCTAGAATCCCAGCTCCATACTGCACGTACCTTTAGCTGTCAGAATAATTTCTAACCATTTTGTTCAAGTTCCATGGCTATCACTATCTGATAATTATTAATTAATTCAACAATGAATTTTAATCCACAAGGCATCCACTAGGTAGTGAATAGTATTTCTTAACATATCAGTCAGCATATTATGCCATCATGATTGTTAAACGTCAAACGATTGTTATAAGATATATAAGGAAAAAATCAGAAGCCACTGTCAGGACTTGAACCTGAAATTCCCAGGTTCAAGTCCTGACAGTGGCTTCTGATTTTTTCCTTATATATCTTATAACAATCGTTTGACGTTTAACAATCATGATGGCATAATATGCTGACTGATATGTTAAGAAATACTATTCACTACCTAGTGGATGCCTTGTGGATTAAAATTCATATTGTTATTTATCACTATCTGTTTTTGAGATAATTTTGACATTTTCATATCAAATTTCTGCCGTTACAAAGCATGCAAAATTAATTTTGTTTAATGATTTAGTTGCAGAATTTTATGTTCTAAAACATTCGAAGATATTTTTCCTAAAATAATTAGGGAAGCAGGAAATCGCAAAAGTTTGATTTTATGGGTTATAAATCCCTATTACCCGCAAAGCAATTCAGCACCCTGTATAAGTAACATTAACATATTATGAATTATACTACATTGTATATTATGTATTGTGCTACTTTGTATAATTTGTATATTCCATGTTTTTATGACGACTCCATATGCAGAAGCCATCAATGGATTTAAATAAATTTGTAAATTATTTGTAATTATATGATGAAGTTGGCTCAATTCACAATATACAGAACAAGTTACTTTTAGTATGGCTGAAATAAATATTTAACATTTGATGTGACCATTGACCAACTATTGGAACTCGCGCGTTCGAAAATTGTATATCACTACTTAAAGAATAATCAATAACAATGGATAAGCAAATTTTCCGATAAAGAAAATGTATTATATGTATACAACATTATTATATTAATATAGCTCAATAATCCCGCAAATGTCTTTTACAAAAATTCCTAACTTAGATTTTTTGACGCAGATATTTTTTTTTAATGTATTGAACCTAAAAACACCGTATTTATTTGTGCGTTTTTGACCCCCGCGATTTTTATGGGTGAGTTGGTTTTTTAAATATCTCCCGTATTTTTAACTTGACGGCAAAACTTTTAATAAATTTAGACTAATATCGAAGTATATTAAATTGTCTTTTAAACAGCATATTATACTTTTTTGATCTGATGAATAGTTCCTAAAAAAAGTTAACAGTGGCCCGATTTCTATGCACGCAAGTTTATTACCAAGTTATTGACTAAATTATTCAAGTTTATTCTTATTTATGCTGTCGTTGTCGTGACGACAGTGTAAACTACGACAAGACGAATTTTGATAATTAATTATTAAAAATGATTTGAAAATTTACAAGGAATATATGCCATCAATCGGCGTTATTTTTGATGCATTCTATACAGTGTGTCCACAGACTCATCCTCAACATGGGGATCTCCGTTGTTATGGGAGATAGAGATTTGGTTAAATTTTGCTTGGTTCGCGACCGACAGTTGAAAAACGAGATTTACCCATTTTTGTTTTTTGTTTATAACTCGCTTATTAAGTAAGTTAGAAAAAAAATATTTTCACTTTCTTAAGGCCGTTTTTAATGAAGATTTCAAATCTCTTTTCATATTTTTATTTACTTTTATAGTTTTAGAGACATTTGTATTAACTTTGTTTTTTTAAATACACGTCAAAGATGGTCATGACACCATTCGAAAGAGATTTTTCTTCTCTTTAATTTGAAATGAAGGTTGATGGATTTATTTTCAAAAATAACAGAGTTATACGTAAAACACTGATTTTTAGTAGTGGGCTATGGTAAATTAATTGATAAAACAACAGAAGGCTTAGCAAACAGTTGAAATTCGCGTTGGTTTAGTAAACAGCTGTTTTGTTTTAGCTGTCAAAGTGTGGTTTGTTGCTAATTTGTCAGTTTACAATTACATTTATTAAATTTACTTTTGTTATCATGGAACCATTTTGTAACAATGTTACATGTTACATTGTTACATTCTATGTCACAAAAATGCGACCAGAGCTGCAGAAATGTACTTCGATCAGTATCCAGAATGAAGACAACCTCATTCGTCTATTTACAGAAACTTACGAGTAAATTTTATAAACTATGGATTATTTAAAAAGCCGTTTACTAAGTCAACGCAAATAAGTCAAGAAGACAAAACTACTGTTTTACGATCAATTGTTGAAAATCGCTTATTTTTCATTGTTATAAAATGGTTCCATGATAACAAAAGTAAATTTAATAAATCACTTAGTAAACTGACAAATTAGCAACAAACTACACTTTGACAGCTAAAACAAAACAGCTGTTTACTAAACCAACGCGAATTTCAACTGTTTGCTAAGCCTTCTGTTGTTTTATCAATTAATTTAGCATAGCCTACTATTAAAAATCAGTGTTTACGTATAACTCTGTTATTTTTGAAAATAAATCCATCAACCCTCATATCAAATTAAAGAGAAAAAAATACTCTTTCGAATGGTGTCATGGCCATCTTTGACGTGTATTTAAAAAAACAAAGTTAACACAAGTATCTCTAAAACTATAAAAGTAAATAAAAATAGGAAAATAGATTTGAAATCTTCATAAAAAACGGCCTTAAGAAAGTAAAAATATTTTTTTTCTAACTTACTTAATAAGCGAGTTATAAACAAAAAACGAAAATGGATAAATCGCGTTTTTCAACTGTCGGTCGCGAACCAAGCAAAATATGGAAAGTTTGACTACGCAGGGTAGTAGTACTGGAGATTATGCACATTTTGTCTCATTTAACCAAATCTCTATCTCCCATAACAACGGAGATCCCCATGTTGAGGATGAGTCTGTGGACACACTGTATAATACGTTCATATCAGTAGTGCATGTGTTTGCCTACATGAATTGTTCAATATAAAAATATTCAATTGCACTCCGTGGGCTAGCAACTAGCAAACGTGACGCTGCAATTTCCCGTTATATATTGTGCCGCGTGCTGAATTTTGACGAGCTTTGAAATTTGGTTTACTATTTCTTTACAAAATATGAAATATCTATATAGGTAAATAAAACTCTAATACTTACTTTTTCATGAGGGAATGATTCATTAACATAACAGTATTCACATGTTATGTTCTGTAAAAAACCGGTCAAGTACGTGTAGAACTCGCGCCACGAAGGTTCCGTACCGTTACGACATTATTTAATTAGTGTAAACTAGTGTCAGCTCAAACCTCACGGTTGACAGTTATAAATAATATAGATAGTTTATAACCATCGCGTACAGATGACGCCACTTGGACCATATTATGGTTTGATTCCAATAGAAATAATATACGATGATGATAATAGATAGTGATTATATACCTCAAAACGCGAAGAAAGGTGGTTTTTCGCATGGCGGCTAGTTGCTAACGCTGTGTTTCATCCCTTGTAATGCAATATACAATATTACATAATATTATATATTTTTCAAGGTCTCGTAGTTACTTCGTAGTTATTATTGAGTAACTATGTAAACGGGAAATTAAATAAATTCATTTTTTTTTTATTATACAAGTGTACATAGGACTTTTACATGAGAAAATGGTTTTTCTCAATTTCCTGCTTTCCTATAGGTACATTTTACAGAAAAAAACATACTTGGCAAAAATGAAAAGAATTCATGTGTAGAATAAGATAGTATTTTTTTAAGATTTTTTGAAGTTATCCTTATTTTGGCGCGTTGTGGAAAAATGATGAGAGTGAATTTTTAGGATTACGAAAATTTACCGACACCATGAAGTTGCATCGCGTCACGAAAATTTACCGACACCATGAAGTTACTCGTTAGTAAAACTTCAACTAGAGTCGTTACAACAGTCACAATGTGACAAGAGCGTTTTCAGTTTTGATTAACATTAATAAAAGCTATTGCTTTTTAAACGCTCGTTTATACCGCTTTCGTTAAATATGAGTTCGTCGCATTGTCAGCTATACTCCTTGCATTTGCTGAACTAGCTTCGCTCTAATTGAACTGTCAAAATAACTGTCAAATAAAAAAAAAAGTGAGGTTACAGTACGAATAAAAATTATATGTGTTTTTAAATTATTGAGGTTAACTGAGGTATGTATTATTTTTTTTAAATAAATAATTAGATATAAATAATATAAATAAATATATTTAATAAATTAATAATTCATTAAATTAAATTAATTTATTTAATATCTTTATTTTATTATTTTATCGTCTTTTTTACAAACGTTTAGTACTGGCACGCGGGATAAAATTTTTGTTTTGTTACGTAAAAGAAGTAGATATAACTTCTGACGTGCGTACAATGTACACACACACTCTTTTTTTTATTTATTTTTTTTGTTGAAAATTTGTATCTATTTTAACTCTACGATCGTAATTATAAATTAAAACCTTAAATATCCTGACTAATACTCATAATAACTTTTTTGTCAATTTTATTAATAGATTACGTTGATAAAAACAGAATACAAATTTAAAAAATTAAAAAACCTATTTTTTTCAAACTTCTTGATATTTTTTTATCATCCACGTAAGCTGTAGCTAAAATTTACCTAAAAATTATTATGAATATTTGTTAGAATACGCTTCCTTACTAATGATAATAATCAGCAAGCTAGTAAGGAGCATAATATTCTGACTCATATTCATAATAATTTTTGAGGAAATAAATAAAAGTTAGAAAAATTTGAAACAAAAATAGTTTTTTTTTAAATTTTGTTTTCTGACTTTACCAGCGTAATCTACGGATAAAATTGACAAAAAAATTATTAATTACGATGAGTTAAAATACAAATTTTCAAAAAAAAACCCTGTATACTAAGAACCATAGAAGACTCTATGCTAAAACCCAAATGTATTTGAGGGAAATTTAAAATTAACAAAAATTGAAATGTGTTTTTTTTTTAACTTACCAAATACTGAAAGAAATTGACAGCATTTGGTAAGTTAAAAAAAAACACATTTCAATTTTTGTTAATTTTAACTTTATTTCCACATATTCTCACCCACGTTTGTATCAACATTATAATTATTTTTTAGACTCTGAAGATGGTATGAAGAATACCGAAACGTTAGTAAAATGCAAATTTAAAAAAATCAGTATTGCTTTTTAATGATCCTTTGTGCCACGGAAGTGCTCATTTCTAACAATTCTTAAAACATTTTTTAGATTAAAAATTATTTTGAAAAAAATGATTTTGGTACATAATAGAAGTCATATTATGTCAGTTATGTTTTTTGGAAAAAAAAATCTGTTGACACTTTTTGCTTTACCTTCATAACATACCAATTATTAATACAATCCCAAATTTGACTGATGTATTTGACGATATTTTCGTCTTTTTTGATATGCTTATTTTTGCCTTTATAAGTAACTATTTATTTATTAATTTTTTCTACCGGACAGCATAGTTGACCAACAAGTCTCCACGTAATATAATGTAGGTACATTCATCTAGTCAATTTATCTGAAAGCGGCAACAGTCAGTACAAATCACGGCGTCCGTTGTCCATCCAGAAGCGATTTCGTAGAGCGTGAATAATTGAATTTCCAATCACATATAGTCTACTCTCTTTCTCTACATGCACAAGCCAATTTCTAGTTTCTGTCTCTTTCTGTTTCCTGCTTCATCTCTGTATAAAATCACCAGTAGCGAGACGTGAAAATGATTTTAAAAGTACACAAATTTACCATATGGCAAAATAATTCCATTTGCCATTAAAAAAATCAGAAGTATTGATGATTAGAGTTTGGTTTTGGCATAGACAAAACAGGTCTGTATAAGTGTTCAGCTACTGCTAGCATATATACACGCAACGTAAATGTTAGTAGGTACCGAGTCTACTCGACTCGATACTTTAAAGTACTCGATCAAGTATCGGAATCGACTACTCGAGTTGCAGCAATACATGATACGTGAATATGACGACTCGAGTTCCAGTCTTACAGAGTCGAGTCTATACATTCGAATACCGGTCTTTTAGATTAGAGTAGCAGACTTGAGTTCGAAACCGATCCTGTCTTAACGAGTACGGGATAGTCGATTCTTTAAAGAAGCTACTCGACACATCACTAATCAGGAAGCGTCTATTTCCATCCATCAGCACAGTCTAAATTTTATATGACTTAACGAATTATGCCAGTTGAGTAGATTCGAAGATTTAGCCTACCTATTCATATTGTTGCGAAGCTTTATGTTAAAATTGCTTATGAGTTGACCTCTATTGTAGAGCATTTATAAATACAATATCTATTACATACAATATCTATTTTTATAGAATAAGTATTTGAGATAATCATAATTAAGTTATCACTTATCACAAGAACGTGAACAGTGAAAACTTGAAACTCGAATACAACTGTTCGCTATAATGACTGTAACTATACAATCACCCCCTGCACTCTTCACCTTAAATTCTTTTCCCTCGGCTATAAAACGGTTCCCGCTCTCCCGACGCTATTTTTAAAGCTAAAGGGTTAGGATAAACGCCAAATGAAGGACCAAGAATCAGACAACAGATTCTACAGGCGAAAAATTGAAAAAAACTTTTGCTGAAAAAACTTACAACTTAAAAAATTGCGTAATATTTCACACGTATCCAAAACTTTTGAAAAAAATTCGCCTGTAGGATCTGTAGTGTGATTCTCGATCCTTCATATGGCGTTTGCCCGAACCCTTTAGTTTTAAAAATAGCGTCGGGAGAGCGGGAACCGTTTTATAGGCGAGATGAAAGGATTTGAGGTGAAGAGTGCAGGGGTAACTTCCGCTATTATATGCTCTTAATATAATATAATATTAATTTATTATTCTTTTTTCTTTGTACGAATAATAACGTTTATGTAATTAGTTGTCATGTCCATCGTAACTATATATAAGAGATTAATGGGAACTTGGACCGTGGGTTGATTGAAACTCAGTTAAAGTTTTAATTCGCAACGTTTCGTCTATATATTTTAGACTTCTTCAGGCTCTGTGGTTATTATTCACAGAGCCTGAAGAAGTCTAAAATATAGTTTATAATATTTAGAGAAATCTAGATAGAATAAAATTGCCTCTTTATTCCGAAATTTGTAAACATGGGTTTTATTTGAAAAAGAGAATGATAATCACTTTAAGTTTATGAAAACTATGATTGGATGATCATAAGCTCTCTGATCTTTGTCAATTAGAGCTTTTCTAATAAATTCTGCAAGTAGTATTTCATTTTCAAAAAACAACAATTAAAGAGAAAAATGCACACGCCTATGTGATCATAGCGTATATGCAAGCACGTTGTCTACCTGCCAGGGGCAAGTTAACTATCCAAACATTAATTGGTCATGCGCAAAACGTCGACGCAAGCACGATTCAATTGGACAACTGTTGTACATAACTTGTTTATATCGGCCCTAGTGGACATGGCTTTAATGCCGGCCAACCGTGTGTACCGACCGCACTGTTATATAGGCTATATTATGTAACCACTCTCTGATGACCAATGGCTAAATGGATCTATGATTATATTATGTTTTTACATTGACTGACACAAAATATTCAAACCAGAACTAGTACAAATGCCGAAAAAGTGCACTTAAAATATTTTCAGTTTTGGCATTATAGTGGAATTCCATTACTGACGAAATTTTGTAGGTATCAATAAAGGCTCAGCGCTAATTATTAAATTAAATTTTTTCTAGCAACTTGAATTTTATATATTACTAGCGGCCCCGTCCGGCTTCGCCCGGGTGCAATACACTACTCTCTCGCTTCGCTCGTTCGCTTTTATATATAATTTTTAGTTTCAAAAAAATTATAAATATTAATAAAAATAATCACAGGTAGTCAGGACATTTAATAAAACAGAACTCTGTTTTGATTTTAGTTGAACGTTTCGTCCTTTTATTAGGACTTCCTCAGCAACTACAAAATATAAACGTAAAATTATAACCTTAATATACATAATACATAAAACTATAAACTTATAATCATACCTCAATCATACGAGTTCACAGTTCAATATATAATGTCGAAACATATGAAACATTGTTACGTATCATTTTTTACAGAAAAAATAATAACATTATTACTTTATTAAACAGCTTTCGGAATTATTTTGGTAGACATAAACTATCAACGACATGTGCCACAATACCAATACCCTTTTGGGAATTGTGTAATGAACAAGCGGTATTGGTACTGTAGTGCCATTTGAAATTTTTTGTTAAACTTAAAATCGGCGGTTAAATTTTAAAATATCATTTTAAATATTATTTAAATTATTAGTGTCAGTTCTTAAATTATTGTCAAAGAAAGAATATAACAAAAATAAAAAAATATATAAATAAATTTGCGAATTCTTACGGTCGGGTTACGAATTTAATTAATTAATTATTATTATTTATTAATTATGCTGATGGTGAAACTGATGGTGATGCTGATGGTGGTAACTGATGGTGAAAACCGCATCAAAATCCGTTGCGTGGTTTAGGAGGAGTTAGCGGTTAAACAGACAGACAGACAGACGCGAAAAGCGACTTCAATTTATACTATGTAGATATGATGTAGTTTTTGGGGTTTGCACCTTGTTATAAAACATTTACACTGGAGTCTGGTGTTGACTTATTTCTGGAAATACATTTTTTTTAACCAAAACGAAATAATTGTAGGTTACTGTAGGTAGGTACTGGGCGTGATACTATAACCTATAGTATCATGGGAACCTACTAGTATAATATATTAATATCTGGGTGCCGAGCTTTGCTCGGATGAGTTCAATAAAAATAGTACTTGTATGCTGTGAGATATTATTTTCTCAGAATATTATTCCGAAACGAATTTATTTCTGAAACATAATTTAAAATAATTGTTTCTGTTAAATATTTTAACTACCTATGTGTATTTTTAAGCGTAAAAACTAAGTATCAACTTGAATCTTTTTCCTGTAAATATTATTTAGGTCGCCATTTGCAAATCTACCGCCGTTATTGTTTTGATGACTGAAGAACTCGCAAAAACTGATTTTCATAGATTGAATATCTTGTAAAAATGTTCGAATCAGATGAAATTTTGCTCGCCCGTTGCCATTTTAACAATCCAATTTTAAGCATTGATACCAAATATCAACTTTATCGAAGTACTTTTTCTCTGTGATGTCATCTTAACAACTTCCAGTAAATTTCAAATATTTTTTTTGCATAGGTACCTACTAAAAAACTCACAAAAATCGATTCTTTTAATAACAAACGCCAGACTATAACCTGCGCAAAACTTTTTTTGCATGTATCTTCACCATAGTTTTTAAAAATCGATGTGTTTTTACACAGACCCGCGGCGCCAGAAGTGCGGCCCTTCGGGCCGCCGTTTTGTTGTTATTTACATATTGTGCAAGACACTTCTTATATTAGTGTTCAATTACAATTTTAACACTTGTGATATATTATATAAAATCTATGTAAAAATGGACTTCGAATCAATCTGACTTTAATTGAGCGAGTTATAATAAATAAAAAACACCTTTTTTTTAATTGCTCCCCTCTGGAACTAAAATTCCTACCTAGATCGATTTCTCGCCCCGAAAAATCCCCATTCTGTAAATTTTATCAGTATCGTTAGTCGTTTTTGAGAAAAAAAGGTCTAGGTAAGATTATACGTCATACTACATTTAACGTACTTACCTATACATATTTTATATAGGTACCTAATATAAAAATAACATACCTATTTATTTAAATTTTATCTAAAACTACTTACATAATTATGTTTAGATTTTATTGTTGCTATTTTTTTACTTTTCAAATAATTACTGATTATTTTAATAAGTTAAAGATTGACTGTCAGATTTGACATAAATAATGAAAATAGTTTGTTTTTTCCAAAGCCTACTCACAATACGACACTGTTTTATGACGTTAAAAAAACTGTTTTTTAAAATGATAAAATCGATAAGAAATCGAATTTTTCCAGGGATGAGACCTAGCTAAATCGATTTTTTGCCCCCCGAAACCCCTTTTCGGTAAATTTGATCAAAATCGTTAGAGCCGTTTTCGAGAAAATATTTATATAGATACATAGAAACATATATACAAGATTTACTCGTTTAATAATATAGGGATTATATACAGGGCGCCCTATTTCTTGACTGTCATATGCGAGGAGGAAACCGCGGGGGGAAATAGTGTAAAAGTTGGGGAATTGAAAGGTATTATGAGGTATTGGAAGGGAATTAAGAGGAAATAAAAGGTATTAGTTAGGGAATTGGCGGTAATAAATAAAATTTGCGCATGCGCTAATCTATACATCAGAATTGAGATGATGACGATAGTTATGCTGGAAACCAGTGACGGATCCAAAGGGGGTCAATGGGGGCAATTGCCCCACCCAGAGCAATTTTTGGTTTCATACACACAAATCACAAAATCAGAACGAATCTCCTGGAACTCTAATAAAAATTGCCCTCCCCCCCCGACTGAAAATCTGGATCCGCCCCTGCTAGAAACGTCATTTCACGTTCATTATAGACTATGTGCGTTATAGCTGTGTTGTGTTCGACTTGAGCTCACCAATAAATAAAATCAATTGGATTAGAGCAATTTCGTTCAAAAATATTCATCTTTAACAATGAAAATTCATTATTTTACAAACGATGCAATTTCATGAAGTTTCCTCCGACACTGCGGTTTTTATTTCTACTTTTTAGTAAAACTCGCACTTTTCAACGCTGCTCAGTGGCACGACAAGAGGGGTTCGCTCAACATTTTTGAAGATATTTCTGAAATGAAACGTCTGTGGAAAGAAAAAATAATGCACTTTTAAATAGAGAATGAAAAGATCTTTTAAAAATATATCACTTGGCCCCCAGCTCTCATTAAAAAATGTTGAGTTGACCCTTCTTGCGTCGCCACTGGGCTCTTAATACTCTTAATAGTCAATTGTCGCTATGGAAAATTGTTTAAGAAATTCACTGTACTATTTACTCCAGTAATTTTAGACATTAAAACGAACCATATGCGGAATAATTCCCATTTAGCTGAATTTTTGTAAATACCTTCGTTATGGTATTTTAAAAAACGTGTAAAAAGTCCCCATCGATATCGTGCCGGCGTTTCCAGATATTCGAGGTTCAAGTTCACGATAGACGGTTTCTTGCGAATTTCTCGGTTCCGTTCCATTTTTTGTAAAAAATTGCTATTATCAATCTTGTAGAGGACGAAATTATCTACAACTTTTGTATAAACATTTTTTGTCTACAATTTATAGTTTTTCTTATTAAAGTACCCGCGGCTTCCTTCCCCTCGATTTTACATAACGGGATTATGCTGCTTCCCGAGGGCCTAACAAAATGATTTGTAGATTTATTTTAAGTTGGACTTTAAGCTAACGACTAACTATAATTTTTATCGAAATTAATTCAGTAGTTCTCTAGTTATAAGCAACCAAACATACAAATTGACAGCACTCAAACAGACAGACAATTTTTTTTTCGAAAATACGATATTCATACTTGACATCAATTATAAAGTCTAATCGTAAAGTAATTTTGTAAAAAAAATTACTGGGGTTGAGAGAGGGCGGATTAAGTACGAGTATGCAATTACATATCGTATAACGCACTCCTACTAATAGTAGCCATACTTTTGATTTTTTTCATTAATCGTTAGCTTTAAGTTCAATTTAAAATAAAGGTACAAATCATTATGCTAGGCCCTCGGGAAGCAGAATAATACCGTTATGAAAAATCATGGGGGAAGAAGCCACGGGTACTTAAATAAGTAAAACTATGACTCGTGAACAAAAAAATGTTTATACGAAAGTTGTAGAGAATTTTGTCCTCTACAAGATTGATAATAACCATTTTTTACCAAAAATGGAACGGAACCGAGAAATTCACAAAAAACAGTCTATCGTGAACGTGAACCTCGAATATCTGACAACGCCGGCACGATATCGATGGGGACTTTTTTCACTTTTTTTAAAACACCATAATGAAGATGTATACAAAAATTCAGCTAACTGGGAATTATTCCGCAGTGGAAATCTGAAATTACTGGACTATATTTTTTGTAGGTATGTAATCCCTTGCATATTAATTGCATTAGGTCTTATGGCCCATAGCTTACTACAAAATTGCAAATGTTCTCAATGTTATTTTCCCTATGTTACCTTTTATAAGCCATACCCTGTACAGATATAACATTGGTTGTATGTATGTTGGAAATGATTTAACTTAAAATCTATGTGACGGATTTTGATGAAACTTTTTTTTTAAATGTTCCATATGATTCCAGAAGTGCTATATGCTATGTTTTAATCAACTTTTTAAATAGATTTTTGAGTTTGCAATATGATAATATATTATTATATCATAATTAAAAAATAGAAATACAAGAATTAGGTATAATAAAATAAATTTTATAACATAGGTATTATGTAACTATTTTTAAAATATGTATTATTTATACTAATTATTCGTTATTATTAACACGCTTTTATTAGCTTCACTTGTATGTTTGCTTGTCAGTTTGTAACCGACTTCTTTGAACTTGATTTTGACCAACTTTGAACGGTCAGATTTAGTTTAAACGTTGTCGACTTATCAAGGACCGACGACAATACAATAATTCAATAAGTTTGTCTCATTATCCTGACCAGGATCTCCAGGACTAAAAAAAAAAGCAAAAAACTTCAGATTGAACTGAAACTTTGCACACTTATCAAGGACCGATGACAATACAATAATTCCATAAGTTTGTCCCATTATCCTGACCAGGATCTCCAGGACTAAAAAGCAAAAATAAATTATAATTTAAAAAAACTAAAAAACACGCTTTAATGAACTAAAAAATAAAAAATAATTAATTTTATTGTAAAAAAGCGTGGGGTAGTATGAAAATATGATACAAAGCACCCCACGCTTTTTTACAATAAAATTAATTATTTTTTACTTTTTAGTTCATTAAAGCGTGTTTTTTAGTTTTTTTAAATTATAATTTATATGTACCTACAGTTGCTAAAGAAGTTGCAATAAAGCAACGAAACGCTCAACAAAGATTCAGTGTTAATTAATTCTTCTTTTTGAATTTGTTCAATTCCCTGCGATTTTCCAAGATTAATAAAATTATAGACACGAATATACCAACATTATGTCAAATAGGATTTTTTGGAAAATTTTTGCAGCCAAATTATATTTATATAGAAATAGTTTTATTTATTTTAAACGTTTCGCATTTTTAGGCATGTTCAGTAATTCTGGAATGATATATACATTAAAATGGATTAGTTTTATTACAGTATATTGAAAATTATGTCAAATGTCACTATTTTTGAGTTGGAATGGTCCCGTCGTCAAATAGACTGGAATTTTTTATTTTAGCCAACAATCTAGCTCGGCTAAATTTTTCTGAAACTGGATGTAGCCAATTTTCGCCGGTTTCGCAATAATAGGAGCCGATAAAAATTATATACTTATAAATAGGTACTCAAATTTTCAAAACCATTATGTGTTTTCAAAATCGTCAAGAAATTTGTGTTTATTTGGTATGAATAAAATTTGACAATAAAAACTTATTGTTGAAAAAATATTAATTTCCAGAGTTGAACTGTGACGAAACTATATTTTATCTAAAAATATATCTTAAAATTGAACTTCAATTTTGAATCAGAAATATTACAATTGGTATCTAATAAATCATTGTGTGTCAGCCTATATATTATGAGTTTGAATTTAGATCTATGTTGGTATTTAGTAAAGGTTTACATAGTTAGTATTCAGTAATGTACAATCATTTCGCATCTGTGGATATTGTAATTAGTAGTATTTGTAAGATAATAAGGCCTCCAGGTATACACAATACATGCGTACATTACAACAACTCTACGTGGATATGTACTATGACTGCGGGTATACTTTAAGCATTTAGATATGGGAAACTTTAAATATTTGATATATTTATTTTAGTCATTAAAAGATACAAAGTATCTGTGTGATGTCAAAAGAAAACAGACAAATTTACAAGACACGTTAAAAATTATATTCTAAAATCTAATTTCAGTAATATTTAAAAAGAGTTTCAGACAAAATTTTTATTGATAAAGGCAATTTATTGTAAAATTTTTGAGAGAAATAGTGAAAATTGAAAATTTTTATTGGAAGAGCAGCCAATTACATAATTGATTCTTGCAAATATCGGAAAAAATCATTTTAACAACCATAGTCACAGTAGTGGAAATCAATTGGTTCCTTTGCATATATGGAGAATGTTAGATATGTAATCATGTCACGGTTGAGTACTGTAAGCTCATTCCGCCGCGATAGTGGAAAATTTCATGTTAGTCCTGACTGTGACTATGGTTGTTAAAATAAATTATAATTTAAAAAAACTAAAAAACACGCTTTAATGAACTAAAAAGTAAAAAATAATTAATTTTATTGTAAAAAAGCGTGGGGTAGTATGAAAATATGATACAAAGCACCCCACGCTTTTTTACAATAAAATTAATTATTTTTTACTTTTTAGTTCATTAAAGCGTGTTTTTTAGTTTTTTTAAATTATAATTTATTTTTGCTTTTTAGTCCTGGAGATCCTGGTCAGGATAATGGGACAAATTTATGGAATTATTGTATTGTAATCGGTCCTTGATAAGTGTGCAAAGTTTCAGTTCAATCTGAAGTTTTTTGCTTTTTTTTTTAGTCCTGAAGATCCTGGTCAGGATAATGGGACAAACTTATGGAATTATTGTATTGTCGTCGGTCCTTGATAAGTGTGCAAAGTTTAAACTAAATCTGACCGTTCAAAGTTGGTCAAAATCAAGTTCAAAGAAGTCGGTTACAAACTGACAAACAAGCAAGCCCGCATACAGGTGAAGCTAATATAAGCGTGTTAATGACATTTTTCCGATATTTGCAGGAATCAATTATGTAATTGGCTGCTCATCCAATAAAAATTTTCAATTGCAAAACAGCCGTATAGATCTATTTAATATAGTGAAAATTGTTCTGGGTGCTGGACAGATAACACTTTGGCAGTCGTAATGCTTTCGTATTCCTTGTGTTATAATTGTGGTTGTTATTTCTAATAAAGGATGAGATATTTAGTTTGGCAAACATCAACAGATAATATAAATATAAAGATGGTAAAGTCATTATTTTAAAATTTCGAAAAAATGGTTTGCAGAATTCACGAGGTGCGACCCGAGCCAAAATATTTTATATTCATATTATTGTTGTATTGATGACTAAATTTGATTTGCTCGGATGAACAGTCTAAAGAAAAGTTTGAAAAAGCCCATAGATCAGTTTTAACAAACTAAATATTATTTTTAAGAAATTGAATTGGTTCAGCTTTGCTTGTATCGCAGTGTTTTCCCTAAAACTACGTCTTTTGAAAAATTTTGACGCAAAAAAATCTTTATACAGAGTGTCCAAGACTTGCGTTGTCGACCGATATATGGATTTTGGGTGAAGATAGAAAAGAAGTTTAAATACAAAAGTTGTATAAATTTTAATGATATATAACCTAAAAATATTTTCAATTATACAGCCTGTCCTATTTAAGCGTGGCAGATCAAAGTTTTGTTTTTTTTTACCTAGCACCCTGTTTTTATTTGTTTTTTCAATTCTGCACCTAAATATGAATAGAAATTGTAAGGGAAGCCATGGTCGATTGAGTTATTCAAGTTTTTTAGAAATTTTTGGCACGTGCAGACCTTTACCCGAGCCTTTACCTAAAATTCGACATAGCCAAAACAGAAATCTTTATCAAACTGAAATTTTGAGGATCACTAGATAATGGACGGACAAATCAATGTCTGTCCTAAAAAAATGAATTTATTATTCGGGGTGTTCAAAATAATGTACTTCTTTTACCTAACTTCAATCACGTGTAACTTTTGATTGTTAAATACAACGAGGTTATTTTTTTGCTGGAATTGTATTCTTTAGGATATTTACTAACACTTTTATTAATGGTTCTCCATACCTAAACCTAATTTTTTAAAGCTAGAGGGTTCGTGTAAACGCCAAATGAAGTAACGAGAATCATACCACAGATCCTACAGGCGAAATTTTTTCCAAAAAATTCACCTGTAGGATCTGTATAGTGCGATTCTTGGTCCTTCATTTGGCGTTTACTGGTACCCTTTAGCTTTAAAAATAGCGTCGGGAGAGCGGTAACCATTTTTTGGTGAGAGGAAGGGATTTGAGATGAAGAGTGCAGGGAGTAGCTTCCGGTTAATCCAAATTAACGAGACTTATTAGTGTATTTGCCATATGGCACATACACTATTGGCGTCGGTCGGATGGCGGAACCTAGGGGTCGGACCAAAATTTCTCGACGTTTCATAGCCTCCTGAATACTTTGGCACCATTTTTGGAAATGTCTGTTTATATATGTATATATATATATATATTTATATATATGGATATATATATATAGTGTGTGGTGTGTGTGTGCGGGCTATAACTTTTGAAAGAGTTAATTGATTTTGACGAAATTTGGTAGGCACGTTGAAATCCATCACCGCACGAAGCCTATTTAAAATGGGCCCAATCGGACCATTTTAAGGGTGGTTTTTGGGGGTTGAAAAATGTTTTTGGGCTCAAAAATGCCGAAAAAATTCTCAGAATCGTTTCAAAATTGAAATTTAACCCTTAGTAACGATTAAAATGTACTGCTAAAATTTTAATAAAATCGGCCCGACAGAACCGGACTTACAAATTTTATGAAAACACTAGTTTGCGGATAGTGCTTTACTTACTGAAGGGTGTATTTAATTTGGTACCAAGGTTGCACTAATAAAAATATTGAAATTAAGAAAAAAAATATTATTTTAAGGGATGTATTAAGGGGTTAAATTTTTTATTTTGTCCAAAAACAAACATAATAAAGCCACAATGCCAGTATTAGCAAATTCACTATATTGTCTGCTGGGTTTTGGCACTGCGACCCGAGTTTTTTATTTATTATTGTCAATCATCTTAATATATTTTTTGTAAAGTAAGTGCTACATGTGTAGTATGCAACTACCAGTGTCTTTGATTATAGGAGCGCCGCCAGTCTGGGGGCCCCTCCAGTTGATCGCACCGTCGCTGTACGACGCGACGCGAAAGGACTTCAACGGCAGCGCCCGAAGTGGATGGTCAAATATTTACCGTCGACAGCAAGCAGACACTGTGTTTGGGGGGCGACGAGACCTCCTCGCGTTCAGGACTATACAAGTACTCGATTATACTACGACCGTTGCAAAATTTAACTAAGATAATATATTTTAATAAATATATAAAATTTTGTCTTTTTTTTTGTATTTATAATCATTATAAGAGAAAATATACGACCTCTAATATTTTTGTTTAATGTAATGATTTCGTAGTTGAAAGCTGCAATGGTAAGATTCTATATCAACGTATTTGCATTTTTAACGATGCGATGCAAAAACGAGGAGTGTTATACGTTTGATGCGGCGTGTGTGTGTGTGTATGTTTATCTGTGGCATCGTAGCTTATTAACGAGTGGTCCGATTTTGATGCGGATTTTTTTGGTTTGAAAGAGTATTGCGAGATGGGTCTTACCTATGTCTGATTAATGACCTATTTAATTAACTGTCTGCGGCGGAGCCCAAAAAGAGGGTTATTTTATATTCTATTTATTTATAGAATTTAGTTTAAAAAGTGCAAAAAAATTAAAGTAAGTTACATACTGTTTCATTGATATTCATGAACGCGTTGGGGGCTGCTGCAATACGTCAACAAAAAACTTAAAAAAACTACAAATTCTACAAATTATTAATCATGAATAATTAAGAAAGTAAACTATTTTGCCTGCCGTACACAAGCGGATTTATTAGAGGATTTGATCTGTCGGACAGTCGGACCGGATTCTGAACTGAGACCTTAATACACAATGAAAACAAGGTTATTAGAGTACAGGTTGCCTCATTCCATCTGACCAATCAGCGTAAGCGCGGGAATGACGTCAGCTAGAATTTAGTTTAAATCAAGTACAAAAATTGTTGAAGATTATGCTTATTTATATTAGGTGCTTCGTGCAGATTTTTTCTTAAAATTGGCAGGAGATAATAAATAGAAGAATAGATGTTAAAAAATAGGATAATTTTTATTTTTATTACAAAATTTAGGTTTTAATATCTATAATAATATAAACAAACAAAAAATTAAATAATGCTCAAGAAATGGCAGATCTTGTTAATTACCTATTTTTTTAAATTTAAGAAACGAATAGAATTATCCAACAAATTGATAAATTAATTATTTTATCTTTTATATTCACAAAATATTAAAAATAACCACAAAACACCATAACACTTAACAGCTATCGCAAAATTGACAACTTATCATATTTTTTTCACTAACAGAAGAATCATGTTTCTATTAGGTATTGAAAAAACATATCACACTATCATGGTTACTGTGATTTTTATTTCCAAAAATTAGCAGCGTCCATCGTCTGATCTTTTCTATTGAAGTGAGCAAGCATGGTATATTCTGAGTGACGTCATCCCCCCACTACTATCTATCGGAATGAGGCAACCTATACTCTACTAACCTTGCAATGAAAATCAGTTTAAAACTGTCGGAACTAATCCCTGGTCGGATCAACTCTGTTAATTAATGGACGAATTATTCACCAAATTTGAAGGATTTGATCCGTGAAGCTAGATCCGTCGATCCTTTGAACATGTTCAAAAGATCATCGGATTTTTAGACTCTAACAGGTAAATTTATTAATTGATATTTTAAAGAATATTAAAGAATAGAAAATTGCAATTGTGGCAGCTGGGGTAATTGTTGCTCACAGTATGTTATTCAAAAACAAGATCGTTCAAAATGGGTAATATTCCTGAGAATTTTGTCGCCATAAACATGGTCATAGTTTATAGTTCTATGAGCTCCCTAAGAACAGAAGTCCACTCAAATTTTTCTGTTCTTTAAATAATAACCTAACGGAATTTGATAGCTGCCACAACAAATGGAAGTTGGAACAACGGATCATGATCTGTCAACAGTTGGTAAACGTCTGATCAGATCCACCAGATCAAGTTCAATGAACTTGATCCTACAGATTAATACTAAAACTCTTGATCCTTGCACACGGGCGGACTTTGTAGCGGGCTTGTTCCGGTAAGGATTAGATGTTTAAAAAAATCCGCTCGTGTATGGCAGGTTAATATGTATGTTGCCGCATCGTACTTTACTTGTATGTTTTAAAATAATGTTCGTTGAGATTTTACAGCTGTCCTCAACGCGTTTATGAATATCAGCGAAGTATTATGCAACTTTTATATATGTATACAGGGTGTAAATGAATAAGTGCGAGCAATTTTGGGGGGTGATTCCTTGTTGAAATTTACCGAGGTTTTTTAAATGAAAAAAAATCATTCTCCCCGCTCCTGTTAAGATAAATGAATAAGTGCGGGAAATTTTGGGAGTGATTCCTTGTTGAAATTTACCGAGGTTTTTCAAATGAAAAAAAATCATTCGCCCCTCTCCTGTTGAGATAAATGAATAAGTGCGAGAAATTTTGGGGGTAATTCCTTGTTGAAATTTACCTAGGTTTTTCAAATGAAAAAAAATCATTCGCCCCGCTCCTGTTAAGATAAATGAATAAGTGCGAGAAATTTTGTGGGTGATTCCTCGTTGAAATTTAAAATTTACCGAGGTTTTTCAAATGAAAAAAAAATCATTCGCCCCGCTCCTGTTAAGATAAATGAATAAGTACGGGAAATTTTGGGGGTGATTCCTTGTTGAAATTTACCGAGGTTTTTCAAATGAAAAAAATCATTCGCCCCCTCTTCTATTGAGATACGACCCCTTAAAGGGGGTCCAAAAGATACATTTTTAATTTTTTTCTTAAATACGGAATAAGTAACAGAAATGAAATTAAGTGACGTTGTCTACTAATGAAAAGACACGCAGTGGACAATTTGTTAATTTTCCCCTTCGGTTTTAAGGGGCAGAAAAAGCCACTCCTAGAACTTTTTGTTTTGCAAACTGCAAAACTGTTTTGCACGTAACTTTTTTGTTAAAGCTATACCGTCATTTTAAATTGCATTTTAGATAGCTTGATTCATTCTAAACAAAAAAGGTCCTGTAATTTTTTCGTAAATTTAATGATTTTGAAAGGAAAAAAATAATTTAAATTGAAATTTCTACCCTATGCAAATTATGCTATGTATTTGAATTTAAATTATTTTTTTCCTTAAAAATTATTAAATTTACGAAAAAATTACAAGAGACCTTTTTTGTTTTGAATGAATCAAGCTATCCAAAATTTATTTTAAAACACATGACCAAAAATCTCGCTCGGCTCGATCAATCGAGCGCAAAACCGAACTTATCCTAAATAACCGCCTTTATATAAGGTGAGCCATCTGTTGTTTTTTTTTTTTTAACTGAAAGAAAACACATATCGTGAGCAAACAATGAAAATTTTTATTGAAAATGACAGTTGAATCTATAACAATTATGTACGAAAAACAATATCATTCATATGACCACCATCGACTTCGTTTGCAAGCCTGCATCCGAAAGTCAAAATTTTCCCAATAAAAGTGAATCTATGGCCAGTATTTCTTGTTGAATGTTGTTCTTTAGTGATCAAATCTTACTCACATTAATTAATTCATTCCATTTCGGCCACAAAAAGTTCGTTAACATGTCATGATATCGTTCAGAATTCACTGTAAAGACCTCTTCACAATCATTTTCGAAGAAGAACGGCCCAATGATTCCACCAATATATAAACCTCACCAAACAATGATTTTGAAGTAGTTCTTCGTGAATGACATGTGAATTTTCTGAACCAGTTTCTTCAAAATGCTTAACAATTTCGCGAGTTCTGGGCTCTGTAGCTCCATTAAATATTAAAATGGTCACGAATTTTGCGAAATGTAATTTTTACAGAATGCCCGTTTTCGTAGTAAGTTTGGATGACTAAAATGCATTATTTTGTTATTAATGACTCCATGACTAAAATTATACTACTTTATACTTGACATATGTCAAAAAAAATCTTGATATGTTTTGACAGATATTTTGAAAGTCAAAAAAATGGCCCACCCATATGTATAATTATTTTTTAACCATAATAAAGGATCCACCATATCTGTCTCAAATATTTTCTTAAATTTTACAAACTCAATACCTATATAGTCTTCATTAATATTTGAGACACTCCCTCGTATACAAAATAAGTCATATATGAATGTTTGTACATCTACAAGTCCGGGGTAAAGCCCGGACTATTGTATTTCCGCGTAACAATGTGTAAATTTAATCTGCACTTGTTTTTGAGCGTGTGTAGCATGTTGCTCGTAGCCCGAGGAGTTTAGTGCCCTGCTCTGTCCCGTGTGTATTTGTACGTCAGGTGGGGACATTGGATGCAGATTTACAGAGTCGAACTCGCTATACTAATAGTTATACAGATCTTTAGAAGTGGTCAGTATAAGTGCATTATAAACGTTTCCAACTGAATTGTCAGTGAAAGAATTAAAAATGTAGGAGATATAAATAATAGATTGATCTTGAAAGTTTTGTAGTTGTGATTATACGGAATGATGATACAAGATCTCTCTGAATTTTTGTACCTAATTAATTTATGACCACTATCTAAAAATAAAGAATTAATAAATTATTTTTTTAGATAAACATTAAACATATTATATTGACGATAGGTATATTGGCTTAGATTGAAATAGAATTTACAAAATAAATACTAATAAGTATTTAAAACAGTGACAGTATCTGATGATGATATAAGTATAATTAAAACTTGCTTGAATTTCAAAAAATTCATAAAACTTGTTGCAAAGAAAGATATTATTAAGCTGATAATTGTTACTATTTTAGACCCTATTTTTATTATACAAATAAAACGCAAGGAATTAGTAGACTGTATAGCTACTGTCGTAATGGGGTATATTACTGACGAGTTACAGCGAGTTTTACCAGTCACACGAGTCATAATATTATTACGCACGAGATATATTATATAGTATTGGTTGCTATACTCACTATAAAATAGCTGCTTTTCACTTCATTTTCAATATTTTCAAAATTTTTTACATAGTTCATTTGCGTTGCCAACTTCACTTTTATAGTAGATCGAAGCACGCACAGATGTATGTAATAGCTGACGGATCAGGGCGAATAAACATAAATCACTATGGAAATGATTTCCTTTCCACATAAGTGTGGAATATACTTTTCCATACACCAGTAGCTGTTTAAGTGACCCATTGCAGGCCGGTATATATGCATGTAAAGCAGCAATTTTATAGTGGGTATGGCAAAAAAATTACCTGTTCTTTGGTTACTATATGTTGAAAAAATCAGTCTTCTGTATTTATATATATGTATTTTATAATATCGTTTCTATAGTATTTGATAATAAGTCAAAACTTTTATAGCAATATTCAAGTCGCGTGCGGCGCTAATTCTACAGTATTTGATCTAGACGCCAAGTTTCATCAAAATCTACACAGCCGTTCTTGAGTTACGTTGGAGCAAACTAACAGACATACAGAGAGACAAAAATTCTGTAGTTCTCTATTTTTTCGTCGAAGTATTGTATACAGAACATTCCGAAAAACCTGCTAGAACGTCAAATTAAAAAGTTAATAGTAGATTGTATATCTGGATGTGTGGACTATAAGTATAATATTACGACGAGTGATGACAGTATGTAAAGACGAGCGATAGCGAGTTTTTACAGTCACACGAGTCGTAATACCTACCATTACGTACGAGATATATATTGTATTTTTTGCCATACCCACTACAAAATATCTACTTTTCACTTCATTTTCAAAACACTTTGACAGTTCATTTGCGTCGCCATCTTTACTTCTACAGTATGCCGTGAAGTTCGTGAGGAAGTAATAACAGACGCACGCAGGCGTATAGAGCGAATAAACAGAAGTTGCTATGGCCCTAGTGCGGTAAGTAAAACACTTTCCACACACCTGCCTGTTAAGTGACTCATTAAAGGTCGCTATACATACGTCGAAAGTAGCTATTTTGTAGTGGGTATGGCAAAAATGTTTTTACATTATTACAGATGTGTACTTTTTTCGCTGAAGTCGTCCCTGTTCACCGAATTAAATATTTAACCTGCACATAGAAGTAATATTTACATATTTGTGTGTGTACAGGGGCAACTAAAACACTACAAACACATATACGACGCCGCACAATATGTATGTTTGTTTTGTATTTATTTTCTCATGATTTATTTTGAATTTTAATGTAAAAATTTGCAACAAAATATTGATACGCTGTTTTCAAAGACTGTTTCACACTTTCACATTTTTTTGCCATACGCGCTACAAAATTGCTACTTTCGATGCATGTATAGCGGACATTAATGACCCATTTAACAGGCAGGTGTGCGGAAAATGGTTTACTTTCTGCACTAGCGCAGAAAATAACGGTTACCATAGCAACTTCTGTTTATTCGCTCTATACGCCTGCGTACGCTTGCGTGCGCCCGGCATTACTTACTTGCACGAACTTCGCGGCACACTGGAAGGAAAGATGATGACGCAAATGAACTATCAGAATTTTTTGAAAATGACGTGAAAAGTAGGTATTTTGTAGTGGGTATGGCAAAAAATACCATATATGTCTCGTACGTAATGGTATTACGGCTTGTGTAACTGTAATATGGCCCATTACGTATCTAGACATACAATCTACTATTACATATTGGTACATTTCATATTGCTTTTTCTAATCATGAAATTTTCCATGTAAACTTAATAATTTTGTAGCGGTGAAATGTTTATTAGCGTATATGAAAACGTAGAACACACAATTTTAATATCGATACCTACGTCATTGGCGTAGCAGAACTAAAAGCAAAATTATTCATATTATTATTATCAGTTATTACAAAAATTTTAGGCACTTTTGAAAAATACATAATACAGAAAAATATATACAGTGTGTTCCACGGTATTTGAAAGATAGGATTTTAACATGGGATTATATTTCGTTAATATTTGCTCCCCGTTAAAGGTTTTTGTAAATTTTTTTATAAACTAGTTCTAAATATCCTTATTTTGGGAATTGATTTTTAAAAAATTCTCTTAAAAAATAAAGAAAATAAATTACCCGATTTTATAAAAGTGCAACCCTTAAAAAAATTTAAAAAGTTAGTCAAAACGCTCCTAATTGGGTTTTTAAATGAATTTTTTTTTTACTTAAATGGAAAGACCACATACAAGTTTTATAGCAAAACTGTTTTTATTTAATTTTTTTGCTTACTAATTAAAAAGTTATATTTAAATAAAAATTAATTTTTAAACTCAGTTCCGATAACGCGCCGAAAGAATCCGAACGCGTGTGACGTAATTATGTTATCTATGATCTTTGTATCCATGGTTACCAAGCTAAAAATTTATTATTTTTGATAGTATGTGTAATACATATACACAAATACCAACAAATGCAGACACATTTTAACATAACGACGTCACAAACATTCCTGGCGCGTTTTGAAGTCACGTGATATTTTTTAAATTCTTATACATTTTAATTAATTTTTAGTAATTTATCTATAGCTTTAAAAAAATTTCTCTTTTCGATTTTCAATATTATTTATGTTATGTTAAATTATTAGAAAAAATTAAAAAATTAATATTTTTTTTTAAACTTAAATACCTAATTAAACATTGTTTTTATAGTGAAAACGAATTTTTAAATTGTGATTTTTAATTTGTAAATGGTATAGTACTTTATATTGTATTTCTTGACTTGACTTTTTTTATCCATATTTTTGGCTATGCAAATAAATTGATCTATCTATCTATCTATCTCCAAAACTACTGAGCCTAAAATTTAAAAAAATAGGGAATATATGTATAGCCTCACGCATAGTTTACAGGAAAACCTAAACGAAAATCCTGAGTCAATTTTGGGGGCCAAAGTAGAATATTAAAAAAAAGAAATTTTCTCAAATGCATCATGTGACATTAAATAAAATGGCTCGTTATGAGAAATACAAATATATTTTTTTATAATTTTAAAATACATAATTTTATTAAAGAAAATATACGAAAACCGAGCATTCTCCCTCCATTATCTCCGAAACTACTGAGCCTAAAATTTTGAAAAAAAATAGGGAACGTAGGGCCTCACTCATAGTTTACAGGAAAACCTAAACGAAAATCTTAAGTGTTAATTTTGGGGTGCCAAAATTTTTCAATTATTTTCGCATGCCCATAACCACTTTTCACGATTTTCTTCAAAGATTGAAAAATGATTTGAGAAAACAGGACACAAACATGAGAAGACGAATCGTAAAAAAATGATTCATCAACAAAAACTATGGTGTGAACTCGTTCATATATATCTCCATATATTTGGATCTGAACGATTTCGTTGTCTCCAAATTAATGGGAAATTGAATTTAATAAGTAGACTGTAATTTAATAACAGATTAAAATATAGTTATAATATTGATTAAAATAAATGCAATGCAAGTAATTAGTTATATGTAGTTATAAAACAATGTTAATATTAACATGACTGTCTTTCACAATGTCACCACACACTGTGTTCCTGTATGGCTTAACCCAGGCGCCGCGAACCCTGAGTGAGACCCGGTGTATAAAAACGAATGTAGGGTTCGGACAGATTCGTCCTTTTTCACGATTCGTAATACCGTAGAACTTCTTCGTAGAAGTTCTTATGCTACTTAAAAAAAATAACGATTCGTTATAAACCACAATACGAAAAAAAGACGTATCGTCGCCGGTGAACGAGCTGTTACGGTATACTTTTCATAACGGATTATTCTAAAAAAAAAATTTCTAAACCTTATATACCTATTTAAATTTGTCTTCTCCAGGTAACTACGGGGACCCTATTTATAAATAATATACGCCGTTCTAATGGATGGTGATGCACAAAAATGTACAGTATGTTATCCTAAACACTATACTTTGTTAATTTCAATTTTATGCATTTGTGGTTGGGATAACATTTGTTTGTTGTTGTTGTTTTTTGTTTGTGTTTTTTTTTACTAGTAATACGCTGATTTTTATCGTATTTTTGCTCCTGTTCAAACTGTTGTCAAAATAATAATTTGTTGTTTATTAATAAATACGACATACGCCACTGGTAGGCTAGTGTATTATTGCAAAAGTGTCCAATTTCTATTTGGGGGATGTTTCTGACAAGTTAATTCCAAACATTTAACACAGTTTAATCGGTTTCCTATTGATAAAATTGGCGGTACACCACTGGCAAAGAGTTTTAACGTTGTATTGAGAGCAACGGTGTCCAATCTGTGTTCGGTCGTTGTTACTGACAAGTTAATTTCCAGGCATCTGAACATGATTCAGCACAAGGCACAAACATGCGTACCGAATCCACATTAATGAACTTACTATAACCAAGAAACAATTTTTTTCCACTTACATATTATAGGTAGGTACCTCTATCTATCTCACCAGTCTATAACCAATCTTATAGATAAATTATTATTTGTGCCTATAAATAATTTCTATCAACACATACCTAACAGACGTATCTGCGTCTATTGGCCCGATTGTTTGGGCCACGGTCCTTGGTTTTGTTATTGTTTTCTGTGTTGATTACCCAAACAGAAAAGTAAGAGAGAGTAGTTATTTTGTAGAAATTGCAAACGCAAATGTGGGCTTAAGATTTGCAAAGTTGAGTCTAATTTTAGTGACACATATTTCAGAATCTTTTTTCGTTTTCCCAATAATAAATTCTTACAACTCAAAAATTTCTCAATCTATAGAGATCGGGAAAAAAGCAATGTATTCCTAAACGGATTTTTCTTAATTCGGTGTAGAAGGGACTCGTATGGCGTGTCAAAAAAACCGTAAAATATTCGTTAAAAATCTATGATTATTATTGTGGTGGCGATATTATTTTTATATTATATTTTTAAAGATATCCGAAAATGAATGATTTCGAGCAGACGTCGGCAACTTTTTTTTGGCTGCGGGTGTGACTATTGAGAGGACGGTACGGGTCAATGGGTATTTTCATTTCAAAACAGTCCGTCAGTGAATAATAAAATAATTTTTTTGAGAAAACTATTACAATTTGCTTTTAAACTCAAAACATAAAAAAAAACAAAATTATAATTCTAATTATTATAATAATAAATTAAATTTTATAATAATAAATATAATTGTCAAGTTTTAGTTCTATAATAATTTATGAACTTTATTTATAAGCGTTCTAGTCGTTGTCAACGGCTCCATTGATGCTGAATTTGTGTCGTCAATTTAGTCAAATTTGGGTCATACTTAGTTAGAGTAAGACAAATATACAAGCGTTTGAATTTTCGGTAGTTAATCTATTTCTTTTCTTACTTAAAATGCATTTCACGTGTGAAAATATTTGCTCACATTCGCGGAACTCAAGTGGGTCACTTGAAATTATCAAATGGGTCACTTGGTGACCCGCGGGTCATAAGTTTCCGACGCCTGATTTCAATTCAAAATTCGATTAAAAAAATACCTAATCAATTCAGCGATAGAAAAAGACATTACGTATTCGCCATGGGTTTTCGAGGCGACACCGAGAGGTGATTTTTCGTGCGCTCAAATTTTATTAAATTGGTACCGATCTCAAAATATTATTATTTTCCTCTTTTAATGGCTTTATATTTCCTAATGAAGGTTCTATTTTTAATCGACTTCAAAAAAGGAGGTGGTTCTCAATTCGGTTGTATTTTTTTTTTGTGTGTTACCTCAGAACTCCGTCATTTATAAACCGATTTAGAAATTTTTTTTTATTTGAAAGGATATACTTTCAGATTGGTCCCATAGAAATTTGATCAAAATCGGTTCAGTAGTTCGGCTGATTTTAATAAAAGTTAGTAACGGCATGTGATTCCTTAAAGTAAATGTCACTTTTTGACACATCAGGCAGCGTAAGAAAGTCGGTTTAATAAAAGTGAATAACGGCGTGTGATTCCTTTAAGGTAAATGTCACTTTTTGACACTAAAAAGTAAAAAATTAAAAACTTTTTAACAAAAAAAAAACCTCCTTCAAAAAGCCACTAAAAAGAGGAAAATTATGAAATTTTGAGGTCTGCGCCAATTTAATAAAATATGAAGTTGGTTAAAAAGAAGATATTAATCACTATACTATACTTTTTAATCGACTTCATATTTTATTAAATTGGCGCAGACCTCAAAATTTCATTATTTTCCTCTTTTTAGTGGCTTTATGAAGGAGGTTTTTTTTTTCGTTAAAAAGTTTTTTTTTATAGAATTTTAAATGTTTAAAAATAAAAGTATGCATCCACACATTAAATTTCTGAATGACTGAAATGAATTCAAATAAAATATTATAAATATTTATTTTTTATTGAAACAAAATATGAAAACAAGAAGTATCTCATATTCTGTGGTATGATATTAATGTTTAGCTGTTAAGTGTCAGACAACGAAGATATTTAATTTTGTAGACCAGTTTCATAATACTATGTCATCTCGAGGTGTAACATGATACACTATAACGTGTTTCTTTAGGTATACAGTCGCAACCTTGTACCTACTGTTTACCAGCGATATCTTTGAAAACCTTTTCATGATGTGCGAATCTTGTTTTATAAAATCGTTTTTTTTTGTAAGTAATATCTGTTCGGCAATGTTGTGCACCCCAAGTTGGTGACATTTAGTGACATATTATGTTGACAGCACTAAACAATTTTGAAGTAAAATTTTTTTAGAGGCGACTTTGAAAAAAAATAATAAAAATAAATCTTAAAACTTTACTAAGGGGTAACTGAATGAAAATTCTCACTGCAAGAATGGACTGTCGTTCTTTAAAAAAAAATGACTAGATGTCACCGCAAAAAGAGTATAGACAGAAATCAGCCTTATAATAATGATATTATCTATCTAGCTATATACTAATATACATGGTGTCCAAGACTTGCGTTGTCGGCCGATATATTGATTTTGGGTGAAGATAAAAAAAAGTTTAAATACAAAAGTTGTATAAATTTTAATGGTGTATAACCTAAAAATATTTTCAATTATACAGACTGTCCCATTTAAGCGTGGCAGATCAAAGTTATGTTTTTTTTAACCTAGCACCCTGTTTTTATTTGTTTTTTCAATTCTGCACCTAAATGTGAATAGAAATTGTAAGGGAAGCTATGCTCGAAAATTCAGTAATTTTTGAGTTATTCAAGTTTTTTAGAAATTGTTGACACGCGCAGACCTTTACCTAAAATTCGACATACCAAAACAGAAACCTTTATCAAACTGAAATTTTGAGGATCACTAGATAATGGACGGACAAATTGAATTTATTATACAGGGTGTTCAAAATAATGTAATTCTTTTACCTAACTTCAATCACGTGTAACTTTTGATTGTTAAATACAACGAGGTTATTTTTTTGTTGGAACTGTATTCTTTAGGATATTTACTAACACTTTTATTAGGGGTTGTCCAAACCTAAACCTAATATTTTCGTATTAAAATATTAGGTTTAGGTTTGGACAACCCTTAATAAAAGGCCGATAACGCAAGTCTTGGACACCCTGTATAAATCCATAGGCTTTGTCTATACATATAATTTATTTTTTTGTCAAATTTCGTGATGAATTTTTGTTTTATGATACACTTAATCAATAATATTTATCATGATACATTTTTAGAGTGTTAGGTCTCCAAGTCACTATATGAATAATAAGAAGTATTAGAAATACATTGTTGCCATCTTCAGGTGTGGTCACACCTGAAGATGGCAACTCGTTGCTGAAACGCGTAGTGTTAACAACACATGAAGTCACAAGACGGACACCAAAAATACAAGGTTTTTCTAATGTAACTTTTATTTTATGTACGACACTATTATATTCTGCTGGAATTTTAAATAAAGAAATTTATGTATGTATGTATGTACCTATACCTAACATGCAGATAATTAGTGTGGAAACCGTTCGACATTTCAATAATAGTTGCGCATTACCCCAATATGAGCAGCTTTATTGATGACATCATATTAAAAAAACGCTGAAGGGTATGAACTGTATACCCGTCATTTTCGGTTTCAGCACCTTTTTCCATTAGAAACCATTAAAATGTATTGCATAATATACCGATAATTTGGGTATTCACCAGACTAATAATTAATATAAATTATTTATATACTTTTCTCTTCACACATTGTGTTGATTTTTATATTAAAAATTATAATAGGTAGCTACTCTGAAAAATCAGTGTTGAAAAAATAAAACTAAAACCCCACTACGTAAAAGAAGTAAACAAGCTTCCAATATGAAAGTTAGGTACTTATCCCTATATTATTAAACGAGTAAATCTTGTATATATGTTTCTATGTATCTATATAAATATTTTCTCGAAAACGGCTCTAACGATTTTGATCAAATTTACCGAAAAGGGGTTTCGGGGGGCAAAAAATCGATTTAGCTAGGTCTCATCCCTGGAAAAATTCGTTTTCCTATCGATTTTATCATTTTTAAAAACGGTTTTTTGACCTGTCAAAACATTGTAATATCGTGAGTAGGCTTTGGAGAAAACAAACTACTTTCATTATTTATATGTCAAAATACTCTGACAGAATTTTTAACTTATTAAAATAATCCGTGAACTATTTGTATAGTAAAAAATAACAGAAATAAAAACTAAACATAATTATGTAAGTAGTTTTAACTAATATTTAAATAAATAGGTACCTAAGTATGTTATTTTTATATTACCTATATAAAATATGTATATTATGTACGTTAAATATAGTATGACGTATAATCTTACCTAGACTTTTTTTTCTCAAAAACGAATAACGATTTTGATGAAGTTTACAGAATGGGGATTTTTCGGGGCGAGAAATCGATCTAGGTAGGAATCTTGGTCCCAGAGGGGAGCAATTAAAAAAAGGGTTTTTTTATTTATAACTCGGTCAATTGTCAGATCGATTCGAAGCCTATTTCTACATAGATTTTGTATAATATATCACAAGGGTTAAAACTGTAAATGAACACTAATATAAGAAGTGTCTTGCACAATATGTAAATAATGACAAACAGGCGGCCCGAAGGGCCGCACTTCTGGCACCGCGAGTCTGTGTAAAAACACATCGATTTTTGAAAACTATTGTTAAGATACATACAAAAAAGTTTTGTTTAAAAATTTGCACGGCGCACTTCTAGCGACGCAGGCATGCAGTATATCAAAACACATCGATTTTTAAAAACTATGGTGAAAATGCATGCAAAAAAGTTTTGCGCTGCAGGTTTATAGTCTGACGTTTGTTATTAAAAGATATAATATGAATTCTATTTCTTCGAATATCGATTTTTGTGAGTTTTTCAGTAGGTACCTTCTATGCAAAAAAAATATTTGAAATTTACTGGAAGTTGCTAAGATGACATCACAGAGAAAAAGTACTTCGATAAAGTTGATATTTGGTATCAATGTTTAAAAATGGATTATTGAAACGGGCAACGGGCAAGCAGAATTTCATCTGATTCGAACATTTTTACAAGATATTCAATCTATGAAAATCGGTTTTTGCGAGTTCTTCAGTCAACAAAACAATAACGGCGGTAGATTTGAAAATGGCGACCTAAGTAATATTTACAGGAAAAAATGCTTGATTCAAGTTGATACTTAGTTATTACGCTTAAAAATACACATAGGTATTTAAAATATTTAACAGAAACAATTATTTAAATTATGTTTCAGAAATAAATTCGTTTCGGAATAATATTCTGAGAAAATAATATCTCACAGCATACAAGTACTATTTTTTTGAACTCATCCGAGCAAAGCTCGGCACCCAGATATTTGTATATTATACTAGCCCACGTTTATTTTGATTTATGGTTTATTATCCCCCGTGTGAAGCAAAGTCGGGCTGGTGGTGTTTATAATATTAGTAGGATTCCGCTTATACGCTAAAACGCAAAAGAATGTCAGAGTTACGTTTTGTTACTATTCCACAGGAATTATCCCCCCCGCGAGAAATTTAACAAAATAAAATATAGCTTATATCACTCAGGGGGTGTAGCTGTCTATTAGTGAAAGAATTTTTAGAATTGGTTCAGTAGTTCCACAGATAAGAATGTATGATTTATCCCCCCCCCCCCGCGAGAATCACTCCCCCTGCGAAGCAAAGTCGCGCTGGTGTTAATAGGATTCCGCCAATACGCTAAAATGCAAAGGAGTTGCACGTTTTGTTAGTAGTAGAGAACCAAAAAAAATGTAATCAATTTAATGCAAAATCATCTGTTATTTTGATAGTCCATCGAAGTAATAATAACGAGGAGATTTAGAAATTTTGTTAGAAATTTAATCGGCTTTCAGAACTATCGAGTAATGCAATAATTTACCGCGCTCGCCCTGTGGCGCTACTAGGTTTTGTGCACTTAACGAATAGCCTGAGTTCACTAGTGCTTACAAGCTTGAAGCGTATATTCTAAAATCTAAATCAAAATATTGCATCACTATTCAAGAAAACGATGTAGGTGAGCCGTCACAATTGAACATACCCCTCTCCTCGAAATGATGTAGCCAAGTACGAACAAGTACGTACGTAAGTCGTAACTCTATTACACGTTCCAAGTTCTAAAACTGACGTTTAGTTTGCCGCCTTTTATGGATATCATGGAACCAAGGTTATAAAAAAGCGTCTGCGGACAGCACGAATAGCCTGCATTGATATCTATCTCCAGTGTATTCCTTTTCATGTATTGTCTGCGAGGTGAAGAGAGGGGGGGTGGAAGCAGCGCGCGCCGCCTCCACCCCCCCCCCCTTTTCCCCGAAGACAAAACCGTCGCACGAACACCCCCCTCGCGGGAAACTCTGCCCCCGCTAGAATTGCACGGTCCTGACATTCAAATAATGTTCCTATGTGAAAGAATAATTTGTTAATTTTTTCTGCCCCGCATCCACCCCCCCCCCTCTTCATCCCGCAGACAAAACCGTCGCACAAACACACCCCCCTCTTCACCTCGCAGACAATACATGTAAAGGAATACACTGGAGATAGATACCAATGCAGTCTATTCGTGCTGTCCGTAGACGTTTGTAGGTTTTTAGAGTACAGGTTGCCTTGTTCCATCTGAGCGCGGGAATGACATCAGCTGGAATTTAGTTTAAATCAAGTACAAAAATTGCTGAAGATTCTGCTTGTGTATATTAGGTGCTTCGTGCAGATTTTTTCTTAAAATTGGCAGGAGACAATAGATAGAAGAATAGATGTTAAAAAATAGGTTGATTTTTATTTTTATTACAAAATTTAGGTTTTAATATCTATAATATAAACAAACAAAAAATTAAATAATGCTTGTTAATTAACTATTTTTTTAAATTTAAGAAACGAATAGAATTAACTAACAAATTTTTAAATTATTATTTTGTCTTTTATATTCACAAAATATTAAAAATACCATAACGAACAGCCATAGCAAAACTGACAACTTATCATATTTTTTTCACTAACAGAAGGATCATGTTTCTATTAGGTATTAAAAACACATATCACACTAGTATAGTGACTGTGATTTTTATTTCCAAAAGTTAGCAGCGCCCATGGTCTGACCTTTTCTGTTGAAGTGGTGCATTCCGAGTGACGTCATCCCCCCACTACTATCTATAGGAACGAGGCAACCGATACTCTACTAATATAACCTTGTCATGGAACGATGTAAGTATTACAATAATTAAATATTACCTCATCTAGTATTAATGTTATATTAATTATAGAGGATGCTATGATAATTGATACCACTTGTTAAGGATATCAGATATTTATTTTAAACATTTGTGATAAAAAAATTAATTGAATTATAAATTACGAAATTATAATAATTCATAAAAAATATAGCAAATATTTATTGTACTTGATTTAGTTTATTAATACCAGTGCATCAGTTAGTAAGTATAGAGATCAGTGTTTAAACTTGTTTTCGATAATTATTATAGATGGATATAACCTCAAATGGAAACATGGAACCAGACATGAAACAAGTGCAGAAAATGTGGCCATGATTTCAGCACTATGTATAGTTTGAAAAGGCACTTTGGAAAATTCCATCCAGATAAAATAGAAACGTATCCGTCACGCTATGAAAACAGTAATAACTTCAACTTTACATGTGATCTTTACAGTAAGAATTTCAACTATGAACGTCATCTTAAAATCTCATATCAAAACTCATATTTGGAACACAGAGATCGTTGGAAGTTCAGAAGAGGCTGCCGTGTCACCAAATTCGAAGAAATGTCCATTATGTAGTTACCGCACGTCTTCTACAAAGGATTTGTTTACTCATTTCAATAATGAACATCAAATCACGGTACATTCAAAAGAAATTACATTTGAGTCATTTGAGGATTTTGTAGAGTGGAAAAGTGATCTAGAAAACAAGCAATCTGTAAAATTCGTCCGTAATACAAAGCGCATTTTTAAGCATGACTAATAAGTAAACCAAGCATCAGCTGACGCACCCACGGTGGGTGTGGGTGAAAGAGGCTTTGAAAATGGTAAAAAAAAATTTTTTAAGTAATAGTACGCCGGCTGAAACTTTTTTTATAAATAGTTGACATCATAGTGAGTTGAAAAAAAAATTGTCAGCTGCATCGTGAAGGGGGGATTGTGTGTCAGCTACCCGCATGAACTTGTAAAGAAACACGTAAAATATTGCGCATTTCAATTTATTGCACTGACAGCAGCTGATGCAATTACGTTACCTAGGATTATGATAGCGATATGATCATAATCCTAGGTAACGTAATGGTCCCACCGCTTCTTGAGCAGCTGACGATCGGTTCACTGATTAGTTGTACAAGATCAACTATCGATATCAAAATCAGCCGGCTTACTATGACTTTTTCATTTGCAACGCAAACTCCCGGGCTATATGTTCAGTAAAACCGTTTATGCTGTAATGGGTTTTTTTTTATTTTTCAAGTGTAATACGTTTTGTTGTTTTTGTTAACGCAATGCTAGTCAGTTTTGCAATGTTTGTTTTGTTTAAATATTTTAAAGAAATCATTAGTCTTTCTTTCTTTTTTGTATTTTTTGTGAATATGTTTTTTGTTTAATATAAAAAGCGCAAAAACCGACTTCGGGACTTTTAGTCCCGAAGTCGGTTTTTGCGTTTTTTTACTTTCCGGCTAGACCCCTCTTTAGAGCACTCGTTGACTGAGCTAATACATATGTGATATTTTTTTACTTTAATTTTTAATAAAAAAAAGAAAAATAATTTTTTACATAATGTATGGTAAACTAAACGTAATAACGCACTACAAAATCCCTCTTCGTCCTTCAGCCAGCCAGGTTTGCAGCGTTTACTATTTCTAAAATACCAAATTTTAAAACAAACATATTTCAAAATTCACATTAGATTAGAGATTAGATTTACTCGGGGTGATAAGACACTATATATCTCACAATCACTGCGACCTATAAGATCTTTTGTGAGTCCCCTAATAGTTTATTCCCAGTCGGGTAAAATGCTTTTTATGAACCTTATAACCTTTCTGGGGGCTTCTCTCCATATGTCTTCAGGCTTTAGAAAAGGCCTGTTAAGATGTTGCAGCCTTTTGGAGAACACTGCTTCACATTCACATAGAATGTGTTCGGCAGTTTCTTTTGCTTCTTTACAGAAGCGACAGTTGTCATCCTGGACTTTACCCATTTTTGAGAGATGGTATCTCAAAGGGCAGTGGCCTGTGAGGAGTCCTGTCATTATTCTCAGTTCTGCTTTGCTGAGAATAAGGAGTTCTTTGGTCCTTGTTGTGCTATGCGATATAAATCTCTTTGATTGTTTCAGTCCTGGAGTGGACTTCCAACGAGAGATTTTCTTTTCTTCCTCCCATTTGCGAACCTCTAATTTGATGTGGCTTTTAGAATAGCCACAGAAAGGTTCTGGGCCTATAAAGGTTTTAGTTCCTCCTTCTTTAGCGAGGGAGTCTGCTACTTCATTGCCTTCGATGCCTGTATGCCCTGGAACCCACATTAGGGTTACTCTGTTGTATACACCCAGTTTATCAACAGTATCTAGGCATTCCCAGACCAGTCTTGACTCAATTTTGTGTGAACATAGAGCCATAATAGCTGCTCTGCTATCCGATAGGATAAATATTTTTGCGTTTCTGTAGCCTTTATCCAGACAATTCAGAGCGCAAAGTTGTATGGCATATATTTCTGCCTGGAATACAGTGGCTTTGGAGCCCATGGGAGCTGATATCCTTGTTTTAGGACCAAAAACACCTGCTCCTACTCTATTGTCCATCTTGGATCCGTCTGTATAATATATCAGTGATCCTCTGGGGAATTTTATTTCACCTTCTTTCCAGAATTTGCGACTTTCTATAGTAGCATTGAACCTTCTGTCAAATTTGAATCTGACATCCATCAGATCCACTACTGTACAGGTCATTAGAATAAGATTTCTAAGAATACTTAGGTGGCCTGTTAAGTCTCCAGACTTAAATTTTTTTTGTCCGTTGCAATTGAGTTGCAAAAACTGCTGCTTCTTTTTCCAAATAAAGCGGGAGGGGCGGCAGATCAAGTATCACCTCCAAGGCAGCAGTAGGACATGTGCTGGAAGCACCAGTAATCATGAGACATGCTAGTCTCTGTAGTTTGGTAAGTTGGACTTGTGTTCCTTTACTTTCCAGTTTTGGCCACCATACCATAGCGGCATAACTGACCATGGGTCTCACTATAGCCTTATAGACCCAGTCGGTCATTTTAGGCTTTAGTCCCCATTTCTTACCTACCATTTTACTGCAGGTAAATAAAGCTCCTCTAGCTTTGTTATTAACTTGCTCGAGGTGTAAGTTCCATGTGAGTTTTTGATCCAGTGTAACCCCCAGAAACTTGACGCTGTTGGAAAAGTCGATTTGTATCCCTCCCAGACTGGGTGCTTTGATTGTAAGCTTCCTTCTCCTGGTAAAAGGAACAATTGTAGTCTTGTGTGGGTTAATGTTGAGCCCTTCACCAAGGCACCAAGTATTGGCGATCTTTAGGGCATCTTGCATTCGTTCGTAAATCGTCCCGTCATGCTTACCCCTAACTATAATGACGATGTCGTCAGCGTATCCGATGGTTTCAAAACCGTTAGCTGACAGTTTGTTTAACAGGTCGTCGACTACCATTGACCACAACAGGGGCGATAGACATCCTCCCTGTGGACAACCTTTAATGGTTTTCACTGTACTTGACTCATCTCCAAGATAAGCCGTTATTAACCGATTTGTGAGCATGGAGTGTATCCATTTAGCCATCGTAGGGTCCAAGCCCCTATTTATTAAGGCTTTGTGAATGGATGCATGTGAGGTGTTGTCAAACGCACCCTCTATATCCATGAACACGCCTAGTGCAACTTCTCCATGTTCTCTAGCCTTTTCCAGTTTCCTGACGAGGCTATGTAGAGCAGAGATAGTGGATTTACCTGACTGATAGGCAAATTGACTCGCGTTAAGAGGAAATGAAATTAAGTATTCACTTCTTATATACTGGTCAATAATTTTCTCCATCGTCTTCAATAGAAACGATGAAAGACTAATGGGGCGAAAGGATTTGGGGTGGGTTTTAAGGCGTTTCCCTACCTTTGGAATGAACACCACCTTAACGTCCTGCCAAGATTTGGGTATATGTCCTGCCACGAACTTTCGCGCCAAAAGGGGTTTGACCCGAGCTCAGCGGTAGTTAGGGGTGGGCTTAAGCATCAAGGTTACTTACCACAAAAAAAAAACATTTACCCCTCCGACCTTCTCCACACTGGTTGTACGTGGTGTTGACCGGTGAAATGCTCCACCGAAGAAAAGGGAAATATAACTTTTTAGTTGGGCGCCAGGATCGGTCACCGCACAACCAAATTAGATCGCCGACCCTTGATCTCGATGTGGGGGAAGGGAAACGAAATAACGACTTCTATGTAAATATTAATATAGCATTATATTCGACCTCCAAAGGGGGGGGGGTACGTTACTCGGACCTTTACAAATTACAAACTGCCAAAGTGGCTCGGTACTTTAGTTACAATATCATAGGACATCATCCTCACAATATTCTACAGAACGTTATTCAATATATCACATAAATCAGGATCACAATATTTCACAGAACGTTATACAACATCGCAATATTCACTATATTCTACAGAACATTATTCAATATCACATAAATCATCACAATATTTAACCGAACGTTATACAACAACGCAATATTCACTATATTCTACAGCGAGTAGTTCAACTACCAACTCATACATATATATCTCACATATGATATCACACATATAGCACCCGTAAAGGTACTTAAATAAACCAGTACATGATACTCTGGTAAGTTCGTGAAGTCAACTTTGACTCACGATCAAATAAATTAATCTAATTAATATTATGGCGGGTACCCAAGGACGGACGTAGTTTTACAATAAAAATAAAATACAAAAATATATATGGTGTAATTAAGTACAAAGAATAACCATAGGGGTTCAAAACTGAGTGAAGCTCATTACTTCGCAAAGCCAGTAATCTGATAAATGAATCGCAGTTTTACAATAAAAAAATACATATGGCGCAATTAAAGTACAATGAATAACCATAGAGGTTCAAACTGAGTGAAGCTCATTACTTCTCAAAACCAGTAATCTGAGAAATGAATCAAGTTTCGACTCCATCGATAAGCATTGTACGTCACCGGACCTTAAGGGAAACGGTGGGTAAACAAACACCAACAAAACTAAATAAATCACAGACCGAACTCCAGTCTATCGGAGACAATGTCGAAATGTCAAATATTTAAATAAAGAAACAAACAAAAAAAAAAATACAAAGCTTGACATTTAGAATGAGAAAATCAGCGCTAACTACATTATTACAAAATAGATATACAGAAGATAAAGAAATTTGAAATAGAAATGTCCATTTGTTCAGTCCAAGTGTCTGGATTCACATACTACCGGAAATTAGATGTATTAGTTGTTAGTGGGTATCGGACAAGAGAAATTAATATATTATTCGGGTAAGCTTGTTGCATTAGTGGTTAATCGGGGCAGGAAGCAAATATTTTAAATTTATTAATTAAGTTATTTTTTTTTTAAATTCATTGATCATTTTTTTTTTGTTTATGGAAAAGGAAGAAAATTTCTTTTTAATTCACTACCGTCGGAGGTCACAGTCTGGTTTGTCGAGAAAAAAAAAAGTTAATAAGAGATTTAATCGCGAAATATATTTTAAAAAGTATTTGACACAACGACTTCACCTAGGCGGTACTTACAAAAAAAAATTAAGTAAAGGAAACGACTCATCGATGCAGACGTAACGAAATTTCAACATACGATATCGATCGAAGGCACTCACAAATTACATCGGAGCTTCGGTTGCTCGATAAGACCAAATAAAAACGATCGGCATAACCGTACCTAGATCTGAATACATGATTACTCGATGGACAACAATACACGAACTAAAGTGTGTCTCAATCGAAACGACCGAAGACATAAGTTGTGAACAGACCTTACAATCAATCATTACACTATTATAATCTTTACAGATACAATATATTATGCCCCATTAGGCAAACTGGCATGAACAAATAAATTATACATATATCTTTTCTTTAATAACAATACAGACTAATTGTGAAACAATCTAATGTGATTTAAATTTTATCATAGAATCTACACCGATACCATATTTTTGCCCAATTAAGCAAACTGACATGAACCAAATTAATTATACATATATCTATGTTCTTTTTTTTTTTATTTATAATAATACAGATTAACTGGGAAGCAATTTAATGTGATTTGAATATTATCATTATATATTTTGCCAAAAATAATACGAATCGAAGTTTAAACGAAGAACTCACAATATTTAGCACACAACAAAAAAAAATTGGAACGAACTCACGATTTCGCTGTGAAGATCTCGCCGTGACGTAGGTAGCCAAAATTTGTCGTACACGACGTTGAGGAGAAAGGATCATTGCTGTATTCTCCGCTAACGGATCACAGTAACAGAACGACGACAACCAGTTGCATACCATAATGACGTACGGGAGACAAACAAAAATGGAAAATAAACCTCGCCATCAACAAAACAAAAACACCCTGTAATCAGTACAATGACATCAGAAAAAAAATTATCAATTATTTATGAGTCCATGTGGGGACGAATAATATTCACACTTACCTCAGGATTGAGGGTGTAATGTCCGAAAATATCTATCGAAAACTCCGAACCATTTCTTATCATCCACTATTGCATTAGTATCTGCTTCAGAAATTTACAATCATCAAAGATGATTAACGAAAAATCACAAAAACTTATAAGCGTTTTGCACAACGCAACAAAATGTGTCCAAGCTTTTGTCAAAATGCCGGAAATGAAAAATAATTCCCATAATTCATTGAATTAGTACACAAAAATTTAATAGGCAGCGTGCGACATCTAACGTCCAAAATGAGCAACCTTATTCTTACGTCAAATAATAGATTTGTTTACTGATGTGTATGATTAGTTGCCTAAAATCGGCAAAACCAGATAATTACTTAAAAGCTTAAAAAAAAAACGTAACAATCCCCCTCCTACTTCGGCAGGAAGAAAACTCCCAGAGTTTTCTGACGACTCACATGGCCAGGAAGCATCCATAACTAAAATGAATCAAACACGACAAGATAATACAAAGACACAAAATTATTCCACAGATCGAAACCTTGGTCCGAGCAGCTATGCTCAAAAAAAAAAACAAAACACAACAAGATTTCCGAATGTACGGAACGACACGAAATTCACGTTTTATTTACAGGGTTCTATACAAAAAAAAATGTTGGACTACTTCCAATTTGTATATCTGGGTTCAAAACATACGAACATCCGACTATCTCCTTTTGCGCACAAATGGGTTCTGGACGTAGGAACGTCTGACTATCTCCAGGACATACAGAATGGGTTCGAAACAACTAGACAACAAAAATTGTCCCAAAAACCTTAATTCTAATATATATATTAAAAAAAAACCTTTTAACGAAGATTAGTACTTATAATACAGGATTGAGAAGAAATTCTCAGGATAAGTCCGGGTATTGGTCAAGATTGGTGAAAGAATCGTAGTTTGTTACACGCGACAGTCGCCTCTTACGACAGGTAGGGTAACGCACCATGGGGATATTCTTGTCGGTAGTTACGCCCTTCCGCCATTGGGCTCATAAACTTAAATTTAGTCATTAATAACACGACAACAACCAAAACGAAAAAAAATTAATTAGTCATATTCAAGGAGTAATTTGCGTGATCAGAAACGTCGGTACAGCACATACACTAAGACTTGAGTGAAGCCAAATCCTGTTAAACAGCACGGAGATTATCAATAAACATCCACAAGAACATTACGGGTAACTCGATTACCTCACCACAACATATACAATCATTCAATGTACCTTCCACTTCAAATCTAGTACTAAGACCTAGGAAAGATACGTCAACGACACAGTCGCAAAACAGACAAGACAAGCGAACGCTTGCCACAAAAATTCACTCATACAAAAAAAGAACATGATAATTCCTAACGCAACACTAGAGCTTATGTGATCCTGCAAAGCAGTAACGGAACTCAACCCCAAAACCATAAGCAACCAGCGCCCAAAAATCAAAGCAATACTACTGGTACTACGTCGATCAACAATCAAATCAAGTGTCGCCAAACGACGAATAGTCAAAATCGAAAGCGAAAATGGATTAAGGGGAACAACAAGGAAGAAGGAATTTCCTCTTTAAGGAATCGAAAAAGGAAGGGAGTGTACCACATTACCTCAAACTGAATTAACTAATCACAACTAATCAACAAAACTGGAAATCAGGAAAACATAGGTGTATCGGCTGTTTTCAAATCCCATAAAGCGGCTAGAAGCGAATAACCTCCAACAACCGAAACCAGAACTTTTCCCTAACAGCACACAACAGGCAAATATAGAGAAAGAACAAAAGGAATAGAAGATAGAAGGAAAAAAAGAATAATCGAAGTCTAGACACTATAGACTTGATAACTTAGAAGTCATATAATCCACGCTATGGTCGCCTCGTACGACCGGTCGGGGATTACACCACGGCAGAATTCTTTAATGCCCACAAACCGCAGGGCAGTTGTCATGATCGGTAGTATCGAATGGTCAGTATCCGAAAGTCATAGCCAGGAGTCCAACTTTGTTCGCCTCTTACGAACGACAGGAACGACGCCACGGAAGTATTCTAACAGCCCCTCGCCGCAGGGCACTAATATGTTCACCTTTGTTCGCCTCTTACGAACGGCAGGAACGACGCCACGGAAGTATTCTATCAGCCCCTCGCCGCAGGGCATTAATAGTCATAGGTCACAACAAAAATCGGTCCACTAAAGGACTCAACAGCGCAAAAAAAAAACAACAAAACAACAACAAAAAAAAATAAAATCACTAAATCTACCACAATTTAAGTTAATTTAAGTTAATTCAAACTGGTCGTTTGTAGAGATTGAAAGAGAAAGGGTAATTATTCCGGGTCCGTAAGATTTTCAACGGCCTTAAGGTCTTGAACGTGCCACGTTCCTGCGGTTTCTCCTTCAGGAGTTTCTAATTCATAGGTCCACTGACCAGGTTTGCGTCGAACGCGATATGGTCCGACATATTTCGGCGCTAGCTTGGCCGTAAAATAATTGACAGCATCTGATAAAACTTTATTTCGACGGTAAACTAATTGTCCAGTATTAAAATGTACGGGTCGTCGCCTTAAATTGTAGCGATGTCTCGTTCGGTCTGAACTGCGGAGTAAACGATTCTGAATGGTGGCGAACATAGTTTGATAACCAGCGGTACGCTGTTGTATTTCCGTAGCTAACTCAACCTTATCTTCTGGCGGACGTATTCTATAATGGTCACCCGATCCAACATATTCTCTTCCGAAATTAACAAAGAATGGAGTATAACCAATAACCTCGTGACGGGCAGAGCGAATAGCACATGTAACGGCAGATAGATATTTGTCCCAAGTGCGGTGATTGTCTTTAACATAAGCGGACAGCATGGTTTTTATGACGCGATTAACTCTTTCGGTGGGGTTAGCGCGGGGGTAGTAATGCGGGGTAAAAGAAATATGGACACGGTACTGACGGCAGAGATCCTTAAAAGCTTTGCTCTTCATTTGGACGCCATTATCGCAGATGATGGTATCAGGTACGCCATAGGTAAGAAATATTCCTTCTTCGATATGTTTGACTAGGGTCTGTGCCGTGGCACTCCGAATAGGAAAAGTGACAACATATTTGCTGAATGTATCAGTGATCGCGAGGATCTGGGTAAATCCACGAGCGGTTCGAGGCAATGGTCCCATAAAATCTAAAGAAATAATTTGCCATGGTCTTGAAGCAATAGGTCGGGAACCCATTAATCCAGCAGGAAGTCGTTGTTCTGGTTTTACAGTAGCACACACCTTACACATTTTTACGAAGCGGTAGATATCGTTCTTCATTTTCGGCCAATAGAAAGAATCATGAACCCTCCAGTACGTCTTAAACATTCCGACATGTCCAGCTAGAGGATCACTGTGACAGCGTTTCAAGATAGTGGCGCGATGTTCCTTAGGTACGACAGTTTTCCAAATCTCATTTGTTTGATCAAATCCGGAGGTTCGGATTTTTACCTGCTTATAAAGAATATCGTTTTCGACTCGCCAAGACGGATATTGTTGTGGTTGACGCTCGACGTTGCGACGCATCTTCTGGTACCAACGGTCGGTAGTGGTACGATAGTGGATTACAGAGGCCGATTCTACAGCATCGACCAGTACAGGTACGGATCGAGAAAGAAAATCAGGCACGACATGGTCCTTGCCTTTCCTATGCACGAGTTCATAATCGAACGGTTGTAGTCTGACAGCCCAACGAGCAAGTCTGCCGGTCGGATCCTTCATACGTTGTAGCCATAACAAGGAATAGTGGTCTGTAATAACTGTGAATCGCGTTCCTTCTAGGTAATGACGAAGCTTCTCGATAGCGAAAATTACGCTTAAACATTCTCTTTCCGTTGTTGAGTAATTACGTTCTTGTCGAGTGAGAGAGCGAGATAAAAAGCAGATCACATGTTCTCCGTCATCGAACATCTGGGTTAAGACGGCTCCTATACCGTACGCTGAAGCGTCAGTTTGTAAAATAAATGGTTTGCTAAAATCCGGGCAAGTCAACAAAGGGGCGGTTACCAGAGACTCTTTAATCTGTTGGAATGAGCTTTCGCATTCCGTATTCCAATCCCATTTTACATTCTTCTTCGTCAAACGAGTAAGGGGTGTTATTATCGTGGAGAAGTTTTTGACGAACCTTCGATACCAGGAAGCCATTCCGATGAAGCGACGAACTTCAGTGACGTTAGTAGGTTGTTGTACCTTTAATATTGCTTCGACCTTATCAGGGTCGACACGTAGTCCATCTTGGTCCACCACATAACCTAGATACTTTAGTTGAGTCCGGCAAAACTGACATTTTTCTCTACTTACGACGAGTCCGGCATCCATTAACCGAGAAAACACCTTTTCTAGAGCATCTAAATGAGTTTGAAAATCGGGGGTCGCGATGATTATGTCGTCTAAGTATACGAATACGAAAGGTTGTAAATCCGCACCAAGGACTCTATCGATTAAGCGTTGAAATGTGGCAGGAGCGTTGGTGAGACCAAACGGCATCCTTTTAAATTGATACAGTCCACCAGGAACTGAAAAGGCGGTATATTCGCGAGAATCCCTAGCCATAGGCACCTGCCAATAGGCTGACTTGATGTCAAGAGAACTCAAATATCGAGAATCACGGAGTTGATCTAGAATAGACGAAATATAGGGTAAGGGATAGGCATCCTTTTTGGTGACAGCGTTAAGTTGTCGATAATCTACGCAGAATCTGTAGCTACCATCTTTCTTTGGAACTAGCAGCACTGGGGAAGACCAGGCGCTCTGTGACGGTTCAATAATATCTTCGTCTAGCATCGTGTTAATTTCAGCATCGATGATACGTCGTTTGGCTGGCGACACGGGGTAATATCGCTGTTTAATTGGCTTGGAATCGGTGACAATTTCATGTTCGACCACTGTGGTAGAACCGAGGGAGGTTCCCATCTTCTCAAAGGTTGAATCGATCAGACGGTCCATTGAGGCTCGCTGTGTCGCAGAAAGATTTATTTCGCTGGTTAGACTATTAATCTGAATATCGGGTGTATTACCAAAATGCCAAACGTCGCGTTGTAAATCAGGGACAATGTCCATTGCGGACCAAAAGTTAAGTCCAAGAATCAATAGATGAGGTAGACTAGGAACAATAAGGACGCGAATCATTCTGACTCGATCGATAAGACGAAAGGGTACATCAACAGTGCCGATGGTTTTGCATTGTTGTCCGTTAGCGACAGTGCAAGGGAAATAGTCCTTAGACGAATTCATCTTCAGTCCTAAACGTTGAAGCGTCTTCCATCCTTCAAATCCCATAACGGTATGGGTGGCCCCAGAATCCAGTAATCCAAGAAGGGAATAGCCGAGAATACTCACTCGTAGATACGGGCGTTGATCAGTGCCTGCATGAGATACAATATATGAAAGAAAGGCTTGAGTCGCAGTGGTTTTGGTCGTTTCAGAGGGGTCTACGGAGAAATTCTGTCGACCGCTCAATTTCTCCTGACAGCGTTTTCCGTCTGATTACAACTTGTACAGGTACGGGATGTAACGTCCTTACGGCCACAATGATAGCAAAACAAATTACGCTGGGCGGTACATTGACGAAAGGTGTGTCCAGGCTGACCGCAATTCCAACATTCTTGAGGTCGTCGTGGCGTGGAAAACCGAGGAGGTGGTGTCTGGTTGGGTGCTTGAACAGCATGAACCGTTGCCATAGGGGTCGGTTCGACAACAGGGGTAGATATCTCTTCCTCAGCAGACGCAGCGAACACAAACGTTGAGTCTACATAGTTTTGACTCCGTCGAGACGGTGGGTGGTAGTGTTCCGCACGATATTTCTTGCTTTCCAACTTAAGACATTCGTCTTCCAATTCTTGTAATGAGGTGACGGTCGGTAATTGCATTATATAAAAGGGGCTTAAGTTGCGAAGTATTATGTCCAGTTGGGCATCTTCAGTCATACGTCCATAACGTTTAAACATAGACGACATACACGCCAAGTAGTCTACAATACTCTCAGACTGGTCTTGAGTACGACGCATGATGTCCTGTAATAATCTCGAATGATAGTCTGGCGGTTCGTAGTGCCGTTGTAACAATTTAGCAAGCTCGCTCCAGGAAGTACAGCGATGTCGGATGGATCGATACCAAAGCAGTGCTTTGCCAGAAAACAGGTCGATGGCAGAGTCAAACAATTCTTCAGTTGAAACACGTCGGGCGTGTTGTAACTCTTCAACACGCTCAAGAAACGATTGCACAGTTTCAGTTTTAGACTCTCCCGAGAATTTTAAACCCCATTTCCAAACGGGTACGCCGGTATATGGTCGATTGGACGAAATAGGTGTAGAATGATGCGCATTTTGATGCAAATTTAGGTTCATTAAGCTCCGATCTAGATGAGTAGCTTCCGGTTCAGTTGCGACAGGCGCAATAGCATCTACATTCGCAGGTACAGATTCAGGTGGTTCTTCAAACGCATCCATCATTGTCATTGCTCGTGCCAAAAGAGTCGCACGGGTAAGTTTCTGCTCTTCAGTTAACTCGCTGATAGGTATTCGATCGACACGGCTGATATAGTGAGTCAATCGAGTCCAAAGCGCAGTATTCCTTCTATCCGCGGGTGATTCAGGAGATCGGGGCAACAAACTCTCCAATTCGGTGAGCCGGTCCTGGATTAGGACAAGTTCATCAGCAACGTTACATGAGTAAGGAGGATAAGAAAGTGTACGATTTAGCGCTTCTAATCGCATTAACGAACGTAAGCGTGCGCGCATTGGATCTACTCTATCATCTTCAATATTAGCTCCTCGAATGCAAAGTTCGTATTGGAGTTCATCTTTCTTCAATCGGTTAATGTCTATTCCAGAATATGCCATAATGATTTTTGGATTTGACTAATAAACAACAAAACGGTGAACAACAAACAAAACAAACACAAAAAAAATTCAAACACAATAGTGCAATAGGGTTCGCAGTTCTATTCCACGTAAAATCCAAGGTATACAAAATCAGTCAGAAAATTCAAAATAGTCCTAATTTGATAATAAACACAAGAGGGCTCCGTTTGTCGACGGATCAACGAATTCAACAATACCTCGCAGTGACAACACACACAAAAAAAAAAAAAAAAAAAAAAAAAAAAAATCCGAGACAGATTATACCTCAAAACGTATATAAATCACAAAATAATTCAACTCAAACAATGCGACGTAACACAACGCTTTAAACGAAATGCTAAACACAACGCTTTAAACGCAAGGCTAAACACAACGCTTTAAACGAAATGGCCCCACGTTGGGCGCCAAAATTTGCCACGAACTTTCGCGCCAAAAGGGGTTTGACCCGAGCTCAGCGGTAGTTAGGGGTGGGCTTAAGCATCAAGGTTACTTACCACAAAAAAAAAACATTTACCCCTCCGACCTTCTCCACACTGGTTGTACGTGGTGTTGACCGGTGAAATGCTCCACCGAAGAAAAGGGAAATATAACTTTTTAGTTGGGCGCCAGGATCGGTCACCGCACAACCAAATTAGATCGCCGACCCTTGATCTCGATGTGGGGGAAGGGAAACGAAATAACGACTTCTATGTAAATATTAATATAGCATTATATTCGACCTCCAAAGGGGGGGGGGGGTACGTTACTCGGACCTTTACAAATTACAAACTGCCAAAGTGGCTCGGTACTTTAGTTACAATATCATAGGACATCATCCTCACAATATTCTACAGAACGTTATTCAATATATCACATAAATCAGGATCACAATATTTCACAGAACGTTATACAACATCGCAATATTCACTATATTCTACAGAACATTATTCAATATCACATAAATCATCACAATATTTAACAGAACGTTATACAACAACGCAATATTCACTATATTCTACAGCGAGTAGTTCAACTACCAACTCATACATATATATATATGTCACATATATAGCACCCGTAAAGGTACTTAAATAAATCAGTACATGATACTCTGGTAAGTTCGTGAAGTCAACTTTGACTCACGATCAAATAAATTAATCTAATTAATATTATGGCGGGTACCCAAGGACGGACGTAGTTTTACAATAAAAATAAAATACAAAAATATATATGGTGTAATTAAGTACAAAGAATAACCATAGGGGTTCAAAACTGAGTGAAGCTCATTACTTCGCAAAGCCAGTAATCTGATAAATGAATCGCAGTTTTACAATAAAAAAAATACATATGGCGCAATTAAAGTACAATGAATAACCATAGAGGTTCAAACTGAGTGAAGCTCATTACTTCTCAAAACCAGTAATCTGAGAAATGAATCAAGTTTCGACTCCATCGATAAGCATTGTACGTCACCGGACCTTAAGGGAAACGGTGGGTAAACAAACACCAACAAAACTAAATAAATCACAGACCGAACTCCAGTCTATCGGAGACAATGTCGAAATGTCAAATATTTAAATAAAGAAACAAACAAAAAAAAAATACAAAGCTTGACATTTAGAATGAGAAAATCAGCGCTAACTACATTATTACAAAATAGATATACAGAAGATAAAGAAATTTGAAATAGAAATGTCCATTTGTTCAGTCCAAGTGTCTGGATTCACATACTACCGGAAATTAGATGTATTAGTTGTTAGTGGGTATCGGACAAGAGAAATTAATATATTATTCGGGTAAGCTTGTTGCATTAGTGGTTAATCGGGGCAGGAAGCAAATATTTTAAATTTATTAATTAAGTTATTTTTTTTTTAAATTCATTGATCATTTTTTTTTTGTTTATGGAAAAGGAAGAAAATTTCTTTTTAATTCACTACCGTCGGAGGTCACAGTCTGGTTTGTCGAGAAAAAAAAAAGTTAATAAGAGATTTAATCGCGAAATATATTTTAAAAAGTATTTGACACAACGACTTCACCTAGGCGGTACTTACAAAAAAAAATTAAGTAAAGGAAACGACTCATCGATGCAGACGTAACGAAATTTCAACATACGATATCGATCGAAGGCACTCACAAATTACATCGGAGCTTCGGTTGCTCGATAAGACCAAATAAAAACGATCGGCATAACCGTACCTAGATCTGAATACATGATTACTCGATGGACAACAATACACGAACTAAAGTGTGTCTCAATCGAAACGACCGAAGACATAAGTTGTGAACAGACCTTACAATCAATCATTACACTATTATAATCTTTACAGATACAATATATTATGCCCCATTAGGCAAACTGGCATGAACAAATAAATTATACATATATCTTTTCTTTAATAACAATACAGACTAATTGTGAAACAATCTAATGTGATTTAAATTTTATCATAGAATCTACACCGATACCATATTTTTGCCCAATTAAGCAAACTGACATGAACCAAATTAATTATACATATATCTATGTTCTTTTTTTTTTATTTTTAATAATACAGATTAACTGGGAAGCAATTTAATGTGATTTGAATATTATCATTATATATTTTGCCAAAAATAATACGAATCGAAGTTTAAACGAAGAACTCACAATATTTAACACACAACAAAAAAAAATTGGAACGAACTCACGATTTCGCTGTGAAGATCTCGCCGTGACGTAGGTAGCCAAAATTTGTCGTACACGACGTTGAGGAGAAAGGATCATTGCTGTATTCTCCGCTAACGGATCACAGTAACAGAACGACGACAACCAGTTGCATACCATAATGACGTACGGGAGACAAACAAAAATGGAAAATAAACCTCGCCATCAACAAAACAAAAACACCCTGTAATCAGTACAATGACATCAGAAAAAAAATTATCAATTATTTATGAGTCCATGTGGGGACGAATAATATTCACACTTACCTCAGGATTGAGGGTGTAATGTCCGAAAATATCTATCGAAAACTCCGAACCATTTCTTATCATCCACTATTGCATTAGTATCTGCTTCAGAAATTTACAATCATCAAAGATGATTAACGAAAAATCACAAAAACTTATAAGCGTTTTGCACAACGCAACAAAATGTGTCCAAGCTTTTGTCAAAATGCCGGAAATGAAAAATAATTCCCATAATTCATTGAATTAGTACACAAAAATTTAATAGGCAGCGTGCGACATCTAACGTCCAAAATGAGCAACCTTATTCTTACGTCAAATAATAGATTTGTTTACTGATGTGTATGATTAGTTGCCTAAAATCGGCAAAACCAGATAATTACTTAAAAGCTTAAAAAAAAACGTAACAGTCCCCAAGCAAAGCTGGATCGGAATAATATCAATAGATCCGCTATAATGATCTCTATTCCTTGCTGGAGGAATGCTGGATAGATTCCGTCCCCACCTGGGGATTTGTAGGGTTTGAATGATTTTATAGCCCATTTGACTTTACCCGGGGTAAATATTTTACCAGCCATTTTGTAGGTGTGGGTCTGAGGTCTTTTAGTCCCCTCTGAATAGCCCATACTTGTTGGGTAGTCATTGTGTATCACTTTTGAACCTGGGAAGTGTGTTTCAAGTAAAACTTGAATTGTCTCCCCTTCGGATTCAGTGAGGTTGCCGTCAGTTTTAACTAGCTGACCTATACCATTTGAGTGATCTTTCGCTAGGACTTTATGTAGTCGTGCCGCAGTGTGTGTATTATTAACACCTTCGCAAAACGTTCTCCATGACCTTCTCTTAGATTTCCTCAATTCATTGTTGTACTCTGTAAGCGCTTTTCTGTATTCATCCCAGTTTTGGGTGATTTTAGCCCTATTAAAGAGTTTCCTAGCGTTTTGGCGAAGTAGGCTTAATCCTTTATTCCACCAGGGTACGTCCCTATTCAATCTTGTCTGCTTTAATGGGCAGCTTTCTTCAAAGGCGTTATAAATACGGTCCCTTAGTTTATAAGAGGCATCGTCAAGAGCTTCTAGAGACTCTATTTTACCCGGTTTTATCCTATCCTTGGACTTTAAGATACTATGAAAAGTATCCCAATCGGTAAGTCTAGGATTCCGATGTGCCTCTATTATATGGGTTTTTACTTCCAGATCGAATCTAATATGCATATGGTCCGATAGCGATGCATAGGCAGACACGTGCCAATTTTTAACCCTATCTACGAAAGCAGGGCTAGCCAGTGTTAGGTCAAGAACTTCTTCCCTAATTGCATTAATAAAAGTAGGTTTGCCTCCCTTATTTATAATGTCAATATTATTAGTTAACAAATATTCAAGGAGTTCCTCACCTCTTTTATTGATGTTTGTGCTGCTCCATAGCGTATAATGGGCATTTGCATCGCACCCAATAATGAATTGTAGGTTCATTCTTTTACAGTGAATAATGAAGTCGGCTACCGCCTCTGGAGGTGATGAGTCAGCCTCAGGGAAGTAGGCTGAGGCTATTGCAACCTTAAGCCTTCCTCCCCTAGGTGTTGTATCTATTATCACTGCAGCGATGTCGCGTTGAATAAATCTAGAAAAAGGAGTACAATTTATTCGTTTGTTAATCATTATGGCGGCTCTAGGATTTTCACAGCCGCTGCAATATATTAATTTGCTTAACTGGGTCTGTAACATTGTTGGCTACCAGCCATGGCTCTTGGATTAGTGCCAGGTCCAATTCTTCTCGAATAAACCTCCATGAAAGCACGTCAGATGCAGCTTTAGCATGGTGGAGGTTTATTTGTAGGCACTTAATGATGTCGCCCATCATCAGCCTTCCGATGCCATGGTTTCTCGGTTTTCTAGGTCCATATGGTTCCCACGAGAAGCTAGGGAAATAATCTGTCCACTTCCGTAGAGCCCCGCATACGAAAGTAAGGCTAAGTGCATCCGAAGGTCGCCTGGTATTCGGAGCCATCGTTATCGACTACACTAACGCAGAGCCATTCATCCTTTAGGCACGATGGGTTCCACCTTAGGATTGCGGATTTATTTTCTGGGTTTACTCCCATAGAACCGACATGTTCTGTTAAAACAGGGGCACCTCGAGTAGGGTGCGATTCTTCATCGCGCATGTCGGTCTTGAAAAAGGAGAGGCTGTGGTGGTGAACTAGCACCTCTATATTGCGCTTCACTTTCTCCTGACGCTTGGTCTAAAAGTTGCCTCCCAGACCTCACATCCGCCCCCCAAAATTCACATACATTTGAAAAGAAGTGTGTGCGCGTGTCCACTATACATACGTGCGGAATCACTTCTTACTAAGATTGTTTTTTTTTATAAAAAGACTGCAAAAACGTGGATTTTACATGATACCTCGCGAATAAAAAATTATAACGACTTCAGGTGCCAATCGAGGCGTATTAACGTCAATATGATCTAAAAGAAATTTTCTCAAAATCGAACCAGCCGTGTTTTTTTACGAAAAAAAAGGCAAATTATTGATTATACAGGAGGCTTAACAAAGGCATTTCCATGATAACGCCAAAAAAATGCTTCATTTACGTCAAAAGTTTTAAGGAACATTTAAAATCAATAGCATTGAGGTAGAAGGTTATAGAGACACTACAAGCATTTAAAAGTGAAGCCAGTCGCCGTTTTTACTCGACCCACATTTTATATATGAGAAGAGAATAATATTCCCAATCCATCCTGTGTTTGGCTGCCATATTTACTCGGCTCTATGACGTCACTCGTCAAACCTGGCTTCAACTTTGTATAAGCAACAGTATTATAGCTTCTCTATACCTTTTACCTCAGTGATCAACAGTGGCATTTTAAGAATACCAGTTTCAGCACTCAGTGCTATAATCATACATTTAAACAGAATAATTTTAAACCATTACACATTTGTAACAAAGGTAAAAACTGACACTCATAAAAAATTGAAAATACAAAAGACTATCAACAAAAACAAAAATATAACCGACCATTATCACTCCTCCTACAATTTGTTTGCAGTTAGGTCTATGGTTAATTCAGTATAAGTCTATACTCCTGAAAATGAACAAGATGTTGTCTGCACGACGTACGATTAGTTAAATTATCCCCTCCTACTCCAGCTTTCCCCCACTTCATGTGTTCATTTGTGCCGGCTAATGGGCTAATAGAAAAACTGTACGAATGTGTTACTAAGCTATGTACTGTATGTAGTACTTTTTGAGACGAATAGGTAATAGGTATATGCCACTTTGTTCAAAGAAAATTGTAATATTTGGTGTAACTCTAACTGAACCTTAGCCGTACCCCAAACTTTCGGCTCCCAGATGCGCGCGCATCTAGTGGGGTGAGCGACTGTCATTTGAAATAATGTCTCGGTTGTTGAGACTTGAGTGAGTCACCTGCATGCGGTGCTTCATAGAACAGAGGAAGATAAAAGACGTAAGGAATCATATTCAATACTGTAAAATGCAGTGAGTAGATGAACGAACAATGATAAAGTGCGGGAGTACATCAGAATAAAAATACAATTGGATTTAAATTTTATTTAAAAAAAAAGAATATAAACCTCCAAATACCTGATTAGTGATTACAAAAGAAACTAGTATAATTTATTTAAACAAGTGGGTCTTTGAACTAAAAAAAAGTATGTCGGAACTTCGTGTCAAGATTAATTTCTAATTAAATATAACTTTTTGATTATTAAGTAAAAAAATAAAATAAAAATAGTTTTGCTGTAAAACTTGTAGTACTTATGTGATATTTCCACTTATGCAAAAAAATTGTATTCAAAAACCCAATTACTGGGATTCTTTATTTAAAAAAAAAAATTAAGGACAATGCAATTTTATCTGAGACACTGGTAGCAGGTTTTGCAATTTTGTTTTTGAATTTCCTTTTTTTTTCTTAGTTGAAAAAAGGCGTCTCTGGCTCGATTCTTTTTGTTTGATGTTTGAGACTGAAGTTTCAAATCGAATTCTGATCTTTTTTCTTTGGACACTTGTACGACCCTCAATTTACTATCATGCACAATCAATTGGTTCTTTACAATGTCAATAGCTTCCTGTGTGTCAGATCTATGAACAAGTTAAGTAAAACTATTAATCAAATCATTCTGTTGCACTTCCAAGGAATTTGGTTTTTTCTGACTCAAATAACTAACAATTTTGACTGACTGACTGATCACGTGTTTTGTGGACTGACAGTAGAGTGCGCAGACGAGGGTATGAGGCTTCACTCAACTAGGTGCGCGCGCACTGGGAGCCGAAAGTTTGGGGTACGGCTAAGGCTCAGTGTAACTCTGCACTCCACTAATGGCAACTTGCAAGTGCATCGGGCGTAGACTGTAGAGTATACACCGGTTAGTGGAAAGCAAGTAGCCATACTTTGACTACACTAACTTGTTACCGTGCTACCTATGGCATGTTCATATTAATATTACAAAATGTGATTAATTAAAAAATATAAAAAACACACACGTAACTCAGTAGAAGGATGTAGTAACAACTCGTCTTATGTCCAGTGTGTTACGGCCTGCGCTATCCGCTCTACGTTAGTCATATAATATATTGTGTATGTGTGTACCCGATATCGAACTACGCTTTAACCAACTTGGATCAAACTAGTTATTTTTATTAACTCATTTATAGGCCCAAATACATACACAAAAAAGAATACGGGTGATTTATAACAAGCGTAAAAAGTACAAACATTTTTTTGGTAAATTTTGTCATTAGGTTTTTGATGAACTTTTAATAAAATAAATTTAGAAAATGTTACCTACTGATTTTAGCCTAATGATAAATATCAAAAAGATGCCAAATCTATTAGATACGCAAAGGACACGGGAATATTGTCGCAACAATTTGAGTAGGAGACGCTAGGCCTGAGCGTTCCAGCCGTACGCCAATTTTGTGTTTTCCTTTAGTGTTGATGTGTGAACATCTTAGCTTTCGCTCCACGGTACACGGTAAATGGGAATTCGACCGTCAGACATAGTTAATCCTTTGTTTTAAAACAGGCAATAAAATATAAAAATTAATTTAATAATATTAAATAAAATCTATAGATTTGGAGATCTAATCTAGATAAGTCAGTTAAAAATTATTACAGAACAGATTTTTTTATTCCGTTATTTATGATAAGTGGCATAATATAATATTGTAATGCATGCGTTTGATACGAACTGCTATCGTATAACGTATTGTTGTGTATTTTTGAGTCAACATTAATACTCCACATTGTCGACCACAACATTGTTTTGTTTTGGCAGTTTCTATGAGCTACGCTTTTGAAACAAACTAGTTATTCAAAATTATAATTTTGAATAACTAGTTTGTGATGGGTCAAGGGAGCTTTTAATAAACATTCTGTATCTGTTTCTGTAATATTATACATTCTTTGTTTAGTAAATTTAGTGCAAAAATGACAAATGTTAAAAAAGTGTTGACATTTTTCAAGACGTGAGAATTGCGACAAAAAAGTTTAAGTCAAATTTAGCAATATGCCTTCGCAATTCGTCCATCAGATTATAGTATTTTGAAAAACACATTTCAAACAACACTTGATATGTAGAATAAGCATATTGCCATATATCGTATAGGGTGTCTATCCACCGCCCACGGATAGTAGGAACAGTGAAATAAGGAAAACAATTTTGAGCAGAAAAGTTCTTAGACATTTTTTGATCCAATGTAGCGTTAATGAAACATTAACTAATTAATTATTATCACCAAAAGTGAGGGAGTATAGGCGTAGTTTATTTATATATTCTATTTTTATGTATTCCGCTGAACTTATTGGTGATAATATCTCATTAACGGTACATCGGAACAAAAAATGTCTAAGGACTTTAATGCTCAGAATTTTTTTCTCAATTTCACTGTCTGTCCGTGGGTAGTCGATCCGAGAAACTCTGTTTAGTTGATTTTTAATATAAATGTGAATTAAGGTAGCTCAGCAAAATTAGCACAAAAAAGTAGAAAAACTATACTTTTGAAATTATGAGTTAAGAAGTACTCATATACGGCTTAAAATTAGAAGATGGATAATTTCTTTAATTCCAGTTTTGTAATGTTCTCGCTAAATAAAACGTACGATTTCCACATTATTAATTTCAATTTGTATATGATTCAGTACTGTATCATACTTTCGATATGTTTTTCGATACAGCAGGCTATCAATTTCAAAAATATTTTTCGGTAGCTCTGTTAGATTATGTTTTTGATATGTATCACGTTTGAAAATAATTTATTTCTTCGTTTTTTCATACTAGCATGGTGGTCTCTTTCACATTTGAATATTTATATCTTATTTGTACGATTTGAAAAATATTACATATTTACTTCCTTTTCTAAAAATGAGAGGAAATGATTATAACAGTTTAGGATAGCACTTTTACACATGAAATATTGTGTTTGACATTTCGCAAACTTTTATAGACATTATTGTCTTCTAAAAGTGATTCTTGATTAACTACTATTCTTAAATTTCATTGAGGTTTTTCGTAACATTTTCAATACAAAACATCGAACAAAAAATCGATGATCAGCTAGTTCTCTTTAATTAAATTGACGCATTTACCTATAGGAAAAAAAATTATAACGTTTTGAAATTTTGAATATAAGCTTTTGATGGAGGTACAAATAAAGATCGGAAAAGTTCCCCAGTACCTTTCAGTGAATGAACTATTTTCTGTTTCGCGAAAACATCATCAGCTGGGATCTATAATAATAATAAATAAAAAAATACTGCAATACAGTGTGGCTAGTTTCTGAATGGTTAACCGGACGATAAAAGTTAACGGTAACAACAAATATTTGTCATTAAATTTAAAATACATTTGCCTATGTTCACTTTTATTGCCTGAATAACCGTTTGCGCGTAAACACAGCACATGGCTTTTCGCAAAAAAGGGAATAATCCATACAAAATTTCAAAAACATATACATTTTTATTCTATTCGAGATTTTTGGTCTTATTATTCAGTAAATAATTCACTATCTGCAAACTCTAGTGTTTTTATAAATTTTTGTAAGTTCGCGACTGTTTGACCGATTTTGTTAAAACTCTAGAAACACATTGAAATGGGTGGAAAAACGTCTTAAGTCGACTTAAGTCGTTTTTGCGGAAACTATATATTTAGAATCATTGATGTTTGTTTTATATGTTGCCAAATTTTTACTTTTCTATGTAGCCGCTAGATGGCATTAAATGTCTTAAATGTATACTCATGTTCAAAGCTGTTTTTCCATCAAACGTTTGGTCACGTTGCTAGCTATGACAGCACAGTTTTAAAATGGCGTCGAGTACGATATTAAGTGAAAACTTTAGCAGTGAAATTTGTACTGTTTTCTTTTTTTTATAATAAATCTCAATATTTTTTGATTTTTTCTTGTTTTTATGTTCACTTTTCAAGTGATTTTGTTACAATATATACGAAAATTAATATCACTTAAGTCAAAATACTCATTTTATTAAAAAACGTTTTAACTTTGAGCTGAAATATTTATAAATTTAGTGACATTTTCGATTAAATACTATTATAATATAATTAAATTTGTATTTTCAAATGTAATAACAATCCATCTTAAAAGTTTGAAAAATGTGCGACATCCATAAACAACATTTATATTATTTTAAAACTTTGATGCCATTTATCTCGAAACGATGTTTTTGGACTTAAGATGTTATTCCACCCAGCTCCTCAATTTTGGGTAGGACAAGGTTTTTTTTCGTTGCGTAGGGGGAGATCGGTGTAAGTTTAAAATTGATTGGGCCGCCATCTTGAAAAAGGGGTGCTAACAGGTTTTGCATTATATCTACGTAACAGTATTTCTTACAGAAAATTAGTTAGAGACATTTTTTGTTTAAAATCGAATTTTCTACAACTTTACTAGGACGTACGTTTTTTGTCGTAAATTGAATAATTAAAAAGCTATGCCTTATAGAAGATAGAATATTGTTTGATTTTCTGTTAAAATTGAAAGAAAAAAATATATAATTTACTTTCTTTCTACGCACACATACATACAGACAGCCTCTTGGAAATAGTCAGGATAGCTTCCTAGGACCTCAAAATGTCGAGATCTGTTGAAAGTCGATTTTCGAAAATCGGACTGAAACCAATAACTTCACTAATTTTTGAAAATTTGCAATTTTCTTAGTGGTAAGTTAAAAAAGTTTTATTGCAAATGTTCCATCAAAAATATTTCATTAAACCTGAGTCCCCATATACCTAACAGAAAAAATCGGGTACGATAAATTAATTTCAAGGATCCTACTCTTTCTGTTAAAATTTTAGGGGTGTATTTTGATCTTTACTGACCGAGAGCTCGTGACAATTTTTTGGTGTTATTTATTCAAGGCCTTATTTTTGTGAAGATGTTGAGGGAGGCATATTAAAGTGCCATGAGTAAGGGATTTTGCTACATAGCGGTATGGGAGGGATGCAGACCGCCCCCAACATTTAACAAAAAAAATGGTCACAATTCTTATTGCTTCAGGACTGAAATTGTTTGTATAGCTTGTCGGTGAACCCAATAATGCCATTATAATATTTGCAGATCGATTGGTCAGTATTAAAGGGGTGACAAATCACCCTAAACGTGCCATGTACCCGACGAAATGTATATTATTAGTTCAAGGTTCAAATTTTAATATGTTGTTACGGCGACTGTTTTAAGCATATATTTCAATTTGCAGAACAAAATGTCGGTATTAGCCCCCTCTCTTAGAGGAAAACTCGCCTAGGTGTTTATATCGTTCTGCAAGGGGGTTAATACCGACATTTTTTTCTGCAAATTGAAATATATGCTTAAAACAGTCGCCGTAACATCATATTACAATTTGAACCTCCGTGTTTAATAATAAAAATTGCGTAGGGTACCAACCTGACGTTTAGGGTCATCTTCTATCCTTTTAATACTGACCAATCGATCTGCAAAAATTATAATGGCATTATTGGTTTCACCGACAGGCGACACGCTATATACAAGCAATTTCAGCCTTGAAGCAATAATAATTGTGATCATTTTTTGTGTTACATGTTGGGGGCGGTCTGCATCCCTCTCATACCGCTATCTAGCAAAATCCTTTACTCATGGCACTTTAATATGCCTACCTCAACGTCTTCACAAAAATAAGGCCTTGAATAAATAACACCTAAAAATTGTCACTAGCTCTCGGTCTATAATGAGTAAAATTAAGGTTTGAAACAATTCTGAAATATGTCTCGATATTTTCGGGCACAAAAAAAATGTTCCGCCTTTGAATATAAAATTGCGACCGACTGCGACCATTTTAAATAAGTTTCGTGCGGTGACGGAATACAACAAATATAGACAAGTACCTATAATAACAAAAATTTTAGAACATACCTACAAGTAATTCAAGAATCACTGTGCGCGAAATTCATAAAATATACAAATTTTGATGTTGGGTAACATCGAAGTTTTGACGAACCTTTGACCATTAACCTATCTTTTTTACCGCAAAAATCAATTTTCAAAACATCGAATATTTAAAAAAGTTACAATTTAATAAAATTAAGCAAAATCGCAGGATAGTGGACAAAATAATTTGATTTATTAAATTAAATGTACGACGTTTCGTCTATAGATTTAGACTTTTTCAAGTACAATATTAAAAATAACAATATTTATGAAAATTAATATTAATTACTAACCATAGCAATTAACATAAGATAGGGTACATAAGACAAAAACATGGTAACATGGTAACAAATTATGTAACAAATTATAGTCAACATAATTTGTTACCATGTTACCATGTTTTTGTCTTATGTACCCTATCTTATGTTAATTGCTATGGTTAGTAATTAATATTAATTTTCATAAATATTGTTATTTTTAATATTGTACTTGAAAAAGTCTAAATCTATAGACGAAACGTCGTACATTTAATTTAATAAATCAAATTATTTTGTCCACTATCCTGCGATTTTGCTTAATTTTATTATAATCACGATGGACACGATTTCTAATATAAATTTTCAACCGAGGGGTTTTCTTAACTACATTGGCGATAATTATGGACAACAGGTACGTAAGATAATTAAAGAATGGTTTAACTCATCAAAAAAACTAGCAAATTTTAATAATAGACGTATTTTTCTTTTACAATGCCGGTATCATGGAGTTTACCCCAAGCACATAACCAATAATCACAAAAGTATTGATTCGCTGTTATGTGAATTACACCCGTTCAAAAAAGAAGCTGAAAAACTAAGTAAGGATTTTTCAAGAAGGATATTAAACCTAGAAATTAAAATAACACTATGGAAAATTAAAAAACTGGGATCAGTAAATCATAGACTCAGTGAGTCATTAAAAGTATTAATTCCAACAGAGTTGTTTAATGAATGTCAAATTTTGAAGAACAGAAAGTACGAATTTGAATTTAAAAGAATAAAACAATTGAACATCAACAAGCTCAATAACTTATGTCAAGATAGATCACCAATACTTACGAACACTCATGAAAAATCTTGTATCTACAATTTTACCAATACTCAGTTACCAGAGGATGTGAAGAGGATCTTATGTCTGGAACCAAATTTTGGAATACCAATTACAAACAAGGAAGTTCCTTCACATGTGTTAATTAAAGATTTAGAATATGGGTTTGATTTTCTTGATATAGAAGGTGTAGAAGCATTGGCAGAAGAGAAAAATAATTTAAGATCAAGAGCCATTAATGTGATTCATAATTTTTACAAATCTAATAAGTGTGATAAAGACAACAGAAGTATCCTAAAAGACTATAAATCAACAAAAACATTTCTCAAAGACAATCAGCATTTAATTGTATCAAGAGCAGATAAAGGTAATAGCACTGTAATTATGGAAAAAGATGAGTACACTACGGTAATGAAAACAATGGTAGAAGATATTTCTACATATAAATTGCTGAAAAAAGACCCTACTACTCAATTCCAAAATAGAAGTAATGTTTTAGTATCCCAGATGAAAGAAAAAAATCTCATTGACAAAGATACTGAGAAACAATTAAAAACACATAATGCAGTTCCACCAAAACTTTATGGCTTGAGAAAAGTTCATAAACAAGGTTGTAAACTAAGACCTGTAGTGAATTGCATTGGATCTCCTTGTTATAAATTGGCGAAATGTTTACATCAATTATTAAGTCCGCTAACTATAGACTTTAAACATAACGTGAAGAACTCATATTGCTTTGTAGAGTCTTTAAAAGGAATTAAGTTGGATCCGAATTATAATCTGGTGTCATTAGATGTAACCTCCCTTTTCACTAATATACCTAAAGAATTGGTCTTAAAAATTGTTAAAGAAAATTGGCTCACGTGGTCAAAGAAAATCAACATAACTTTTGATATGCTCATTGAACTTATTTGTTTTTGTTTTGACACAAGTTATTTTAGCTACAATAACAATTTCTACCTTCAACTTGACGGTAGCGCAATGGGAAACCCAGCAAGTCCAGTTTTAGCTAACATTGTGATGGATTACGTTGTTTCCAAAGTACTAAAAACCTTACCATATAAAATTCCGATACTAAAAGTTTACGTGGATGACACTTTCATTGCAGTTCCCGAAAATAAAATTGATGATTTATTACAAAGGTTCAACCAGTTTAATGAAAAGATTCAATTCACTATGGAGAAAGAAGTTGATAAATCAATTCCATTTTTGGACACCTTAGTAACACGCTCAGCTTCGGGAGAATTAAAAACGAATTGGTATATGAAACCTTCTCATTCAGGCAGACTTCTGAATTTTCGATCTAACCATCCAGTGCAGCAGAAAATTAGTGTTATAAAAAGCTTGTTACACAGGGTAACAAAATTAAGTCACCAAGACTACCATAAGGACAATTTTAAGAAAGTTGAAAATATCTTAAAAGCTAATAATTACCCTGTCAACTTTATACATCAATGCGTTAATAGGTTTATAGAGGACCAAAATCACCTAAATAACACATCGGATACTGTGGATGAAAGATCTAAGTCTACCAAGATTTATGTTAGATTTCCATTTGTGAAGAACTTGTCTTATAAGATCAACAGATTATTTTCGAACACAAATATTAAGTTGGTGTTTTATAACTTAAATAAATTGGATAGGTTATTCACAAGACTTAAAGATAAGACGCCTATCTCACATCAATCTAATATTATTTATAAAATACCTTGTGAATGTAATAAGTGTTATGTGGGACAAACTAAACAGTTATTAAAAAATAGAATTTATCAGCACAAAATGGACTGTAGAAACATAAACTTATTAAGTGATAATAAAACGGCGTTGTCATCTCATCATTTCGACACTGGGCATAAATTTCTTTTCAATGAAGTTCAAATATTAGATAAAGAGTCAAATTGGAAGAAACGCAATATCAGTGAAATGTGTTTTATTAGAAAAAACAATTCAATCAATTATAGAACAGACACTCAAAATTTAAGTAGTCAGTACAATTATATTATGAAATTATACTAATTTTTGTATTATTATTATTTGATTGTTAAAATTTATAGTCAACATAATTTGTTACCATGTTACCATGTTTTTGTCTTATGTACCCTATCTTATGTTAATTGCTATGGTTAGTAATTAATATTAATTTTCATAAATATTGTTATTTTTAATATTGTACTTGAAAAAGTCTAAATCTATAGACGAAACGTCGTACATTTAATTTAATAAATCAAATTATTTTGTCCACTATCCTGCGATTTTGCTTAATTTTATTATAATCACGATGGACACGATTTCTAATATAAAGTTACAATTTAAAATAATTTTATTGAATTAGTGTTAGTTTGTTTTTTTATGAATGGATTTCGACAGAATTTTCCTTCCTACTGCGCATTGTGTTCTGTTTTTTTTTTATTTAATGTCTTTTTCTCTTTCTGTAATAACAGATGCGTAATTACAAAAAAAAATAATTGACTTTTGTAAACTAAAAGTTTGATAATTATGTGTATGTAATATAAGTTTCAAAGAACATACTTTCGCCCAAATTTTACGCTGTTCCAGCCCAGAAGGCCGTGTTTTTTCAAAATATTAATCATAAAATGACGTCATCAACTGTTTGTGATAAGAGTTGTGTCAATTTAATTTCTTAAATATAACCCATAGTTTGTTATAAAGGTAAAAATAATAAAGAATAATTATTCGTATATAACTGTCAATTTGAAATTTGAAAGTGATAGTCCGAATACACTATACAGTGCAGTGAAAACACTCGCCAGCGCTACAGTCGTGCTACGGTGTGGCCTACGGCCGTGCCTGCAGTTAAGTACGCAAATACAAAGCAGGAAATAATCTGTATTAGAAAACTCAAAATGGCTAGATCTTTGGAGTAGTTGAAAATATGTTTGCAAATTCAAATACAATTTATAAAAATATGTAAGGGTTTGATTAGAAATAAAATATAATTATATTGAAAAGTTGTTCAAATATCAAATAATTTATAAAATATTGTAAAACTATTTAAATATGGTATTTGAAATACTTTTACTTAAATAAGCGATTTTTAAGGGAAATTTCCTTATGACGATGAACGAAAATAAATGTAATAAAAATACTCATGTAGGTTCGCATATTTTTAATAAATATCTCAAAAACGCTTGTGACGGCAGATTATAAAACACAATAAAGACCACAATCAACAGACACCTGGTATATGACTACAATACAAGGCCCGAAGGCTAAAGATCGCATGAGTGAACAAATAACCGTACAGATCTTATATATACATATTGTATTATATATGTATATATTGTGAACATTAACAAAAAACATATACACAACGGTCCAAGCATACCGTAAACGTCTTCTATCAGAAACAACGATGTCACCATGTCGATCATTACACTGGTCGACAGTGAAATATCTCTTCAATTGTCAGTTCATACATTGCTGCTGATGCTAAATCGGATGTTTATAGGTGAAGCACTAATTAGAGGAAAAGCGTTTTCAACCTTATAATATGTTATCGTCTGTATATAAATTGGTATGAATTCATAGTGTGAACCCGAAATCCCCATCTCACTGCAGATGAAAAATATTATTGTTGTTTAACATCAATCACGTGGGTCTGCAACATTGAATTACTATGTTTTTATCGCAGGCGATCCGGAAATGCTGCCTATCTTCGGTTTGAAATTATTTACCAGCTGTTGATCCAATGTTCCCACTACGCTAAATTTTTGGTAACATAGGTAGGAGATAAAGAGGAGAAAAAGTCTACATTAGAATCCAAGTTCGACTGATCGTTAATTGTAAAAACATTTGAAAGTTTGAAACTGTTTTTACAAACGATCAGTCGGTAATATGTTGTAGAATTTTTCAAGTGTTTCTATAATTTGTTATTTGGAAATTCCGTTTATACAAAGATGTTGACATGTGACTTGAAATACATTAAAATGCAAAATATCAATTTTTATTTTGTATTTAAATATCTTAATATAGAAAGAATTTTCTATTTGAAAATGCAAAATACTTTTCTTACTTTTTTACATTTTATAAGTCTATGCTCCTGAAAATGCCGCAAATTCTTCGTGGCATGAACTATCTGCATTTGTAAAATTTATAAATGATTGGTTCGATCTATTTAACTTAAGGGCAAAATTTGGAAATACAAGTGGAAAAAACGCGTTCGGAACAGAATCTGATAAGCAAACGCAACTACTTGATAAAGTGTCCGAAACAATATTGATGCCATAATTGTTGGCTCACTTAAGAGACTAATTCCCTTTCTGCAGAAAGGAATGTTGCTCAGCAACAGATCCTTAAATCAAACGTTTTTATATCTGAAATCCAATTTATTAATTATAAAGTTGTATTGATTATTTACTAACTTTTCGTATTAATCAGAACGTTCTTGAAATTATTTTCTCACATATAGGTATAAGAGGAATGGGTGGCGCTAACGATTATCCTACACCCCTCGAGTTTATCCTCTGCAGTTTTTACACAAAATCAAAATACTGAACAAAAACTTGAAACTTGCTTGATTAAACCACTTTTGACACCGTATTTAGAAGTGAACTCTGAATATGACGATTCAGTGTGTCTTATACATAAGATTTTTTCAAATTTGAAGACTATAAAATCAGAGGAAACTTAACTTGTGATGAAGAAAGTGAAATAATTAATTCATTTGTTGAGCCTAAGTCTGATAATATTTGTAACGAAAAATTAGAGTTCAAGGAAAATATTAATACTGATGCACTTCGATATATTACGGGGTATGTTGCGTACCGATTCAAAGACTCCTGCTAGTTCCCTCGATTTGATAACGGAGCCAGTTTCTAATTGGTTAAATTTTATATCGAAAGATAGACTCTTACAGCCAAATTCGGACATATTCGAATTAGCTCAAGTTCTTGATTCCGAATTTCACAAAATACATGGAAATAGTCTTTGTGAAGAAAAGCACATTTTTAAAAATCTACCTGAAAAAACTATTTCAAAACTAGATTCCACCACAATTCCTTTTGATCGAGGTAGCTTTGCATGATAGGTCCCAACACGAAAAAGATTATATCTCGGGAATGGTTTGGTTACAAATTCTAAAAAGTTGGTTAGAAATGGACTTGGTCCATGAAGGGGCCCTCATCGAAATAAGGGTCATATCTCGGGAACGGTTTGGTTAAAAATTTTAAAAAATTAGTTACAAATAGATATAAACTGAGTATGATAGGTCCCATCGAGAAAAAGTTTATATTATCTCGGGAACGGTTTGGTTACAAATTCTAAAAAGTTGATTAAAAATAGTTACCAATTAAAATATTAAAGTTACAAATTGTTTCCGATGAATTTGTTGGTGGGGGCTGGCCCCTCATTGAGAAACCGGTTATACCTCGGGAACGGTTTGGTTACAAATTCTAAAAAGTTGGTTACAAATAGTTAAAAATTAAAATATTAAGGTTACAAATTGTTTTGAAGCAATATTGCTTAGCTGGGAGGCTAACTTCACACACGTGTTTTGTTTTCCTGTGTGTTCCTCATTATCGATGTAAGTGAGTAATCATTCTTTATCTCCTTATTAACTCAATTTCTTCTTTTTAGGGTTCCGTACCTCAATAAGAAAGAACGGAACCCTTCTAGGATCACTCGTTTGACCGTCTGGCTGGCTGGGTGTCCGCCTGTCAGAAACGGATAAAGATATCAAGTTGAAATGTGAAATACTAAGGTCTACAGTCCCTTGGAGGTGTAAAAAATTCAAGCTCCTAAGTCAACGCAATCAAAAGATACCTACGGCCACTTTGTCACCTATTTTGATACTCGCAAACTCACTCATCAAAAAGCAAGGTCTCGCAGTACAAGTACAGGGAAAAATCCGAAAATCACAAAAAGTAAAAATTAAAGGGGGTCCCGACACAAAATACGAAATACCTTTTAAAGCCTATATCTTTGGAACCGTAACATGTAGCAGGTTGAAATAAAATTAATAATAGGAAGAAATCCTTTCCAAAAGTTTTTTAAATTCATTTATTGAGCGCTTTCGGAACTTAGTCCGTCTTCAGAATAACAAGATTTTTTATATTAAAAATCTCGAAAATAATCACAAATTAAAACAAAAATTTATATAAAATAATATTACATAGTAAATATCAGGCTGGCTGCTCTCAATGAACTGACTGACAAAAATTAATAAAAAATAATAAAACCATATATTTCATAATATAGTTTTAGATGTCATCAAATCAGAAGAGGTTACATCTGGTTTTATTATTTTTTGTTAATTTTTGTCAGTCAGTTCATTGAGGGCAGCCAGCCTGATATTTACTCTGTAATATTATTTTATATAAATTTTTGTTTTAATTTGTGATTATTTTCGAGATTTTTAATATAAAAAATCTTGTTATTCTGAAGATGGACTAAGTTCCGAAAGCGCTTAATAAATGAATTTAAAAAACTTTTGGAAAGGATTTCTTCCTATTATTATTTTTATTATGTCTACCTTATTTAATTATTGTAACGGTACGGAGCCCTCGTAGCGCGAGTTCCACACGCTTTTGGCCGCTTTTTTAATACAAACTTCAAAATAAAATTACAATACGTACTTTAAAATAAAAACATAACCAAATATAAATATACCAGCGTAGTTTACAGCACGCGCGCGGGCGCGTTAAACAAGAAATACCTTCATTAATAATTAAACCTATCTAACTATACCACATCAAATTAAAATTGATGATCAAAGCAAAATTTACCCACTAACTAAACAAACCAAAAACTCTAAAAATGACCAAACAAATATAAAATCTTCTTCTAGTAAAGAACAAATTACAATTAATACTAATTTGTCTAGAGGAATTTCTTTCCGAGCTATTACCAAAACCACAAAAAAGCCCCTCAACCTGAAAATGAAATACAAAATTATGACTTACCAGGGACGTCCCGTACTGAACCCGACCTCCCTTCATCTTCAACTTCTCGCAAATCATACTCAGAAGCAATCAACCAAATAGCCAAATCTACAAAAGAAAATGCCATAGTCTTTAACTCTTACCTGATTTTGCCGACCCAGCCCTGATAGAATACATTGAAGCCGTAGGAGAAATAATCCAACCTAAAAACATCACGCACGCCTTTAAGATGTCACAAGATCGAATCTGCATCTATCCGAAAAGTAAAAAATTAGTTAATGATTTCGTTACGCAATATTCCTTAGTCAATGTAAGAAACAAAACAATTCCAGCAAGACGCCTGATTAATTCGGAAGTGAAACTAATAATATCAAGAATACACCCCACATTATTGAAGACTTCGATATAGAGAAAGCACTAAAAATGTACAATATCAAAACACTCACACATATTTCAGATATTTGTTTGAATTTTCACTAACAATATAAAATACCAGCACATATCAAATCAGCAAGGAAAATAACCTTTATAAACCCTATTAGTAGGTAATATTCCTTCATCAATTGAAATGGCAGCTGACGGCGAAATTCACAAAGTATACCTCAATATTGAGGAAAATAAATGCCGTTTCTGTGAATCGAGCACCCGCACTCATCTCAAAGATGCTCTAAGAAAGAGGAAACAAGCAATATACATTTTAGTACTCAGGACAAAGAAAGTGCTATACCGGACAAATCGACACAACAGTCTAGAATAGACGTCCTTTCAATAACAACGATAACTATGATCCATTCTGAACCAAATAAAAATATCAACAAACCGAGTCAGACACCACTAAATGAAGATAGGGATGAACGCAACAACACAATGGAATTCGAATCGAGTACGGTGCTAAAACGTCCCCATTTTACGTCATCCTCCGAAAATTCGCCACTTATAGAAGACGAGCATAATTCACAACCGCCCATCTTTATAATACAAACGAGCGAAGCCCAAGAAGAGGACGAAATTTTTATAAAACCCAGTCAAACTGCAAAACAAGCTAGGTACCAAAAAACAAAAAAATTCAAAAGTCCTAATCCAGACACTTTAGAAAATCAAACAAAAAATTTAAAAGAAATAATGGACAACAACAAACAACAATTCCTAGTAAACTGCGAACAGTTAATTAACATTTTAACATTTTTAACCCAAGCAGACAACGTCGATGACATGTTAAATGGTATAAATAAATATACAAAAGACCCCAAAGATATTGTTGACATCCTCCAAAAACTATATCCGGAACTCCATAGTAAACAAGCAAAAACCACCCTTACAAGATTTATAAAAAAATACAAAAAAAAAACGAATTCCACCACCGAAGAATACTCCTAAACCACAGAAGAAGAACAATAAAAACAAATATAAAATTAGAATAAATATTCAACAAAAAAAAATTAAACATAATATAACAGTTCCATTTTGCAATTATATTCTACAAATATGCATATTTTACAATGGAACATTAATGGATTTTTCATGAGCTATGGACAGTCCTGAAACGGTTTGGTTTTTGTGTTTTTTGCCATTAAAAGTCCAAAATTGTTATGAATTTGGTTATTTTGGTGCTTTTTAACCTTGTTCGAAAGGAAAGAATTCCATAAATTGCATCACCTCATTTTTTTCTTCAACTTTGATCTCAGTTATTTCATGAGAAACCATTCTCTTTAGCCTGGTAATTAATTTACAGAAAGAAGCGTTTGTAGCTTTTATTTAATTTAATTAAAAAAAAAATATTTTATTCAACACACGCATGCTTTTAGTGTTTTTTCGTATCTGTTTTGCGGACCTTAAATAGCCGTTTATTGACTGGTGACGTCATGATCTATTATGAAACGCTTTTCGATGATTATTGAAAAACATTTGAAAAACCCGTTATCTAATGAACATGTACCCATTTTCGGTGTTATAAATGAAATATGGTTACTATGATAACAAAGTAAATAAATATTGTATCGTATTGTATCGAGCCCAGTGTTTTTATTATGAGATGTACTTCTGTCAGTGACATTAAATTATTCAATTAAAGTCTAAAACCATGCATCGTATTCGGCCAGCGATGCTCACTCGCCAAGGCTCGCGAGCGCTCGCCTACTACTCGTGCTGCACACATCGCTCCTGACGCATAAAGATTTAGCACACGCGTTGCACACTATACTTTATTCAACACATGCATGGTTTTAGACGCATAAGGATGTATTTGCAGGACACTTGTTACACAATATACTATTATGTTAAGAAAAAATATTGTCACAGGTTTATTTGAATAGCTTACTCAATAAAAAGTCTATGCATAATAATCTTATTTTTGTCATTTTTTTTCAGCACTCATGAAGTCTAAACGAAAGTCGCAAAATCGGCACGTTTGTCCACTCCAATAGTTTCCAGTGTTTTTCGAAACTTTAAAGATGACATCTCCGATTGTAACGGCAATAACGTCACTATGACCAGAATCGTTCAGCATTCGATCTCTGTTCCAATAATTCCACATAAAATATAATTTATATTTGTTCATATAAATGTAAGATAAATAATGAAATTAGTGGGCATATTATTTGTTCACGGCATTTATTCCACAATAATGTTTCAAAGTAAATACACATTTGTATAATTTTATTTGAAAATTATCCGAAAAAACACTGAGGTGTTTCATTTATGTGGGTTTAAGTACAAGCATAAGTCGTATTTAATATAAATACGGTGTTGCCGTATTTGTTATTAGATGGATCTTTGAAAACGGAATTACGACAGTTCCCTAGTTCGTAAATTTTTGAGTTATTATAGTTAACAATATTTAAGGAGTTTTTTGATTGCAAAATATCATAATTTGTCATATCAAAAATCATTTATAGTTGTTATTATTTTCAAAGAATAAAATACCTAGTTAAATATTTTACCATAAAAGAATGAGAAAGATATTGACATTTTACTCTAATTTTTATCTTGTTATCTCATAATTTGTTATTTTTACTTCCCACCTCTACTATGGTAGGGAAGTAATGGATTCAGTCCGAAAACAATATTTCGAGATTTTAACAGATTTTCACGTTTTGAGACCCTAGCAATCGTTTAAGATCATTTTCTGACTGATGTCTGTATGTGTGTGTGTGTGTATGTGTGTATGTGTGTGTGTGTGTATGTGGTCAATTTTTCGCCTTCGATATCTTAAGAACGGAACAACATACGGGCATGCCGATTGTTCTATTGTGTTTATCAGCCTTTAACTTAGATCTGATTAGATTTTGAGTCAAATCGGTTCAGTGGATCCTGAGATATTCAAAAAAACGTCCTCAATGTCACGTATTAACATAGGTAAAAAAAAAAATAAATGAATTCTAGATGTTATAATATGAAAAAAATGTAAATATTTTTTTTCTCTAAAATGTATAGTTTTCGAGAAAAAAAATATTTTACTAAAAAAAATAAAAATTGTACGTAAATCAAGGTAACCATGATTTTTGCTATATTAAGCTAGCCATCAGTAGACCACCAAACAAAAAAGAGGGCCATGCTTTTTTCAAAGAATAAAAATTAAATTGTGTTTTAAAGACCACCAACAGCTAAGGTTATTTGGGCCTAGTCAAAGAATAAAAAAAAAAAAGAGTGTTTATTTTTTGCAAATATTTACTAGGTGGGAAGTATAGGACTGGTCATCAGTCGAATTTTTTAGATAAATAAATTATTATCTATATCATCATATATATAAAATTCTCGTGTCACGGTGTACGTTATTGAATTCCTCCGAAACGGCTGGACCGATTTTGATGAAATTTTGTGTGCTTATCGGGTAGGGTGGAGAATCGGACAACGTCTATTTTTCATCCCCCTAAATGTTAAGGGTGGTCCACCCCAAATTTTTTTTTTTATTTTTTGGACAAAATTTTTTGTTTTAATTTTTTCATGATTCAGCATTGAAAAATACATACAACTCTAAATTTTCACGCTTATACGATTAACCCCTGTCTAATATAAAAAATTCTCATGTCACGGTGTATGTTATTGAACTCCTCCGAAACGGCTGGACCGATTTTGATGAAATTTTGTGTGCTTATCGGGTAGGGTGGAGACACGGACAACATCTATTTTTCATCCCCCTAAATGTTAAGGGTGGTCCACCCCAAAATTTTTTTTTTTAAGTTTTTAGACAAAATTTTTTGTTTTTAATTTTTTATGATACAGCATACACAAATACATACAAGCCCGATACAAGCCTAAATTTTCACCCCTCTACGATCAACCCCTATTTTTGTTACTGAACTCCTCCGAAACGGCTGGACCGATTTTGATGAAATTTTGTGTGCTTATCGGGTAGGGTGGAGACACGGACAACATCTATTTTTCATCCCCCTAAATGTTAAGGGTTATCCCCAAATTTTTTTTTTTTATTTTTTGGACAAAATTTTTTGTTTTAATTTTTTCATGATTCAGCATTGAAAAATACATACAACTCTAAATTTTCACCCTTATACGATCAACCCCTGATTTTTAATCGCGATTTTTATATTAAGCTTTAAAAAATACATATATGGCGAACGAGCGAAGCGAGTGAGTAGGCGAAAATATTCAAGCAAACGAGCGAAGCGAGTGAGTAGGCGAAAATATTCAAGCGAACGAGCGAAGCGAGTGAGTAGTGTATTAATAAAATTCAAACGAACGAGCGAAGCGAGTGAGTAATGTAATTATAATATTCAAGCGAACGAACGAAGCGAGTGAGTAATGTAATTATAATATTCAAGCGAACGAGCGAAGCGAGTGAGTAGTGTATTTATAATATTCAAGCGAACGAGCGAAGCGAGTGAGTAGTGTATTTATTATATTCAAGCGAACGAGCGAAGCGAGTGAGTAGTGTATTTATTATATTCAAGCGAACGAGCGAAGCGAGTGAGTAGTATATCAATAAAATTCAAACGAACGAGCGAAGCGAGTGAGTAATGTAATTATTCCTGGAAATAACGTATATGGCTAAACAACGTTTGCCGGGTCAGCTATACTAAATATACGTGAGCGGAGTAATGGGTGACCGCTATTAAATCATAATTTCATACCATCCGAGCGAAGCCGGACCGGGTCCGCTAGTATTATATAAAAAGACATGTCCTGACTGATTGACTGACATGTGATTCACCATCGCCCAGGTCAAACTGCTGAAGTTATAAACTTGAAATTTGGCAGGTAGGTTTCTTATTGAACGTAGGCGAAGAAGAAACAATTTTTGGAAATGCAACTCCTAAGAGGGTCAAAAGGAGATGTAGAGTTTTTTGACAAAATGTTCATATCTCACAAATCATTAAGGTGAGAGGTATTGAATTCAACATATTAACTCTTTTTTAAAAATAAACAAACCCGTATTCAAGCATATTTTTAAATTCAACCCCTAAGGGGGTAAAACGGGGGTGTAGGATTTTTTGACTAATCAACGCCCAGGCAAAAGCGCTGAAGCTATAAACTTGAAATTCAACATACTAGCTCTTCTTTAAAAATAATCAAACCCATATTCGAGCATATTATTTTTAAATTCAATAATGGTGTAAAACGTGGGTGTAGGATTTTTTGACTAATCAACATCCAGGCCAAACCGACGAAGCTATAAACTTGAAATTTGGACAGTAGGTTCCTTTTGTGACGTAAGCACCCACTAAGAAGGGATTTTTCGAAATTCAACCTCTAAAAGGGTCAAAAGGGAGTGTATTTCACAGCCCAAACCACTGAAGATAGAAACGTGGGAAGTTATGTTCCATACAAGGTGTATAGAGATGCACTAAGAAAGAATTTTTCAGAAACCAACCCCTAATGGGGTGAAAATAGTTGCATAGAACATGTTAAACATAGGTTATCTTTGACCTGTGCGTAAATACCTTGATATTAATTGGATTTATGTCAGTCGCATGTTTTTATTATGAAATGAAATGTTTCATTTTACGTTACAAAATACTATTACAAGTTTCAACTTAAATTTTCTTATAAGAATTAGTATTAGTTCCAGCTGTAAAATTTTATTTTGAAATTTTCATAAAACTACTAAAAAATTTGTTCAACTAGTTAGTAAGCGATTTTAAAAAATATAAAAATATGTTTAATTATTAAATGGTCGAATAAAGTGGATCTATTAAACATCCACAACTAGCGGTTACACGTGGCTCCGCTCGAGTATATTTAGATTTTCCTTCCCATACAAACTTCAACACCCCGTTGCACCCCTCCTTAGAGGTTGTATGAAAAAAATCCTAAAATACGTGTTAATATTATTTGTTTTGAAGAGTATTTATACCAAGTTTCAAGTTAATACACGCAGGGAATACGATTTTATATACAAATATTTTACCCCCATTTCCCCCAGCCCCTTAGAGGTTGATATCCGAAAAATCTTTTCTTAATGCACCTCTACACCCTATAAGGAACATATTCCCAATCTTCAGTGGTTTAGGCTGTGCCATCTACACCCCCTTTTAACCCTCTTAGGGGTTGAATTTCGTAAAATCTCTTCTTAGTGGATGCTTACGTCACAAAAGGAACCTACTCTCAAAATTTCAAGTTTATAACTTTAGCGGTTTGACATGGACGTTGATTAGTCAAAAAACCCTACATCCCCGTTTTACCCCCTTATGGATTTAATTTTAAAAAAAAGCTCGTATACAGGTTTGCGTATTTTTAAAGCAGAGTTAGTATGCTGAATTCAATACCTCTCACCTTAACTACTTGTGAGATATAAACATTTTGTCAAAAAACTCTACACTATCTTTATTCTTTTGACACCCTTCGAATAATCCATTCTTAGCGGATGCTTGCATCCTATAAGGAACCTACCTGCCAATTTTCATGTTTGTAGGCTTTATAGTTCCTGAAATTTTGCGATGAATCAGTCAGTCAGTCAATCAATCAATCAATCAATCAGTCAAGCAATCAGTCAATCAGGGCATTTCTTTTGATACATATATTTAGATTTAACGTAATAAACTAAATGCTGGTAAGTTGTTTCATGCTCGTCCCGTCACAGACGTAACCATGGCAACAACGTACAACACGGTTAGAACAGCTGATATAGAAAATAGTAAAACTTGATGGGAGAGCACAATAAATTAAAACAAAACCGTTGTTTGTGTTGGTTTTAACTGCAGACCACAAGCCAAGCGGCTCTTGAGGCACTTGTCTTAACTGCTTATGGTTGCTAATGACACCTGATTTACAGTAGGTACATAGCAGCATACACTAGCATTGCACCGCTGTATTCTCGTATATCTCCTCATCCTTCTGCTGTTTAGCCTCAGTACGGAATTCGTAGGCGCGATATTTACCCTTATTACAAACGAACGGCTAACGTCTTACATCTTTAACGGCCATATTTAAAAATATATTACAGTTAATATTATGTTAATGCTGGATTTCTGGTAGTACGACTTTTACCTTAAATTTAGATTTTCAACTAAATGGAGATCTACATTTAGTTGAAAATAAATGTCATTTTTAAATATAGATTTAAGGTAAAATTCGTGCCAGAAATTCAGGACAGACTTACTGAACTAATAAAACAAGAGGATGTCAGACACGCATTAACTTAGGGTTCTGTAGCTGTTGTAAAAGTAAAGTATTAGGGTTGACTAAATTCTAAAAGGCTCGGATCGGATCTTATCTCAGGAACCTTTCAGCGTTTTTTGTTGTTGTCTCTTTTTATTTTATTGAAAATTAAAATTCACATACGATTTTATTTTCTTTATTGACGAGGAATTGATAACACGAGAGATTAAATTTTAAAAGTTTTTTTTTGTAACTCGTAAACTTATTAAAGTACCTACCTAAACCGTATCAATTTTCATTTGAAAGTAACTACTAAGAGATATTATATCGAAATTTTTTATATTTTTAAAACATACGGTTGAAAAATTAGAGGGGGAACTGTAAACGACTTTGGCCCTCATATCTCGCGAATGAGGTTACTAAATAAAAAATTCGACTGATGACCAGTCCTATACTTCCCACCTAGTAAATATTTGCAAAAAATAAACACTCTATTTTTTTTTATTCTTTGACTAGGCCCAAATAACCTTAGCTGTTGGTGGTCTTTAAAACACAATTTAATTTTTATTCTTTGAAAAAAGCATGGCCCTCTTTTTTGTTTGGTGATCTACTGATGGCTAGCTTAATATAGCAAAAATCATGGCTACCTTGATTTACGTACAATTTTTATTTTTTTTAGTAAAATATTTTTTTTCTCGAAAACTATACATTTTAGAGAAAAAAATATTTACATTTTTTTCATATTATAACATCTAGAATTCATTTATATTTTTTTTTACCTATGTTAATACGTGACATTGAGAACGTTTTTTTGAATATCTCAGGATCCACTGAACCGATTTGACTCAAAATCTAATCAGATCTAAGTTAAAGGCTGATAAACACAATAGAACAATCGGCATGCCCGTATGTTGTTCCGTTCTTAAGATATCGAAGGCGAAAAATTGACCACACACACACACACACAGACATCAGTCAGAAAATGATCTTAAACGATTGCTAGGGTCTCAAAACGTGAAATCTGTTAAAATCTCGAAATATTTTTTTCGGACTAAATCCATTACCTACTTCCCTACCATAGTAGAGGTGGGAAGTAAAAATGTTATATGACATGTTGATATAGTTTTCAAAGAGCTGTTCAGCGATACCCCACTTGATGGGGTACGCGAAAAAAAAATCATCTTAGCTTTCCATGTATATAGGCATTGGATAGGTACCTATAGTACCTACTATACATTTTTTTACAATTCTTCATGTCTGTTTTTGGGTTAACTAAAACCATATAAATATACCTGCAAAATTTCATCGCAAAAGATGAAAGAATGAAATAATTACAAGACTGTTAAATACGGACGCACAGACAGACAAAACGAAATTATAGAGGTTCTTACAGTAGCTATGGAACCCTAAAATTACTGGTCGCCGTGCTAAACCCTGTCTATAAAATAGTGTATTTGCTAATACTAAGGCATCCAGTTCCGGGATCCCGAGACTAAATGAGTTTCCTCAGGATCCGGGTTCATTGCAGAGGTTCTGGAACCTGCCGTAATCCCGAAATTTTAAAACTTAATGTGACGCGCGCGCTTTCATGCGATGATGCGTGACGACTGTCACGCTCATATAGCAGTCGTAGGTCGTAGTTCGTAACGTTGTACTCTGACTGCTGTGCTATTTTGTTATTCAGGGAAGTCCCGTCCTAATATTCTAACTTTATTATAACTCGTGTAAAATTCGTTAAAATTTCAATACAGCAAAAATCCGCAATATTTGGTAATTTTGGGACTTCGGGACAAGTCCCGGGATTCTTTAAGTTAGGTGAGGATGTTCCGACTTCCTCTTTGGTCCTGGGACTTGGATGCTCTAGCTAATACACGCATTTTAGTTACTAAATGTATCGTTATGTGAACTTAAATTTGTTTTTGGACAAAATTATTTGAAACGTAGCGTGTCAACACATTTTTAGAACCTTAATAGCTCTCCTATGTTTCTATTTTTTATAAATAATAGCCTTATTGGCTCCTTAAGTCAATGCGTAAGCTTTTGAAACGTGCCCATTCGCCTGAGCACCACAGTTTCTTCTCTTTACTCATAATAATATGATTAACGAAGTAACATGTTGGCATTATAGAGAACAGAAAACTTACATGATTTTTGGAGTGGCCTATATTTAGTTTGCAACTATAACCTAAAACGTAAAGAATTAGATAGAAAAGTAATTAAAATACGTAAATTTCTTCATCAAGATTATGTAAGGTGGCTTACTGCTGGGAAATTAAATGGCGCAGTATGTATTGTTTTATATTTAATATTGATGACGTTGAAAAAATAAATAGTATACGATGTGTATGTTAAATTTTAAAAAACAAAACATATTAAATAATAAACTGATAGACTATTTTTAATATGGAAAGAATCTTACAAACCATGATCCAATAGTATCATCTAATGGCATGTCTTGTTAACGTCATCGATTTATAACCATGCCTGTTGATAAGTAGGCTTTCAAAGTATGCTGTATTTCTTAGAGGAGGTCCCGATAAGCCAGGTTTTCCCATTAGTACCGTAGGCACTGACTTAAGGAAAGCATACTGTATTTAAAGTTTAAACTTTAAATGTAACATGTTACACAATACACATATCGTTGTGTGCCGGTGTTCAGTGATGACGATCTCCACTAGCTTCGGCATCGGCTTTAACTATATACAGAACTACACAGTTACTAAAGAACATAAAGTGTACAGTGTGTCGGTGAGTGGCTGCCGGCTGGTGGCCGAGCACCGCAGAGCCCCGCTGTCTGCTGTAAGGTGTGGCCCCCCGCGTACCTCGTACCTCCTGGCCCATAACTCCGCTACCCCACGGGGGTCCGATACTCTATGCCAGCCACACAGCCTCCGAACTACACTGATACTAACACCTACATCATTGATCGATATTATATTGAACCTGAGTGCTTCTAACACTATGATGAATTAAATAACATTTGTACAAAAAAAATTGTTGAATTACAGACAATTTGACGTATGAAAAATGTACCAATTAGGAAGTTTCCATTTTTTTAATCTAAATTATAATTCTAAGAATTACAAAATTAATAGCGGAAAAATTTTTGAAATATTTTTAAAAACAACAAAGTTATGCTACTTCAATGTTTGAATTTGACAATTCTCCAAGAAATTCAGTTTTCAGTCCGGGTGACGTCACGCGGCACGATATTTTTAAAAGTTATTTTCATTTTGTATGTGTGGTAATTTAACATGGTAACTTCCGATAAATATCTTTCCTTAAACTCGTAAATTGTTATGGAAAAACTAAAAACAAACCAGTAATGATGACGGAAAATATTGACATATCTAAATTTTTGACAGATTTGAATTTAATATAAACTAGCGGCCCGGTCCGCCTTCGCCCGGACTGCAATACACTACTCACTCGCTTCGCTCGATCGCTCTCGGGTGGTATAATTTACATACAAAATCTTTGTTTTATATATACAGAATAATACATTACTCACTCGCTTCGCTCATTCGCTCCCGGGTGAATTTTTCCGATGTTTTAATAGTTATTCTGTTAACCAAGGCGGAAACAAATCCAAAAAATCAAAGATCATGAAAATCGGTCCAGCCGTTCTCGAGTTATAAATGGTGTAACTAACTAACTAACTAACTAACACGACTGTATGGTAGATCGCTGTACCATTTTTTACATCTTGTTCCATCCCGGAGAACGAGGAACAAGAAGTAAAAAACTCGGGTCGCAGTGCCAAACCCTGCCGACAATATAGTGTATTTGCTAGTACAGGCATTGTGGATTTATTATGTGAACTTAAGTTTGTTTTTGTACAAAATAAATTAACCCCTTAATACATCCCTTACAATAATAATTTTTTTCTTAATTGCAATATTGTTATCAATACAGCAACTGTACCAAATTAAATACACCCTTCAGTAAGGAAATCCGTATCCGCAAACTAATGTTTTCATAAAAATCGTAAGTCCGATCCTATCGGGCCGATTTTATTTAAATTTTAGCACCACATTTTAATCTTTACTAAAGGGTGTAAATTTGATATTTTCTGCTGACAGAATCAGCTGTTTATTTCACGTTACAAATAATGATTACATATTTAATTCACAAATGATATTTAATAACTTATTCAAATTCAATCTCAAAACATTATTAATTATAAAAAGAATACATTATAGTTTAAATTGAGACGACAATCGACACACGTCCCGTTGCCATCTTGTGCGTCGTCGTACTGTACTGTACCCAGCCTCCAAGACAACACCAGTGGCGGCGTGGCTTTTAAGACTTAGTGTTACAAGGGTTAAATTTCAATTTTGAAACGATTCGGACAATTCTTTCGGTATTTTTGGGCCCAAAAACATTTTTCAGCCTCTAAAAACCACCCTTAAAATGGTCCGATCGGGCCCATTTTAAATAGGCTTCGTACGGTGATGGATTTCAATATGCCTACCAAATTTCGTTAAAATTAATTAACTCTTTCGAAAGTTATATCCCGTACACATATATACAGTGTCCACAGACTCATCCTCAACATGGGGATCTCCGTTGTTATGGGAGATAGAGATTTGGTTAAATGAGACAAAATGTGCAGAATCTCCAGTAATACTACCCTGCGTAGTCAAACTTTCCATATTTTGCTTGGTTCGCGGCCGACAGTTGAAAAACGAGATTTACCCATTTTCGTTTTTTGTCTATAACTCGCTTATTAAGTAAGTTAGAAAAAAAATATTTTCACTTTCTTAAGGCTCTTTTTTATGAAGATTTCAAATCTCTTTTCATATTTTTATTTACTTTTATAGTTTTAGAGTTACTTGTATTCACTTTGTTTTTTTAAATACACGTCAAAGATGGACATGACACCATTCGAAAGAGATTTTTTTTCTCTTTAATTTGATATGAGGGTTGATGGATTTATTTTCAAAAATAACAGAGTTATACGTAAAATACTGATTTTTAATAGTAGGCTATGCTAAATTAATTGATAAAACAACAGAAGGCTTAGCAAACAGTTGAAATTCGCGTTGGCTTAGTAAACGGCTGTTTTGTTTTAGCTGTCAAAGTGTAGTTTGTTGCTAATTTGTCAGTTTACTAAGTGATTTATTAAATTTACTTTTGTTATCATGGAACCCATTTTGTAACAATGAAAAATTTGATATATTATCTTGTGTGATGGAATTAATTTGGTGTTGTCGGGTCCACGTAATTTTAATCAAAAAGAGAATTGCGGCCACGATATTAATTCAACCCAATGCACAGATACAAAGTATGTGTGTAATCCAACACTAAGATAACGTTGAATATCGTTAATTTCAACGTGTTAAAAATATTAAAGGGGGTTCATTTATTGAATGTCTTTTACAGGGTTTTATTAAGTTCTGAATCTATTGGCGATTTTGAGTTTGAATTCCACAGTTGCTATCCTTATGCGTATATCTCAGATGGATTTTTGACGGGTTAGTAATAATAGAAAACAATTAACATTTTCAAACAACAATAAATATAATATTTAATATATTGAAGTAACTATGGCTCGGATGTTACAATTTTACAGACGTTTTTTTCTTACACAATTAAAACTTTACACTTTAAAATATTTCCCAGCAAGGTATAATAAATCGAATAATTCTATATTATGTTCCAATTTCGTTATCACACAATCAAAAATGAGTTTAATTTATAAACATTTGCATTCAGTCGAATGATTATTAAGCAAATAATTATTATACGTGAAATTTTATATGGATATGATATAAGTTATTAGCAGAATTAATGCTGATGTGCATAAAACGCAGTAACGAAGTATAAAGGATACTAGATTCGCCAGTAAAATAATTGTTAACGCCAATTATTACTACAATAATCGAATTTTTAAACAAAAGACACAATTGGTTTTTTTTTTTAAATACTTGTCATGAGATTGTCTGTACGTTAAATATAAGCGTCAGTCGTAGTCACGATTGTCGGGTTAGCAAATATTTATGGTGATAACAGTCGAAGAAAGATGTAGTCAGAATTTTGTCAATTTGTCAACATATCTCTACGGGCAGAGGATGTTAGATGTTAGTAAGGACCCGTAGGTAGTTCTTTTCGTTTCAAGAATACTATTCAGGTTAAATTTGTTAATTATTAATGGGTTATTTCTTAAGACAGTTAAGTGTTAAATTGTGGTTTAAGGAAGATTTCGCCGGAGCCTATGTCCAAAGTCGAAGATAATTAGTCCTGGAAGAAGATTGTCGAAACAAAACCGAATACTGAAGTTAAAATATATATATGTAAATATTCAGATAGGTCGGTGCCCAAAGCTAACAACTGAACGAATCCTATCACTTAAATTCTGCTAAAGAAATCTTACACGCACTGTTAAAACCCACGTGTGCAATCAGCATTAATGTTATACATATTATTAATATTATTGAAATGTTCCAATTATTTGTATCCAGCAATTTATAAAAATACTTAATCAATATCAACTTTATAAATAGATTAATGATTACCAAGATAAAATAATATCAATTCAAAAATATTTTCTATGTTCGTAAATTCACCATGCGGTATAATATGTTCTAAGATTTTAACTTAGAAATTTCATTTTATTTTTTCACAAATCGTATAACACGAGATCAACTATTATTAATTATTTTAACACTTTATTACTTTTAGCTGTATCATATTAACGATGAATCATGAATACGTTTGATAACTTTAGAAGGTTACTTTTCAATATCACGCCATTTAATTTTACATATACGTCACGTGTATATATCCGATATTAATTATAATATTAACTTAATCTATAAATCATGCATACTATTACTAATTTATTTAGAAATGTCTACTTAGCTGAGTGTTGTAAGAAGATTGAAATAATTACGCCACAGGGGAACTCCGTGTTAGAATAATTATTGATAAAACCGTGAACGATATTCCAATATTGAATACGATTAGAATACCGTAGCACCTGGTACTCCAGCGTTCGCGAGGAAACTACCCAGAGCAGCCTTCGTGTCGCGTTGAACAGGCCACAACGCTAGCGAAATAGCTCCGAAACATGAATTATAACGCAATGAACGATTATACAATAAAATGTGAATCGCTCAATAGTAATCAATAATCATAGAGAATATAACCATATGGAGAGCTTAAAATATTAAACCACGGTACTTTAGTTGTCGTCGGCAAATTACGCGACAATATCCCCGGGACAGAGAAGAAAAAAATTTCTTTGCATAAAGAAATTTTTTGAGAAAAGAAACATTAATTTACATTGACATGGTAATTCAGAGGCAGATGGCCTTTACATATTTTAAACTGATTGATATGATGGCGTCCAATTTCTTGAAGAGAATTTGGATCTTCCAGCAAGTAGACATTTTCATTGATTTTTTCTTTGATCCTGAAGGGACCGGTAAAAAGCACATCCACTTTTTTGGAACGACGTTCGTTCACTGCTGATAACGGATGTGTCCGAAGTAGCACCATGTCTCCTGGTCCAAGTGTTACAGATGGTTTCGTATTAAAGTGCGATTGTTGACGAAGAGTCGCTAATTGCCTCAGACGTTGGCGGATGGATTCTTCGTTAATCGCATTATTGTCTTCATCGAGTGAGGGGTGAAAGTCGGTTAGCTTGGTCATTGATAAGTCCGGTTTGTGGTTACGTTGAAGTTCGTATGGAGTGAAACGAGTCGATTCGTTTATGTTGCTGTTCATGCTGAAAGCCACTCCGTGTTCTGAAAAATAATTTGAAATCAATTTAGTTAAAGTTGTTTTCGTGAATACATCTAGAATAACTAGAATTGCCGTGGTACCTCCAGTTGAATGAACTAGGGGCCCCAAAATATCAATTGGTAACAAATCACTTTTGTAAGATAATAAAATATTTTCATTGGGATCATATCTAAATAGGTAATTATTTCTTAATAGTTCAGAAATTAGAATATTGTTGTCGTTAATTTGATTATTTAACACAATTCCATTATAATTTGGACCTAACTCGTCATCCGATTGTTGCATAATTTTAATCTGTTTCATTAATTGGGTAATTTCTTTAATATTAACTTTGGAAAATCTCGCAAGTATCTGGAAAGTATTATCACCAGGTAAATTGTTATTAACGCGAATATTATCGTGATTAAATGGATCTATCCAACTGTAGGTACCATGATTAGAATTTATAATTAAATACACATAATCTTTATACGCTTTTACCAACACGTCGAAACCATCATCCAATCCAGACACACATCTCTGCACAATATATTCCAGCTGTAAAGAAAATGTATTATATGGTGGGAAAACCGAATAAAGGTTTTTCATGACAGGTTTAAATTTTGCTTTTTCATCAGAAATGTTATTTGTTATAAGTTTGAATGTTAAGTTAGCGTTATGAATTTTTTCCAAATTTATGTTCAAATGGTTTAAATGCTTAAAGCCAATAGAAATTATAGGCACATCATCTACACAAACTATCGCAAATGAATGTAGGTCGAAAACAGGCATAAATTTTATACGTTCAAATCGCTGTAAGATAGTTTCAATATTTTCAGTCCTGTTAGTTTCAGGAATTAATCGTTTATTTAATTGTCGCGCATCTAATACAATTCTAACACTACCGTCCTTTTTCGGAACTGCGTGTATCGGGTTTAAATAAGCGGTATTTTTCCTTGTGATGATTCCCTGTCTGATCATATCATGAACTTCGGCGTTAACTGCCTCGCGCAAATGAAAAGGAATTGGGTATAAATTTCCCTTGAAAACCGAAGTGTCAGTTAAATTCAACTCGTGCGTATAACAGTTAGCAAGGCCAGGCTGTTCGCTAAACACGTCCTGATTCTGATATATAGAATTATATAACACTATTTTTTGAGAATTATCCAAGTTCAAAACTTCGATTTTATCAGTAATCTCTTGACGCAAACGTTCATTATCGATATCTCTTATGGAGAGAACATTACAAGGTAAAGATTTATTAAATTCACGCGAGGTATTTGACTCACTGCACCCTGTTTTGTCATCACAATGACCGACCACAGGCACTGAAACATCTTTTCCTAGATTTGGCAAGCAATTGTGCAAATATTTTGTATTTTCATTCACTATGGAATGATTATCGATGACGGCATTATGCGAAATAGTCCCATAGGAACTTTTCAACAACATTTGTGCCGAATTAATATCATTCGAACTGCAATGTGCAGTCGACAACTTATTCGTCGTTATAGGTACAATATCTGCACCTATGTGAGCATTAAAAACGCTCTGGTAATTTTCTTCGAGACTAGCTCGATCGTTTATCGTAATAGGTTTCGTCGCCACTTGAGAGTTCACATGAGCGAATTCCTCAACAAGTGCATCTTCACAATGCTTTGCGCTACCAAGAATCGAAAGCTCAGTATAGGGTACGGAAACACTGATCTGACTACTGCATGGTTCAGTTGAGTTATTCATAGTGAAACTGTGCGACGTATTTTGAAAAATTTCATCGTTCTTTTGTTTTGAGATAGAATTAGTATAATGGTCAACTCCATGTAAGTCCGAATTATGAACATTAGAGTCAGGGCTATGGGACGTTACATTATGTTCATTAAAAAATTTTACTTCGGTGTACAAATGGTCATTCATATGCAATTTTACAGATTTATTATCAAAATCGATAAAAGCGTTAAATTCATTCAGAAAATCAACCCCCAGAATAACATCGTTTTTCAAACCCTCAACAATAAAGGCACGAAGTTGAAAATCAAATGAATTACAATTTAAATTAACAAAAGCTTGTTTCTTAATTGCTGTACTTTTATGACCAACGGCAGTAACAATCTTACAGCTTTTAACCGTAATGTATGGAATTTTATTAAATTGAGATAATTTTAACCAAAAATCGTTAGACAAAGCCGAAATTTGACTTCCGGTATCAATCAAAGCTACTACAGGCATTTGCTCAATATGAACTTTGATAAACGGCATGTCATTCTCTTTCGAATTGTTAGTACTTAAAGAATTTAATTTAAAGTCTCTATTAATGAGATTACAATTATTGTTTACGTTCCTCCCTGCCCAAATTTTGTGTCTAGACAGGGATTCAGCCCGTTTTTTGAATCATAAATCACGTCATCATCGTCTTCTACTTCAATAAAATGAATTTGCGGAGATGGTTTTTGCATAGAACTTTTATTAGCTGTGAAATTTGACGCGGAAGGTTTTACATACGAGTGTCTTTGAAATTTTTGAGGATTATTATCACCGGTTGTAGTACTTTGTTCTGGATTAGTTTTAAATGGAGTCGAATTTGGAAAATAAGCATTTCGCTGTACTTCGACATCATCAAGTTCTTTAAGTAACTTATAAAAATCTAAGAATGAATGCAATTGTGCTGTTAACAAGACCCGTTGTACGTGAATAGGAAAATGTTTTTTCAAAATCATTATGAATTCGGGTTCTCCCATTGGAGGATAAAATTGTTTTGATTTTTTATGATTTTGTATTAAATACTGTGCCATGGTTAGACCTTTATTCTGTTGATAGCGATTTGAATACAATTCCATTCGAACTTTCTGTTGTTGATTAAAGTCCCAAAACTCATCCAAAAAGATATTTTTAAAGGTTTCAAAATTGGTGAACATATGTTTGAATTCATCAAACCAAAAGTGCGCATGACCATCGAAGGCCTGCTCGATTTGATACAATTGTAGATGTATCGGGATAGCTGTACATTTTAAGTAAGCTTCCAGTTTTTCAATAAATTCAACTGGATTTTCAGAAGATTCACCAGAGAATTTTGGAAGTTGTATTTGAATTTGGCTAGGTTTTACAAATGGTGCATTATTATTATATTGAAAATTGTTTTGATATCCCATATCGTTTAAATTCGTATATAAATGATTAGATTCATAACCGTTAGAAAGTGTTGGTGGCATACCTGTTTTCCGGGAATTGTAGTTACCGTTAGGATTGTTCATTTCCGGAACATGTGTTTCTGACGTCATTCGCATTCCCCAATGGTCAAGGAACATAACTCGCTGATTTCCTGCTGTAGTGTACGATACACCAGAAGTACTCGTAGACTGCACAGAAGTTAATCCTCCATTCGTTGTTGTCGTAGTCGGATTCATGTTGTTTGGAATCGATGTATTTATTGTCGCATCGATGTGTGTCTGGATCGCAGTCTGGTTATGACGAAGTTCGTCCTCCGATACGGAAATTAAACAGCCATCATCATTCATCCTGTATAAACGACTGCAGTCCAAACGTCCCAATGTTTCAGTTGTTTGACCTAAAACACTTCTAGAAATATTTACATTATTATCTTCCCCAATACTTGATGCAGGGGAGTGTGATCTCGTTACACGAGGTGGTGTATTAAACATTGTAAAAGTTTTTAAGAAAAATTGTTTCTGTAAAAGATACCCGTTCAAAAGATTTTTTGTACGGTTCTATTTCGGGCTATCATTCAATAAAGTCCTGTCACGGTCGCCATTTATGTGATGGAATTAATTTGGTGTTGTCGGGTCCACGTAATTTTAATCAAAAAGAGAATTGCGGCCACGATATTAATTCAACCCAATGCACAGATACAAAGTATGTGTGTAATCCAACACTAAGATAACGTTGAATATCGTTAATTTCAACGTGTTAAAAATATTAAAGGGGGTTCATTTATTGAATGTCTTTTACAGGGTTTTATTAAGTTCTGAATCTATTGGCGATTTTGAGTTTGAATTCCACAGTTGCTATCCTTATGCGTATATCTCAGATGGATTTTTGACGGGTTAGTAATAATAGAAAACAATTAACATTTTCCAACAACAATAAATATAATATTTAATATATTGAAGTAACTATGGCTCGGATGTTACAATTTTACAGACGTTTTTTTCTTACACAATTAAAACTTTACACTTTAAAATATTTCCCAGCAAGGTATAATAAATCGAATAATTCTATATTATGTTCCAATTTCGTTATCACACAATCAAAAATGAGTTTAATTTATAAACATTTGCATTCAGTCGAATGATTATTAAGCAAATAATTATTATACGTGAAATTTTATATGGATATGATATAAGTTATTAGCAGAATTAATGCTGATGTGCATAAAACGCAGTAACGAAGTATAAAGGATACTAGATTCGCCAGTAAAATAATTGTTAACGCCAATTATTACTACAATAATCGAATTTTTAAACAAAAGACACAATTGGTTTTTTTTTTTAAATACTTGTCATGAGATTGTCTGTACGTTAAATATAAGCGTCAGTCGTAGTCACGATTGTCGGGTTAGCAAATATTTATGGTGATAACAGTCGAAGAAAGATGTAGTCAGAATTTTGTCAATTTGTCAACATATCTCTACGGGCAGAGGATGTTAGATGTTAGTAAGGACCCGTAGGTAGTTCTTTTCGTTTCAAGAATACTATTCAGGTTAAATTTGTTAATTATTAATGGGTTATTTCTTAAGACAGTTAAGTGTTAAATTGTGGTTTAAGGAAGATTTCGCCGGAGCCTATGTCCAAAGTCGAAGATAATTAGTCCTGGAAGAAGATTGTCGAAACAAAACCGAATACTGAAGTTAAAATATATATATGTAAATATTCAGATAGGTCGGTGCCCAAAGCTAACAACTGAACGAATCCTATCACTTAAATTCTGCTAAAGAAATCTTACACGCACTGTTAAAACCCACGTGTGCAATCAGCATTAATGTTATACATATTATTAATATTATTGAAATGTTCCAATTATTTGTATCCAGCAATTTATAAAAATACTTAATCAATATCAACTTTATAAATAGATTAATGATTACCAAGATAAAATAATATCAATTCAAAAATATTTTCTATGTTCGTAAATTCACCATGCGGTATAATATGTTCTAAGATTTTAACTTAGAAATTTCATTTTATTTTTTCACAAATCGTATAACACGAGATCAACTATTATTAATTATTTTAACACTTTATTACTTTTAGCTGTATCATATTAACGATGAATCATGAATACGTTTGATAACTTTAGAAGGTTACTTTTCAATATCACGCCATTTAATTTTACATATACGTCACGTGTATATATCCGATATTAATTATAATATTAACTTAATCTATAAATCATGCATACTATTACTAATTTATTTAGAAATGTCTACTTAGCTGAGTGTTGTAAGAAGATTGAAATAATTACGCCACAGGGGAACTCCGTGTTAGAATAATTATTGATAAAACCGTGAACGATATTCCAATATTGAATACGATTAGAATACCGTAGCACCTGGTACTCCAGCGTTCGCGAGGAAACTACCCAGAGCAGCCTTCGTGTCGCGTTGAACAGGCCACAACGCTAGCGAAATAGCTCCGAAACATGAATTATAACGCAATGAACGATTATACAATAAAATGTGAATCGCTCAATAGTAATCAATAATCATAGAGAATATAACCATATGGAGAGCTTAAAATATTAAACCACGGTACTTTAGTTGTCGTCGGCAAATTACGCGACACTTGTAACATTCTATGTCACAAAAAATTGATCAGAGCTGCAGAAATGTACTTCGTTCAGTATCCAGAACGAAGACAACCTCGTTCGTCTATTTACAGAAACTTACGAGTAAATTTAATAAACTATGGATCATTTAAAAAGCCGTTTACTAAGTCAACGCGAATAAATGAAGAAGACAAAACTACTGTTTTACGATCAATTGTTGAAAATCGCTTATTTTTTATTGTTACAAAATGGGTTCCATGATAACAAAAGTAAATTTAATAAATCACTTAGTAAACTGACAAATTAGCAACAAACTACACTTTGACCGCTAAAACAAAACAGCCGTTTACTAAGCCAACGCGAATTTCAACTGTTTGCTAAGCCTTCTGTTGTTTTATCAATTAATTTAGCATAGCCTACTATTAAAAATCAGTGTTTTACGTATAACTCTGTTATTTTTGAAAATAAATCCATCAACCCTCATATCAAATTAAAGAGAGAAAAAATCCCTTTCGAATGGTGTCATGGACATCTTTGACGTGTATTTAAAAAAACAAAGTTAATACAAGTATCTCTAAAACTATAAAAGTAAATAAAAATATGAAAAGAGATTTGAAATCTTCATAAAAAAGAGCCTTAAGAAAGTAAAAATATTTTTTTTCTAGCTTACTTAATAAGCGAGTTATAAACAAAAAACGAAAATGGGTAAATCTCGTTTTTGAACTGTCGGTCGCGAACCAAGCAAAATATGGAAAGTTTGACTACGTAGGATAGTAGGTAGTACTGGAGATTCTGCACATTTTGTCTCATTTAACCAAATCTCTATCTCCCATAACAACGGAGATCCCCATTTTGAGGATGAGTCTGTGGACACACTGTAATATAAATATATAAATATATACATATATAAACAGACTTTTCCAAAAATGGTGCCAAAGTGTTCAAGATGCTATGAAACGTCGAAAAAATTTTGGTTCAACCCCTAGGTCCCGCCAATAGTGTATGTGCCATTTGGCAAATACACTAAAAATCGTACAGCGCATCTACCATACATCAGGAACATAACGGACCGCATCGGCAAACTTCTGGAAAAGTACAAAGTCAGGACAACCTACAAACCAACGAGAAAGATTCAGGAATGTCTAAGATCGGCCAAGGACACAAGAGATCAACTGGCAACACCAGGAGTATACCGCATCCCTTGCAGCTGTGGATCAGTATATTATATTGGGACAACGAAACGAAGCATCAACACACGTCTAGCAGAGCACAAGAGAAGCTGTAAACTGGGACAAACAGAAAAATCTGCCATAGCCGAACACACTTTGACTCTGGACAATCATAAGATCCTCGTCGAAGAAACCCGAGCCATAGACAGAACACTGAGTTATTACCCACGGATATACAGAGAGGCCATAGAAATACAAAAACACACACAGAATTTCAAGCGAAAAGATGAAGGCCTCAATCTCAGTAAAACCTGGACACCAGCACTCCGACACACAAAACCAATGACCAATCGTACAAGGATGGAATACGACCGAGTAGAAAACTCACCCCCACCACTACACACTACGCAGTTGACCAATTACAGAGAGACGGACTACGACCGAACAGAGAACACACTAGTACTAGGCATAAAAGAAGGGAGGACACCAGTCACTGACACACTGACCTGTGAGCTGCCAAGGAGGACACTTCGACCGCTGCCACATCGCCTTTGATAATGTCTACCGCAGTCTACCGTCAGGTAGAAATACCACCGGACCACGGCCTACAAGCCCGGAAACCATGAAGACTTGGAATGTTTGTAGGTACCTACCACAAGTGCCGCTTCCCGTGGATAATTGAAGGAACTACTCTCAGGAAAATGGCTCATTTAAAAATCATCTAGCCCGAAATGAAACGATCCTTTTAAAGAAATTCAGCAGAATTACTACACAATTTTCATGTTAATGCAGTTAGCATGAAGAGCAAAATAGCAATGTATAGAAATGGCACTCTATCGTATATTATGAAACTTATTTATTATACAAAATTGTGGTATAATCATTCAGAAAATATTAGCTGAATTTTAAGTACCCACACCTATTTTTTCTAAATCAATGTAGGTACCTAGTATATTTTTTTCTTAAGTATTTATAAAATTATTGATAGAAATTTTATTAATGCCATTTTTCAAAATGAAGTATAGTCAGTTGAAGGTGTTACATTCCAAAATAAATATTAGGAAATATTTGTGTATTCTGAATATCTGATGACGCCATAAATAATCATTTTATATGTTCTTATATCGCAGTTTTTGGTATTTACATTCTAAAATTTATATGTATTATACAATAAATAAAAAGTAACAATTGCGCTGACATGCAAGTTGAATTTGTATTTTTCTATGTATGTTTGAAAATGCGGGATGTGTCAAAAATAAAAAATATGTTCTCCGCTTAAAAATGTCTTCAGATGGGTTTGTCTCTAACTCTCTACCAAATAGCATTAACCTTCAATTTATTGGCCACAGTGTAATTTAAATATAAATGATAAAACAGCAATTTTTGTTGAAAAAAAAATGAAAAGTTAACAGTTACGTGTTAAAATGTTTATTGAGTGCCAACGTTTTACAATATACACAAAATAATGTAAATTTGTTATCAGGTTTGTATTATCTGACTTTTAAACATATTTTGTTAAAATAAACTAAGTTTACAAAACTGTATATTATGGTCAATACGTCGAAATGTACTCGTATTATCTTTCAACTCACAAGAAAATTACGTTACTAGGTACTTTTAATTAGTGGCTAATGTGGAAAGTTTTCTTGATTTGAATCACTGTCGAGGCGACGGCTCTTTAGAGGTGATGATTTCAAAAATAAAAAAGTTAATATATCAATTTATACAATGTGTTAATTACAGGGTGTTTCATAAATATACCGACAAACTTTTAGGGGTGGTAGGGGACATCAAAACAATCATTTTTTGATTTATAAACATATGTCCGAAAACTCTTCGTTTTCGAGATACAGGGTGTTAAAATTTGTAGAAAAATCGTTTTTCATTAATCTTTATTAAGTTTATTTCATTTTAATGAAATTAAAGCTTACAATAATTGTTCAAAATGTTGACCATTTGCTTCAATACTAAGATTGCACCGCCGGTACATTGACTCGCGGACCCTATGAAAGATTACAGGGATAGCTTCTACTTGTGCACAGGCGGCCATTATTTTTGCGACAAGATCTTCCTCATTACGAATGGGTGTCTCGCAGACAGATTTCAGATAACCCTAAAGGAAGAAATCGAGGGGGTTGTAGTCGGAAGAACGAGCAGGCCAAGCCACGGGGCCCCCTCTTCCAATCCACCGGTTGCCAAATCGCTAGTCCAGATACTGGCGCACGTTCAAACCAAACTGTGGAGGTGCTCCGACCATCATGCTGAAACCACAGGTTGGCCTTAATATTAAAGAGGAAATGTTTAGATAATTTAAACGAGCAGGCAGCAATTAGTACAAACTATTAAACTCTCTCCATATTTACAGAAAATTGTTGCTGGTGTCTTTTAGAGACCATGCGGCATGAGGATTTTCGTCATCCCAAATGTGACTGTTTCTACTAGGGAGAACCACCTAATAAGAGACGAACTGGGTAATAAGAGACGTAACATTTAAATTCTAAGACAACAAGAACTCTTGGAGATCTTGTATTTGGCAGATAAACACCCATGGTTGTTTGTGTGTCAATAAAAAAATATGAACATTCAACTTTGATCGGTAGTTTGTATATAATTTTTCAATTTTTTTTCTACTTTTTCGTCTCTTATTACACGAATCGTATAATAAGAGACGAGACTTGTAGTTTTCGTAAACTTTACATTACAAGGTGTAAATTATAATAAGAGGCACATTATAAAGCGGCAAACAAATTGCCTAAGTTTCGTTTCTTGATGTCAAATAGAAACAAATCTGGAAACGTTTAAAAATTAATAATAAAAAGTTTACTTTCAAATTCAAAATCAGTAAAACAAATTCAAAGCAAAAATAATTGTTTATTTCTGTTTCACAATAATAAAGTTTAGTAAAGTGTGTTTATTATAAAAAATTAAATTTTGTATTCAAAATCTAACTAATATTATAAATGTGAAAGTTTGGATGGATGGATGTATGGATGTTTGTTACTCAATCACGCCAGAACGGCTAAACGGATCTGGATGAAATTTGGTACAGAGATAGATTATAGTCTGGAATAGCACATAGGCTACTTTTAATTCCGGAAAAATGTACGGTTCCCGTGGGATAGTTTTGTTTTTGTTTTTCATTGAGCAAGGGATCGACATGATTTTTTGCATAATGGTAGCTTAGGGGTCAGAGAATGTTATAGGCTAATTTTTATCCCGGAAAAATGTATGGTTCCCGTGGGATAGATTTGTTTTTGTTTTATCTCTGGAACTACTTAACCGATTCTAAAAATTCTTTCACTAATAGAAAGCTGCGCGGGGAGGGGGGGGAGAATCTCGAGGGGGGATAACAAATTAGGGGGGAAGATTCTCGCGGGGGATAATAAATTAGGGGGGAAGATTTTTGTGAGGGATAACAAATTAAGGGTGGAGATTCTCGCGGGGGGATAACAAATTAGGGGAGAGATTCTCGCGAGGTGATAACAAATTAGGGGGGGAGATTCTCTCGGGGGGGATAACAAATTAGGGGGGGGGAGATTCTCGCGGTGGGATAAAAAATTAGGGGGGGAGATTCTCGCGCTGGGATAAAAAATTAGGGGGGGAGATTCTTGCGCTGGGATAACAAATTGCGGGGGGAGAATCTCGCGGTGGGATAACAAATTAGGTGGGAAGATTCTTGTGGTGAGGTAACAAATTAGGGGGAAGGTTCTCGCGGGGGGATAACAAATTAGGGGGGGGGATTCTCGCGGGGGGGGATAACAAATTAGGGGGTAAGTTTCTCGCGGGGGGATAACAAGTTAGGGGGGATTCTCGCGGTGGGATAACAAATTAGGGGGGAAGGTTCTCGCGGGAGGATAACAAATTTTGCACAGGAGTTCCTTATATAGGTATCGTAGATGAGCAATAATGTATTCATAAAATTCGAGCGAACGAGCGAAGCGAGTGAGTAATGTATTAATAACATTCAAGCGTACGAGCAAAGCGAGTGAGTAATGTATTAATAATATTCAAGTGAACAAGCGAGGCGAGTGAGTAATATATTAATAATATTCAAGCAAACGAGCGAAGCGAGTGAGTAATGTATTAATAAAATCTGAGCGAAGCGAGTGAGTTATGTATTATAAAATTCGAGCGAATAAACACAGCGAATAAACAGCGAATAAACACTACCAGCTTCGCTTCGCAGGAAAAGAATTTCTCGCGGGGGGATAATAAATTCTAAATCGTAAAATACGTGGGCGAAGCCACGGTAAGTAAATAAATCGAATTATATAGGTACAAAAATACTTTGTAATGTATCTTCATCACTTGTTGAAAGTTAATGTTTTCTACTTCCTCCCATGGTTAACTTAGTATCTTTGTAGTGTTTCCTAAAGTAGATTTTGGGACTTGGTATAGGGAAGCAGCTTTTTGCAAAGAGTAACCACGTTTCACGGCTTGATGGCTGTAATCATGTCATTCGCGTAATATGTGCATCGTTTTTTGTTACTTTTTCTTTTTCCAGGCATTTTGATCTAAACTAAATAATAAAATTGTCAACTCAGATCTACAACAGTGCCGTCTCTTATTATCTGATATAGCTGCTCTTATTATCCGGAACTCGCTCTAGAACGCGTGTAATAAGAGACGACGCAATATTTGCCTAACCATGAAAGTACCGTGAACAAAACTAGCTGAGAAAGAACCTAACTTGAAAGTAGAAACTTTTAAAATATTTGCCATGGCATTCATAAACTAATTTTTAAGTTGGAAAACAAAAGTATTGTAATAGTGGACGGTTTTATCTAATGCCTAAATTACCGTTATCCTAGCAAACATAAAATTTTTGAAAAATATTGAAGAGAAAATTACCGGCGGATTTCTAACATGCACACCATATATGAAACTCAACTGCACGTGTGTTTAGAATCCTCCTTGACATAAATGAGTGCGAAAATATGAATCTCGTCTCTAATTATAACCCGATTCTCTTATTACATCGCGCGTGAAACATGCCGCACCAGAAAAAAAATTATTCTCCCGAAGTGAGGTTCTACTAAGCCCAAAAACCATTGGCAAAAAGCTAATCGATGTGGATTGTCTTCAAGTTTTGAAGCTTGTATTCGTTGTAAATTGTAGGGATACAGAAGCTGTTTGTGCATGACAAGCTATACCGTTGTATTGGAGAAGTCCATATTATGGTGTGTAATTACGCGAGTGAACATTTGTAGATGGATTGTGTCCTCTAAACGTTGTAGAACTTCTTCTTCAAACTCTACCGTACGAACTATTCTTGGACGATCAGCACCACCAGGACGCTTAAAGGTTGCCACTTTCTCTAAGGCGACGACGTATGGAAGAAAAGGTTGTATGATGAGGTTGCCGGCGTTCAGGATGTTTCTGTTCATACAAACGTGCAGCTTCTCTACCATGACAATTTGCTGCACCATACGCAAGGTACATATCGGCAAGTTCTTTAAATGAGTATCTAATCCATTATAAATAAAAGTTTTGAATTAACAATCAACACAAGTTTCATCACAATAAACTACTCAACAGGATTAAGTTTTAAACTCAAGTAATCACTGTCACTATTAATTTATCACAAAGACGTACATCGATAATAATGTTATTGATGGTAGAGTCCAATTACTGTTAGTATTGTATTGGCGTCAATCATCAAAAGGCCACCTAAAAAGGGAAAAAAACAAAAAAATACGTTTTTTTTTTTAATTTTTTTCAGTAACCGTTTGCACACTACGCCATTGGGTCAGGTAGGCGGCGTACAGATAAATAGGCGTTTTCTGTCGTCAATGACGTAGCGGTATCATGATTCTTAGAGTAATCAGATTATAACTAGATTTTAAGAATAAGTTTACCTACTAGATAATATTATTTATTCTACTTATGGTTCAAATTTTTTTTCTCGAAAACGAAGCAAGTTACGCAAAACCCTCAAGAGAAAAAAAGTTGTCTTTTTAGTTGCTTTATCTTAAAAAAGTTTAAAAATTGCAAAAAAAAAAACACTGGGTGTTATTTTTTTATTCAAAAAAATTAACATGTTGCCGCGTGAGCACGCCCCTGGAATTACTGTATCAACTGTTATAGATCCAAAAGATGCCTCATAAAGTTACCAACAAACTGAAAATTTCATTAAAATCGGCTATAACGTTTCTTAGGCATTAAAAAAAACGATTTTTTCTACAAATTTTAACACCCTGTATCTCGAAAATGAAGCGTTTTAGGATATAATATGTTTATAAAGTAAAAAATGTTTGCTTTGATGTCCTCTACCACCACTAGAAGTTTTTCGATATTTTTATGAAACACCCTGTAATTAACGCAGTGTATAAATTAGTATAGGTATTAACTTTTTTAACTTCCCATTGGAAGTTATTGTAATGGGTCCGAAAATCGAAATCAAAATGTATAACAAATTTTTATGTTTCAAGGTCACTACACTATTTTTACACTATTTTTAGAAAGATGTCTGTGTGTGTGTGTATGTGTGTGTGTGTGTGGACGTATGTACGTACGTACGTACGTATGTGTCCATTTCTTTCTAAGACGAAATCTCGAGAATGAAAAATGATATCGACTACGTTAGGGTGCCAATCGACGCGTATTAACGTAAATATGATCTGAAAATATTTTTTTCAAAATCGGTTCAGCCGTTCTTTTTTCTTAACCAAATAGACTCCAAAAAAGTAGATTTTACACAATATCTCGCGAATAAACAATTTTATATCGACTTCGTAAGGGTGTCAATCGAGACGTGTTAACGTCATTTTGATCCGACATAAATTTTATAAAAATCGGTTTAGCCGTTTTTTTTTTTTTTTTTATTGTTAAAAATAAATAATAATTATGTTTTAATGATTAAAATGCTTACTTTTCTGTGTAATATCTAATTTAATTATTATTATTAAATATTTATCAAACTGGGAAGTTCGTCGTGTGGACCTCAAGGGTCGCACTTTAGTCCTAATAAACGACCTACCTCACGGCTGGTTATTTTTGAAATCATCACCTCTAAAGAACCGTCGCGTCGACAGTGATTCAAATCAAGAAAACTTTCCACATTAGCAACTAATCAAAAGTACCTATAGGCAGACAGGCGACTTCGCTTCACAGGGTGAGAATTTCTCACGGGGAGGGGGGATAATAAATCATAAATTCTTATCTCTGAAACTACTGAACCGATTCTAAAAATTCTTTCACTAATAGAAAACTACACTATCCCTGAGTGATACAGGCTATATTTTCTTTTGATAAATTTTTCGCGCGGGGGGATTCCTGTGAGATAGTAACAAAACGTAACTCTGAAACTCTTTTGCATTTTAGCGTATAGGCGGAATCCTACTAATATTATAAACACTACCAGCCCGACTTCGCTTCGCAGGAGGAGACTTTCTCGCGGGGGATAATAAATCATAAATTCATAGCACCCGGGCGAAGCTGGACGGGGCTGCTAGTTTTATATAAAGATCAACGATATTATTAAACATATTCAAATAGATCTTTATACTATGTAGATAGAGGTTAGTTTTGCACCTAACAATTGCATAGTAATCCTCTCTGTGTTAACTAATATGCACAGTCACTAGTCTTAACGAGCTATGCTGTTACTACAAACATTTATTTGGTCAGTAACACTGCCTTGCCCGTTGATGATTTATACCATACGAATATTTACCTTAATCTCTCCTAACACAAATATCACAATTGTAGAACCATAACAGATACAAACATGAGTTAACTTTGATAAGCATGAAACATTATTCGTGATTGCCGATTTGTAAAAAAATATATCGTTCAAATATATATTATCGATCTAAGGTTGTTTGTGATCTTACTGAGACCTACGTGTAAAAAGTCTACCGATTTTCACAATTTTTGTAATAAGTTTTCTAATTTGAACTATGAATATCGTGTGTTCGTGAACGAATAAATAAATTAAAACTAAATTTTTGCCAGGCACACTATAAAATAGCATGCATGTAATGGGTCACTTAACAGGTAGGTGTGTTGAAAGTGTTTTCAAACACACTAGTGTGAAAAGTAAACAATTTCCATAGTGATTTATGTTTATTCGCTCTGATTCGCCCGCTATTACTACTCACGGCCTACAATAGGGTGACACAAAATGAACTGTCAAAAATTTTGAAAATACTGAAAATGAAGTGAAAAGCAGTTATATTATAGTGGGCATGGCAAAAATACCATATTTGTCTCGGGCGTTATGATATATGAATCGTGTGACTGTTCAAACTCGCTAAATCGCTCGTTTTAACATATTGTCATACTCGTCATTAACAGAGCTCATTACGACACTAGATATACAATCTACTATTCTATACTTACATATTATACAGTATACAACTGACTGACTGACTCAACAACCCACAGTCGAAACAGCTATAAACCTAGGAGCTCAGAAACCCAGAAATCTTAAATGCCGTCAGTAATAATTTGTAGTTACAAGTCATTTTAACTCAGTAGGCAATGGTTTTTAAACATAAAAATTAAACATCAGCAGTCAAAAAATTGAAATACTATATAAGAATATAGCAATAAAAGACAGAGCAATTTACAATTATCACACTGTGCAACAGACAAGGACAACCGAAACAAGTTCGCGATTTATTAGATAAAGTCGCATTTATATAGTTAAATTAGCATATAAATCTGTATAAAAAAACTGTTTTGACACAATATTATACATAAAACCTATCTAGAATTTTCTCCTTTTTTGTTTAAGACAGATTTTCAATCGATTTGACTTGAATTGAGCAAACTATAAGCAAAAAACACCGTTTTTTTCTAATTTGCTCTCCTCTGGGGCCAAAATTCAAAAATCGGGCGACGTTAGGATCAAATAGACCCCGAGAGGAATCGAACAAAAAAAAGTTTTTTAAAATCGGTTAAGCCGTTTGGGCTGTACGACTGATACAAAAAAACCGTCACAGATTCACAGACAAAGCGAGTGTATATAGGCGCTTCTTGCATTGCTTAGGTCGCGCCTAAAAAAGTTCTAATCGAATCAAACTTTGGTGATCTGGTGCTATTTTCACACTCAAGACAAATACCATTTTTAAGCTAATATAATATACCTATCAACTTTTTCGAAATAATTTTCCCTTATGACGTCAAACTTAGTAACCCCCTTATTTCAGTTACGATTCTGATAAAGCATATTTCCTACTATTTTTTTTTATTGATTTTTTCACGACCAACTAAAAATCATACCTACTGTATTGATACGCCGAAAGTACAAAATATTGTCCAGAAGTACCTGAATTATCCGTAGCTCACGCTGGCATCGATTGTGTTCCCCCTACCATGACTTAGCAGCACGGAGCGAATAGGTTTCGCAGCGCGTACAGTATATTAATATATTGAATTATACAAAAACAGTTTCAGACATTGATTTGTAAAATTAAATATAAAAGCGTTTATCGTCAATGTGTAATGTGCATATTTTATATTATGTAAAAATCAATTTATATTATAACGCAGGATTACGTATGTGTATGGTAAAACAAAATAATTTTAAATATGTTCAATCTATACAACGTATAATATTTTTATAAAATAAAAAATGTGGCTGTCATCACGTTATATAAAGTTGATACGTCGGACGCTATAGCGTGAAATCAGTGGCGTAGGAAAACAAGTGAATGTCATACGTTGGCTTATGTACCTACAGTTGGGGCATCAATATAATTGACACTTAGCTTTTTTAGTGTAAGTTCATAAAAAGTCACTACCTAACTTAGCAACAAATTTAGTTTGATAGGTATATTTTAATGTGACAATGTGTACTAGCTGCCCGGAATAAGGCTTCGTCCGTTAATTTTAAACTTATTTAAAACTTGAAGTAGCTTTGGTTCTCGGAGGAAGCTTCGCTTCGGGTCCACCTCATTACAACCTTGCCTCGCGGGGTTGCGCCCCGTTCGGCAACAACAGCAGTAGTAGAGCCTAATAATTAAATATGATAAAAGTATATCATATTTAAGTCCAATAATTTTAGGATTTATCTTCTAAAAAATCCCAGTGAAGTTTTATCTTCAAAAACTTCTTAATTTTGGTATTATAAATATTGTGTCAAAAGTCCACTGTGAAATTGTGTACGCAAAAAAAGTTACTCAGGATCGGTCGTAAAAATCAGTTTTTCTCGAATATCTCGTCTATTACTTTTACGCTAATTTTAGTTATTATAAAAAATATTTACCATGAAAATCTGCACAAAAATGTCGTTTGCATAATTTACTTATCGTACTGTAGCTTAGAACTGTGTTTCAAGATTACCGATACCTGGCGGATAAAAGCACCAAATTTGGTATGATGGTACCTTAGGGTATAATCATAAATGTTAGCCTAGGAGCCCTCTGGAATTTCTAAAAAAACAATTTTTGGCGGCCGAAAAACCACGAAATTTTACCACTGTTTTTACTTTTTTCGAAATATCTCAGAAACGGTCGACTTAAGCGATTCTTCCACCCTATGATGTTTTGAAGAGAGATATATTTCCTACAATTTTTATTTCCAAAACTTTTCTGTGGTACTAACGGTAAGCGCACTACAGCTTCTTGAAACTCACGCGCTTTTTGTAATCTTGGTAACCAACCAATGGTCAAAATGTAATGTCCATTTTTCGGCACAATTAGATAGCCCATGAACAGGTCTATAACCTTTATATAGGAATGTAATATTTCTTAAACACTTTTAACTTGAGTACTTCGCATCAGGTATTCAAATTTTAAGTCAAAAAGTGCTATATCGGAAAAATCGCTTTTATATAGGATGGTTGCTTTCAAAATTTCCAAATTTTTCGACGCAGTTAAATAGTCCATACGATTAGGTCTATAACATTGATATGGAAATGTAATATTTCTTGAACACTCTTTTTACTAGGGCACTTCGCGTCAGGTATTCAAATTTTAATCAAATAGTGCTATATTAGAAAAATTGCTTCTGTAGGGTGATTGCGTTCAAATTTTTCGACGCAGTTAGATGGCTCATGAAGAGGTCTATAACCTTCATATGGGAATGTAATATTTCTTGAACAAACTCTTTTTACTAAAGCACTTCGCGTCAAGTAAGTAATCAAATTTTAAATCAAAAAGTGATATACTGGAAAAATTGCTTCTGTAGGCTGACTACTTTCAAATTTTAAAAATTTTTCGATGCAGTTAGATAGTCTTCATATGGAAATTTGATATTTCTTGAAAACTCTTGTTACTAGACCACTTCGCATTCATATCCAAAATTAATAATCCTATTGGTGTTCTATAAACGATAACTAACGAAAATGGAGAAGTAGTGAAAAATCGTGATCGATAATAATTATATGACGCATGGATTATACCTACGGGGACACCATGTAAAATTGACATTTTTAAACCTAAAGTGTGTAGGTATATAGCGTATACTATAAGACAATAGAGTATAATAGACCATATAATGTAGATCTCGTTTTTCCGAAAATTATTGGTCGTGCGTAAAATTTGTATATTACCGTTTTTTGTAGATAATTATTAGTGTATAACCAATAAAAAAAGAGATATTGGCGAAAACTGATTTTTTTCTACTTTTGACCTTGAATAATTCGTTTAGCGTACAACATTTTGAAATTGACTTTCTGCGCTTTCATGTTAAAATAAAGGTGTGTGCAAAAAATCACTTTACCAGTATTTATTTAGAAGCTCCACCTTTTTTTCGTCTAATTAAATGAGTGCACGGACTATTCTCTGTTGATATAAAAAAAATATATTCCAACAGTCAGTGAGCAGCCGCGCTAACGACTGAGCTTACAAATGTTGTTAATGAATGTCCTTATAATAATGCTATATAAAGTGCAGTTATACCTAATTTTATTTTTCAGAATGTGGCATCATTTGCCAATTTTCGTGTCGGGAAATTCTGGGTTACTGCAAGCTCAAAAATTTCACTCATAAAAAAGCCGTTTACAGGCGCATTATCGCGGTAGCTCTAAAAATACCAGTCGATTATAATATTGTTGAGAACGTCTGGTTATCTAGCTCAACTCATTTCCCCGATTCGCCGCGGAGGCCGTGACGTCGTTGCGCTCGTCAATCACTCGGCCGGTAATTAAGCTCCCGCTCAGCGGGCTGCCACCACACCACCTTCGCTGTCGTCCGCCTCTCCGCCTTCCCTCTGACAACATCTAACATAATATACGTAACTGTACGCATATCTCTCTCTACAAATATGTAGAAAAATATTATTGTATACTGTGGCTAATTTGTAAACTTGGCCATTTTATATTGTCTCTGACTTGGCCAGTCAATGAACGGGTAGTATACAAACTATTAAGCTAAATTATCAAACAAATTTGGTTAGTTTGTAAAATAACCGGTTAGTTTATAAACTAACCAATAAAGTTGACGTGTTTACTTAAATAAAAGTAACACTGAAGCGTTGCTAACGAGCCGAGACAGATCTAAGTTGGCCACCTGTCTCATGTCTGTCGCACAATATAAATTTAAAACTGTAGTGGAACAAGGACAGGTGGTCCTTTTAACTATGTCTGTCTTTACTCGCTTTCCACACACAGTCACAGAGTGGTATAGGCAGTGCACATTCCAGCATAGTATTTCAGTTTACAGCATCTATCCCATTCTGGTCTTGTAAGATCAGTGTAGAGGAAACATAGATGGCGTGATTATAATATAGATTGTAGAGTATAATAATATTTGTAGAGAAACGCGCTTGGCGCCTATGACGTAAGCAGGTATTAAAATGTAATGTGTATCTCTGTAAATAATTAATGTAATAAAATGAAATAAACGCCATATCTACATCTTTATAACGAATTTTCAATCATTGCAAAATATAAATAGAAAGTATTATTTACCTCTATTTTGTCAACTTATAACCGTTACATAACGTATCCTACCAATTATTCACACTCAATTCCACAACAATTCATGTCTCGACAGGTTCAAACACGTTAAATTTTTCGTAAGACAATCATTGTTGTTTGATGCTAAGTAATGTAAACACTGCTGTTTGTCACTGGTGTTAGTTTTAAAGTTGTAATGGCTGAGAAACCTTGTTAAAACGAATCGTAGTGCAACCTAACCTCTATATAACAAACCTCATTGTAACAAATTACTTGGTATAACGAATATTTTCTAATTCCCTTCAGTTTTGTAATATCGAGGTTGCACTGTATTAAGTTTTTTACAGCTTCATTAAGGTATTCATAAGTGATAAAAATGCAAAGTTTACAAATAATTGTTTTTAATTATATTTTACGAAAATAAGCAATCAAAATTATGTGCTTCATTACTTTTAATTAACGCAATTGCATAAAACGCATAACGCAATTGCATAAAACATTACATAGTAGAAGAATTGCTCAAATCGACCGTTTCTGAGATATTTCGAGAAAAGCAAAAAAGTGGTAAAATTTTGTGGTTTGTTTGATGCCCTCACGTATAAAGCTTGCGTCGAGGGATCGTGCAAAACTAGAATACTTCTACTTGACGTCAAATGAAGCGATCAAAACGATTTCCCGCTTTCCAACATTTATGCCCAGTAACTGACCTCTATTTTACTGGCCTAATATGTTTTCAAAAAAGTATTATACCTAAAGTGACCACATTTTCATTGAGACAAAGCGGGACAAATGGGATGAATTGAGAATTACAATTTAGTTATATATATATTTTATTGTATACATTCATATACTTGTACAAAAATGTATTTATTATTAATTATTGGTAACTATAAAAATATTTGTAAAAAACAACAAACCGCAGTGTCAACGGCAGTCCGCACTTATCTGAATTAAGCCGAGACGTAACGACAATCATCGAACACCACCGAGTAAATCTAACTCGGTACATTGCCTAATTTAGTTTACTCTGCATGCATTTTATGTGTTTTTTTTAATGTATTTTTTATTTCTTTATATTCACCATAATTCTTAATAAATAGTAGGTAATATATTTTTACAGTACATTTGAAATAAGAAATGCAGATATTTTCTAAAAAGCGGGACATTTTTAAAAATCGGCGGGACGCGGGACAGTTCACCAAAAAGCGGGACTGTCCCGCCAAAATCGGGACGTGTGGTCACTTTAATTATACCATATCGATATTTGAAAAATTCTGTATTTTCTGTTTCAGTCAGTGTCCGTGTTATGTGTTAAACTAACATAAGGTAGGTATATTTCTGACCACAAAAACAGCTGTAGAGTAGTAGACACATAATAATATGTACAATTAATATAGGTACATCATGAAGATGGTAGGTTCACTTTTTTAATTGATCGTTGAAAAAATGAACACGCGCGCTTGCTGTATGTTATTTATAATAAAAAAGCTTTGTCATGTTTAAGGTTTCTTGTAGATGACGGCGCAGTGCGCAAATCAAAGTAATACGGCGTTTGGCAAAATAATTATTTAGATATTATTTAACTTGTATGGCTTTCACAAATAACCTTTGTAAAAGTACTTTTGATCTATCTACGATTTTTTTCATTATGAAAATTATAATATAAGTATTAAGTAGTATATTAAAATTGGCAACGGTAACAGCCAAGTGCGTGTCGAGCTACGCATAGAGTATAGGGTTCCGTACTATGTAAGTTATGCCAAACCTACAATTTTGATAAAATAATTAAAATAAAGACACATTCATGATCTACTCAAAAGGCCCTTTTCAACGATACCCCACAAGAATAGGTACAAAAAAATCCCCCCCCCCCCTCCTTGCTAAAACCTACAATTTCGATAAAATAACTAAAATAAAAACACATTCATAATCTACTCAAAAGGCCCTTTTCAACGATACCCCACAAAAATAGGTAGATACAAAAAAAATTGCCCCCCCCCCCCGTTTGCATGTATGGGCGCTTCCTTTTTTCTGTTTTTAGTATTTTTTGATTAAGTAGAGAATATGAGTGATACTTGGCGTGAATTGGTCTAAAAATTGCAACTTTGACGCTCTCTAAGACTCGCAATTTTGATAAAATAAATAAAAATAAATACACATTCATAATCTACTCAAAAGGACCTTTTCAACGATACCCCACAAAAATAGGTAGCAAAAAAAATTTGTTTGATCCTGTTTGCATGAATATCCCCCCCCCCTAAATAAACCTTTTTAGTATTTTGTTATTCTCTCCGTATTTGGGCCACAGTAATACATATTATGTGCGAATTTCAAGCTCCTATCTCATTTCGTTTAGAAGTTAGAGACAGACGGACAGACATCGTTAGCACAACATAAGGGTTCCTTTCTGGTACGGAACTCTCGCTGGCCCACTCGCTGTTTTCGCATGCGTTTTAAGCACCCCCTGAGTGTCATGAATGCCCACTTTTCTACATTTTTAAGTCCGTGGGGGGGGGCGGTGGGAGGCAAACAGGTGCAAACATTGTTTTGCTATTTTCTCGATTCCTGTTAAAGATACGATAAAAACGACGGTGCGAGCGTAGAGGGCGCTTCGAGCACTATAACTTTGCCCCTCATGACTTGTCGTAAATGCAACGTGGGTGGAATGGGATGGATAAATAGGATAGAAATGTATAAATATTCAAATGTACAACCTTGGATGTAACGACCTGTGACGCGTTGTTTCGTTGGCAACAAATATATATGGTATTTTTTAACAATCAATCAAATACGGTCTAGGAATCTAATCATATTGATTGTTAATCTCAGAATCTCAGTGTTAGTAACAACAATAATAATAGACAATTTTTAAAATAAGCTTGTTACGTCATTCATTTGCACTTTAAAAATAAGTATAGAAAAGTGTGCATTCATGACACTCAGGGGAGGCTTAAAACGCATGCGAAAAATCAGCGAGGTATAGGTGGTCTTTCCACAATACCATAGGAAAAAATCTCCCTGTCGCCTGTACTGCTATGAAAATTTCAATTTTCTATCTTATCCCGTTTACGAGCTAAAAGCCTCTGACTGCAGACAGAGTTGCCACAACAATACCGGCTCCGTTTTGAACCTTTCAGTACGGCACCCTAAAAAACCGCTTTCTCAATTATTCTCAGGTTATCTAGCAGATATTGTCACATCATTTTTTGTAACATAAAAGTTAAAAAAAACGTTAAGGGTGAGTTGTTTTCTAATTTTAATACTGCACGTGACAATTTACTATAACATAGGTATACCTATAACGCAAATCCACCAATAAAACAAATAGACACTATTTTTCCTATCGTCCTATCGTCAAAAGAACAACTTCACGGTTTAAAGAACAAATTATTCATTCATTATAACATCCAAGTGCTTCTGCTATAACGGATAATAATTTCATCTTGTGACCGCACGCGGCGCTCGTAGTCGATGGGAGCCGGAAAGCGTTAAAGTCGCGATTCTCCGTTGTTTTAGCTCATTGGAGGATATCGTCGTGCGACAAAGCTCTAGCCGGTTCTGCGCTTACATGCTTGCAGCTCACCGCATGCCCCAAACGGTACGGCAGAGTTCACTCACCACGTAACACTCTAGTCTATATTATATACGCAGTCAACTGTCTCTGATCGATAACACGCTATTGTGACCAATCAGTGGTCGACTTGCATTTCAAGCACGGCCTTCTTTTGTTTTAACGAAACACAATGGAGTCGTCTCTCTGACACACTGTGACTATCTTGACTGACTTGTTTTATAGACTGCTGAAATTGAAAGTGTTAGCGAACTAACTCTAGACTACAACGTAGGTACACAGAGCTATATACTCGCGTTTATCATTTGTTTGTTTGTTTACGTTTGAGTTTATCGCTTGTTTCGGCTTTTCAAATTTTTAATCGTTTAAGGACTTAAGTTATTGATTAGTTTTTATATGCCAATGAATTAGGGATCATATTATTGATTACTGATCGTGTTAGAGTAACTAATCTAGTAGGCATAATGGTGTTATGTACAGTCGCAGACTTAATAAAGTTTACACTTGAGTTTTTCAGTGTAAGTTCACAAAAAGTCAGTAGCATATAGCAACAAATTTAGATTTTAATAGGTAAATGTAAATGTCAAAAATGAAAAGAAATAATTGTCCTTTAAATGCCTCGAAATTATTTAAACGATAAACAAACATGAAGAATTATTGCAAGATTGGAGGAAGGAATTTGCTAGTATCAAATATTATCAAATCGTTTTATGTTTTAATCGAATAATATTAAGTAATTTGGATTGTATAATTTACTGATCAAACGAACTTACCTAAGTGAAGTTCGATCATAATTTTATAGAAGCCTTTTCCGAATAGATCATAATACTTGATAGATAGCCTTCTGGATAACGTATCACCACAGTGTTTTAAGCTCTATTACTATAGAGAAAAAGAAAGGACTGTATCTGAACGCAGCCCAGCTTCCGACTTCCGCCCGCTTACGTGGCAAAGCCTCCATTATAGTTAAAATCCATCTGCTCATAACTTCAGCCATGGGGGAGTAACTTTTGGCTCCATTAAAGGGTATGGGGGGGTGTGATCTATTCGGAAAAGGCTTCTTTAAAATTATGATCGAACTTCACTTAGGTAAGTTCGTTTGATCAGTAAATTTTATGTAAGCCTTTTCTTCTAGATCATAATACTTGATAGATGTTTAAAGCAACTTGAAGTTATGAGTCATATCTTTATTTTTTATAAAAATGAATAATGTACATACTCATTATATTAACAAAAAACTTTGTCTTCTTTAAAAGAAAAATTATAATAATTAATATAATCACTTACAATACAGAACCACACAATATGATAGTGCTATCCCTTTATTGGTTAACCGACATTATAACTTTAACCGCCTTCTTTCGCCGTTAAGTCATAAACAGCTTTTGCAAAGGGTGCACTATCCTCTGTTATTGGCCTCTGATAAAACTTGGCAAATGTTAAAGGATGAATTACTCCAACCTGCAATATTCCTGATTAAGTCTATATTTACTCCTTCCTTACTAGCTGCAGACGTAGACGCGTGTCTAGTACTATGTGCAGAGAATATATTTATATCTATGCCACTATTTTTTAATACGTCTTGTTTTATCCATCTACTAAGTGTTTGTAACGTGGCGCTATGATGAGGTTTTTTAAAAGTAATAAAAAGTTTGTTGTCTTCTTGAGATCTAAGCGGTCTAGTGATGTTAATATAATCTATTATAGTCTTGGCAGGACATATCTTTCCATTTTGTTTGAAAAAAGGTAATATTAAATTTGGCTGATATCTTCCCGGTCCTGAGGTTTTTATTTTATCCGGTATTTTAATATCAATATGATCAACTGAATGAGATATATTTTCCAGAGAAATTAAAGAAAATGTTTGTGCCCTATGAGCAGTAGCTAGTGCTAATAGGATATCAGCCTTTTTTGTCAATTTTTCCAACCCTATATTATCGTTTGGGTACTGTGTAGATAGATAATTAAGTACTAGGCTGGGATCCTAAGTTACTTGGTACTTAGGTTTTTTTGGTCTAATATTATAAACTCCCTTAAAAAATCTTTTTATGGTGGGGTCTGATCCTACTTCAGGACCCAGTATTAATGATAGGGCTGATCTTATGGTATTGAGGGTACTGTAAGAGGCCGCTTGCTCAAATATTTCTGTCAGAAAATCTACGACTGGTGGAATGTTTGCATCTAACATTTTTACCGAATTTTTAGAACAATATTCCCACCAAAGACGAAGGCCCTAAACGTACTGCTTTGCTGTGTTATGAGACAATGAGGCCAGGATAACGTCTGTGTTTTTCAGTCCCTTCCGTAAGTAGGCTTTGCTGACAATTTTGCTGAAACCAGGGTAATGGTCTTGTACAATGGATGATGTGTCCTGGAAGGAGAAAAAAATAATGTTTTATTAGGCTCGAAAATAACTGGTTCAGAAACCATGAGAGACTTAAACAGTGGGTACCACGACTGTGATAGCCATTTAGGAACCACAACTATTCATTCTGCCTTGTCGTTGCGAATTTTTTGCAATGTTCGCGTGATCATAGAAAAAGGAGGGAATGCGTAGAAATTGTATTGTGCCCAATTTATTGTAAAAGCATCAATTGTGAAAGAGTCGGGATCTCGTCCCCAGGACACATAGAGATCACATTTTTTATTTATTCGTGAAGCAAACAAATCTATTTCAGGCACCCCTAGGGAAAACCTAATTTTTTCGAAACAGGTTTGATTAATTTCCCATTCTGATTCTACAATCTACATTCTTTATGCGAGACTGTTTGTCGGCTTCAAAATTGTCCTTGGACAGAATGTAAGAGGCAAACAGCCAAATTCCTCTGGATTCGCAAAACTGCCAGATATCTCTTGCTAGATTATTTAGGTTTGCATCAGTATATATTTCTATACAGAAAATGAAACTCCTTATAGGATTAGTAGCACACTTAATATTGCGGATCCACCAGTCAAATTATGCTTTAAAGCATGCAGGAAATTTGATAATTATTTCATAATTACCAGCGTTTCGTTCCAGTGCTAAGAATTTATGTCTTTCAAAATTTTTTGTATATAACCAACCATATGCAATAGCAAGACATATAGAAATTATGACCCCTGTAAAGTGGGCAAATTCTCTGATTGTGCACTGTGTATTCTTTTTGTATTCATTCAAAAGTTGAAGTACTCTCATCCTTTTCTTTTCGTTTAAACCTAAGTTAAAATGTACCGAGTTTAATTGGAAACCCGAAAAATCACAAACTTTATTTGGGACAAATGAACTCTTATCATCGTTAATGACAAAACCTAATGTTTGTAGCGTATCACATGTATATTTAATATTATTTTTACATTCTGATATTGTTCTGCCAAGTAAAAGAAAATCGTCAAGATAGTAAATGGATACAAAACCTAAGGACCGTAAATGTGTCATTACCATTTTGTAAAAACATACGGGGCCGTGCACAAACCAAAAAGGTAGACACTTAAATTCGAACATTCTTGGGTTAAAATTAAATCTTAAGAATTTTTTAAAATCGTTGTGTATCGGTACGACAAAATACGCATCTTTTAGGTCTATCTTACCGTAATAAAAGTTAGGGGTGCTTATTTTTATGGCAGTCCTTATATCCTCTAACTTGAAATATTTGGTCTCTATAAATTCATTTAATTTTTTAAGATTTAAAATAAACCTGTGGCTGCCATCAGCTTTGGTACGACAAAGATTTTTGATAAAAATTGTCCTTCCATCGGATCACATTGAGATATAGCGCCAATCTTTAGTAGTTTAGAGACACAAGCTGATATCTCTTTAAACTCTGAATCAGAAAAACTATTATTTTCTGGTACTTCAACTTGAGATGGCGTACAAACAAATAGTAATTTATGCTACATGTGGGATAAGTAGCAAATAATCTGACAGTCGTGTTTTGCGACAGATCAACAATAATTCTACTATTAATGAAAAAGTTGATTTTACTTCAAATTTCAAATTTCCCGAAAAGAACGTTATTCTTACTTTGAACAATTGTTCAAATGTATCGTTTCATTTTCATGATAAATAATTTGTTATTTAGATTACAAATCTAATATAAAATATAATATTAAACTTAATTTAAAATAAAAGAGATATTTATACTGTGTAAAATTATAATTTTTATGCAATAAAATTAAAATTTGAAGTGATTGAAAAAATAATTTTTAAAATTTTTATAGGGTAGAAGTACCGTTTGTAACCACTGTAGCGTTTATGGCCATTTTTTGTCTAAATATACTATAACAATAATTCTATATAAACAATACCGTCATAATCTCAATTAAATTAGGTGTAAAAAAATGAAAATTCAATAAAAAATCATTTTAATATTGCAATTTTTTAATAAATTAACTCAAATTTAAACTGTCCAAAAACGGTGCAAAGGTGGCCAAAAACGGTACTTCTACCCTATTTCTCTCAAAGTCAACTTCCAGAGTAAAAAGTATTGTATGCTACAGGTGGGATAAGTAGCAAATATGACAGTCGTGATTACGACATTCGCTGTAAGGTTTATGAGGCATTCGTATGAAGACGAGTGTGGTTTGTCGCAACGAGCCTCATAAACCTTACAGCGAATGTCGTAATCATTAGATGGCGTTTTAGTAGTCTCTAGTAAAGTGAAAAAGATAGAGTGAGTTAAGTACAGATTGTGTTCATGAGGTTATAATTCTATAGTAGTATAGTTTAGGCGGAATCCTTGCAGTTATGTGATATTTAACCGAACATGTGCGTTTATGAAACACATATAGTCAAGTATGCGATTATTATGAATTTCGGAGATGACATACAGCGCTCGAAAAGTCAACTTCCAGAGCAGGCGTTGTAAAAAGGTATTTTATAACCACTACGCCATTGCAGTATGATCTTGTCGTCAGTGATTTTTTGCCAATACTTGACAAAACACTGCAGTCTACTAGCATGGAGAAAAGTTACCTGGGGTATTAATGGCTTTTCTGCTGATATTGACCTCGACGGACTGTGGCTTGTGGGTGGGCCCCCCTGTGTTACCTGGCCGCATACTGTTTATTGTTGGATAGCGTCTTCGCTTGATAACTTGGCCCCCCGGCACTGCACGATGCTCGATATTGGTTGGTCGGGGGGCCCCGATAGTTTAACTTGTTATTATTGAGTCTTGTTGTTATTTTCTTCGGAGTATCTTTAATTTCCTTCATATATCTTTCAATGTCTTTGAAATTTTTTATACGGTCCGATAAATTATCTCCGAAGAGGTACGTATCTACCGATACGTTGTCGACAAGCTCTTTCATGTTTTTATTTAGACTGGGCATAATTAAGACCCTACGGACCTCCGAGTTTCTATAATGTAGGTCGCAGAGCATCAGGGTTGGCTAATTTTGCCACTTGAAAAAACCCGTGGGTAAAAATGGGTTTTATTAAAAATATTTCTAAATAATTTTCGTTTTATTATTTTTTAACACTTTTATTTATACTTTTATAATATCTATAAATAATACAAAATGATGTACCTAACAATAAAATAATATATCTTTAGGAAACCACTAAATCATTTTCTTTTTTATGACAAACAATGTTTACATTGGGCTTTGATACACCCGTTTATTTCAATTTTATTGAATTCGCCCCCATTATAATCTGCTTTTCTACCTTGCCCTTTAGTAGCCATATCAATTAGACCTTTAATTTAAACGCTTTTAGATATAAATCTATACAGAAATTATTATAAGCTACCCTTTGGTTTTTATAACGAATACAAAATAAATATAAAAACAACAGTTTTGTCACTTCTTACCGCCACAACTTTGTATACCAAACTAAAAGTATGTAAACATGTTTTCAACATATCAATCTTTTAAGCCAATGCAGGAACAAAGATTTTTCAAAATTTTAAACTATGATATTTTAAACAATGATACATAACAGGTGACATATAACATATAAAACTTTCTCTGGTTCTGTATCATTAATTAGGTACCTCCTAGTTTTGAAAAATCTTTGTAGGTTACCTGCTTTAATTTTAAGGTTGATATTTTGTTAAATTCTACTACCTATCAAATATTCTTAGGGATGTTTTTGAAAAAACCCAATATAACCCAATAAAACCCATTTAAACCCATAAAAACCCAGTAAAACCCACCCGGGTTTTTTTAAAAAAACCCGGGTTTTTTCCAGCCCTGCAGAGCATACGAATGGTATCGCTCAGTGGTTCGATGTAATTGTTATCTTCATTTTCACGAATTATTTTTGTTAGCATAATGCCCAGCGCAGAAATTGCAGCACCAATTTGCGTTTGTCGGTGAACCATTCGCTTGTTACGCGCAATCATTGGTTGTGTAATAGCGGCATTGACTTCAGGGTTTAATTTAGGCGCACTAACCTGCATTAGGTTCTCAGGTGGGGGATACTTGAGTGTCAACTCCTTAAGAGACTCCTTGGGCATACCACCCTTTAAGATTGTCTCCCATCGTTCTGCCAAGTGTGTATTCACTTTGCCTCCCCTTGGTACCTCCTTGTTAATTTCTTCTCCAAGAAGTTTTAATATGTTTTCCGGTATTGGGTCTTCAACGATGACCACCGGTTCCAGGAGTTGCACTTAATTTGCAACTTAATTTGCACTTAATTTACCTGATTTATTTATTACCCGAATTATTGTTTTTTCGCTCTCCTGAACAATTACGATTTAGTGACTTCTTATATTTAAATATAATTGATATGACACTAGAGCTAGATGCAATGTGATATGCGTTTGTTATGATCATGTACCTATAAATTAATGTACCAAGCTTTGTCTATTCACATTTTACGCAATGTGCGGTGAACGAAGCCCACAAAAAGCAAAAATATATTTGCGTCTCTCAGGGGCGGTCCAGAATATCTGTTCGGGGGGGGGGGGCGATTACAATATCATTATTATTATTGTTGTTGTGTTGTTGTGTTTTTTGTTGTTTTTGTTATTGTTATTATTGTTATTATTATTTCTATTATCATCATTATTGTTTCAATGCATACATTTATTCACATTCTACATCAAAATTCAATACAAATATTGTATTATCTATTTTTTACCAATATTTTATTTTGTTCATTTTAGTCTTTCAAAACTTTACCCTCTTTGACACCCTTAGGGGTTGAATTTCGAGATGCTTACGTCAGAAAAGGAACCAACTGTTCAAATTTCAATTTTCTAGCTTTAGCAATTTCGCCTGGGCGTTGATTAGTCTAAAAAACCATACATCCCCCTTTGAACCCCTTAAAGGTTGAATTTATTTCTAAAAACGATTTATTCATGTATTGTCATCGGGAATACATAAGTGTACAAAATTTCAAATCGATCGGATACGTGGAAGTCGTTCAAAATTGACTTGCAAATTTTGACCTAAACAAACAATAAACAAACAAACACACAAACTAACTAACATACTTACATTACAAGTTAAATAAAAGCTTGTAAAAATTATCTATGTGCATGTTGAGCCTGAGGTTACGTTATAATAATATGGTATGCGTGTGTGTGTGTTTGTGTGGTAGATGCAGGCGCGGATCCAGGGGGGGGAAATGCGGACAATTGCCCCCCCCCCCCCGAGCCTTAGTTAAATAATGACATTTTACACAATTTTTGGTTTCATACACACAAATCACAAAATAAGAACAAAACTCCTGGAAGATTACTCTCATAAAAATTGCCCCCGCCTGGGGGAAAACCTGGATGCGCGCCTGGATAGATGCACCTAGATGTACCTTCCGACCGGAAATTGCAAACAACACTAAAGCTGTCGATCTGTGACGGTGATACGCAATAACAATAATATAAAGGTGTCGGTGCATGCGTATATACCTACTATAATATAATGTAAGCGATACCAACAAACCAAATGTACTCCAGTAATTTTAGACATTAAAACAACCCACCTGCAAAATAATTCCCAGTTAGCTGATTTTTTTTTAATTTATTTTCGTTATGGTGTTTTAAAAAACGTGTAAAAAGTTCCCATCGATAACGTGCCGGCGTTGCCAGATATTCGAGGTTCAAGTTCACGATAGATGGTTTTTTGCGAATTTCTCGGTTCCGTCCATTTTTTGTAAAAAATGGTTATTATCAATCTTGTAGAGGACAAAATTATCTACAACTTTTGTATAAACATTTTTTGTCTACGATTTATAGTTTTTCTTATTAAAGTACCCGCGGCTTCCTACCCCTCGATTTTACATAACGGGATTATGCTGCTTCCCGAGGGCCTAACAAAATGATTTGTAGATTTATTTTAAGTTGAACTTTAAGCTAACGATTAACTATAATTTTTATCGAAATTAATGCAGTAGTTCTCTACTTATAAGCAACCAAACATACGAATCGACAGCGCTCAAACAGACAGACGGACAATTTTTTTCGAAAATACGATATTTATACTTGACATCAATTATAAAGACCATTCGTAAAGTAATTTTGTAAAAAAAAATTACAAGGGTTGAGAGAGTGCGGATTAAGTACGAGTATGCATTTGCATTCCGTATAACGCACTCTAGTAATAGTAGCCACATTTTTAATTTTTTTTACAAAATTCCTTTACGAATAGTCTTTGTAACAATTATAATGAGTATTCGTAAAGGAATTTTGAAAAAAAATTAAAAGTATGGCTACTCCGAGCTATTCTTAGTAGAGTGCGTTATAAGGTATGAGAATGCATATCCATACTTAAACCGCACTCTCTCAATCCTTGTAAATTTTTTTTACAAAATTACTTTACGAATGACCTTTATAATTGATGTCAAGTATAAATATCGTATTTTCACTGCTGTCGATTTGTATGTTTGGTTGCTTATAACTAGAGAGCTACTGCATTAATTTCGATAAAATTATAATTAATCGTTAGTTTTAAGTTCAACTTAAAATAATGGTACAAATAATTACGTTAGGCTCTCGGGAAGCAGCATAATCCCGTTATATAAAATCGAGGGGAAGGAAGCCGCGGGTACTTTAATAAGAAAAATTATAAATCGTAGACAAAAAATGTTTACACAAGAGTTGTAGATAATTTCGTCCTCTACAAGATTGATAATAACCATTTTTTACAAAAAATGGAACGGAACCGAGAAAGTCGCTAAAAACCGTCTATCGTGAACTTGAACCTCGAATATCTGGCACCGCCGGCACGATATCGATGGGGACTTTTTACACGTTTTTTAAAACACCATAACAAAGGTAAATTAAAAAAAATCAGCTAACTGGGAATTTTTCTGCAGTGGAAATCTAAAATTACTGGACTAAATGATCAAGTAAGTTGATTCATGACTCACAATGAGTATGACAGATTTTTGAAACTGCAGTGTTAATGTTTCTACACGATTTTATTTAACTCATAATCCTGTTTGTCACCCAGCGATGTAGCTTAGTGGTACAGCACTAGACTCGCATTGGGAAGGTACTGGGTTCGAATCCCGGCGGGGGCAGAAGTGGCTAGGACTTTTTCCTACTGCCTCACGCCGAGAAACGGTAATTTCTGTACCGGCCATCTTGTTTGAGGTTTTCCATGGTTTCCCTCAATAATTCCAGATGAATATCGAGATGGTTCCTTTTTCAAGGCCATGGCCGATTACCTGTCAAACTCCTATGCTCCCAAAGTTGCCTATCTTATCCTAATTTCCTATAATTCCTCCATTCGCACATTGCTAATAAAAAAAAAAGTTGAAGTTTAAAATATGTAGAAAACAACGGGAAGTGGTAAAATGGAAAATAGTAATGGTGCGAATGGCGTCTGTTATGACATGACATGTCGAGAAACGGACGTTAAACGCATTATTATTATTATTATTATTAATCCTGTTTGTCTGTCTATCTGTTTGGGTCAAAACTTGGAATCAATTTTTCACCCATTTCTACCGACCCGATTTTGTTGAAATTTTACATACTTGCATGAGCTTGATGACAATACAAAAGTCTATACTTCATGCCATAGTTTTAGAGAACTGATCGCTGACAGATTATACTGTTCCATTGGACGAAACATCATGTAGAACAAACCTCCAAACCTTTCAGCTACCAGAACAGGTACATTTTCTTCCAGGATAGCAGACGATTTTGCCGTAGCTTGTTACGTATAACCCTTATCAAGTAGGTACAGTTGTAACGGAAAATAAATTAAATGTAAGATCTGGCACAAACAAGATATTTTTCAAAATGATAGGATACCATTTCTTGCTGCCGTAGGCATACAAATGAACTTCACCGAATGTAACTCCTTGAAATTTTGTTGAGTCACCGATTTTTACGAGCATAGGTGCACCCAGGAACGTAAATGTGTTGACCATTTCAAATTTCCAGTCAAGTGATGAGTTGCGCCACTATCTTTAATCCACGACTCGTGGCTATCAAACAAACCCTCAAGCACCTCCGACGATAAAGCGACAGAGATTAATGACTTGACTCTGCTCTTGTCTACGCCTTTATTTTTAGGGCATTCATTTGCAAAGTGCCCCTTTTCTTGACAGTAGTTACAATTATAATTGTTCTTGCAATACTCAATGTTTTCAACAATCAGACTTTCGATGTGCAACTTGACCACACTTATAACATTTCATTCCTGACTGACCTTGCTGACAGGAACTCGACTGATCTGACTTTCGTCCAGACGTTCTTTGATTTTTCGTTTGTTGACTTTTACTAAACTAATGTTTGCAATATGAAGAGTTTGTTACTAATCTTATTAAAGAGTTTGCGATCCTTTTTAACGGACCGTGGAATCATTTATGGACTCAATTTAATGTAAATCTATATATTACCATTGTTGGCAAAATAGGTAGGTCGTAGAACTATATTAAATCTGTGACAACAAAGCAAAACCGTTTATCCAAAATTTTTAGGGTTCCGTACCTCCGAACGCCGAACGGAACCCTATTGTTTTGTGAATGAGATGTGTATATTAGGAGTGTAAATCGTTTGATTTATAATTATTTATCTTACGCTCTTTTTGTTTGTAGCAGATAAACGTAAAAACTACTGAACTGGCTGTCCGCAAAAGTAATTACATAGTTTGTAAGGTTTCTACACTTATCCCATCCCTTTCATTTTATAAATGTGTTGAAGTCGTATGTTGGGAGACGACACAGGGCAAGTTTGTGGGTTGGGGCTGCGGCTCTACGATGGCACAGAAGACTCCTTTGTCCACCGACCAACGGGTTTAATTGAAGCCCGGAATCCTACGTAAGAATTGTGGCATCGTGTGGGTAAAAAGACGATGTCTATATATTATAACACTTCACTACTTACTCAGTTATCGCTGTAAGCATAATGTAAGTGCAGATGTCTTACCTTCATAACTTTGAATATCGAACTGTGATGATTATGACTCTGTTTTCAAAATAAATCATCATCTAGAAAGAAAGTAAACTTGATTTTTTTTTAAAATAGATGCATATTAAGGAAATATAATATAGAAACCATTTTAATTTTAAAATCAGATATTGTACCAACGTCGAATAATAAATTAGAATTTACATATAAAATGGTATTCCTTCAATTTCAGAAATCACAGGTTATTTAAATTTTAGTCAACATAATATGACTTAAACAGGTAATTAAAATTTATTTTCTTGAAATTGAAAAAGCCTGTATCGCTTTAAGAAAGTAGCGTATTGTTATTGTGATTTAAACTTCAAAAAGGAGTGTGTTGGTGCAAGATAAAATGAATAGATTAATTGTTTTTACAATAAATAAAACTTCATGATAAAAATTGCGCATACATCAGAATACAAATTCATAGAAATAAAATATGTAGTCACGTATGTGTAAATTCACAGCTCTGACTGTTCAAAGTTGGTCTAAATGTATGGCACAGTCAAGTACGTGCAGGTTTTATATACCGCCGTAGTACGACGTCGTATAGGTAGAATTTAATAATCCCCATATCAACTGTGGGACAGACAACAGACGCTTTAGCTCTGCTGGGATCCGCCATGCCTATATTTTTAGTTCTATCAGCTTGTATTTCTATCGTCACAGTTACTCGCCACCCTTCAAGAACTCACAAATTGAAATATTCATCATCAAGCCTCTTGATAGAAGTCACTCATTCGTGTGCCGCGACAGATTAGGAAGTTCATAAATATTTTTATAGAGTCAGTTTTACTAGATGGAAACTAATATGTGAAGAATACTTCAAAGATTGTCTTTTAATTTAGTTGTAAAATATTGATGAGCCTAGAGAATGACATTTTCATATTAATGACGTATAGCTAGACTTTACGAGTCGCGGTGTCGCAGAATTTTCTGTCACGGAAATTGATGACGTAAGTGACGTCACACGTATGCTTAAAAATAATACTGATGTGCAAAACGATCACGTGATTGCAAATTGCGATATTCTCGAAAATGGCTCAAACAATTTCGATAATCAGTAAACTACCCTTACTTTAGGTAGTAGGGGGAAAATAAGAAAAATGTCGTAGAGAAATCTTTTAAAACCTTAAGAATAAAATTTGGCGTCCATTCATTGATATGTGTCACTGGGCATCTTTTCTCTTGAACCAATTGAAATTTTCAGAGAGGGCTTGAGAATAGCCGAGCGTGTAGCAGTGCTGTTGTTTACATAGCGTTACTATGGTTCCTCTATTACAAGTCCCCAGTTCCCGGGTTCTAGCCCGAGAGCTGGTAAAAGTGTCAATTGGATTTTCAATTTATTATTAAAAAAAAATAAAGTGTCCTGCGTAAAGGATTTTGCTAGATAGCGGTATCTAACAAAATTCTTACTCAGGGCACTTTAATATGCCTCCCTCAACATCTTCACAATCTTGAATATCTTGAATAAATAACACCTAAAAATTATCTCTAGCTCTCGGTCTATAATGTTTGTATTTTTAAAACATTTATTTAGTTTCGCGGAAAGTGGAAGGATGAACGGAAATTTTAGGAATTTTTTATTTTGTTCACTGTTAATTTTGCTTGTATCTTGTTCACTGTTAGCTTTATTTGTATCTTTTGTGTTATTTAATTTAAAATTATTGAAAACTGAATGAAAATAAGTCTTTTTGAGTAATTGTTGTTTTTTAACAAAGTTTCAATTTTATTGAGGTTTTTTAAGAAAAAGTCTTTGTGGCTTAATGTTAACGCTCTGAATAAGAGATATTTTATCATTCCCAATTTCTGACTGGTAGGGCGATTAGAGTAGCAATTTAACACTCTCCCGGAGCTTGTTGGTTTTATGTACCAATCTGTTTTTAAATGACCATCTGGGGTTCTAATCACTAAAACATCTAGGAAAGGTTATGACATGTTATCTTCTACTTCCATTGTGAATTTAATTTTATTATTGACGTTGTTGAATATTTGAAGAACTAAGTTTGTTTTATCTTTTGGTATTGCAGTGATGACGTCGTCTACATATACTTTAAGAAACGGAATTGTAAATGGTAAAGATTTTAGAACTGTTGTTAGTACGTGATTTGTTACTAAGTTGGCTAGTGCAGGACTTGTTGGATTCCCCATGCTTGATCCATCTAACTGTTAGTAGAAAAAACCATTGTATTGAAAATAACTTGAGTCAAAACAGAAATTAATGATTTCAATTAGAATTTTTTTTTATTTTGATAATTTTTCTCAGTTTTGGTCAGTCTTCATTAACAATATCGATGACAAGTTGTTTCGGAATATTAGTAAATAGAGCTACTACGTCAAGTGAGATCAAAATATAGTCGTTAGGAATTTTTATAGTTTGTGCGAGCTCAACAAATTCAAACGAATTTTTTACTGAAAAACTGTCATTCTTCATTACTGGTGACAGTGTTTGATGTAGAAATTTTCCTATGTTGTAACATGGTGAGCAAATCGAACTTACAACTGGTCTCATCTTATAGCCTTGTTTGTGGGTCTCCCGTAGTCCATATAACTTAGGTGATACGGTGTTATAGAATTTCATATTTTATTCCATGTCTTTATGTATGATTCCCTGGTTTTTTAGTTTTGATATTAATTGGTTTGCTAGACTTTCAAACTTGCTAGTCGGATCTTTTTTTAATAGTACCAAATAGGTGGTGTTGTCTTCTAATAGCTTGTTCATTTCACTTTTGTATTTCTCTTTTTTCATAACTACAGTTCCATTCCCTTTGTCTGATCTTGTCACTATTATACTGGACACGAATATTATTTACTTAATAATAATATTATGAACGAAAAAATTACAATTCCAAAGCAGAAAATCATTTAAAAGAGTAAATATCTGGGTGCCGAGCTTTGCTCGGATGAGTTCAAAAAAATAGTACTTGTATGCTGTGAGATATTATTCCGAAACGAATTTATTTCTGAAACATAATTTAAATAATTGTTTCTGTTAAATATTTTAAATACCTATGTGTATTTTTAAGCGTAAAAACTAAGTATCAACTTGAATCAAGCATTTTTTCCTGTAAATATTACTTAGGTCGCCATTTTCAAATCTACCGCCGTTATTGTTTTGTTGACTGAAGAGCTCGCAAAAACCGATTTTCATAGATTGAATATCTTGTAAAAATGTTCGAATCAGATGAAATTCTGCTTGCCCGTTGCCGTTTCAATAATCCATTTTTAAACATTGATACCAAATATCAACTTTATCGAAGTACTTTTTCTCTGTGATGTCATCTTAGCAACTTTCAGTAAATTTCAAATATTTTTTTTGCATAGAAGGTACCTACTGAAAAACTCACAAAAATCGATTTTCGAAGAAATAGAATTCATATTATCCACTATATTATTAAACGAGCAAATCTTGTATATATGTACCTATATAAATATTTTCTCGAAAACGGCCCTAACGATTTGGATGAAATTTACTGAAAAGGGGTTTTGGGGGGCAAAAAATCGATCTAGCTAGGTCTCATCCCTGGGAAAATTCGTTTTCTTATCGATTTTATCATTTTAAAAAACAGTTTTTTTAACGTTATAAAACAGTGTCGTATGGTGAGTAGGCTTTGGAAAAAACAAACTGTTTTCATTATTTATGTCAAATTACTCTGACAGTCAATTTTTAACTCATGTTTTGGGGGGCAAAAAATCGATCTAGCTAGGTCTCATCCCTGAAAAAATTCGTTTCCTTATCGATTTTATCATTTTAAAAAACAGTTTTTTTAACGTTATAAAACAGTGTCGTATGGTGAGTAGGCTTTGGAAAAAAACAAACTATTTTCATTATTTATGTCAAATTACTCTGACAGTCAATCTTTAACTTATTATTAAAATAATCAGTAATTATTTGAAAATATGTAGGTATACATACGTTATGTAGTATGACGTATAATAATATTATCTACTTATATATGTAATTTTTTTTCTTAAAAACGACTAACGATTTTGATGAAATGGGAACTTAAAGTACTATTTTTTTTGAACTCATCCGAGCAAAGCTCGGTCATCCAGATATTATCTTTTAATAACAAACGTCAGACTATAAACCTGCAGCGCAAAACTTTTTTGCATGCATCTTCACCATAGTTTTTAAAAATCGATGTGTTTTGATATACTGCATGCCTGCGTCGCTAGAAGTGCGGCCCTTCGGGCCGCCGTGCAAATTTTTAAACAAAACTTTTTTGTATGTATCTTAACAATAGTTTTCAAAAATCGATGTGTTTTTACACAGACTCGCGGTGCCAGAAGTGCGGCCCTTCGGGCCGCCTATTTGTCATTATTTACATATTGTGCAAGACACTTCTTATATTAGTGTTCATTTACAGTTTTAACCCTTGTGATATATTATACAAAATCTATGTAGAAATAGGCTTCGAATCGATCTGACAATTGACCGAGTTATAAATAAAAAAACTCTTTTTTTTAATTGCTCCCCCTGGGACCAAGATTCCTACCTAGATCGATTTCTCGCCCCGAAAAATCCCCATTCTGTAAATTTCATCAAAATCGTTATTCTTTTTTGAGAAAAAAAAGTCTAGGTAAGATTATACGTCATACTATATTTAACGTACATAATATACATATTTTATATAGGTAATATAAAAATAACATACTTAGGTATCTATTTATTTAAATATTAGTTAAAACTACTTACATAATTACGTTTAGTTTTTATTTCTGTTATTCTTTACTATACAAATAGTTCACGGATTATTTTAAAATAAGTTAAAAATTCTGTCAGAGTATTTTGACACATAAATAATGAAAGTAGTTTGTTTTCTCCAAAGCCTACTCACGATATTACAATGTTTTGACAGGTCAAAAAACCGTTTTTAAAAATGATAAAATCGATAGGAAAACGAATTTTTCCAGGGATGAGACCTAGCTAAATCGATTTTTTGCCCCCCGAAACCCCTTTTCGGTAAATTTGATCAAAATCGTTAGAGCCGTTTTCGAGAAAATATTTATATAGATACATAGAAACATATATATATACAAGATTTACTCGTTTAATAATATAGGGGGATAGGGTTCTGTTGGGAGCGGTTCGTAGGTATAGAACCTTAAAAAAAGCAGTTATTAAATCTTACGAAAAAAGGTACTTACCTAGAGAACAAAATCTTTTAAAACGCTGGCAGACATTTTTACAAGTTAATTTTAAGTTTTACTTCTACCAAGTGAGACCACGATCTTTTAAGGGTTCCGTTTCTCAATAAGAAAAAACGGAACCATTATAGGATCACTCGTTTGTCCGGCTGGCTGGCTGGTTAGTTGGCTGGCTGGCTGGGTGTCCGTCAGTCAAGACCCATTTTCTCAGGAACGGATAGAGATATCAAATTGAAATTTATACGAAATACCAAGGTCTACGGTCTTAAAGGTGTAAAGAATTTTAGCTTCTAGGTCAACGCAATAAAAAAATACGGCCATTTTGTCATCTCATCAAAAACCTATAGGGTACTTCCCGTTGACCCAGAATCATGAAATTTGGCAAAAAGCAAGGTCTCGCAGCACAAGTAGAGGGATAAATCCGAAAATCACAAAAAGTGAAAATTAAAGGTGGTCTTATACCTATTTTTATATTCGCAAAATTACTCATTAAAAATCTATAGGGTACTTCCCGTTGACCTAGAAACATGAAATTTGGCAAGAAGCAAGGTCTCGCAGCACAAGTAAAGGGAAAAATCCGAAAATCACAGAAAGTAAAAATTAAAGAGAGATCCCCCAAAAAACCGAAAAATCTTTATAGGTTGTATTTTGTAACCGTAACATGTAGCCGGTTGAAAATTTCACAGAATATGTCTACCTAATTTAATTGTTGTAACGATACGGAACCCTCGTAGCGCGAGTTCCACACGCACTTAACCGCTTTTTTTTAATGTCTCAGGATCCACTGGACCGATTTGGCTCAAAATTTAATCAGATCTAAGTAAAAGGCCGATAAATACAACAGAATAAACGGCGTGGCCGTATGTTATTCCGTTCTTACGATATCGAAGGCGAAAAATTTACCACACACATATACAGACATCAGTCAGAAAATGGTCATGATTTCTAGGGTATCAAAACGTTAAGATCTGTTAAAATCTCGAAATAGTTTTTTCGAACCAAATTTATTTCTTCCCTACCATAGTAGAGGCCCAAGTAGCAAAATAAGTTTTATTACAGCTTACAGAACCTCCTACAGCAATTCAGATAAAACTAAAAATAAAACTGTTGGTACTGGACAGCTGTCTTAAAACTCCTACATAATAGTGATAAAACTCATAGGGCCCATGCTATAGAGGGTTCTAATACCAAATTTTCTAGAGTGTATTAAAACCTATCGGTTTTTGTCATTACCCATCTTAAAACCATTTTAAAACTGATTATAAAACCTTTTTAAAACACATTGTACTAAAGAATGGTTTTAAAAACGATTTTTAATCTCTTCATAAAACTTCAGCACTAAGAATAAGACTATATATACTTTAATAGAAGTAATATTCAGTCCTTAAAGAAACCACTGATTCTTGAACTAAATAATATAAGACTGATGGATTCAAACTAGTTGCCATAACTGTCGATAATATCCTAATAATTAAGTATATTTATTAAACACTTTTTATGTACACTAGTTTTAAAATATTAATGCGAAGCAAGTTTTATTGATAATATCATAGCGAAAAATTCGAAAGAAAATAACGCCCCCACGCAATTTGTAGGACTTTTTGATAACATTTTTATCAAAATAAATAATAACATTTATCCATAAAGTACTTTAAAAATGAAAATTTAAACTTTTGAAAAACGTAGATGCCAATCGAAAATGGCGACATCGATGTTAAAACCCCATTGTTTCTCATATAATAATAATATAGCGATTTTGATTTATAATCTCACTAATAAATCTATTTATTGTCCAGAAAGATGGTCTGATCCTGCTCAACACTTTCTTAAAACAGTAGAGTTCTGTATAAAACTATATTTTCCTAAATAAAACTCTTATGTTGTTTTAGAAGACACTCTTTAAACAGACAGTTCTATTTAAAACTGTATTTTCCTGGTCTTTCAAACGACACTCATAAAACAATTTGCACCTTCAACCAGCGCGCCAAACGAAATGTCAATCTATAACATAACCTCACTTTTGTGTTGGCTATTCGTTATAGTTATTTAGCTGTTCATCAGTCAAATCTTGTTATTAAAAATTAGAAAAGTAAGGAACAATTATTTTGCAAATTACCCGAAATGGCGTCTATTCTTTATAAACGAAAGAGTGGCTTTAAAAGATATCTGTAAACATCATTTCGAGTCAACAGTCAGAACAAATAGTTTTATAAGAGTAACATTTTTTACCAACTTGCTGTTGAAAATATTAAAATGTTTATAGTGGTTTTAAGAACTTGTTTGGACAAAACTTAAAGTTTAGTTCTAAGAGAGTTTTGTCTCATGGTTTTATATATGTTTTAAAACTACCTACAAACCTCATATACTACAGAAAATCTGAATAGATTTATAAGAATGGAATTAAAAGTTCTAGTAAAACAATTATAAAACCAATCAGCCTTCAGGAGTTAACAGTTTTATAATTTGCTCTTAAGGATAACTTTAAAACCTGGGATAAATCTCATCAGAATTAAAACCATTCATCATAATTTAGAACTTTCAAACAACTAGTAACCTGGAAAAATATCCGTATAAAACTGAATAAAACTCTTATAAATCGAAGAAGTTTTTATTGTGTTACTTGGGGGCGGGAAATAAAAAAGCTATTATAACAAACTTGGGCTACTGAAGCGAGTGCTACTGTCAAAATTGCTCTTCAGCTCACAGTTTTTGAGAAAAAAATTAAAAACAGGTGTGTCAAAGTAACCTTGAGTCATGAGGCTACTTTGACTCTATATAGAAAAATCGATAAAAGTATAGTCCCGCCATTATACTCAGAATGCAAAATAGGTATACAGGGTCTTCAAAGTTAAGTCGGCACTATTGCTAACTTCGTTATTTTTGGATCTACAAAGTCGGTTAAATTAGCAAACTAGAAGTATTTTTTCCGGTGAATAAAACGATGAAAACAGAAAAACAATTGAATATCGCGTTTTCGAGTTTTATCAAAAATTTCTATTTTTTTAAATGATACACCCGGTATACAATATTCACAATCGATAGACAGTTGAATTCTGAACAAAAAGTGTCCCATAGTCTTCTATCCTTATGTCAAAAATGACTAAGTTAATAATGATTTTTCAAATTCAAATTAATGGTAGCTGTGTTAGTGGCAGCTTTGGCTCACCATAAAATAGAAAGTGACAGGAATATCCATGAGGTGAAAAATATCGTTTATTTCAAATTATTCTATAACTTGGAAGAAAACAAAATTCAAATAAGATTCTCAAAAACATCACCCTCTTGGTCCAAGCATTTTGTAGCCCGCTTGCAACATTCCTAGTGACTCTGACAATCATAACTCGAAAACGCGATGCTCAATTATTTTTCTGTTTTCATCGTTTTATTCAGCGGAAAAAATACTTCTAGTTTGCTAATTTAACCGATTTTGTAGATCCAAAAATAACGAAGTTAGCAATATAATAGTGCCGACTTAACTTTGAAGACCCTGTATATGTAGAATTAAAAAAAATTGTTTCTGTGGTCAAACACACAAAAAAATCCCCACTATTACTCGCTTTTCACCCGAAAGAGCCTTGGGTGGCCTACTGCGGGCGGTTGTATTTCTCAAGAGACTTGTTAAGAATAGTTAACCGCGGAATTTTGTACACAATGGCCGCCCGTTTTTTTGGCATGCCATTTTGGATGCCATAAAGTGCTTCTCTTAAATTTTCTTCGGTATAATTTTTGTAATTCCGGCTGCCTGAAGTTTTCTGATATTTTGTGACCATGGTTACTTACTTAGGAGCTATAACAATAGAAATAATAATTATTAATTAATTCAACAATGAATTTTTAATCCACAAGGCATCCACTAGGTAGTGAATAGTATTTCTTAACATATCAGTCAGCATATTATGCCATCATGATTGTTAAACGTCAAACGATTGTTATAAGATATATAAGGAAAAAATCAGAAGCCACTGTCAGGACATGAACCTGAAATTCCCAGTTTCCGGCTGGTTGAGTTGCCATTTACTCACACAGTGCCCCGAAAGTGAAATCTGTTCCTTCCCATATGCCTTGTGGATTAAAAATTCATTGTTGAATTAATTAATAATTATTATATTGTTGTCCACAATTACCTAACTCATATATTGTTAGTTACAATAGAAATGTCATGTCAAACCGCACATAAGTAAAAAAAAAACAACAAAAATAAAAAAAGAATAAATAATGTGCCGCAGTGTCAAAATAACCCCCCCCCCATGACAAAGTAGCCCCGATTGACGGTGGGTATCTATTCGAGTAAAATACACATAGGTAATATGAGCAAAAATATTTTAAATGCATTTTTGGACTTTCAATAAATAAAATGGTAATTTTAATTTGTATCTAATATTACTTAGCATTTTTGTATATCTGTCGTACAAAAATATTTAGTTTTTTTTATAGTTTTGTATTATATTAAATATTAATTCCTTATACCTATTCCTATTATTAAACCATAATTTATGCAAAGAAATTCCATCAACAGCAGCGAAAAAAAAATACGACCAGGTTATTTCGCGTTGCTTACTTATATGTATAACTATATGCATAACATAAAATTCCTCACCATAACCAACTTGTAAATGTGAACATTAGCATCAGTCAAAGACATTAAAATTTGTTCATTCACAACTTTTCATTATATAGTTCCATACACCAGTTAAGACGAGCGTTACATTAGCGAGTTTCAAAAGTACTAACAATGTCGCATACCGCTTCGTTTAAATAAGATCTAAACTTTCCATAGTTAACCCCCTACTGTTCTAAAATTCCTTATCAAATCGAAATATCTTACATTTATTTATTACAATTGTATAAAAATATTTGTCATAATGCTATATGTTAGTTCAAGAACCTGCCACTGTTTTACACACGGCGCTGCATGTGGTATATTTGTCCAGTTGCACAGTGAATTAAATTGTCTTAAGCCGAGAGACCGCTGTTAGATTTGGTCGACCAGTAAACGCCTTCGTTTCGTGTTTGTTAATTTATCCGCTGCACAGCAGCACGCGTGTTTATCGGGACGAGTTTTCAGGTGCTACTACTTTTTTGTTTTTTAGTAAAAAAAGAACACTACACATACTTGTTTCTACATATATTTGTTTAGTATAAATTATATAATTTTATACCTGTGTGGTTTGATCACCCACGTTGTGTTACGTCATTGCGGTAAACAATGTCATCAAATCTTACTCTCAGTAATTAAGAAATGTATTATTTTCTTTAAAGCTGTCTGTGGAAGCTTGTTATTTAATTATTCGAAAAATCGTAATTTATAGTTACCTGTTATTCTGCTGCATACAAAATGTACCAAAAAATTCGTAGTACCATTCACGAGCCAAAGATAAATACGACGATGCTTTCTAAATACAGGCGTTACTATATGAAAGTGTTTTAAGTGAGGTTTTCAACTATATAAATAATTCTGTAATTTATATAAACTGCTAACATTTTCTGAGCCTAGTATCAAAGAATTTCTACAATCTTCAGCTGTTCTCAAGCTCTATTTCTGTTGTAATAGTGTATATTATAAAAATTTAATCTATCAGCCTTTACCAGAATACTTTTAAGTTTGAGCGCCACCCAGTAGGTATTACACCAAATTTAATCAAAATTTGGATAGCTACGCCCAATTGCAGGAAGCGTTGTCAAAAAATTTGATTTGACAATCACCTTATATTGCGACCACACATATTTCTCCGTAAAAAATGGATTGTGGAATTTTAAATCAATCTTACTCGAAAAATAATTGATCAATTGTAACAGTATTTTTTTAAACTGTGTACTATCGTGTATTTAACATAGTTTTTGTGCAATTTCCACTTCGAAACAACATTTTTCTACGCATTTTTAGCTTGAAAAGCTATCTTTTTCTATCTAGATCAATTATTTGTTTTTTTTGTGAGTACAATCTAATGTTCTACATCAGGGTTTCTCATACTTATAGCCCCGCGTACCCCTATTAAATTTCCCAGACAACTGCGAAATCCTTTTAATAAAAATATCGCTTATTGATTTAAATAAAAGATAATATACAGTCATACAAAGAAAATATGTTGGTATATTAATGTGATGGATGGACTTGTTTTTTGTCGCCAATAGAAGCAATATTGCTCAATTTCAATCTTAATTCTGATTCAGCATTAAGTCGATTTCTGTATTTCGTTTTTATCATGACCAGGTGTGAAAACCCACTCTCACATACGTAAGTTTTCACGAAGGGAAAAAGGAAATTCACCGCTTTCGTTAGAGCTACGGATATTCTCCCTGTCTTACTATGGCCAAAAATCATTTAATTAAGACACCTTTTTTCAAATCAGCTTGATGAGTCTAATCTGCGAACATTTCCAGCAATGATTCCTGTTGCTTAATGCTCAAACCAGCATTTATGCTTTTGGTTGTTACCATAAATGGGTTTCGAATCCAGTCTTCAGCTTTACCGATATCTGGAAAGTACGTTTTCAGTTCGTCAGAGAGCTGAGAAATATGAAGTGTTGCAGGCGCAAACCAGCCAGTCAGCCGCCATAACGTAAATATTGTCGCCAACCCCCACAATCAACTGGCGAACTCCTAGGGGTTCGCGTAGCCCATTTTGAGAAACCCTATTCTACATAACAGAGAGTTTCACAACGACATGCCCCTGCATGTATAAAAACTGTAATAATTATAATTTTATCACAATCTAAAGTCATTGTCATATCAAATTTTGTGACCACACTTTGTGCAACCGATCACTAGTCGTTTACGTGTGATGCTGGTAAAACAAAGTGACAGACAGACAAGAATTCTAGGAATTTATTATCATTAAATATAAATTGGTCGAAACGTCGACAATCTGTAAAGTAAAGATTAATATCACAACGTTCTTGTACTGATACCTAATAAACTATCTACTGTCTGCTTATTATTATTATTTTCCTATTTAGGTGTCATGCAAATACACATGAAACCCGCAAGAAAACGAAATAACAGACACAGATTCCGTTAGAGGTCTTTGAAAAGTAAGAAACGGTCGGCAGTTTTATACTTAAAAGCTCGCTTAAAAGTATACAAATTTGTAAATTTTTATTGTCAAAAATTAAATTTTCGAAATAAAATTCAATTATATTTTTGAAAAGGAACCTTTTTCAATCATGCGTCATGTTCATATAATCACTTTATTACATGTTTAATTCTTAACACAAAATAGTTTGTCCATTTCTGTTCCACTCTGTATTTTTTAGATTAATTATGAATAAATTATAATTATAATTAAATTATAATTTATTGTCTAATTAAAATGTAGGTGGTTATTTACACGTGTAAATAACAGTTTGACTAGAATTTGACATTTTAGAAATTTATTACTGAAAATCTTAGAAACTATTGAAAAACAAATACTGGTTCTTAATAATTATTAAATGAAGAACGTTACGTAACTTTTTTTCTTTTTTTATAATAAATTGTGAAAAGAAAAAACTATTATCCGTAAAAAGTTATTTTACTACTATAACTTTACAGAAAATATATTTGAGAGACACAAATCTCACCAAAAACTATAAATTCTTGTAATAATAAGGCCAAGTCTCGCAATCATATGTAGCAGTAAAAAGTTGTGAAATCTAATAGAGCCAAGTTCAATTAATTATAAGTGAAAAGTAGCGAAATTTCAAACTTGGTTAGCTTCAAAGTTCGCTAAGACAATAAAAGACAAACGACTAAAGCCCTATAGGGAAGTAAAATTTGATTTTCACTTCAGAAAAATTCCTCGATCGATGATTTTTGTTGAAACGTGTTCAGAAAGGTGTGGAAAACAAAATATCAAAATGCCACCGTGAGAAATTGTGCGGAAAATTTGAATTTGATAAAATTTCTTTCGGATCAAAATGACGTTAACACGCCTCGATTGATACCCTTACGAAGTCGAACTAATTTTCTATTCGCGAGATATTGTGTAAAATCTATTTTTTTGGTTAAGAAAAAGAACGGCTGGACCGATTTAAAAAAAAAAATCTTTTAGATCATATTTATGTTAATACGCGTCGATTGGCACCCTAACGTAGTCAATATAATTTTTCATTCTCGAGATTTCGTCTTAGAAAGAAATTACCACATACATACGTACGTACACACACACATACACAATCAGACATCTTTTCAAAAATAGTGTAAAAATAGTGTAGTGACCTTGAAACATAAATATTTGTTATACATTTTGATTTCGATTTTCGGACCCATTACAATAACTTACCAATGTACTAGGAAGTTAATTAAGAAAACTCAAAGCGGCTATCTACCAGTGGCGGACTAAAGGGGGGTGGATGGGGCGGCTCGCCCCGGGCCTCTGACCCTGGTGGACCTCCAAATCTCGAGAAGTCCTTCTTAATCAAATCCCAAACAAGGGCAAAATATGTTTAGTAAATAAGAGACAGTTTGGAGTTGGAAGCCCCATACGTATACAAAATATAAACGTAGGTAGGTCGTTTATTATAAGTATTTGATTTTTTTGTCAGCCATTACATCTATATTATTCATTTTTTACGAAATTTACACTACAAATACATCAATTTCTAATCAGACCGGGGGCCTCATTTAGTTCTGCCGCCTCGGGCCTCCAACGGGCTCAGTCCGCCACTGCTACCTACCCTACAGAAGCAATTTTATCAAAATAGTACCTTTTGACTAAAAATGGAAACACATAACGCGTATTGCTCTAGTAAGAAATCTGTTCAATAAACTTCCAAATTTCGAAAATTTGTTCATGGCCACCCTACAGAAGTAATTTTTTCAAGATAGTACTTTTCGACTAAAATAAATAAAATAAATAAAATAAATAAATAAAATAAATATAAAATTCACACACAGATATTAGAGATATATTTGTGGACTATCTAGCTCAGTCAGAAAACTTCGAAAATTTTGAAGCGGCCGTCCTACTGAAGCAATTTTTTCAAGATCGTATTTTTGAAGTAAAAAAGTAAGATCTCTGAAAAATTGACTTTTTAGGGTGACCGCTTCCAGGTTTTATATTTTTTTTACTCAGTTATATAGCCCATAGATAGATCTACAAACCATAGGAATGAAGTTAAGATTTCTTGAACAGCCTTATTACTAGAACACTTCGCGTCAAGTATCCTAATTTTAAATAAAAAAAGTACCTCATTTAAAAAATTGCGTCTGTAGGGTGGCCGCTTCTAATTTTTTCTAATTTTTCGACACATTAAGATAACACATGGTTAGGTCTATTAAGTACCTACCAGTGTTTCCAATTTTAGTCGAAAAGTACTATCTTGAAAAAATTACTTCTGTAGGGTGCCAATGAACAAATTTTCGATATTTTTCGACACATTTAGATAGCATATGGATAGGTTTATAATCATTACATAGATAACGACAGCCCACTTGACAAAATGAAGCAAATTTGGTTTGAGTTCTTCCTCCTCCCCCAAAAAAAACTTTTCCCACATTAAATTTTTATTGACTCTTCGTATTCTTGATTCTTATGCCAAGAGGACTTATAACCATTAATTTCATGAGGGGAGACATTTTTTCACTATTGAGGTGATATTTTGCTTTATTTTTTTTGCTTTATAAATCCTCTTCTTATACTAGAGTACTTCGCGTCAATATCAAAATTTTCAAAAAGTGGATATTTTCAACAATAAGAAATTTAATTTCTGGCTTAGCGGCTACTTTTATCAAAAAACATTTGGAACAAAAAATGTTGACAATATTACGACAAACATTTTTTCTTTGAAACATTTTTTGATATCACACATGATTTTTTATAAAAAATTTATGTTTTATCAAGATGACGGCCAAAAAAACGCATTTTGCGCAACAGTACGGATGTATATTTTTAGTATGTTGATTAGTACCGTGTTACCTACCATTTACAACAAAAATCATTTTTGTTACAATTAGTTCCACCTCAAGGTGTTTTTTTTCTTATTTCTGATGTACTATACCTGTACTTAAACATTATTTAAAAATACTTACTGATGTTTTTCCCGTTTTGCTTATTTTCTCCCCTTGTATTCAATATATTTCACTGTTTAATTTAGTAATAAATAAAAGTGAACTGTCATTATTTTGACATAATGCAAATTGTTTGTTTTTTCATCTATTTTGTAACGATAAAAATCAAATTTTCAAATTCCTTTTTCAACCCTTAAAATTCAGATACTTATCGCAATTCTGAGACCTTATTGCACATCTGCACCGCGAGCCCTTTCAAATGACACCATGATCCTCAAAATCGGTCCAGTAGTTTAGGAGGAGATAGGCGAACAAAAAAACGCCTGGCCTGTCTTAAAAGCTTTTCTTAATGAATTTTTTTTCATATTAAAAAAATAAGGATATCTAAGTTCTTGGTCTTTTTACAACTTTAAAAAATTAACGATTTTTTTTTGATATTTCTGATATTTGGTATAGACTTATAAAATTACATTCCAAACAATTTTTCTTAGTGCAATTTTTTCATATTTTGAAAAATAATTTACTTTTTCTTGGTCATTTTTTCAACTTTGCTTATAAAAACACGCTGTAGAAAACCGAATTACCTAACTCATTTACCTTCGTTTTTCACTCGGTTTTTCATCAAGCTAGTGCTTTATTTCCGATTTGATTTATACATGTGCTACTATGCTTGATTGCAATAAACAGTTTCAGTACTTTTGAATTTGTATAAAATTTGCGATTGATGATATATAATTTTGTATGATATCTTTTTGAATAAAAACAAAGAAAATACGCCAGACTTTTTATGTCTTGCCTGAACCTTGCTCCGACGAACAGGTCCGTCTCGACGCAACAAAAACGACAACTATTGCAAAGTAGGTACCTCCAGTTATGCAGTCCAAGACTTGCGTTGTCGGCCGATATATTGATTTTGGGTGAACATTGAAAAGAAGTTTAAATACAAAAATTGTATAAATTTTAATGGTGTATAACCTAAAAATATTTTCAATTATACAGCTAGTCCCATTTAAGCGTGGCAGATCAAAGTTATGTTTTTTTTTAACCTAGCACCCTGTTTTTATTTGTTTTTTCAATTCTATACCTAAATTTGAATAGAAATTGTAAGGGAATCCATGCTCGAAAAATCAGTAATTTTTGAGCTATTCAAGTTTTTTAAAAAATTTTGACACGTGCAGACTTTTACCTAAAATTCGACATAGCCAAAACAGAAACCATTATCAAACTGAAATTTTGAGGATCACTAGATAACACCCGAACAAATCAATGTCTGTCCTAAAAAAATGAAATTACTGTACAGAGTGTTCTAAATACCTAACTTCTATCACGTGTAACTTTTGATTGTTAAATACAACGAGGTTATTTTTTTGCTGGAATTACATTCTTTAGGATATTTACTAACACTTTAATTAAGGGCTGTCCGTACCTAAACCTAATATTTTCGTATTAATTTGGTTTAGGTATGGACAACCCTTAATAAAATATATTGTGCTTATTTCTTTCAATATGTGAGGTATAGAATAATGTTTTGGGGTCGCAGCTTCACTGGACTGCATAAAGTGTTGTTGTTACAAAAGCGAGCAATTAGAATAATTTTCAAGCTAAATTCGCGAGAGAGCTGTCGTGATACTTTCATTTCTAATAAATTTTTAACTATTCCATCAATGTACCTATGGGTATCACTTTGCTTTATTAAAAAGCATATTGCTGAATTTCAAACTATAAACGCCCACCATTCTTATTTAACTCGTAACTGTGGCAATATCTTATTACCTAAATGTAATCTCTCTCTCTTTAAAAACAGTCCGCATTATGCTGCCTTGAAGCTTTTTATTGATTTGCCAAAAAAACTTAAGATATCATTGATTGCACAATGTTTGTATATTGTTGATGACTTTATACTATGAAATAATTTATTGTATTGTTTATTTTCATATCTGTTATTGTTTTTATATTTATCATGTCTGACAAATTCGACTCCTTGTAGTCTTTTGAACGAAATAAAATAATAATAATAATAAAGTGTTTGTAAATATCCTAAAGAATACAGTTCAAGCAAAAAAATAACCTCGTTGTATTTAGCAATCAAAAGTTACACGTGATTGAAGTTGGGTAAAAGAAGTACATTATTTTGAACACCCTGAATAATAAATTCATTTTTTTGGACAGACATTGATTTGTCCGTCCATTATCTAGTGATTTTCAAAATTTCAGTTTGATAAAGGTTTCTGTTTTGGCTATGTCGAATTTTAGGTAAAGGTCTGGACGTGTCAAAAATTTATTAAAAACTTGAATAACTCAAAAATTACTGAATTTTCGAGCATGGCTTCCCTTACAATTTCTATTCAAATTTAGGTGCAGAATTGAAAAAACAAATAAAAACAGGGTGCTAGGTTTAAAAAAAACATAACTTTGATCTGCCACGCTTAAATGGGACAGGCTGTATAATTGATCATATTTTTAGGTTATACACCATTAAAATTTATACAAATTTTGTATTTAAACTTCTTTTCCATCTTCACCCAAAATCAATATATCGGCCGACAACGCAAATCTTGGGCATCCTTACGAAGTTATAAACTTATAATTTAACTGCTGCTTGGTTCTGACATTATAAAACAAAAACAACGCGAAACGGCGTACCATACTCATTTTGTTAGCTCGATCTAGAACTGTTCTCCGCCTTATTTGGAATAAAATATGGCTAGATGACAGCTCTTATGCGAAGAACTGTGTTAACAGAACTTTATATTATTAGCCTCCGTTGGATACATTCAAAATAGTGTACTGATAATAATGCTTGTGAGATTGTACACATCCCTGAATGTAACGTGTAGTTTCAAAATGTTGAAAGACGTGGGTTATTAATAATTATTATACCTACAGGTGATTAAAAAATGTATGGCAGTTAATTGTAATGTTATTGATTTTAATGTCAACTTCCTGGTGCTGATAGTAATTATTGAATACAAATATATCATACAATTTTTTAAAAGATAAACTAAAATTACAGTTATGTTAAAACTGAAATATTTTAACTGTAAATAATAGAGTTTTGCGCTTACGAAACTGATGTAGAAATATATACAAATAAAAATGTATGTACGTATACTTATATCAAAAATCATATTATGTAAAATTTGATAATGTATGAACATGTCCCGTACCATAGCTACACCGTGAGGTGCGCAAAAGAGAACTCAGAACATAAGACATCCGCTGTGAAACAGATACGAGGCGCGCTGTTGTCAGAAAAGTACAATCGGCGACACAAACAATAATTTTAAGCATATTTTTTTGTCATCTATAATAATTTTTATATAACACATGCACGCTTTTAGTGTTTTTTCGTATCTGATTTGCGAACCTTAAATAGCCGTTTATTGACTAGTGACCATTATGTAACGCTTTTCAGTGCTATAATGGTTCATTATGTAACTAGTTACATAATGATCCATTATGCAACGCTTTTCAGTGCTATAATGAAAAAACAGTTGCATAATGAACCATTATGTAACTAGTTACATAATGAACCATTATGCAACTAGTTACATAATGAACCATTATGTAACTGTTTTTTTTTTTTTTTTAATTCAATTAAATTCTAAAAGCATGCACGTGTTATATAAAGTATAGTGTGCAACGCGTGTGCTAAATCTTTATGCGTCAGGCGCGATATTTTCAGCACTCGTATTCGGCTCGCGATGCTCACTCGCCAAGGCTCGTGAGCGCTCTCTTACTACTCGTGCTGAAAATATCGCGCCTGACGTATAAAGATGTATTTAGCACACTAGTTACACAATATACTATTATAAATACTATTGCCATCTAAGTACCTGCATAACACCATGAGCTGTTATTAAAATACTACTGTTTATTTTATAGTGCATATAAATATAAAATGCATAGTTCATACTCCGTTTGCTTTGATTTACTATAATAATTTAATTATAATAATTGGCTTGTCTGAACTCTACGTTTAAAAACCATTGTATTTTTCAATCAAACACCTTTTTTACAGACTGTACCCTCCGGCATATCTGTGTAAATTTTATGATCTCTCCCCACTATTTCACAGCGAGTTCAATGCCCATCCAAGTTTCAAATACGGGACCTGTATAAAACTTACAGAGCCACTCTCAATTTGGTATTAGGATAGTTCCCCACCGGTTCCTAGCCATTTGATTACTGCATGTAGATATACATCATACATACATAAGATGTAAATGAGGTGGAAAGATCGAGTGACTTGGAATCATAGCGGTCCACAGTAATTCGTACGTCAAACATAATCTAAGTCTAGATTCAATGTTTAGTTCACCGACTGGACTATTACGTAGACAAATAATTATCACTGTGAAGTAAGCAAGGAAAGAACACGCACCGTCATCAGGGTCTCTTCTTAATGATAAATGCAATTAGTTTCAAAAGATGATAGTGCATAAAAAATTTTTGTATCTTTAATTATCCTCCTACAGCTATGTTGTTATAATGTCGAAATTTTAATTTTACTGACACTTAATATTTATCTACGATAGTACTACAGAAAAAATTGTGACATATAAAAGTGTAGGTAGAAACAGTGGTGTCTCCTGTGGGTAGACCGGGTGCGTAATTCCATACTATACTATTGTACAGCACCTAACCGTTCTGTATAGCAGTATGATTTGTAAAAGTCAAACGCTACTGTTTCTGCTTCAAAACACTGCCATAAAGAGCGATTTGACCCTGTACCTACATCGCATTCGCTATCCACATTAGTTTCATAACCTTAAGAAAACAGTGAAATATCAATGAAACGCGATGTATGAGTGTTTATATTGTACCTGACGCTTTCAATACTGCTTAGCAGTCGAAAGAATAAAGAGAATTTATTATTATTATTAAATAATATCAAAAGTCTATTAAAAACCCTATAAAAAGTTTTAACAATTAAAAGTTCTATTATTTTCTTCTTTTTAGTGGCCTTTTTGAAAGAGGGTTTTTATTGTTAAAATGTTTCTTATTTTTTACTTTTTTTTAGTTAGGTACTTAATTTTTATTTTCTTATGATATTCATAGTAAAAAAATAGCAATTAATGTTGTATTGTTTTAGTGCTAATGCCACAGTTTATTTTTTTTCGTTTAGGTGTTTATTTTCTTAAAAAAAATTTATAATAAAATAATAAATAATATTAACGTGTTGTTTTAGTTCGACAATAATACCATCACTATACATTCTCATATTTTTTGTTGTAACTTGTAAGGCACCGCGCATTGTGTTATATCGTTCGTTCTGTATCGCGGTATGCTTTGGAGCAGAAATAGTAGCGTTTGACTTTTACGAATCATACTGCTATACAGAACGGTTAGGTGCTGTACAATAGTATAGTATGGAATTACGCAGACCTGGTGGGCTTGGGTTCATCCAAAATGATCTTGTCTCAGGTATATAAATCAGGGGTGTTACGAATATTCGCATCCGCATCCGTAAATGCGGAATATTCGCATTAATTCAGACATCTGCATCCGCATTCACATCCGCATCAATCAATGCGGAGTTTTTACGGATGCAGATTCACATCAACAAGTAACTACATATAAAGAAAGTGGGCGGAGCCAGAGTGGCACGTGCTAAAAATATGATTAAATAAATAAAAAGTTAAAATTAAATTGATTTTCAGTTATTTATGCACTTAAAATTTAAATAATTATCCTTTTAAAATAAAAAATGGTGGAACCTTTGGTGTAAAGATACGAAATGTTACAATTACCACAAAACACCAAACCATAACAAACACTCTCGACGTACGTTTCGCCAACCAAGTTGGCATCATCAGGAGATGATTAAAACTAAAGACTAAACAAAAATTACTGCCTATTTATAGGCTACCTAATTTTAATTACCTGAAAACTAAACTAATTTACTAAATCAAAAAGCAGGCTACCTGGAATTGGGCCTTTGTCACTGTTCATAATATTATGTTTACACTTATGAATCTCTAGACTCTCTACGGCGTCTAGTTGTCTAATATTAATGACGTTTCTAATTAATTTTAAATTACTATTGTCTATTTTATGGTCATTTTCAAATGCATGTTGGGCAACACTAGATTTATCAAACCTGCCATATTTTAGATGAGCCATCTAAAATATGGCAGGTTTGATAAATCTAGTGTTGCCCAACATGCATTTGAAAATGACCATAAAATAGACAATAGTAATTTAAAATTAATTAGAAACGTCATTAATATTAGACAACTAGACGCCGTAGAGAGTCTAGAGATTCATAAGTGTAAACATAATATTATGAACAGTGACAAAGGCCCAATTCCAGGTAGCCTGCTTTTTGATTTAGTAAATTAGTTTAGTTTTCAGGTAATTAAAATTAGGTAGCCTATAAATAGGCAGTAATTTTTGTTTAGTCTTTAGTTTTAATCATCTCCTGATGATGCCAACTTGGTTGGCGAAACGTACGTCGAGAGTGTTTGTTATGGTTTGGTGTTTTGTGGTAATTGTAACATTTCGTCCTTTTAAAATCCCAAAATCCGCATCCGCATCAAATCCGCATCCGCGGATGTGAGCTTCTAATAATCCGCATCCGCATCTGCATCCGCGGATGTCTAAATTTTTGCATCCGTAACAACCCTGATATAAATCAATACTGTAATCACAACTAAGTATTATATATAAAATTGTAACTGGGTCTCTGGCTGTCATTACGTTTTCTTGCGCTTTTTTTCGATTTTGTGTGATGCGTAGATGTGAATTTTTTTCGGACTACTATCGGATTTAAGATAACATTAATGTTATTATAAGAATTATAAGATATCTGAAGGTGATGTTCAAGCGTCTATAATTGACAATGAATCAATCAAATGTGAAGCTCCACAATAACTGCTGTTTTTCAAAGAAAGTAATAAAATATAACAGGTATCATGCAAAAAAAGTTATAGGTAGTAGCATTTTGTAAACAAGGTTTTAGACTAATTTTCACCTGGCTATAAATCTGAAAATCACCCACTGGCGACCTGGAAGGTCTTCGATACCAAGTAAGGTAGAAATACCATGCTACTTAGTTCCAACTTCTATCAAGAACCTATCTAAAAATCTTACTCTAGTATCAAATTGCACCCAAAAATTTTATGAACCATCTGAATTTAATAGTAATTAATTAACTCGTCAATTAGTTGTTCTTCAGATAGCATCAAAGTAACTTTAGAACTTGTTATGAAGTTTTTCTTTTAGCATAAAACAAAAAATTACAGCTAATATTTTTTAATATACTTAGACATTGTGTTCATAATTTAATAATCTTTCAGATTGATAATATTTTTATGCTTAAAATTCTGCACTTCTAAGTTATTTACAAATAACTGTTTCTTAGACCCTTTGTATTCTTTTGAATATTTATCAAACTTTCTTTGAGACTGTGTTTCTTAAACAACAAACTACAACTTTTGCAAAAAAAGAAAATTCCTATGCAGAATTCTTGGTGACTGGTTCCCAAAAGACAACGCGTTGCGCGTGTGTGGTATAGTATAATTTAAAAGTTTTAGGTATCTATCGTTCCGTAAGCGAACTCTCTAACGTTGGCAACGAGGCAAATACTGTTATTACGCATTCTTTCAATGTCATAAGGTTCTCCACCCCCGATCTAAACGATTTTTTGAAGTGAAAACTTCCTTAGGCGCGTTAGGCACTCTTTGCCTGGGTACTGAAATAAAGTGAACCGTTCGCGTTCGCAACCCGACGGTAAGAATTCGGTGAATCGGGGTTACTCGGCTCAAACACGAACACACGTATTAGTAGTATCCCATGGAATCTACACAAGGAATATAAACTCCATGTAATCAGAAGCTTGTTTATTTACACTTTACAGCTGTCAGATGGAAATATTTATGATACTAAATTCACGCCAGTACGGGACGGAATCCAGCGACGCTCTGGTGGTACAAAATGTAAACGTTAATTTGGACGATTTGTTGACAAATTTTGTCAAATTTTCCCATATGAGATTGTACTCCTTGTCTAGCCTCCATGAGTATGCCACGTTGCGGTATTGACTGATCGCTCTCTTACAACAGCTGTGCACGGCTGACATACTTATATCATAAAAACGGCAAGTTACACAGTTGCATCGATAGCTAAGTTAGCAGCATCTTTGCGCTGTATGCATAGGGTTCGAAACCTGATGGCACCGTAGGATTTTTGACGTTTTTTTTCTGAATTCTACATGATATTTATTTATATATTTTTTAATTTTTGTTATATTCTTTCTTTGACAATAATTATAATTTTTTTGAAACCAAGGTGGAATTAATTAAAAATACAATTTTAGTATTTCAATAATAAATTATTAGTTCATAAATGAGCTATAATAGATGACACCAAAAATTAGAAAATCTGAAGTTTTCACTTCTGTCGTGTGGTCATAAGCACACACCCATTTTTTTTCTAAAAATATTAAAATCTGACTTCAAAATTGAGAGTAATAAAGGATATATTATGATGTGGAAATTTAATCATAAATCTGTGCAAATGTAATCAGATCAAACAAAGTAAATATAGTTTAATCCGATTAAAATAAATAAAAATGCGTGATCAAAGTCATTGAGTTTAGGGTGATTTAAAGTTCTATGTTTAAATTTAATTTGCTACGGCCACCCTTAAACCGCCCTTAAAGTTGTCAGAATCGATTTATTTGTACACTGTCATTTACGCTTCTAACACAAGTACACTGTTCTCTTAAAACGTTCGTGTTTTCACGCTGTATAATGTAACTTAAATACTTTCCATGCTATAAGTTGCATAATATTACTTATAACTTACTTTGAACAATTTTTTTTTTTTGAAAAAACCTGCGCACAATTTTACCTACAAAAATGTTTTGTTTAAACATTTACCATATTCAATTCTCAAATATGTTTGTTTTTCTATACTTAGTTGAATCATAAAATTTGCATTAAAATTAAATAAAATTAAAGTATTTTAATAGATGTTGTTTTATTAGCACTTTGTTACGGTATATGTTCAGATACGTGCTACAAACAGCAAATTTTGCGAACGTTGCATATATTAAGAATCTATTTTGGTGTTCGGCAGGTCGCGTGCTTCCGCACACAAACGCTCTAAAGTGCGCAATAACAAAATGCTTCCTGACTCCCGCTGAAATTTGGTACATCGAAGAAATTTACGCGTTCGTGCTTATTTGATTTGGACGCTCTTACGCGCAAAGAAGTAAAATATAATTAATAGCCAGTAGATGTCGTATGAATTATATCGATATGGAGTGGAATCATGATGAATGTTTGGAATTAATAGAATTATACAGAGAAAAAGAAGAATTGTAAATTTTAGACCCAATTAAATTATTAATCAAAATTTCAAAGTCTAAAGGCGACATTTTGTAAATTTAATAAATTAAACTGTACTACGTGTCTGTTTAAAATACAGTTTAATTTATATTTTACAGTCATCAAATTAGCTCTGTAAACTGTTCTTAAATTCTCGTAATGACGTTTTATTATCTTTTAGTCTTAGTTTTACACTATCTCAAAAAATGATAAAAGCACCACGCATAGTAGTAATCCATTTTGAACACGGTAAAATCTGACAGCTGTCAACAAACAGATACAAACAATCATATGTAACAGTTTGGACGTTACACCCGCAAACAAAATTTTTGTTTTTAAACGTTGGTAAAAATTTGGCGCCGTTGTTGCACATATTATCTGGCCGCACCTTTTGAAAAAAAAACTCGAGTCCCAGTGAAAAATTCTGTCGGCAAAATACTTGATTTGCTAATATACCTATACGTGCAATGTGGCATTTAAATGGAAAATATAAGTGCACTTTAAAAAAATGGTCCTAACTTTAGACTAACTAATTAACTATAAAATGACAGATTCGCACATTGATTAAGGTACATTTGTACTTTAGGTTTGTCCATTATAAAATGGCTGGTTCACACTTTGAATTAGATATATTATTGTAACTTAGGCTCATCCTAAAATGACAGATTTGCACTTTAGATTAGATACATTGTAACTTTAGACTTATCCACTATAAAATGCAAAGCTACACTTCAAATTGGGCCTAATTAGGTACCTACATTAAAACACTTTAAGATAAGGTATTTATATATTTCTATTTAACATAAGTACCTATATTATGTAATACATATGTTACAACTACTAATGCATGTTATATGATCAATGATCATTATTAATTATTACACCTCAACTGTTAATACAGTTAAGCAAGATGCACACTTATTTTAGAATAGAAGTGGGTGATACAAAGCGTAGTATATAGATATTAAAATTATACACCGTAGCAATATCCTAAATCGTATCGGGCTGTACTGAAACTGTATATCAGGCGAAACACTATATTAATGAAATGGCAATTAGCCCAGTAGCGAAAAAGTCCCTCTCGTGAACAAAATTTAAGTAGTCGGTTTCTCTGCGGTTCTATATGTTTTTTGGGGTGCTGAAACCGGTTTCAGCACCCCAAAAAGCAAAATTTCCTAGAAACACTGATTTTTTAAAGCCGTATATTACAGACTACCGGGGTTTTAGCGGAATTATTTTAAGTTAGGACTGTCGACAATGACGCTATGCGTCTAGTGGAGGCATAAACGAGAATTAAAAAAAATAACATCTGGGGTTTTTGCAAAAAACGTCTCAATTGTGACAGTTCGCATACCAATACAGATAACTTGATTTCTAATTGAAAAAAAATTCGACTGATGACCAGTCCTATACTTCCCACCTAGTAAATATTTGCAAAAAATAAACACTTTTTTTTTATTCTTTGACTAGGCCCAAATAACCTTAGCTGTTGGTGGTCTTTAAAACACAATTTAATTTTTATTCTTTGAAAAAAGCATGGCCCTCTTTTTTTTTGGTGATCTACTGATGGCTAACTTAATATAGCAAAAATCATGGTTTCCTTGATTTACGTACAATTTTTATTTTTTTTAGTAAAATATTTTTTTTCTCGAAAACTATACATTTTAGAGAAAAAAAATATTTACATTTTTTTCATATTATAACATCTAGAATTCATTTATATTTTTTTTACCTATGTTAATACGTGACATTGAGGACGTTTTTTTGAATATCTCAGGATCCACTGAACCGATTTGACTCAAAATCTAATCAGATCTAAGTTAAAGGCTGATAAACACAATAGAACAATCGGCATGCCCGTATGTTGTTCCGATCTTAAGATATCGAAGGCGAAAAATTGACCACACACACACACACACACATACAGACATCAGTCAGAAAATGATCTTAAACGATTGCTAGGGTCTCAAAACGTGAAAATCTGTTAAAATCTCGAAATATTTTTTTCGGACTAAATCCATTACTTCCCTACCATAGTAGAGGTGAGAAGTAAAAAACAATCTCACCAAACTAACTTCCAATGATACTTTCTAGTAACATCAAATGTCGTCTGATGTCGCTAGTACTACTCAATTCACTATTTTTGCGAACTGCTAATAGTAGGAGAGCCCACGATGCTAAATGGGGATTTACTCGAGCGTCGTGGAGACCTACTGAATTTTGAAGATTAGATGGTAGAAAGAAAAAAAAGTTATATCATGTGTACACTTTCACCGGTGGGAGGAGCGACTACAATCTTTCAAAAATGTAAAAAAAAACAGTTACATGGAAATACTCGAGCGCGTCAGATATTGATAGTGTATATGCCCCACGTGTCTCTGATGACGGAGGTATATTAATCTGCCGGTTTGGATGGTGGGGGCGGCCGTACGGAAGGGTTAAAAATGGGGGGGGGGAATTTACTCGAGCTCGTCAGATATTCAGAGGGGATGTTAAGTGATCTCGAACGAAGCTCCCATTCAAAAGACTGACGATTCGGATGTGACGCAAGCTCGTGGCGTCTTTTCGAAAATGCAAAAAAAAACGCTATTTTGAAATACTCGAGCGCGTCAGATTTTCATACAGACGGTTCAGCTTGATGTCCTGGTCGTGCTGATCCATAATCTGACGATTATTTAGAGGGATTTTCTTAATCTGACCGTTTGAAAATTTTTTTTTGACATTTACATTTACCTATCAAACTAAATATGTTGCTAAGCTACTGACTTTTTGTGAGTGGGGAATACATGCTTCACTGCAGCTGCACGCGCTAAACTTTATTGACGACTTTTGTTACTTCGGTTTGTGGAAATCGGCAGATTATATTTTTCCCGTTATCCTTGAATTATTTCCTTCAAAACAAAAAAAAATTCGACCGCGCTCGAGAATGTCGAGGCGACGCCTTTTTTTTCCACCTTCGTTGATTTGATATGTTCCACAAACTGAAATGAGTCTTTCACATTATAATTCAAATTCATTACATACGGGGATAGAATTTTGTGAACAAATTTCGCTACTTCATATCCTGGTGAGCCTATACTGCTTACCACTGGCCTGAGCTTGCACCCAGGTTTGTGGGTTTTCCTTAAACCGTAGATTCTTGGAGCTAACGCATTATAAGTGCGCATATGTTTACCCTCTATGTTGTCAATTACTCCTTTTTCCACTAGCTTTTTCACCAGCAGGTTACCTAGATCTTGTAGTCTTAAAGTAGGGTCGCCACGGACTTTTGTATATGTTTCTTGATCACTAACTAATTTGTCCATTTCCCTCCGATATTCTTCTCTGTACATAACTACTGTTGAGTTGCCTTTGTCTGAACGCATAACCAGCAAATCTTCATGTTGTTTTAAGAAGCTTCTCGTGGTTTTAATACCTTTGATCAAATTCAAATCCTTCCTGTGATTACTTTTAACTCTACGCTGATGCTTTATATAGTTTGTCACAACATTTACACCTCTTGCCCTTAAATTATTTCTCAATTCAGTCAAACCTTCATTAGATAAGTCATCATCTTTAACCCTACTAACACATCCCTCCAGATCCTTGATAATCTTCACCATTGGAGTATTGTTGTGTAATCCAGGAAGTCCAAAATTCGAATCCAAATTAAGGATCCTCTGGACCTCAGCTGGCAGAACTGTGTCAGTAAAATTATAGATCCTTTTTACACCTTCTTGCTCTATACTGTCTGTCAACTTGTCCTGTAATTTTACAAACTTCTTTACGTTGGCAGTTTTTATTCTCTTGAACATACTCTCATAGTAGTTCAGTAACTTGTTCGAAGTTTGCATCCATAAATACTCTGGAAATCTGACACTCAATTCTCTCTTTAAATTACTCATCACACCTAACAAGTTGTCAATCTTCCAGATCGTTATTTAGATTTCTAGATTTAACAGCTTGGCTCTAGTACTAGACAGTATATTACTTACATCCTTCTGAAACGGATGGTCATCAAGGCACACTGTGTAAATGTAATCTACCTTATTGAAAATATGTAATGGGATGATACCGTTAGATCTACATCTTAATAAGAAAATTTTCCTGTTCCTTAGGTTAGCTAATTTTTTATAACATCTAGTTAAATCCTTAACCATTTTACACGTAACTATATCGTATTCTTGTCTTATGCGTCGAAAAAAACCTCCCAGTGCTGGTAAATCCATGTGTTGAGTCGCATCCATGTTGATTTAATATTAATAATAATAAATTCTCGGGAACTTGGATAAAAATAAGTTGATGCTAAATTTTCAAAATTTGCAACGTTTCGTTGGTTTATTTTCCAACTTCTTCAGGCAATCTACAGATGACCATCCGTTTCAGAAGGATGTAAGTAATATACTGTCTAGTACTAGAGCCAAGCTGTTAAATCTAGAAATCCAAATAACGATCTGGAAGATTGACAACTTGTTAGGTGTGATGAGTAATTTAAAGAGAGAATTGAGTGTCAGATTTCCAGAGTATTTATGGATGCAAACTTCGAACAAGTTACTGAACTACTATGAGAGTATGTTCAAGAGAATAAAAACTGCCAACGTAAAGAAGTTTGTAAAATTACAGGACAAGTTGACAGACAGTATAGAGCAAGAAGGTGTAAAAAGGATCTATAATTTTACTGACACAGTTCTGCCAGCTGAGGTCCAGAGGATCCTTAATTTGGATTCGAATTTTGGACTTCCTGGATTACACAACAATACTCCAATGGTGAAGATTATCAAGGATCTGGAGGGATGTGTTAGTAGGGTTAAAGATGATGACTTATCTAATGAAGGTTTGACTGAATTGAGAAATAATTTAAGGGCAAGAGGTGTAAATGTTGTGACAAACTATATAAAGCATCAGCGTAGAGTTAAAAGTAATCACAGGAAGGATTTGAATTTGATCAAAGGTATTAAAACCACGAGAAGCTTCTTAAAACAACATGAAGATTTGCTGGTTATGCGTTCAGACAAAGGCAACTCAACAGTAGTTATGTACAGAGAAGAATATCGGAGGGAAATGGACAAACTAGTTAGTGATCAAGAAACATATACAAAAGTCCGTGGCGACCCTACTTTAAGACTACAAGATCTAGGTAACCTGCTGGTGAAAAAGCTAGTGGAAAAAGGAGTAATTGACAACATAGAGGGTAAACATATGCGCACTTATAATGCGTTAGCTCCAAGAATCTACGGTTTAAGGAAAACCCACAAACCTGGGTGCAAGCTCAGGCCAGTGGTAAGCAGCATAGGCTCACCAGGATATGAAGTAGCGAAATTTGTTCACAAAATTCTATCCCCGTATGTAATGAATTTGAATTATAATGTGAAAGACTCATTTCAGTTTGTGGAACATATCAAATCAACGAAGGTGGATAGCGATCATGTGCTAATATCTCTAGACGTGGTTTCACTATTCACGAATGTACACAAAAGCTTAATTAAAAAAATCATTATTAAGCGATGGGATGAGATTCAAAAGCATGTGAAGATGGATCAGGACATGTTGTTGGAATTGATTGATTTTTGCTTTGACTCAGGTTATTTTGTATTTGAGGGTAACTTTTATCTTCAAAAAGAAGGATGTGGAATGGGCAGCCCAGCAAGTCCTTCACTAGCTATCATTGCAGTGGATTATGTGATCTCTGAAGCATTAACTCAACTTGATTTTGAGGTTCCGATTATAACAGCTTATGTGGATGACCTTTTCACAGTCGTACCTAAAGACAAAGTGGACTATATACTAGAGGTGTTCAACGGAGTTGACAACGACATTCAATTCACTTTGGAGATTGAGACTGACAACAAGCTCCCTTACCTTGACGTAATGGTATGGAGAACAATAGAGGGGGAGTTAATAACATCATGGTTTCAAAAACCGTATAGTTCTGGGAGAATTTTGAATTTTAATTCAAATCATCCCCTCAGTCAAAAACTAGGTGTTGTGCAAGGTTTTCTTAATCGAGCCATACGTTTGAGTCATAAGGATAAAACCAAAGACAGTGTTCGTCAGAGAGAACGTATATAAATGAGAGTATCATATACCGTAAGTTGGAATGGCATTGAGATAGAGATAGTTCTTCTTGCTTTGTTGCACACCGACGGGCCAATAGAATCGAGAATGAAGGCGGACCAATCACATCTAAGAAGTAATAAAAGCGGTATTTTCTAAAATTTAAAATTTGTTATGGGTTTTTTCTAAATATTTTTAAAATGTTAAGTTAAGAAAAAATATTGTGTTAATAAAACATGTTAATTTTTCTTAATCAAACATTTTAAAAATATTTAGAAAAAAATTGGCTCCAAATAAAAAAAAAGGGTAAAATAAGGTCAACGACAGGTTTGAAATAACTTGTGTGAAAGTATATTTTAAAAAGAAATTTATTGTAACACAATATATAAAAAACGAACATAAATTACTACAAAAAAAAGAAACAAACTTTATAAATTGATAAAAAAATAAACAATATCATATAAACATATAAAAAACAAACATAAATTACTAACAAAAAAAACTATAGATTGATGAAAATAAATAAATGGTATTTATTATTATCTTAACAAAGGTTTCCAAGTTTTAATATTATATCTATGCTTCGACTACTATATTATAATATACTAATACACTGGTACGTATACTACACCGTATTGGCTGCATAAAATTTTTTAGGATCTTCCACAGTCGAGGATCTAAAATAGAATAAAGTTTAATTTTACAAAACAATCGGCTAAATTTTACAAATAGTTTGTTATTGGAAGTTAGTTTAGTGATTATCCGTATTGTCTTAATTAGCAATGTCAAAATATAAGATTATTTTTTAGTATAATCGTAGATCGGTTCTTTTGCTTCGAGTAATCATTATTTTGTATACCGAACAGTAAATGAGTATGTACTTTCAAAGTATTGAGTAGATGGTATCGGGTATCGAAGCCCGGAGTATCGATACTATAATAGTTCTAACCCTAATTGGGCGGGTTGCACGGTTATTCAGAGAGAAAATAGTAATCTAAAATAATTAATTAATCGTAGTAATGAATACTTCTACACAACTTATTAGCCTTAAGCAAAATTTGTTATACTTTACTTACTTACCAGGTAATAAATATTATCATCGATTGTGGGTATTAGTGCTCCCAGGGACCCGAGCTCGTACCAGTCAGTTTATGTATGCCGGCTGGTTGATTCTAATACACAATTATCTGAGTTGTCGACGCGTCTATAATCTACAAGAATAATAATAAAAAAAAGTCAGTCTAAAACAAAATCAAGTTAAATTTTAAACAATAGTCTGTTAAATTTAGCGCGCTGTTTGTAATTAGCAATATTTTCTTATATACCTAGACGTTTATAACTTGAGCGTCTTTAACCTACAATATTATTGTTTGAAGTTTGAGGTTAAGACAAATTTATAATAGATGTAGTTACTTACCAAATATTAGCTTCGAGCCGCTTAATTAAACACCAGGTTTTATGAAAATAAATATAGTTTTGACCTAATGAACACAACAAACCTAATTTTCTATGCACTGATTCTCAATACTGATTTTTCAATAAAATGCTTAATGATGCACATTCGTAAATAAGTTCAAAATGATATGTTTTCTCTCTGCCATGCGCATAGTGGTTTTCGTTGACAGCCGAGAACATTTCTGTACTTTGATTGGCCCGTCAGTGTGCAACAGAGTAAGAGCATGAGTTAGAATGTGTCAGATAAAGAAAGATATACAGTAACGATGCGTTGCCGGTTTCCACATCCCATTTGCCACTCTCATTTATATACGTTCTCTCTGGTGTTCGTCTGGTGAAGAGGCTGTTGTTGTCAAACAATTACCCGGGTAATATCATCAACAAATGTGAAAGAGTAACGACAGAAAGAATCAAGAACAACGTGAGGAGTAATGCTGAAAATATGAAGTGGACCTTCTGCAAATTTCCTTACATTAGGGGACTGTCACCAAGAGTGGGTTCTTTATTCAGACACACCAATTGTAAGTTGGTGTTTTATAATTTATCTAAAGTCAAAGGTCTATTTAGCCGACTAAAAGACAAGGTCAATATAGAAGACAGATCGTGCTTGGTGTACAGGATTCCTTGTTCGTGTGGGAAATGGTATGTTGGACAAACTAAACAAAAGTTGAAAACAAGAATTAGGCAGCATAAATCTGACTGTAGGCTTGAAAATTATATTAAGAACAATAAAACTGCACTGGCAGAACATCACTTTACTAACGAGGACCATAATTTTCAATTTGATAGCGTTCAGATAATAGATTTGGAAAACAACTACTCGAAGAGAAATATTAGTGAAATGATTTTCATTAAAGCGTTGGAATGCGTGAACTTTAGGTCTGACACACAGGGTTTGAGTTCGGTGTACAGTGACCTGATTAATGTTGTCAAAGCTTCTCTTGGTAAATTCAAAAAATAAAAAATTTTAAGGTGTAATTTTTAATTTATTCATTTTAACTGTATAATTACGAATTGTTATTATTACTATATTGTCATTGGCCAGTAGATTCATGTCGGCAAGTTAGATAACTCTCCTCAATCGCTGTTACCAAGATGTGTTGTAGCAGTACAGTTTGTGATTAAGTCGTCACTACGTCTGACACGTTGTTCATTAAATAATTTTTTATTTATTCATTATTATTGAAAATTATTCGACAAGCTATTGGGAAAGATATCTTTGCATGTAATTATTTATCTGGTCTTATATTATTTTTAAAGACTTGGTAGTAGTATGAACCAAAATATTTCAACGAGGATGCTAACCTCAAATGTAAATATAGTAATTTTATTTGACTTTTTATGTTATAATTTATGATAATTATCGTTTTATGTAATGCAACTGTCATTTAATTAATTGTATTTCTGTAGATTGCCTGAAGAAGTTGGAAAATAAACCAACGAAACGTTGCAAATTTTGAAAATTTAGCATCAACTTATTTTTATCCAAGTTCCCGAGAATTTATTATTATTAATATTAAATCAACATGGATGCGACTCAACACATGTATTAATAATGATTTAAAATTGTAACTTCAGATCATTCTAAATATTAGAATAAAAAAGTGTCGTATTTTTTAAAGTGTATTAAATAAGTGTAGTATATCTTTTATAAGGAATGTCTCCAACGTAAAACCACCGACCTTTATTAAATGTGACCACTTTAATCAGTAGAGGGTTGTAACATGTCCGTTTCAACTATTAAGAGGGTGGAAACATCCCTTATGCTTTTGCTAGTCGTTTTTTACGTTTAGAGTATTATCGCTCCGAATGTGTAAGGGGGATGGAACGAACGAACATAATCATTTTGAGTCGGACGGTTATTGTCTCCCCCGTTACATTATCCTCCTCATCCTCTATGTACAAGGATTGTAACCGTACACCGCATGATTGGCTCGCACCGTTAAGGATAGAGGATTTGTCACAGTTAATCCTGAAGTGAGCTGATTGCTTGTGCAGAAGAGAAACCACATTGATTCACGCTACAACAGAGTTATAACAGTTCTCTGTCTAAATATATTAGTAAGTATATATAGTACGCTTTTCAAATTGGAATTTCGGATTCTCTTTTTCGTAATAGGATTGATTAAAATATAACTCAATTAAACTTAAAATATTGAAGGATACTAATTTCTGTACTTTTAACTAATTCATATTCATTTCTAAGGAAGTCTGCATGTTCATTATTATAGTAAAAATAAAATATTTGAGCACTGTGGTTGGAATAAAAATATAAATAAAGATAGTTACTTCTAACCACAACAGTTGTAGTAAGAAGTAACTATCTTTATTTATATTACATTTTTTGTTTGAAATTTTTTTTAATTGGATGATGTTAATTTTTGATGATAATTAAAACACGTGTTTCTGATTATAAATCAGTACGTAGCGTCTAAAGCTCATTTTTCAGGAGGGGAAAAACTTTCTATGTTCATTACAGACCTCAACTGAAGGGATTAAAACCATTTCCAGCTTTCCTCCAATTCATTCCGAATTAGGCGTTTTTATACTCTCCAACCTCCAGAAGTTAGCGAAATTGTTTCTTTATTATAGTCATAGTAATTTATTTGTATCAACTTCTAATTGAATGTGGGCTAGTGAAGGTGATTGTAAAACGAAGGCAAAAATTATTTCATCATTTCCAGAGACATTCGACTCCTTTTTAGAAGTCAGTTCAATTTTTTAATATTTTTTTTATTTCACACTTTAGTTTTTTTCAATTTTCCTGGTTGCGATTTTCCTACAAACGCTCGCCTCAAAGGTGACCAATTCGCTATCTTCACTGTTCTATACAGTCATTTTCAAACAAAATATCGGATCAAACTTACCTATATCAGAACGCTCTATTGGGGGTATCTGAAAATCGTGGTACCCATAGCGTTATTCTTCGTTGAGTAGAACAGAAGTTATGAGGGTAAGTAAGAATGTAAGAAAGATCCATTTGAAACACATATTCGATTTTTTTAAGTCGAAAACAAATTAAAAGATTTCCTACAGCATAATATATTATAAAGGCTACCGCACACATGCTGCTTTTTGTTGTGCGATATTGCGATTAAGTTGCTTGAATATCGTCAAATGTGGCTACTATAATAGCGTAAGGCTGCACATTCTTCACTGAAATACACAACTGATGTATCGCGAGAAATTGTGGGTCGCTGCGCTGAGTAATCGTCAAATCGGAATATACTCGTATTATACAGGGTGGGGCAGAGTAAAGAGCGATTTTGAAAAGGCTGTAAAAAACAAATGCCATCAATTTTTCAAAATTGTATTTTTACCACCTTAAAGTACATAAAAAAGCTTCCAAGAAAATTAAGTGAATATAACTAAGTTTTAAAAATAACTCCAGTAAGATGACGCCCGTTCAGGCGAAGAAATTCTTCCAAACCGAGTTTTGAAGTTATTCATCACATTCCACAGCATTGCCAGTGGGATTTGAACCACCTCCTGTCGGATACGTTCTTTCAGTGCTTCAACTGTTCTTGGTGGGTTATCCTGATAAACTTTGCTCTTCAGGTAACCCCACAAAAAATTTGAAAATGGGTGCGAAAAGCACAACGTACTTGCACGTAAGAGCTGCCATTTTGATAAAACGCTTTGACAGCGTACACACGATGCTAAGGTGTCCACCGCTCCATTGCAACTGATTGCTAACGACTAACGTGTCTGGAATATGGCCGACTGCATCCCCATCACCTTCCAGCAGCTGAGCACGATTCCCGTGCTTTCAAAATCGCTCTTTACTCTGCCCTACCTTGTGGTATCCTAAATCGCGCGTTTTCGATACAAGAAGTAAAATGTGTGCGCTGGCCCTAATTCAATCAACGGACGCTTTCTTTCTTAGCAATAGACAGCCCTGTTTCATCTTTAAAGCAGCGGAGACTGTACACTGTACAGCACAGCATAATAACTTGACACCTTACCTGTCTACGGTACGGTACGGTACCATTATCTATATATACACAGGCACATGTTGTAAATAACATGATATTTTTGTTTCTTCTATGCGATGTCGATCGAGGATCGTGATCATGGGACTATGATGCTATGTATGTGGAAGATTTAAGCTGTCGATGGCTCGTTGCACGTTATGCGCCTTTGTCGGCAACATTGGTCGGTAAAGCAGATACCGTCATTAAGCGATGACTCAGCTAAAAATGATAACGTCGATATAACACTCTCGTGCCGCAGTCATGTCGTCATCTTCACCTGACATTTTATTTTTTTTTACACGTCATTGTGCATACTACAGCCACATATTATGACCATTACTGGAAGCTCGAATTTAAGATTTTTTCATTAGTTCGAAACCGTGTCCAAACGTTGGCCTGAAACTGATATAGAATAATAACACGTATAACTAATCGAAACGTTGTTCTCCTTCTACTTCGATTTGCAGGGATGCACCACAGTTCAGATTGGCTTACCGTGTTTATAGAAGCATTTTTTTACAGAACGAAGGTCACTTCGTTGTAGCGTTTCTGGGATTTGTTATAAAACATATATTCTTTATTTGTCTACTGAATTCAAATCTACATTCCGTTTTTTCTTATTACATACGTATAGATTTTTCGCAATGCAATTTATAAATTTTAGAGATACGAGTACGTGCACCCATAAGATAATGCTATAACAGATAAGCTATTGCTGGGTCAGCATTCAGTATTATCAAAACCTAGCATCTTTCATTTGTGAATAAAGGTTGAGCAGAGTGCCGGTTCAACGAATATCTGCTACAAGAATCTAATACCAGGTTCCAAAAATATTTTACATGAACGTCTGCGGTCAGCTGGTATACTCTTTCATTGCCACAATTCCGTATCAATACAAAATAACTATAGTGCAAAATGTTTGAAACAAAAAATGTTTTCCGTAATATTGTCAACATTTTTTGTTCCAAATATTTTTTGATAAAAGTAGCCGCTAAGTCAGAAATTAAATTTATTATTGTTGAAAATAATTACGTAACACTTTTTGAAATTTTGGATATGAACGCGAAGTACTCTAGTAATAAGAGTATTTAAGAAATATTAAATTCGCATACAAGGGTTGCATAGAGCTATTCATGGTCTATCGAACAGCATCGAAAAATGGGGAAAATCTGGTTGAGGTCACCCCACTGACACACTTTTTCCAAGGTAGTATTTTCGAGGTGGAATTGGAACTCTTGACGAGAAGTGCTCTAGTAAATAGTATAATTAAGAAATATTAAATCGCCATAAGGGAGGTTATAAAAGTATTCATGGGCTACCTAACTGCATCGAAAAATTTAAAAAAATTTAAAACAGCCACCCTACAGAAGCAATTTTTTTAATATAATGCTTTTTGACGTAAAATTTCAATACTTGACACAAAGTGTTCTAGTAAAAAGTGTGTTCAAGAAATATAAAAATCCTATATGGAGGTTATAGGCCTATTCATTGGCTATATAACTGTGTTGAACAATTTGGAAAATCTGTAAGGGGCCACCCTACAGAAGCAATTTTTTCAAGATAGAATTTTTGAGGTAAAAAAGTAAGATCTTGGAAAAATTGCTTGCAGATTTTCCAAATTTTTCAACACAGTTAGATAGCCCATGAATAGGCCTATAACCCCCATATAGGATTTTTATATTTCCTGCATATACTTTTTACTAGAGTACTTCGCATCAAGTGTTCCAATTCCACGTCAAAAATACTACCTTGGGAAAAGTGTGACAGTAGGGTGGCCGCAACCAGATTTTCCGAAATTTTCGCTGCAGTTCGATAGCCAATGAATAGATCTACATAATTCTCATATACGAATTTGATATCTTAAATACTCTTCTTACTAGAGTACTTCGCGTTCATGTCAAAAATTTCAAAAAGTGTTACGTGAATATTTTCAACAATAAGAAATTCGAATTCTGGCTTAGCGGCTACTTTATCAAAAAATGTTTGGAACAAAAAATTTGGACAATTTTACGGCAAATATTTTTTGTTTGAAACATTTTTTAATACTACACATGATTTTTTATGATTTCATTAAATTTTTGATGTTTGCTTAAGATGATGGCCAAAAAAACGCATTTTGCGCAATAGTGCGGATGTATAATTTTAGTATGTTGATTAGGAGCGTGTTACCTACTATTTACAATTTACAATTAGGCGCGACAATCAGTTAACTGTTGTTTCTAAATTTTTACCTTTGAAACTATTTGCAGTTTTGCAGTAGTTTTTCATATAATAATATACCTATTATAATACACTGTAACGCAAATTATTCGCATTTATTAGGTACTGTATTTACTGTCTACCCTATAACATGGCTAATACACCATGCTTTTTAGCTTTTTTATGGAGCATTTCCTAATAAACTACTCAATCTATTTATTTACTTTTTTAATCGGTTTATTATTGATGTTTCAGCGTTAAATTGACAAGGGAGGTAAGTAGAAGGTATAAAGTACAAAAATTGTTGATAGTTTTGTTTTGAGTAAATATTATAATAATTATATTTTGTTTTCATTAGGTAATATTAAATCTATACTGAATGACTCTATACCACCAAATGAAAACAAATATGTTTTTACATATTTACTCTGTGGCGTTATCATTAATTATAACGACTCCGAATCCGTAAGATCGAAATTCGAGGACATGAAAGAAAATAAATAAGTATGATGATTTATTAAGAATGTTAATAAAACAGATATTGAACACATTTTATTTTTTTTACAATGAATTGAAACAGAAACAAAAAAAAAACAAATACAGCGTTTAATCCAAAAACCATACCACACGTAAGTTAATATCAAATTTTTTACTAACAAGGACTACGATCTATAATGTTACCCGAAGTATCAACAAAAGTTATAATAATTTTGGATTTGATCAAAATAATATTTTTTATTTAAGGAACTGGATGTATCTCTCGGTCGCGTTTAGAACAAAGAACCGCGAATCATCCACGAGAAAAACTGACATCTTTTTATTTTAAACAATTGCCTAAATCCAATAAGCTACCCTTCACAAAATGATTACACAATGTACAGACGCATTTTGTGTAATTGGGTAGCCTACCCTGAAGGGGATATAAAATATGGTATGGTTTTTGATTTGCCAGTATACAATTAAAAATAAGAAAAAAAACAACAATTAAGCGCAACCTAATAAGATACGTTGCAACTCATTCTGTCCATACTACTCGTCTTGGAAACATGACATTTGGAGGATACAATCTTCTTATAACGTAAGCGCATCCACTAAGAAAATATTTTTTACCTTTAACTTACCCTTGACAACGCTGAAACATCAGTAAAAATAGACCGAATAAAAAAAATAAAATAGATTAAACTGTTTATTAGGAAATGCTTTATATAAAATCTAAGAAGCATTTTTTTTGTTAGGTATTCGCTTCAAAGCTTTCTGCTCAAAACTTTTTAACTTCCCATTGTTTATTATTAATGTTACGCCGAAAAGTTATTCATAAAAGTTCAGTACCTATTATAATACTTATAATAATTATCTACAAAAATTCTCTTTATAAAATTTCTGTCACTCATAGTTACGGAGAAAAACCAAAAAACTAATTGCACCCTTTAGGGGTTTATATATACCCCTAAAAATATCTGGAATCAGCAAAGCAGATTTTCACTTCCGTAGTATGGTATGGACTGATTATATAGCCCGGTCAATAAAGGTTTTATCATTTTATGTCGCATATAATTCCCATAGAGCTAGATTTTTCACAGATGGTAGAACACCTTTAGATATGTATTTTCACAAAAGTCCCTGGTTATCACTCCTGTGCTTCCTCCGCCACCCCCTCTTGAATATAATTTTGCAAGCCTTTCGGAAGCCCGTTTCGAAATATCTCAGAAACGGTCGACTTAAGCGATTCTTTCATTATATGAAGTTTTAAATAAGATTACATTTCCTACAATTTTCATTTCCACAAATATTCTGTGGTGCGAATAGTAAGTGCGCTACAGCTTCTTGAAAATCACGTGCTTTTTATAGCCTTGGAAACCAATAATGTTAAAACGTAACGTCTTTTTCAATAGCTTTATTTATTGTGTTCTTCATCGAATTCTAAATTGAACATGTTGGGAAGGCAAAGATTGCCCTAAATCGTTATTTTTGTCCCGTTCTATTTAAAACATTTCATAATAAAAGTATCGCTTAAGTCGACTGTTTCTGAGATATTTCGAATCAGGCTTCCGAAAGGCTTGCAAAATTATATTCAAGAAGGGGCGGCGGTGGAAACACAAGGGGACAACCGGCGACTTTTGTAACAAGACATGTCTAAAGGTGATCTATACCATCTGTCAAAAATCCAGCTCTATATGAGACTTATTTGCGACATTGGGTGATTTTTTCTTTTCATTTACGGGGCTAATAACACCGATTACGCATTTGATCGAATATTAAATTTAGGCTGAAGAAATATGTACATTTCGTGTGTACTATTTACTGTTTGTATCTGTATGAGTGAGTTCTCTGAAAATGAAAAGACACCGTCAAAGTTGAAAAGCAATAACGGTGGGCCGATATACGAAAAGCGTTCCTACCAGTGGCGGCTCGTTGTTAATAAACTATGGCTTCAAATATTTCAATATGTTATTATAATTGATTACAATTATAATTATTATTTTAATACATTATTCTCTCGTGTCTGTCTGTCCGTCCGTCCGATCTTGCCCCCCTCTTATCTCCGAAACAACTGGGCCTAAAATTTTGAAAAATATAGGGCCTCACGCATAGTAAAGGGTTTTTCAATAAGGACATAACAATTTTGTATTTAAATAAAACACAGAATAATTGAGACATCGGACTGAAATTTATTCCAGGTGTAGTATACATGTTACAATAGGGTTATATTTGACAACATTTCAAAAAGTATTTAAAATTAAAGAATATGGATATGCAGGGTGTCCAAGACTTGCGTTGTCGGCCGATATATTGATTTTGGGTGAAGATAGAAAAAAAATTCAAATACAAAAGTTGCATAAATTTTAATGTTGTATAACCTAAAAATATTTTCAATTATACAGTCTGTCCCATTTAAGCGTGACAGATCAAAGCTATGTTTTTTTTTAACCTAGCACCCTGTTTTTATTTGTTTTTTCAATTCTGCACCTAAATGTGAATAGAAATTGTAAGGAAAGCCATGCTCGAAAATTCAGTAATTTTTGAGTTATTCAAGTTTTTCAGAAATTTTTGACACATGCAGACCTTTACCTAAAATTCGACATCGCCAAAACAGAAACCTTTATCAAACTGAAATTTTGAGGATCATTAGATAGTAGACGGACAAATCAATGTCTGTCGTAAAAAAATGAATTTATTATACAGGGTGTTCAAAATAATGTACTTCTTTTACCTAACTTCAATCACGTGTAACTTTTGATTTATAAATACAACGAGGTTATTTTTTTCCATTGTACCGAACGTAGCGAAATAAGTCTGTTATTTATTACAATAAGTATTTTTATGATGAATGCGTTTATACTTTATAGAAATATTTATAATTACGAATATTTGTAGATTTGCAAACAACTTTGACACAGCAAAATGGATTGTTTACTTAGAACTGACGTCACACGCTGTGATTAGTGTTTGAAGTCACGTGACACATAGGTTAAAAATCACGATTTTATTTATTTATTTAATATATTTAGGAAACTTATTTAATAAAATTAAAAATTCTAAAAAATATTTTTAATCATAAACTTTCATTATAACAAAGTTTTATATTTTATTTTGATCACTGGCAAATACCCTATTATGTATGGAATTCGACGTCGTTCATATGACCACCACGAGCACGACGGCAGCGATCGATTCTTTGGATCCAATTTTCAATCACTCTTTCACACATATCAGCTGGAATGATGGCAATTTCGCGTTCGATATTGTTCCTGAGCTCCTCTAACGTTGTTGGAATGTTGGCATAAACCTTCGACTTAATTGGTAACCCCATAAGAAAAATCCAACGGCGTCAAATCGCATGAGCGAGGTGGCCATTCAACTGGACCATTTCTCGAGATTAAACGATTACCAAATTTTCCTTTCAATAAAACAAAATTGTTATGTCCCTATTGAAAAACCCTTTATAATACAGCATATTTATCATATTGTAAGCTGTGAATTTGCAGATAAGAATTGTCAGTACAATAGAATATTTAAATATGGGAAAAAATTGACAATCAATTAAAATCAATAATTATACATATAGTGAGGTGGTTTAGTGAAATTACTGATACCTGGCGGATAAAAGCACCCAATTTGGTATGATGAATTTGAAATTTTTGCAGCCTAGGAACCCTCTGGGATTTCTAAAACAGATCTTTTGGCGGCCGAAAAACCACGAAATTTTACCACCTTTTTTGCTTTTTTCGAAATATTACTCCTACAACTTTTCTGTGGTACTAATGGTAAACGCGCTACAGCTTCTTGAAAATCACGCGCTTTTTGTAACCTTGGTAATCAATGGTTAAGAAAGGAACACCCTAAACCGTCCTTTTTGTCACAAATCGATATATTTTAAAATTGAGAAGTTAATGGCAGTCATTCATAATAATTTTTGGGTAAATAAAATATAAAAGTTAAAAAAATTTTAAAATAAATATTTTTTTTTAATTTTGTTTTCTGACATACCAACGTAATCTACGGATAAAATTGACAAAAAAGTTATTATGAGTATTATAAGTCAGGATTTTTAAGGTATTAAAGTTAAAATACAAATTTTCAAAAAAAATCTTAAAAAAATACTATCTTATTCTAGACATGAATTCCTTTCATTCTTGCCAAGTATGTTTTCTGTAAAATGTAAAGGAAAGCAGGAAATTGAGAAAAGGCATTTTCCCACGTAAATGTCCTATACAGTGTGTCCACAGACTCATCCTCAACATGGGGATCTCCGTTGTTATGGGAGATAGAGATTTGGTTAAATGAGACAAAATGTGCAGAATCTCCAGTACTACTACCCTGCGTAGTCAAACTTTCCATATTTTGCTTGGTTCGCGACCGACAGTTGAAAAACGAGATTTACCCATTTTCGTTTTTTGTTTATAACTCGCTTATTAAGTAAGTTAGAAAAAAAATATTTTCACTTTCTTAAGGCCCTTTTTTATGAAGATTTCAAATATTTTTTCATATTTTTATTTACTTTTATAGTTTTAGAGATACGTCTATTAACTTTGTTTTTTTAAATACACGTCAAAGATGGCCATGACACCATTCGAAAGAGATTTTTTTTCTCTTTAATTTGATATGAGGGTTGATGGATTTATTTTCAAAAATAACAGAGTTATACGTAAAACACTGATTTTTAATAGTAGGCTATGCTAAATTAATTGATAAAACAACAGAAGGCTTAGCAAACAGTTGAAATTCGCGTAGGCTTAGTAAACGGCTGTTTTGTGTTAGCTGTCAAAGTGTAGTTTGATGCTAATTTGTCAGTTTACTAAGTGATTTATTAAATTTACTTTTGTTATCATGGAACCATTTTGTAACAATGAAAAATTTGATATGTTATCTTGTTACATTCTATGCCACAAAAATTCGACCAGAGCTGCAGAAATGTACTTCGATCAGTATCCAGAACGAAGACAACCTCATTCGTCTATTTACAGAAACTTACGAGTAAATTTAATAAACTATGGATCATTTAAAAAGCCGTTTACTAAGTCAACGCGAATAAGTGAAGAAGACAAAACTACTGTTTTACGATCAATAGTTGAAAATCGCTTACTTTTCATTGTTACAAAATGGTTCCATGATAACAAAAGTAAATTTAATAAATCACTTAGTAAACTGGCAAATTAGCAACAAACTACACTTTGACAGCTAACACAAAACAGCCGTTTACTAAGCCTACGCGAATTTCAACTGTTTGCTAAGCCTTCTGTTGTTTTATCAATTAATTTAGCATAGCCTACTATTAAAAATCAGTGTTTTACGTATAACTCTGTTATTTTTGAAAATAAATCCATCAACCCTCATATCAAATTAAAGAGAAAAAAAATCTCTTTCGAATGGTGTCATGGCCATCTTTGACGTGTATTTAAAAAAACAAAGTTAATACACGTATCTCTAAAACTATAAAAGTAAATAAAAATATGAAAAAATATTTGAAATCTTCATAAAAAAGGGCCTTAAGAAAGTGAAAATATTTTTTTTCTAACTTACTTAATAAGCGAGTTATAAACAAAAAACGAAAATGGGTAAATCTCGTTTTTCAACTGTCGGTCGCGAACCAAGCAAAATATGGAAAGTTTGACTACGCAGGGTAGTAGTACTGGAGATTCTGCACATTTTGTCTCATTTAACCAAATCTCTATCTCCCATAACAACGGAGATCCCCATGTTGAGGATGAGTCTGTGGACACACTGTATATGTACACCTTGTATATATATATATATATAGGTGAGTTACTAAGAATGTTTTAGATAAAAGTTGGATTGGCATAAGAGCACTATACTTTAAAATTATTTTTAGCTATACTACATGGCGTACGATGTAGTCAACTGATTTGTATTTTTATAAATAGAACACCCTGTATATTTTCAGACCATCTCACTGTCCATTCGGAAGGCTACATAAAATTGTGCTATTTTTGAAATTCAATTGCGACGTTGCCAAAATATTCAACTTTTTCTGCAAAATTCTACATTTTCGTTATCTACTACTAAAATACACACCAACCACATTTTTCAAGTTGAGTCAATTTTTGCGTGTCAAGTCCATAGCCTGTGCTACCCTCCAGATACTTCAGAGTTAAATTTAATTATACAGGATGTTAGTGGCAATAGTTGGAAAATGCATGACTTTAAATTACATTAAGTCAATTGTTTTAAGTAGCACACCCTGTATATCTTTAGGTATGTGAATAGAGCTCGCTTTCCTCTACACATTTTATACCTAAAAATGTACAGGGCGTCTTACTTAAATTTTTTTATGTAGCACATCCTGTACAAAAAAAGACTGTGAGTTACGCAACTAATCCAGTTGCGTAAGCCATGAAGGTACACCGAACGTGACTATCAAGAGAGCCGTTTTTCACTTCTCAAACACGAGCGAAAGGGAATAGATCAGATATTATATTATTTGTATTAACAATTCTTTATATTTTTTTTCACAAGTTAGAAAAAAATCTGTTTATTTTGAACATCGTACACAAATAAAATCAAATATATTAATTTTATTTCGTATTAGTCAGCCGCATTTAGAATCGACTAATCAAAGTCCCAGGTTAATTTCTTAGTTTCTAACTTTAACCAATTATCCCAGTCACTCCTAGGATTGCCTAAAACACCCCAGTCAATTAGCCCGAAAAAGAAATCTAACGCGCGATTGTTCCTAGAAGCTCCCGAGCTTCGGTTTTTAACTATTACGTACAGATACACCATAATTTGGAAGTTCCTATTTTGGTTGATTATTTTTCTTATACCACCAGCTCTAGAGGTTCTCTCGTACTAGTACCATATGACATTTTCAATTTGTAAATTGAAAATCTAACAATCGACAGTTCTCAGATTACAATTATTTTCATATTCGGCCGACTAGACTCATAATCAAGATTAATAACTGCTGAACATTGATTAAAGTTTATAAATTGTCAGTTTAAAATAAACACAAATTACAATTTGGCTGCGAAACGTTTTTAAGAGAAATATAGAAAGAAAAACAGAATCGCGCCAAAGAAACAGATGCCTCCGCATGGAGACGCCATTTTAATTTTGCCAAGAAACTTTCTAATTACGGGAACTTTTCTGATTAATCACAGTAATTAATTAGTAAAACTCAAAACAACTTGCAAGGAAACTTGACATAATACACAAACACACACAGGCGCACATGCACAAAGAGAGTTGGCATAGGAGCACTCTGCAATTCACATTTATACATAGCGTGGCTTAAAACTAATTGTTGGTGTATGTTTTGGTACTATACTACATAAAAATGAGTGAAGAATGCATGATAGACCTTGGCAAATTGTTTACAGTTAATAGTCATAAAGTTGACAAAAATAGTACCAAAATGGAAATAATTAAATTTGGAAATTACTTTAGCATTCGACAATGTATTGCCAATTAATATAGACATATTGATATTTAAAAATAAAAATTATATAGTGAAAAAATTATATATTTTTTGCGCAGTCACGCCCTAACTACTGAACGGATTTACTTGAACATTTGGATAGATATAATCATATAGTAGAGGTATCTATATACATACTAGCGGACCCGTCCCGGCTTCGCTCGGGTGGTATGAAATTATGATTTAATAGCGGTCACCCATTACTCCGCTCACGTATATTTAGTATAGCTGATCCGGCAAACGTTGTTAATAATTTCTAGGAATAATTACATTACTCACTCGCTTCGCTCGTTCGTTTGAATTTTATTAATACAGTACTCACTCGCTTCGCTCGTTCGCTTGAATATTATAAATACACTACTCACTCGCTTCGCTCGTTCGCTTGAATATTATAATAACATTACTCACTCGCTTCGCTCGTTCGTTTGAATTTTATTAATACACTACTCACTCGCTTCGCTCGTTCGCTTGAATATTTTCGCCTACTCACTCGCTTCGCTCGTTCGTTTGAATTTTATTAATACAGTACTCACTCGCTTCGCTCGTTCGCTTGAATATTATAAATACACTACTCACTCGCTTCGCTCGTTCGCTTGAATATTATAATTACATTACTCACTCGCTTCGCTCGTTCGTTTGAATTTTATTAATACACTACTCACTCGCTTCGCTCGTTCGCTTGAATATTATAAATACACTACTCACTCGCTTCGCTCGTTCGCCATATATGTATTTTTTAAAGCTTAATATAAAAATCGCGATTAAAAATCAGGGGTTGATCGTATAAGGGTGAAAATTTAGAGTTGTATGTATTTTTCAATGCTGAATCATGAAAAAATTAAAACAAAAAATTTTGTCAAAAAAATAAAAAAAAATTTTTGGGGTGGACCACCCTTAACATTTAGGGGGATGAAAAATAGATGTTGTCCGATTCTCCACCCTACCTGATAAGCACACAAAATTTCATCAAAATCGGTCCAGCCGTTTCGGAGGAGTTCAATAACGTACACCGCGACACGAGAATTTTATATATAAGATAAAACAAAGTGGTGTTAGTTACAACATTTATAATTCAAGAACGGCTGGATTGATTTTCATGATCTTTGATTTTTTGGATTTGTCTCCACCCATAATAGCAGAATAGCTATTAAAACATCGGAAAAATTCACCGGGGAGCGAACGAGCGAAGCAAGTGAGTATTTTATTAATATAAATCATATATCCGTAGCACCCGGGAGCGAACGAGCGAAGCGAGTGAGTAATGTATCAATAAATCATAAACACCCGAGAGCGAACGAACGAAGCAAATGAGTAATGTATTAATAACTCATAAATTCATAGTACTTGAGCGAAGCCGGGACGGGTCGCTAGTTAGAATATAAAGTATAGGCTACGTTTCATTGCTTATCACTGACTTATTGTTGCAAAACCTTTTGTTTTAGCTATCTAGATGTAGAGAATAAGTAAAATACCCTGTATTTACTTCTTGTGTTATACTGACCCCACGCGAATGCCTTTCTATGTAGTGTGCATAATGAAAAGGACTATAGTATTGCCGCCTGCCAGTTGCAAGAGTGCGTCGATGACACGTCATGGTTTTCTGTTCTTTTTGTCAAATATTATAGGCAGCGATTTTCATGCGGTTTTCACGAATACCAAGATAAAAGATGTGAGAAGATTTAGATTTTAGACTGTATTAATTCATTATCTACAGTGTGTCCTAGAATCAATGTAACAAGAGGTGTAATGAACAAAAAAAAATCGAATTTCGAATTTCGAGTCCTGCTTCATGGAAAACTAAGGTATATCAAAAATGAGTTTAGAATGCAATTTTATAATTCCACTAGCGGTCCGGATCGGCTTCGCCTGGATGCTATGAATTTATGACCAATTATCCCTCCCCGCTATAAATTCTCCCCCTACGAAGCGAAGTATGATTTATTATCCCTCCCGCGATAATTTATGCCCAGTAATATTATGTACTAATACAGATACTAATACAGATACTAATACATACTATACATACTATACTAATACAGATATACTAATAGACAGTAATATATAACTTATTACCATCTAGTATAGACTTATAATATTATGTAGAATCTATAACTATGGAGATAAAATAAATAGTCTTGCAACAACAATATACGAGTTTTATTAGGTTATTGGCCCAGCAAGCGTAATTCTAATAATTTTCGAGTATATTTCTTGAATTATTTCGTGTTAACTAATTTATTTATTTATTGTAGATTATAGACGCGTCGACACCTAAGGTCATTAGCGTCTTTCAACTACACTAAATAACAACTAACTTAAAACTAAATAACATCACAAAACATCCATGAGCGCAGGTGGGATTCGAACCCACGGCAGTCCAGTCTAGAGGTTGCGGCGCCAAGCATGATAACGACTAGGCTATACTGCCCTCTCGTGTTAACTGAAAATGTCAACATCAAACTACCTTGTTAACGTTCCAAAGCTAAAAGGACCAGAGAATTATGATGATTGGGCGTTCGCAACAAGAAATTTTTTGGTGTTGGAAGGTATTGACATCGACCAGTTATCATCAGCCGATTTGAGTGAAACCGAACAAAGAAAAGCAAAAGCCAAACTCGTGATGACCATTGATGATCCTACATTATATGTGCACATAAAAAATGAGTTGGTGCCTTGTGGAATAAGTTGAAACAGTTATTTGACGACTCAGGATATTCAAGAAAAATAAGTTTACTTAGAAAATTGATATCTATTCGTCTAGAAAGCTGTGACTCAATGACAAGTTACGTGTCTCAATTGGTAGAAACGGCACAAAGGTTAAAAGGAACAGGTTTTGAAATCAACGAAGAGTGTCCAGTGCAGTGTAGTGCAGTGTAGTGCAGTGCAGTGTCCAGTGCAGTGTCCAGTGCACATATGCGTGTGGGGTATAATTAGATAGGCCTTCAAGAATGATGTAGAAGTTTCAAAATGACTTTTTTATATTAAGTCAACAGTTGGTATGTAAATGAAGTAGAATTTATAAAATACTTCCAACGAAAATCGGTTTGAATAAGAAATGTTGTGTAGTTTTTGACATACATTGTATCTTGCAAAAGGTGGGGTATAAGATATTTTTTGCCATACCCACTACAAAATAGCTACTTACGATGTATGTATAGCGGCCTTTAATGAGTCATTTCACAGGCAGCTATGCGGAAAGTGTTTTACTTTCCGCACTAGTGCGGGAAGTAAACGGTTGCCATAGGAACTTCTGTTTATTCGCTCTAAACGCCTGCGTGCGTCTGCCATTACTTTCTCACGAACTTCACGGCATACTGTAGACGTAAAGATGGCAACGCAAATGAACTGTCAAATTTTTTTGAAAATGAAGTGAAAAGTAGGTATTTTGTAATGGGTATGGCAAAAAATTCCATATATATTATATCTCGTGCGTAATGGTATTACGGCTCGTGTGACTGTAAAAACTCGCTATCGCTCGTTCTTACATACTGTCATCACTCGCTGTAATAGTCCATTACACATCTAGATATACAATCTACTATTTGTTTGCATATATTCGTGCCAACATGACACCGGGACAACTTTTGGCAGCCAAAAAACCACGAAATTTTAACATTGTTTTTGTTTTTTCGAAATATCTCAGAAACGGTCAACTTAAGCGATTCTTTTGTTATGTAATGTTTTAAATAGGACTACATTTCCTACAATTTTCATCCCCACAAATTTTCCGTAGTAAGAATAGTAAGCGCGCTACAGCTTCTTGAAAATCACGCGCTTTTTGTATCCTTAGAAACCAATTGTTAAGATATAAGGTCCTTTTCAATAGCTTTATTTATTGTGTTCTTCATCGAATTTTAAGTTGAAAATACACATGTTCATAAAGCAAAGAACACCCTAAATTATGATTTTTGTCCCATATCGATATCTTCAAAAATTTAGAAGCTATATCCTGTCAAAGCTGAAATCATCATAGAGACTTACATTTTTTTTTGACACGTGTTACGAGTACTTTCTATATCGAATAAAAAAATGTCCGTCTAGGAACCTATAGAAAATTTAATGCCATAAACAATTATTTACGTCCAATCTCACTAACTTGCGAAATTTTCAAGTTATAAGCAATTATGTACATGTTTTTACCTTTTGACATAAAATTGAAACACTTGTTGCGAAGTGCTCTGTAGAGTGACCACTTTCAAATTTTTTAAATTTTTTTACTCACTTAGATAACCCATGAATAGGTCTACAGCTTCTATATGTAAACTTAATATTTCTCGAACACTCTTCTTAGTAGAGCACTTCGCGTCAAGTGTTTTAATTTTATGTCAAAAAGTAAAAACATGAACATTAATGCTTATAACTTGAAAATTTTTCAAGTTAGTGAGATTGGACCTTAAATTTTTTATAGGTTACTAGACGGACATTTTTTTATTCGGTATGAAAAGTCCTCGTAACACGTGTCCAAAAAAAAAAGTAAGGCTCTATGATGATTTCAACTTTGACTGGCAATAGCTTCTAAATTTTTAACGATATCGATATGGGACAAAAATCACGATTTAGAGCGTGTTTTGCTTTATGAACATGTGTATTTTCAATTTAAAATTCGATGAAGAACACAATAAATAAAGCTATTGAAAAGGACATTACGTTTTAACAATTGGTTTCCAAGGCTACAAAAAGCGCGTGCGATTTTCAAGAAGCTGTAGCGCGCTTACTATTTGAATGAATGAATTGTAGATTATAGACGCTCGACAAACTTACTATTTGTACCACAGAAAATTTGTAAGGATGAAAATTGTAGGAAATGTAATCCTATTTAAAATGAAAGAATTGTTTTTGAGATATTTCGAAACAGGCTCATCAAATATGCAAATATTTTATATGCAAATATTTTGTGAAATATTCTTTTAAAAACTGATATTTTCTCTTTATTAATAAATTGCAAAGCATATATTGATTTTATCGCAAAATTGAAGAGGGGAAATTTTTTAGAGTAACTAATTAGGAACAAAACAAAAAAAAGTCTTCTGATTTCAGACATTGGTTAAGGAGATATTAGCGTTTTCCGTAAGGCTTGCAAAATTATATTCTAAAGGGGGTGGCGGGGGAAGCACAAGGGGGATAACCGGGGACTTTTGTAAAAATACATGTCTAAAGGTGTTCTACCATCTGTGAAAAATCCAGCTCCTTTGGAATTATTTGCGACCTAAAACCTTTATTTCCCGGGCTATACATAGAAAAAATAGTACAGTGAATTTTTTAAACAATTTTCTATAGCAACGGCTAAATAAAAAAAGTCATGATGTGTCGTAAGACACCCGACAGAAGCTATGCTTCTTACGCATTGTAAATAAAACCGAATTTATCAAATATATAAATAATACAATTAAAAAGTTATTATTTGATCGCCATTTTGAAGTCTGACGCCATTTTATTTTTTTGTGTCTTATTAAATTCTCAAATATCAATTTGCAAAAGGATCGGATAATTTTTACAAGGAAGTATATACCTATGACCGCCATTTTGAAATATGACGTCATTTTATTTTTTTGTGTCCTATAAAACTCGCAAATATTAATTTTCAAAAAGATCGAATAATTTTTACAAAAAAGTGCATACGGGCGCCATTTTGAAATCTGAAGTAATTTTATTTTTTTGTGTCCTGTAAAACTCTCAAATATCAATTTTTAAAAGGATCGGATAATTTTAGCAAAAAAGTACCTACATATGGCCGCCATTTTAAAATATGATGTCATTTTATTTTTTTTGTGTCCTGTGAAACTTGAAAATACCGATTTTCAAAAAGATCGAATCATTTTTGCAAAAAAGTACATATGGCCGCCATTTTGAAAGCTGACGTCATTTTATTTTTTTGTGTTCTATGAAACTCTCAAATATCAATTTTCCAAAGGATCGGATAATTTTTTCAGAAAAGTACATACGGCCGCCATTTTGAAATCTGACACCATTTTATTTTTTTGGGTCCTATGAAATTTTCAAATACCGGTTTTCAAAAGGATCGGATAATTTTTACAAAAAAGTACATACGGCCGCTATTTTGAAATCTGATGTCATTTTATTTTTTTGTTTCCTGAAATTTTCAAAAACCGATTTTCAAAAGGATCTGACAATTTTTACAAAAAAAAAACGTGAGCCGTCGCGGGACGCCTGGCAGATGTAAAACATTCTTATAGGTTGAATCTTTTATTTATTGAACTTGACAAATTTATCAAAATAAAATCTAGCCTATATCACTTAGGGGTAGTGTAGCTTTCTATTAATAAAAGAATTTTTTAAATCGGTTCAATAGTTCCAGAGATAATAATTTATGATTTATTACAACGCCGAGAGACATTCTCCCCCTGCGAAGATAATAAGTGAAAGAATTGTGAGAATCGGTTCAGTAGTTCGAGAGATAAGAACTTACAATTTAACACAATTTACCCTAATTTTCCCTCGTTTACCCAAATTTACCCTAGTATACCCTAATTTCTTGAATTTACCCTAGTTTTCCCTAAATACCCTAATTTACTCTTATTTAGCCCCCTTTGCGTTGAGTTACCCCAATTTACCCTAATTTGCCCTAATTTACTCTAATTTACCCTAAATACCCTAATTTACCCAAATTTTCCTTAATTTAATCTAATTTACTCTAATTTACCCTAATTTACTCTAATTTACCCTAATTTACTCTAATTTACCCTAATTTACCGTAATGTACCTTAATTTACTCTAATTTAACCTAATTTACCCAAATTTACTTAATATACTCAAATTAATCCTAATTTACCCTAATTTACTCTATTTGGCCTTAATTTACCCTAATTTTCACCCTGCGAGAAACTGTCACCCTGCGAAGGTATAGAATTAAACGACGTACTAATCAAACGATTTTATTACATGCACAACTAATTGTTATGCTGACGTATATACAGCTCTGTAACACCGCGTGTGCTATACTGCACTGTAAGACCGGACGTGCCACACTCACAGTGCACGCCAAGCCAGTGCCGCAGTGGTGGGGAGAACAGCAGCGAAGGAGAACATTTCGTTGCATCGATATTTCGTTGTATATTTCCCCTCACGCGGCTGTTCACAGCCCGACATAAGATGTTTCACATCAAAAAGTACATATGGCCGCCATTTTGAAATCTGACGTTATTTTATTTTTTTGTGACCTATGAAACTCTCAGATGTCAATTTTCAAAAGGATTGGATAATTTTTACAAAACTGTACAAACGGCCGCCATTTTGAAATCTGACGTCATTTTATTTTTTTGTGTCTTATGAAACTCTCAAATATAAATTTTCAAAAGAATCGGATAATTTAAAAAAAAGTGCATATGGCAGCCATTTTATTTTTTTGTGTCCTATAAAACTCTCAAATATTAATTTTCAAAAGAATCGGATAATTTTTACAAAAGTGACGTTACACTTTTTCGTGACGTGACGTTTCACTTTTTATGATTTAGGTCTCCGTCTGAAACGTGCGTTAATAGCTTCAAAAAAACAAAGCATCTTCTACCTACTTGCTTTTGCGTGATGCCAGAACATACGTTTTTATTTAGGCGCGATCTAAGCAAAGCTAGAAGCGCCTATATACACTCGCTTTGTCTGTACGTCTGTTAATCTGTGAATCTGTAACGGATTTTTTGTATCCGTCGTACAGCCCAAACGGCTTAACCGATTTTAAAAAACTTTTTTTTGTTCGATTCCTCTCGGGATCTATTTGATCATAACGTCGCCCGATTTTTGAATTTTGGCTCCAGAGGGGAGAAAATTAGAAAAAACGGTGTTTTTTGCTTATAGTTCGCTCAATTCAAGTCAGATCGACTCGAACCTGTCTTAAACGAAAGAGGAGAAAATTCTAGATAGATTTTATGTATAACATTGTGTCAACACAGTTTTATATACAGATTTATATGAAAAAACAAATATATAAATGCGACTTTATCTAATAAATCGCGAACTTGTTTCGGTTGTCCTTGTCTGTTGCACAGTGTGATATGGAAATTGGAAGATACCGTATGCTCTGTTTTATTTTGCGATATTCTAATAAAGTATTTCAATGTTTTGACTGCTGATGTTTGATTTTTACGATTTAAAACCATGGCCTACTGAGTTAAAATGACTTGTAACTAATTATTGACGTCGGTCGGATGGCGGGACCTAGAGATCGGACCAAAGTTTCTCGACGTTCATAGCTTCCTGAACAATTTGGCTTTCTCTGTCTGTATGTCCCTTTGTACGCTTATAACTCGAGAACCACTGATCCGATTTATATGATTTTTTTGTGACTGCGAGTTTTAAAATGTTCTGGCACACAAAAACAACCGAACTGATTCTCAAAAAAAAGTATGTTCTGGCATCACGCAAAAGCAACCAGACTGAGTTTCAAACAAAAACGTATGTTCAGACTTCACGCAAAAGCAAGTAGGTAGTTGATGCTTTGTTTTTTGAAGCTGTTTCAGGTGAGGCCCATAAAAAGTGAAACGTCACGTCACGAAAAAGTGTAACGTCACTTTTGTAAAAATTACCCGATCCTTTTGAAAATTATTATTTGAGAGTTTTATAGGACACAAACAAATAAAATAACGTCAGATTTCAAAATGGCGGCCATATGTACTTTATTGTAAAAATTATCCGATCCTTTTGAAAATTGATATTTGGGAGATCCATAGGACGCAAAAAAATAAAATGATGTCACATTTAAAATGGCGGCCATATTATGTACTTCTTCATAAAAATTATCATCCAATTCTTTTGATAATTTATATTTGAGAGTTTCATAAGACACAAAAAAATAAAATGACGTCAGATTTTAAAATGGCGGCCATATGTACTCTTTTGTAAAAATTATCTGATTCTTTTGAAAATTGAAATTTGAAAGTTCAATTGGACACAAAAATATAAAATAACGTCAGATTTAAAAATGGCGGCCATATGCACTTGTTTGTAAAAATTATCCGATCCTTTTGAAAATTGATATTTGAGAGTTTCATAGGACACAAAAAAATAAAATGACGTCAGATTTCAAAATGGCGGCGCTATGTACATTTTTAAAAAATTATCCCATCCTTATGAAAATTGATAGTTGACAGTTTCATTAGACACAAAAAAATAAAATGACGTCACATTTCAAAATAGCGGCCATATGTACTTCTTTATAAAAATTATCCGATCCTTTTGAAAATTTATATTTGAGAGTTTCATAAGACACAAAAAAATAAAATGACGTCAGTATCAAAATGGCGGCCGCATGTACTTTTTTGTAAAAATTATCCGATCTTTTGAAAATTGATATTTGAAAGTTTCATAGGACACAAAAAAATAAAATTGCGTCAGATTTCAAAATGGCGGTCAATTAATAACTTTTCAATTGTATTGTTTATAGCATTGATAAATTCAGTTTTATATACCTAGTGACAATGCGTAAGAAGTATAGCTTCTGTCGTGTGTCTCATGACACCTCGTGATTTTTTTATTTAGCAGGTTCCGAGTCATTCTTAATAATCAATCGTTTCCATGGAAAATTGTTTAAAAAATTCACTGTAAGTACTATTTTTTCAATGTAATCCAATATATATTTACATTAGGTCTTATGGCTCTTAGCCTACTACAAAATTGTAATTCTTCTCAATATTATTTTCTCTATGTTCTTCAAATTTTTTTAAGAATCATTTCGATTTCTTTTGCGTGATGCCAGAATATTTTAAGACTAGCTGTCGCATAAGAAGTTATTCACTTCAAAAAAAATTCACGTAAATCGGATCAGTGGTTCTCGAGTTATAAACGTACAAACGGACATGCAGACAGAGAAAGCCAAATTGTTCAGGAAGATATGAAACATCGAGAAATTTTGGTCCGATCCCTGGGTCCCGCCATCCGACCGATGTAAATATTTAGTTACAGGTCATTTTAACTCAGTAGGTCATGGTTTTTAAACACAAAAATCAAACATAACCAGTCAAAAAATTGAATGACTATATGACAATATCGCATCCGCTTTTATTATAAGTCAGAGCATACACTATCTTCCAATATCCATATCACACTGTGCAACAGACAAGGACAACCGAAACAAGTTCGCGATTTATTAAATAAAAATTTTGGAGCATACAAGTAATTCAAGAATTACAAGGCGCGATATTCATGTATAAGGTACCTATTGTGTGTAAACGGTTTTACCGAACGTAGGGAAAATAACACTAAGAAGATCAATTTTGTAGTAGGCTATGGCCATAAGACCTAATGTAAATATGTATTGGATTACATAGAAAAAATAGTGCAGTGAATTTTTTAAACAATTTTCCATAGCAACGGTTGACTATTAAGCGAAACTCGGAATCTGCTAAATAAAAAAAGTCATGAGGTGTCGTAAGATACCCGACAGAAGAGATGTTTCTTACGCATTGTATATAAAACCGAATTTTTCAAAGATATAAACAATACAATTAAAAAGTTATTATTTGACTGCCATTTTGAAATCTGACGCCATTTTATTTTTTTGTGTCTTATTAAACTCTCAAATATCAATTTTCAAAAGGATCGGATAATTTTTACAAAGAAGTATATACCTATGGCCGCCATTTTAAAATATGACGTCATTTTATTTTTTTGCGTTCTATAAAACTCGTCAATATATTATCTATTTTCAAAAAGATCGGGTAATTTTTACACAGAAAGTACATATTGCCGCCATTTTGAAATCTGACGTAATTTTATTTTTTTGTGTCCTATGAAACTCTCAAATACCGATTTTCAAAAGAATCGGATAATTTTTACAAAAAAGTACATACGGCCGCCATTTTTAAATCTGATGTCATTTTATTTTTTTGTGTCCTATGAAACTCTCAAATACCGATTTTCAAAAGAATCAGATAATTTTTACAAAAAAGTACATTTGGCCGCCATTTTTAAATCTGACATCATTTTATTTTTTTGTGTTCTATGAAACCCTCAGATATCAATTTTCAAAAGGATCGGATAATTTTTACAAAAATGTACATACGGCCGCCATTTTGAAATCCGACGTCATTTTATTTTTTTGTGTCTTATGAAACTCTAAAATATCAATTTTCAAAAGGATTGTATAATTTTTAGAAAAGAGTACTACATATTTCCGCCATTTTGAAATCTGGCACCATTTAATTTTTTTGTGTCCTACGAAACTCTCAAATATCAATTTTCAAAATGATCGGATAATTTTTACAAAAAAGTACATATGGCCGCCATTTTGAAATCTGACATCATTTTATTTTTTTGTGTCCTATGAAACTCTCAAATATCAATTTTCAAAAGGATCGGATAATTTTTACAAACAGTTCATATGGCCGCCATTTTGAAAAATCTGACGTCATTTTATTTTTCTGTCCTATAAAACTCTCAAATATTAATTTTCAAACGAATCGGATAATTTTTACAAAAAAGTACATATGGCCGCCATTTTGAAATCTGACGCCATTTTATTTTTTTGTGTCCTATAAAACTCTCAAATATTAATTTTCAAAAGGATCGGATAATTTTTACAAAAGTGATGTTACACTACTTCGTGACGTGACGTTTCACTTTTTATTATTTAGGTCCCCATCTGAAACGTGCGTTAAGAAGCATAGCTTCAAATAAAAATAGGTAAAAAAACTTTTAAGTTAAACGGTTTTATAAATGTTTTAAAAAGAAAAAAATAATATTTAATTTAGGTTCATAAGTATAAAAGCGTGGGTCGTAAACTCTATGATAATTTATTACAGTCACGACACACGCTTTTATACTTATGAACCTAAATTAAATTTTATTTTTTTCTTTTTAGTACATTTATAAAACCGTTTAACTTAAAAGTTTTTTATCTATTTTTATTTTTAATTTTTTAGTGTGCTTTATTTCCTTAGTCTGATTTTATAGCATTTATCCGATCCACTGAAACGTTACCGGAGAAAGACCTTTTGCCTGTGAAAATTCAAAAGTACGATTTGCACCCGGACGAAAGCCGGGCCGGTCAGCTAGTTATCATAATATTGTATTGTCACCGGAGCTACACATGTGTGCAAAATTTCAACTCAATCGGATCACGGGAAGTGGGTGAAAATTCAAAAGTAAGATTTACACCCGGACGAAGCCGGGCCGGTCAGCTAGTTACCATAAATTGTATTGTCACCGGAGCTACACATGTGTGCAAAATTTAAACTCAATCGGATCATAGGAAGTGGGCGAAAATTCAAAAGTACGATTTGCACCCGGACGAAAGCCGGGCCGGTCAGCTAGTTATCATAATATTGTATTGTCACCGGAGCTACACATGTGTGCAAAATTTCAACTCAGTCGGTCGCAAGATTTGTAACAAATATACGGGATCAAGCTAAATAAAACCACCGTATAATAAATAATAATAAAAATAAAAATAATAATGCAATATAAAACAGAGCATACGCTATCTTCCAATATCCATATCACACTGTGCAACAGACAAGGACAACCGAAACAAGTTCGTGATTTATTAGATAAAGTCGCATTTATTTCGTTTAATAATCATATAAATCTGTATAAAAAAACTGTTTAGACACAATATTATACATGAAATCTATCTAGAATTTTCTGCTCTTTCGTTTAAGAATCGATCTGACTTAAATTGAGCAAACTATAAGCAAAAAACCCCGTTTTTTCTAATTTGCTCCCCTCTGGGGCCAAAATTCAAAAATCGGGCGACGTTAGGATCAAATAGACCCCGAGAGGAATCGAACAAAAAAAAGTTTTTAATAATCGGTTAACCCGTTCGGGCTGTACGACTGATACAAAAAATCCGTTACAGATTGACAGATTCACAGATTAACAGACGTACAGACAAAGCGAGTGTATATAGGCGCTTCTAGCTTCGCTAAGATCGCGCCTAAAAACGCATTTATAAATTTTAATTTGCATATAAATCTGTATAAAAAAACTGTTTTGACACAATATTATACATAAAATCTATTTAGAATTTTCTGCTCTTTCGTTTAAGACAGGTTTCGAATCGATCTGACTTAAATTGAGCAAACTATTAGCAAAAAACACCGTTTTTTCTAATTTGCTCCCCTCTGGGGCCAAAATTCAAAAATCGGGCGACGTTAGGATCAAATAGACCTCGAGAGGAATCGAACAAAAAAAAGTTTTTAATAATCGGTTAACCCATTTGGGCTGTACGACTGATACGAAAAATCCGTTACAGATTGACATATTCACAGACGTACAGACAAAGCGAATGTATATAGGCGCTTCTAGCTTCGCTAAGATCGCGCCTAAAAAATGACGAAAAATCAAAACAAACGTCAATCCAAACATCAACCGTTACTAAGCAAATAAAATGCTATAATTGTAAAAAATTTGCCCACTACAAAAATCAGTGTACAGAATTAAAAGAAAAGCAAATTAATACGTTTAGTGCTTCTTTTCTAAACGGTAAATTTTGTACAGAAGATTGGTATGTAGACTCGGGGGCAAGCGCTCATATGACGGCCAATCGAGAAAAATTATTGCAAGTTCGACAAGTACACGAAATAAAAGAAATTGTTGTTGCAAACCAGATGTCAGCCCCTGTTTTATGTGCTGGAGACGCTCAGATCACTACAAGAGTGAATAATTCTCAGTTTGACATCATAGTGAGAAATATTTTGTACGTTCCGAACCTCACAGCAAACCTGTTGTCAGTTAACCAGTTGATAGCAAATGGAAACAGAGTAACTTTCAAGACGAATGTCTGTCACATTCATAATCAACAGAATGAACTGATAGGAATAGCAGATTTGAAAAATGGTGTGTACAAATTAAACATAGTGAAGTCAGAGAAGGTGTTGGGAGCGGTGGCATTTTAGACTACAGATGCAAAGCTGTGGCATAGAAGGTTAGGACACATAAACAGTATTGACCTTGAAAAGATGAAACTTGGTGCTGTGGAGGGAGTATCCTACGACAAGAAGGCTGACATTCAGAAATCCAATTGTGAAATATGCTGTGAAAGGAAACAGTATCGTTTACTGTTAATTGCTTACGGTTATGTACTATGTTATTATGAATACTAATGTTGTAGGTTACAGTACAAATTTTATTAATTACAACCTCTTATTTACATGGCGGTCGACGTTTCGACAAATTATATTGTCCTATTCATGACCTAACAAACAAATTAAAAAGAAAATACATAATATGGTGCAAACAATATGTGTTTTTTATAAGATAGTAGAACACTTACTTATATGTGATAACGGGTTGTAATTGTCCAGTTTCAAACATCTATAATATTATTAAATTCCAATATGTATACAAATTATGAAAGATGATAGGTTAAAAAGTATCGTTAAAAGTATCGTTTACCTTTTCCATCTACAAATGATAGAAGTGAAAAATTATTAGAAGTGGTACACTCAGACGTATGTGGGCCAATGGAAACCAAGTCTATTGGTCAAGCAAAATATTTTCTTCTTTTTGTGGATGATGCCAGTCGAATGACATTTGTGTACTTCTTAAAGGAGAAAAACCAGGTGTTTCAGCATTTCAAGGAGTTTCAAAGTATGGTTGAGAACCAAACTGCAAATAAAATTAAAACATTGAGAACCGACAACGGAAGGGAATTTTGTTCGCAACAGATGGAGAGCTATTTAAAAGCATCAGAAAACTAATCCATATACTCCCGAGCAAAACGGTCTCTGTGAACGTTTTAACAGGACTGTAGTTGAACGTGCTAGATGTTTACTGTTTGATGCAGAACTAGATAAAAGTTTAGTGGACAAAATATTTGATTTATTTAATTAAATGTACTTGAAAAAGTCTAAATATATAGACGAAACGTCGTACATTTAATTAAATAAATCAAATATTTTGTCCACTATCCTGCGATTTTTCTTAATTTTACTATTATTTGCTTTAAGTGTGAAATTAAATTTTAAAATTACTCATCTAGATGTCACTACAGCGTTCTTAAATGGTTACCTTGATGAAAATGTATACATGCAGGTTCCTCCAAGTTTAGAATGTAAAAGTAATTCTGTACTTAAATTAAAACGTGCAATTTATGGATTGAAACAGTCTGCTAGAGCGTGGAATAAAAGAATCAATGACTATCTAATAGAATTAGGCTATGTAAAGTCAAAATTGGAACCATGTTTATACAGTAAAAAATGCAAAAAAGAGCAATTTATAATAGCTCTGTTTGTAGATGATATTTTTCATTTTTTCAGATAGTGAAACCATGACAAATGAATTAAAAAAGAGTTTAATGTTAAATTTTAATAGAATATTATGTAGTAATATCAATCCATGGTTATTTATAGCATTGATATATCTAGGACCTAGGTACTTATTTAATAGGGTGGGTCAAAAAAATCAATTATTTTTTTTACAAGTGACACGAAAAACTGGGTTGCTAGACACCTTAAAAAAATTCTCACCAAATATGAGCTCTTAATTTTAATAGAAAGATCCTCTGCATCACAGTTTTTTATTTTTTTCTTAGGCCAATAGAAAAATCTCATACCTCATCATTAATTGATAGTACAGAAAAATGTTTTAAGAGAATTTTGTAGGAAATTTAATGCTCTACAAAAAGGTATCTTATATTTTTTCCGCAAACCTCACCATTTGAAAGATATTGAAGATTTATAATAGTCATTTTTGTCGAGTTATAAAATTCATAAATTAAATGAAATTTGCCTTAAAATAATGAAATTTAAATCTTCAATATCTTTTAAATGGTGAGGTTTGCGGAAAAAATATGATACCTTTTTTGTAGAGCATTAAATTTTCTACAAAATTCTCTTAAAACATTTTTCTGTACAATCAATTAATGATAAAGTATGAATTTTTTTCTATTGGACTGAGAAAAAAATAAAAAACTGTGATGCGGAGGATCTTCCTATTAAAATTAAGAGCTCATATTTGGTGAGAATTTTTTTAAGGTGTCTAGCAACCTATTTTTCCGTGTCACTTGTAAAAAAAAATAATTGATATTTTTGACCCACCCTATTATTTAATGTATCCCATTTAAGGGTGTTTGTTTCATGATGAGCTCTACAAGGTACCTTGTATTATTTACGTGTTTATTCTAAACGTATTTACTATGTAAATAGCAATACCGCATAGTAAATTAAATTTTAATTTAATTTTATTTCGAATTATAATAGTTTAGTTAATGTCTTTAGGCAACCCAAATTTTTGTGGTTCTTTAATAATAATTTATTCTCATAACTTGTTTGACTAATTATAAGTCAATAAATTTTAGTTAATTTTTATTGACAGTTTGTTAATTATGGACCATCTGATAGTTGACAGAGGTCAAACCATTTCACCACTATTAATTACATTCGAGTTAAAAAGTCGCTCCCAGGTATTTGACTTGAAACATTTTCTCTCGGAAACATATTATGCATTCATAATATGTGTAATATTATTATTATGTCGTTTTACGTTTCTGTCTACCTATAATTCAGTTGAGAGGAAGAGCTGCAAGAAGTGTGGTAAAGAGGCAAGGGGGTGTCAGGGAGGTCTCCGTGTATTGTCTCCTGCGATGTACTGCGAGTGAGTGTAACGCTCGGGGCAGGAACACGCGACCTGCGGCTCTCTGTGTTCCCAGGCTTTGTTTGTGTAAACCTCATCAGTGTGACCCTTACCATAATATCACTATGTACCTAAATGTAATACATAACCAAACATGTGTTGTACCATTGATGCTCAATAAAGAATACAAAAATGTTGAAATTTAAAATAACGTATTATATTTATAGGTACCTATATAATATTTATTAAGTACCTATCAGTTTGTTAAAAAAGAAATCATAAGATGATTTCCCCTCATCAAAGTAGAGATATTTGGCGACGCGTCCTTGATGTCAGAAAATAAAAGGCAAAAATAAACTGAACAGTATTTTAAATACTATAAAGGAAAAACGAAAACTAATAAATTAGATGTTGTGTGAAAACGAGACCGATATTCGTTAAAATGTCTAAATTTTGAAGACTATGATTTCCTGGAAACTGTATCGTAGGCTTGAAAACGCCAAGAGCGGTATTGGCCTCGTGATTGCGATGATTCGTCCTGGGCTCGATAAAGATTCAAATATTGGTCTCTGTTTCTCTTCGCCTTCAGTGCCACTAAGCAATTTCTTGTACCAACCTGCACAATGAGTATTTGAATTAAAAAAAACTCGGGTCACAGTGCCAAACCCTGCCGACAATATAGTGTATTTGCTAATACAGGCATTGTGGCTTTATTATGTGAACTGTTTGTTTTTGTGTAAAATAAAAAATTTGACCCCTTATTACATCCCTTAAAATAATAATTTTTTCTTAATTGCAATATTATCTTTGCAGCATCTGCACCAAATTAAATACACCCTTCGGTAAGGAAATCCGTATCCGCATACTAATTTTTTATAAAAATCGTAAGTCCGGCTCTATCAGGCCGATTTTATTTAAATTTTAGCACCACGTTTTAATCTTTGCTAAAGGGTTAAATTTCAATTTTGAAACGATTCGGACAATTTGTTCGATATTTTTGGACCCAAAAACATTTTTCAACCCCTAAAAACCACCCTTAAAATAGTCCGATCGGGTCCATTTTAAATAGGCTTTGTACGGTGATAGATTGCAACGTGCCTACCAAATTTCATCAAAATCAATTAACTCTTTCGAAAGTTATAGCCCGTACACATATACAGTGTGTCCACAGACTCATCCTCAATATGGGGATCTCCGTTGTTTGGGAGATAGAGATTTGGTTAAATGAGACAAAATCTGCAGAATCTCCAGTACTACTACCATGCGTAGTCAAACTTTCCATATTTTGCTTGGTTCGCGACGGACAGTTGAAAAACGAGATTTACCCATTTTCGTTTTTTGTTTATAACTCGCTTATTAAGTAAGTTAGAAAAAAAAAATTTTCACTTTCTTAAGGCCCTTTTTTATGAAGATTTCAAATCTCTTTTCATATTTTTATTTACTTTTATATTTTTAGAGATACTTGTATTAACTTTGTTTTTTTAAATACACGTCAAAGATGGCCATGACACTATTCGAAAGAGATTTTTTTTTCTTTAATTTGATATGAGGGTTGATGGATTTGTTTTCAAAAATAACAGAGTTGTACGTAAAACACTGATTTTTAATAGTAGGCTATGCTAAATTAATTAATAAAACAACAGAAAGCTTAGCAAACAGTTGAAATTCGCGTTGGCTTAGTAAACGGCTGTTTTGTTTTGGCTGTCAAAGTGTAGTTTGTTGCTAATTTGTCAGTTTACTAAATGATTTATTAAATTTACTTTTGTTATCATGGAACCATTTTGTAACAATGAAAAATTTGATGTGTTATCTTGTTACATTCTATGTCACAAAAATTCGACCAGAGTTGCAGAAATGTACTTCGATCAGTATCCAGAACGAAGACAACCTCATTCTTCTATTTACAGAAACTTACGAGTAAATTTAATAAACTATAGATCATTTAAAAAGCCGTTTACTAAGTCAAAACTACTGTTTTACGATCAATTGTTGAAAATCGCTTACATTGCATTGTTACAAAATGGTTCCATGATAACAAAAGTAAATTTAATAAATCACTTAGTAAACTAACAAATTAGCAACAAACTACACTTTGACAGCTAAAACAAAACAGCCGTTTACTAAGCCAACGTGAATTTCAACTGTTTGCTAAGCCTTCTGTTGTTTTATCAATTAATTTAGCATAGCCTACTATTAAAAATCAGTGTTTTACGTACAACTCTGTTATTTTTGAAAATAAATCCATCAACCCTCATATCAAATTAAAGAGAAAAAAAATCTCTTTCGAATAGTGTCATGGCCATCTTTGACGTGTATTTAAAAAAAACAAAGTTAATACAAGTATCTCTAAAACTATAAAAGTATATAAAAATATGAAAAGAGATTTGAAATCTTCATAAAAAAGAGCCTTAAGAAAGTGAAAATATTTTTTTTCTAACTTACTTAATAAGCGAGTTATAGACAAAAAACGAAAATGGGTTAATCTTGTTTTTCAACTGTCGGTCGCGAACCAAGCAAAATATGGAAAGTTTGACTACGCAGGGTAGTAGTACTGAAGATTCTGCACATTTTGTCTCATTTAACCAAATCTCTATCTCCCATAACAACGGAGATCCCCATGTTGAGGATAAGTCTGTGGACACACTGTATATATATATACGCGAATTTATAGCAATGGCTTTTGCTCCAAAAGACCCGAATTTAATCGGTTGCGCGGCTAGCTACCGACGGCGCGGGGTCATGGGTCGGAGAACAAAAATTATTATCTAGCTATATGATCGCACTTGTTTTTGGGAAGCAGCCTCTAAACTCAACTACAGGAAAAGCCCTTAATGGGCAATAAAAAACCCAACCACCTACCACTCGACACTTAGGACAACACAAAAAGTGAACGCACACAATAAATCGTGCGTCAAAATAATTCAATTTAATTTAAAATTTAAGATCCCTCTGAACTCTGGATCACCTAACCAGAGACGGACCTCGATGGAAAATTAATTAGTGGGCCAGATACCGACCGAGAGATCGAAGGGCGCCAGAACTTATAGGGCCCCACTGGGTAAGTCTCAGGTCGTTCAAACTGAGACAGCGAGAGTGGTCACAGTTAGGGATAATTCGAAAAAGATAACTACGTTGGCCAAAAGAGATCCGAAAAATCTTCCGGAACATAGTACAGAACCACAATCACAGTTATATTAATCCCAGGCCTAACACTATTACTTCCTTAGCGAGATAAACAAAAAAATCAGAGGTGATTTCAAAGGCCAATACCAAACGATAACTTAACCTAAACTATCAACAAAACACAGATTACGAACACAATATCGGGACACACAGTATTCGAGATACCAAAAAAATACAAAGGCGGCCCTGTAATCACAGGTCCTACGGAACTTTTAACAATCGAGACAAAAATCCTAATTCAATAGGCCTCGAAGCCTCATAAGAACCTACTTAATCAATCGCAAAACGCTAGCGTGACGTTAGCGAGCGATAAACGAACGATAGCAAAACGATAACCTAACGATAGCGAAATTCTCAACATAAAATCTTCATAAATAATGAAGCGATACGGAACGATAACGAAATTCACGTAATTAATTTTTAACAATTATTTCACACTTAATCCGTGCCTGTACGGAAATTCCTGAGCCTGAAAAGAAAATACATAGCATAGGACTAGAGACATAAACACTTTAAAATCGCGAGACTGGCGACGTGGAATTCAAACTTAATTCGTAATAAAATTCAAAATATTCTGGAAAATTCCCAATGTAGTGCAAGAAATCCTACAGGAATACAATCGATGCAACATTAATCATTTTAATTCTGACGTAAATATCTAAATTGACCCAGTTCTATGCAGAGTGGTCGACATTCAGAAATGTAAAATGTTCATAAAATATTAGATTTGATCCTTTAATATTTTCGGGATATATTGTAGTACCATATTTATCCCACTGGGATAGACACTTGATAATATTCTGGGATACTTCATGCGTTGTCACTTATGATCGCGAATATTAAAAATTTCGGGATCATTGCAAAATCTTCAAAATTTCTGGAATAAATTAAATTATTCCCGTATTCCAGAATCAACACAACCACACGGGAATCCAAAAGCAGCAACCTATAATCCCTAAACGAGGAGAAGCGCTTGGCTTCTTTATGGTTATTGTTTGCACGGTAAGCTAACTATATAAAATAACAACGATCCAACAATGGAAATACGGAAAATAAATCAATTTTCGGGAATTAGGAAAACTAGGAAGGTCGACCAATACAGGAATCGAATCAGAAAACAACGCCGAATCCAAAATCCAAGACTAAAACAATATAGCTCCAAAACGAAAAGTACAAATCAAAATCCAAAATCCCAAAAATAAAAAGTATTTTATTTGCCAGAATATTCAATCATTAATTTTGATTGTTTAACAGACCGATGTGTAACACACAGCCGCTGTCTCTCGTCTGTCGACTTGCCAGTCTTATCAGTTCACGACGAACCACAACATCAACGAGTTGTTGAAAATCGCTTATTTTTCATTGTTACAAAATGGTTCCATGATAACAAAAGTAAATTTAATAAATCACTTATTGAACTGACAAATTAGCAACAAACTACACTTTGACAGCTAAAACAAAACAGCCGTTTACTAAGCCAACGCGAATTTCAACTGTTTGCTAAGCCTTCTGTTGTTTTATCAATTAATTTAGCATAGCCTACTATTAAAAATCAGTGTTTTACGTATAACTCTGTTATTTTTGAAAATAAATCCATCAACCCTGATATCAAATTAAAGAGAAAAAAAATCTCTTTCGAATGGTGTCATGGCCATCTTTGACGTGTATTTAAAAAAACAAAGTTGATACAAATATCTCCAAAACTATAAAAGTAAATAAAAATATGAAAAGAGATTTGAAATCTTCATAAAAAAGGGCCTTAAGAAAGTGAAAATATTTTTTTTCTAACTTACTTAATAAGCGAGTTATAAACAAAAAACGAAAATGGGTAAATCTCGTTTTTCAACTGTCGGTCGCGAACCAAGCAAAATATGGAAAGTGTGACTACGCAGGGTAGTAGTACTGGAGATTCTGCACATTTTGTCTCATTTAACCAAATCTCTATCTCCCATAACAACGGAGATCCCCATGTTGAGGATGAGTCTGTGGACACACTGTATATACATATATAAACAGACATTTCCAAAAATGGTGTCAAAGTGTTCAGGATGCTATGAAACGTCGAGAAATTTTGGTCCGACCCCTAGGTCCTGCCATCCGACCGATGCCAATAGTGTATGTGCCATATGGCAAATACACTAAAAATATATTACATTTTTCAATTTTTTAAATACATTTTAATAAGGGAGTGTCTGCTGCACCGGCCATGTATTTAGTCCTGCGGTACCGGTCATGTATTTAGCCTAACATATTCTGATTAATTCTTTATTTGTGGTGGCAAATCGACAGTCGTCCCGTCACCGCTGACCTAGGAATGTTTGTGACGTTGTAATGTTCGAATTTGTGTGTATTCGTGTACCTGGGGGCACGATAGTGCACTCGCCAAGTCGAACCGAATCGCTTAGAGATAGGCTAGGCTAGCTTTTCTCGAAGTAATTCAACTCATTTTTAACCCTCGTTACTTCGGTCTGGATAACAGTTAAATTCTCAAATTGTCAGTATAGGGTGGGGTTACCAAGCTTATGACGTAATGAACCAAATTTCATTTTTATAGTCGTACTTTAGATTTTATTAATACGCAAAGTTCGTTGATTTCGTCACTAACTCACTCTCTCCCTCATTCACTCACTGATGATCATCAAAAATCTAGGGTACTTCCCGAAAGCTGAAATTTTGGTGTGCAGGCTGGGTTTAGCGTACAAGTAACGAGAAAATTAAAACATCTGTGATTTTCCCCCTCCAACTCCTCAAAGTGGGTGGTGGAGATTTCTGTTAGTCAAAAACTTTTAGGATACCTACTGTATGTATGGTCTTAGAAAGCTCAAATTTGGTATGCAGGTTTGGTTTTGCATATAAGTAACGAGAAAATTAAAAAATCTGTGATTTTCTCCCTCTAACCCCTCAAAGTGGGGGGTGTAGGATTTTTTGACTGTCTAATTCTATACCTACTAATATTTTGAAATTTTGAAACCACGCGCTGTCAACCCCGCCTATGAATTTTTTTTACAAATTTTTTTTACGAATAGTCTTTATAATTGATGTCAAGTAGAAATATCGCATTTTCGAAAAACATTGTCTCGTCTGGTCTGTCTGTTTGACTGCCTCTCTGTTTGCATGGTTTGTTTACTTATAACTATAAAGAACTAGTACATTAATTTCATTAAAATTATTATTAATCGTTAGCTTAAAATCCAACTTAAAAATAAAGGTACAAATCATTATGTTAGGTCATCAGGAAGCAGCATAATTCCGTTATGTACGAATCGAGGGGATGAAACCGTGAGTACTTAAACTCGTTAACGGTTGGAGATAAAAAAAAACTCAAATATAGAAAATGTAGCAAATTTTGTCAGCCACAATTTTCATGCACGAATTTTTTCGTAGAATCAACTGTTTTCGAGAAATATGCGAAAAAACAAAAAAAAAAGGGACCTTGTAAGTGCCCTCCCCCCACTCTTGCGCCCACCTGAGGGTCAAAGACTTTTAATATATTTTCTTACTAACCAGTTCAACAAAAATTCCGAAGTCGGTTTTTCTGCTTATTAACTTTCCAGCTAGGATGATCATTCGTTGACCAGACTAAATATATTATGGCAATAAAATTTCACTTTCACCGTGCAGTTTTATAAAACCGCACCCTAGTTTTTACTTCCCACCTCTACTATGGTAGGGAAGTAATGGATTCAGTCCGAAAACAATATTTCGAGATTTTAACAGATTTTCACGTTTTGAGACCCTAGCAATGTATTAAGATCATTTTCTGACTGACGTCTGTATGTGTGTGTGTGTGTGTATGTGGTCAATTTTTCGCCTTCGATATCTTAAGAACGGAACAATATACGGGCATGCCGATTGTTCTATTGTGTTTATCAGCCTTTAACTTAGATCTGATTAGATTTTGAGTCAAATCGGTTCAGTGGATCCTGAGATATTCAAAAAAACGTCCTCAAAGTCACGTATTAACATAGGTAAAAAAAATATAAATGAATTCTAGATGTTATAATATGAAAAAAATGTAAATATTTTTTTTCTCTAAAATGTATAGTTTTCGAGAAAAAAAATATTTTACTAAAAAAAATAAAAATTGTACGTAAATCAAGGTAACCATGATTTTTGCTATATTAAGCTAGCCATCAGTAGATCACCAAACAAAAAAGAGGGCCATGCTTTTTTCAAAGAATAAAAATTAAATTGTGTTTTAAAGACCACCAACAGCTAAGGTTATTTGGGCCTAGTCAAAGAATAAAAAAAAAGTGTTTATTTTTTGCAAATATTTACTAGGTGGGAAGTATAGGACTAGTCATCAGTCGAATTTTTTCTTCTAATAATCATAACTTGCTTTAAAATTTCGAAAAATGATAAAAAAGTAGACATTTTTTTATGATGCAACCCCATTATTATTTGTTAGGTATTATTTTAAAGTTTTAAGATTCTTCAATATGGGAAGCTGTTTTATGGTTTAAACTAAAAATTTGTCTATTTGATATATACTCAATGGTATTTATTCTTCTCATGCACCTTATATACACTGCGGTCAGAATTTTTTTTTATCATGCAATTCTGACACAAATTGCGATTACTTGAAATGATTATTATAGTATTTATAAATATTTCTCAAAGCATTTAGCTTATGCATCAACGAAGTAGATAAGTTCCAATTTGTAAAAATGCATAGAATTTATTTAAAAATCGGTAGAGAAATTACACTACATAAAAAAAATTTTATAAAAATGTATTATGTAAGAATGAATTTTAGCCCAGTAATTTTAGATTTCCAACGCGGAATAATTCCCAGTTTGCTGAATTTTTATATACACCTTCGCTATGTTGTTTTAAAAAACGTGTCAAAAGTCCCCATCGATTTCGTATCAGCGTTGCCAGATATACGAGGTTCAAGTTCACAAAAAACGTTTTTTTGCGAATTTCTCGGTTCCGTTCCATTTTTAGTAAAAAATGGTTATTATTAGTCTTGTAGAGAATTAAATTCTCTACAACATTTATACATATAAACATTTTTACTTCCCACCTCTACTATGGTAGGGAAGTAATGGATTCAGTCCGAAAACAATATTTCGAGATTTAAACAGATTTTCACGTTTTGAGACCCTAGCAATCGTTTAAGATCATTTTCTGACTGATGTCTGTATGTGTGTGTGTGTGTATGTGTGTATGTGTGTGTGTGTGTATGTGGTCAATTTTTCGCCTTCGATATCTTAAGAACGGAACAACATACGGGCATGCCGATTGTTCTATTGTGTTTATCAGCCTTTAACTTAGATCTGATTAGATTTTGAGTCAAATCGGTTCAGTGGATCCTGAGATATTCAAAAAAACGTCCTCAATGTCACGTATTAACATAGGTAAAAAAATATATAAATGAATTCTAGATGTTATAATATGAAAAAAATGTAAACATTTTTTTTCTCTAAAATGTATAGTTTTTGAGAGAAAAAATATTTTACTAAAAAAAATAAAAATTGTACGTAAATCAAGGTAACCATGATTTTTGCTATATTAAGTTAGCCATCAGTAGATCACCAAACAAAAAAGAGGGCCATGCTTTTTTCAAAGAATAAAAATTAAATTGTGTTTTAAAGACCACCAACAGCTAAGGTTATTTGGGCCTAGTCAAAGAATAAAAAAAAAGAGTGTTTATTTTTTGCAAATATTTACTAGGTGGGAAGTATAGGACTGGTCATCAGTCGAATTTTTTTCTATGATTCATAGTTTTATTTATTTAAGTACTCGCGGCTTCCTCCCACTCGATTATTCGTACTTTGACGAACACCTTATGGCAAATTAGATACGCGGCTATTGCTACAGTCGGGGTAAGGTCGCAGGCTTCACAAATGAGGTTTTCCTTAGATTTCAGTTTAAAATGGTAAAGCTTAGTGTTGCACGGTGAATTTTTTATGGGCGCCAATGCATCAGTGCACGTACGTCGCTGTAATTAAGCTGAAACGGAAGGGGTTAAGCAGGAAATGACACCACATGTAGTAAAAACAAAATTTAAAAAAAAATATTTTCAATATAACTAGATAATAACTTATTATCTAGTTACATTGGAAATATTTTTTTTTAATTTTTTTTTTTACTCCAGCTTACTTATTATTAATACGTAAGCTGGAGAAAATAGTTACATGTCGCGTTCAAAGTAAGTTTAGCGATTACGGTTTTTTTTTTTTTTTTGTTTAGAGCCAAAATGAACATAAATAATGAACAATAGTTTGAAATGATTTATATTAATTTACAACATACAACCTACTAGAGAAAATGATGTTAGATTTAGTAAATTTCACAACAGCAGAAAAGATAAGCAGTTTTAAATTACTAGAGTTAACATTTAAAATACTTGGAAGCAAAGAAATAGATAGAAAATTATAGTTAAGTGAATGGAATAATTCATAAAGAAATAATCAATAACTTGGATACTTAAGCACTACAAAAAATAGTAACAAACACTCATTTATAGAACCTACTAAAATAATATCAAGCATTAAATAATTCAAAATATCTATCGTTGGCCAACGCACACAAATATAAAATATATAGTAAGCAATTTGACGGAGGTCTGACCCCAGGTGAAAATCGATACCTCCAGAGCAAAATCAGGCTCCAATTATCAAAATAATTATAATAATTATATTCAAAACAGTAAAATTACAAATCTAATATTTAAGCCACACTGATAGTTCGCAGTTTTTACACAATTTTCAACTAAATTAATTAACAAATATTGACAGTGAAATCACGTTCGTAGCATAACTAAATGCTAAAGTCTAAATCATAGTTCTAAAAATTACAAAATAAATGGCGGAAGAATTTTTGAAATATCTTTAAAAACAACAAAGTTATGCTACTTCAAAGTTTGAATTCTCCAAGAAATTCAGTTTTCAGTCCGGGTGACGCCACGCGGCACGATATTTTTAAAAGTTATTTTCAGTGTGGTAATTTAACATGGCAACTTCCGATAAATCTCTTTCTTTAAACTCGCAAATTGTTATGGAAACACTAAAAACAAACCAGTTGATGACGCAAGGTTATTAGATGAAGGAAAATATTGACATATCTAAATTTTTGACAGTTAATTTTAATTTAATATAAAATATAGAAAAGTCTGAATTACAACAAAATAGTTACTAAGTAACCTCGGTTCTAATTACCCACGAAGCTAAAAAACAGCAAACTTGTACCGCGTGACGTCATATTCATAAATCAGTTTCGTTTGCGACCCCACGTACAAGAAATTGAATATTTCCGTTAAAATTAAAGATATCAAAATAATTCTTTCAGAATTTTTAAAGTTATCTTCAATACAATGATGTGACAGTATCATAATTAGTATTCTCGTCCAATGGAAACTTCCTAATTGCGCCGACAAATTATTACCATCCTGTGGTGAACTTTTTTTGCGTACTGTACAAAGACTCTAGTCGTGAGTGCACTCTGAAGACGAAGCCTGGCTGCAACAAGAACCTGAGAATCGGGTTGTAAATGAATCCAGAACGTCTTCCAGAGGGTGATCACGATTCCCAAACCTGCAGCAATCGAAGTTCCATTCGCCATAAATTTGCACAATGTAAAATCATCAGCAATACTCCACGTGGTCACAGAACTTTTGATATATTATTACCAAATTCACTTTGTGAAAAGAACAGACATTTCTCGACCCGTGCAAACTCACAATTTCAACCACAATACAACAATCAAAACTTAACAATCACACGGATTACTCAATAAATTTGATAAAATCGACCACACAAGTGAGGTTCGGAAACGACAAAAAAACGATAGCAGACCAAATCTTGTGAGTTTACATGGCTCAAACGAACATCGGAATTTTGGAATCAAATAAAACTTCACAGATAGCCATAAGATGAGGTCATTAGTTATTTAATAAGGTTCGGTGTTATAAAACAAGAGCGGCTCGTGACAGTACATAACGGAAAAATGCTACTTCCTGGTGACCTAACATAATTATTTGTATCTTTAAACTTTAGCTAACTATTAATTATAAATATCTGGGTGCCGAGCTTTGCTCGGATGAGTTCAATAAAAATAGTACTTGTATGCTGTGAGATATTATTTTCTCAGAATATTATTCCGAAACGAATTTATTTCTGAAACATAATTTAAAATAATTGTTTCTGTTAAATATTTTAACTACCTATGTGTATTTTTAAGCGTAAAAACTAAGTATCAACTTGAATCAAGCATTTTTTCCTGTAAATATTACTTAGGTCGCCATTTTCAAATCTACCGCCGTTATTGTTTTGTTGACTGAAGAACTCGCAAAAACCGATTTTCATAGATTGAATATCTTGTAAAAATGTTCGAATCAGATGAAATTTTGCTTGCCCGTTGCCGTTTTAATAATCCATTTTTAAACATTGATACCAAATATCAATTTTATCGAAGTACTTTTTCTCTGTGATGTCATCTTAGCAACTTCCAGTAAATTTCAAATATTTTTTTTGCATAGGAGGTACCTACTGAAAAACTCACAAAAATCGATTTTCGAAGAAATAGAATTCATATTATATCTTTTAATAACAAACGTCAGACTATAAACCTGCGCAAAACTTTTTAACATGTATCTTTACCATAGTTTTTAAAAATCGATGTGTTTTGATATACTGCATGCCTGCGGCGCTAGAAGTGCGGCCCTTTGGGCCGCCGTGCAAATTTTTGGGCAAAACTTTTTTTTATGTATCTTAACCATAGTTTTCAAAAATCGATGTGTTTTTATACATACTCGCGGCGCCAGAAGTGCGGCCCTTCGGGCCGCCGGTTTGTCATTATTTACATATTGTGCAAGACACTTCTTATATTAGTGTTCATTTACAGTTTTAACTCTTGTGATATATTATACAAAATCTATGTAGAAATAGGCTTCGAATCCATCTGACAATTGACCGAGTTATAATAATAAAAAATGGTGGAACCTTTGGTGTAAAGATACGAAATGTTACAATCACCACATATGGTTTGGTGTTTTGTGGTGATTGTAACATTTCGGACCGAGTTATAAGCAAAAAACCCCTTTTTTTAATTGCTCCCCTCTGGGACCAAAATTCCTGCCTAGATCGATTTCTCTCCCTGAAAAATCTCCATTCTGTAAATTTCATCAAAATCGTTAGTCGTTTTTGAGAAAAAAAAGTCTAGGTAAGATTATACGTCATACTATATTTAACGTACATATATGTACATATTTTATATAGGTAATATAAAAATAACATACTTACCTATTTATTTAAATATTAGTTAAAACTACTTACATAATTATGTTTAGTTTTTATTGTTGATATTTTTTACTATACAAATAGTTCACGGATTATTTTAATAAGTTAAAAACTCTGTCAGAGTATTTTGACATAAATACCTAATGAAAGTAGTTTGTTTTCTCCAAAGCCTACTCACGATATTACAATATTTTGAAAGGTCAAAAAACCGTTTTTAAAAATGATAAAATCGATAGGAAAACGAATTTTTCCAGGGATAAGACCTAGCTAAATCGATTTTTTGCCCCCCGAAACCCCTTTTCGGTAAATTTGATCAAAATCGTTAGAGCCGTTTTCGAGAAAATATTTATATAGGTACATAGAAACATAGATACATACAGGGTGTCCAAGACTTGCGTTGTCGGCCGGTATATTGATTTTGGGTGAAGATAGAAAAAAAGTTTAAATACAAAAGTTGTATAAATTTTAATGGTGTATAACCTAAAAATATTTTCAATTATACAGATTATCCCATTTAAGCGTGGCAGATCAAAGCTATGTTTTTTTTTAACCTAGCACCCTGTTTTTATTTGTTTTTTCAATTCTGCATCTAAATGTGAATAGAAATTGTAAGGAAAGCCATGCTCGAAAATTCAGTAATTTTTGAGTTATTTAAGTTTTTTAGAAATTGTTGACACGTGCAGACCTTTACCAAAAATTTGACATAGCCAAAACAGAAACCTTTATTAAACTGAAATTTTGAGGATCACTAGATAATGAACGGACAAATCAATGTCTGTCCTAAAAAAAAAGAATTTATTATACAGGGTGTTCAAAACAATGTACTTCTTTTACCTAACTTCAATCACGTGTAACTTTTGATTGTTAAATACAACGAGGTTATTTTTTTGCTGGAATTGTATTCTTTAGGATATTTACTAACACTTTTATTAAGGGTTGTCCAAACCTAAACCTAATATTTTCGTATTAAAATGATAGGTCTAGGTTTGGACAACCCTTAATAAAAGTGTTAGTAAATATCCTAAAGAATACAATTCCAGCAAAAAAATGACCTCGTTGTATTTAACAATCAAAAGTTACACGTGACTGAAGTTAGGTAAAAGAACCCTATATAATAAATTCATTTTTTTAGGGCAGACATTGATTTGTCCGTCCATTATCTAGTGATCCTCAAAATTTCAGTTTAATAAAGGTTTCTGTTTTGGCTATGTCAAATCTTAGGTAAAGGTCTGCACGTGTCAAAAATTTCTAAAAAACTTAAATAACTCAAAAATTATTGAATTTTGTATAATTGAAAATATTTTTAGGTTATACACCATTAAAATTTATACAACTTTTGTATTATACTTGTTTTCTATCTTCACCCAAAATCAATATATCGGCCGACAACGCAAGTCTTGGACACCCTGTATATACAAGATTTGCTCGTTTAATAATATATATAGGGATTTTATCGAAAATAATGCAATAGTTCTCTAGTTATAAGCAATCAAACATACAAATTGACGGCAGTCAAACAGACTGACTGACATACATACAGACAATTTTTTTTTTCGAAAAACGATACCTATTTATACTTGTCGTCAATTATAAAGACTATTCGTAAATTAATTTTGTAAAGAAATAATTACAGAGGTTGAGAGAGTGCGGATTAAGAACGAGTATGTAAAGTGAGAGCCAAAATGATTTGATCATTTTTAAAATGGCATAAATAATATATGATTGTTAATCGCAAAAATTAATGATAACAATCGAAAGAGGATGCTTTGGAGATATTTTGACAGTCAAAATGGTGCGTTGGAATATCCAGCAACGCATTTTTTGTGTTGAAAACTTTATTAGATTTGATTCCATTATTGTAAATCAATGGTTATTTCGTCGTCAATTTAATGCTTGTGAAGTTCCGGCTCGAAATGTAATTTCGTATTTGTTGCGTAAGTGGAAAAATAATGGGTCGGTTGAAAATAGAAAATCAATTACTAGCTGGAGAGAGCCGCATGTGACCCTAAAAATGAAGAGAATTGATTGTCTCACCAGCATTAGGTGTATATTGAACGAAAATTATCAGGATTGAAAAATTCTAGCGCAATCAATTATTGTTATTAACAGTTTAATTAACATAACATTTCAAATTGATGAAACAACGTCAAAAGCTGGTATATAGAACTGCATAGTCGTTGGTTCGAATTCCACGTTGGGCGGGAATGTTTTTTTTTTAATTTACTCTTTATTGTATTAAATATCATTTTAGTAAAAAATTTGAAAGCCTAAAAAGAAGAAACAAAAATTATCAGAATTGAAAAATTCTAGCGCGATCAATTGTTATTAACAATTTAGTTGTTCATTTCTTTATAACTGCAGAACCAAAATTTTTTCTTTGTAACTGCGGAACCAATAATTGGCTATAGAACACACAAAATAATGGCGTGTCGATGGCACGGAACACTAATTTATTGTGCAAGTATAGCCTTGCACTTGACCGATTTTTTAGCTTAATGCAACTAAAAACATCTGTAGTTTGGATAACTTTTTAAGAACCGTACAAAATTTTGATTTATAATTATTATTATCAATGAGAAAATGAATATGAATATGATTTTTTTTCAAAAATAGGCTATAAGTATAATAATATGTCACCGCAGTAAATGCATATAAAAACTTAGGTACCTACCTATATATAATTTCCAGAGGCAGTTAAAAATGTTAAAAACCTGGGAACCTGTAATAATTATAGGAATACGGGAAAAATGTGTGCGTGTTTAACTTGGTCTTTAATTAAAAATTCACTAAAAAACATTCCTAACGACACAAGGACATAATACTAAACGGGATATGACATCACAAACGACTAATTTTCACCTATTAAATAACCGTGATGTTGTTCTGCGCAAACTATAATTATCTCTCGAATAAAAAAAAAATTGACAACGGATGGGATCAATCTAACATTTTATATGTCCAAACCACTAACTTCTTCCTCAAAATCAAGACAGCTTCGATTACATCTGATCATGCAATGTATCAATTATATGTATAATTTTATATATAAATATATAATATAGGAGGAACATTATTTTATTATATTAATATTAGATACCTACTACCACCCGAAAATTGTTTGAAAAAAATTACTAATGAATCACGCCATCTACCGAAAAAGAAGAAAAATGTGTAAGCAAGGTACAAAATATTGAAAAAAGAGGAAATGTTTTTTTTTTAAATAAACGAGACAAAAACACGTCACGAAAACAAAAAACATGCGCGTTAGGATAGGTACTTGTTTTCTCTCCTTGTTGGCCGGTATCAATTGTTTGTGATCATAATTTAGTGTGTTTATCGGTTATTAAAAAGATACCGGGGGCATTTCCAATCACTCAATTGTTATATTATATCAACGGCACCTGTGATCTGACTTAATGTGTGGGAATTGAATTAGATGAAGGGTTTTAACTGTTGTCTGTAATTTTGGTACATCCCGCTGTACTATGTATGTGCAGAATTTTATATCCGGCGCTCAAATTGTGCTTGGATGCCTTAATTGAATACATTTATCACATTAAAAATATTTAAATGGAAATTATATTTGAAATATTTATGTTCATCCCGGCCGCTGAAAAGCTTTTTTGTTCGTTCACGATGTCACAATATCATAATACATTATATCATACATAGGTACTTATAATTTATTCAATAATTGTAGAAATTTAACAAATGAATAAGGCCTGATATTTTGATATTGTTATAAAGGTTTTAAAAAGTGTGCACCGTGTATTCTCGTGCGTGACTCGCAAATGCGCACTCGTGAAGACTTGTGCGCACTCGCCTAATACTCGTGCTGAAAACATCACGCCTGACGCATAAAGATGTATTTAGCACACTACTTGCACAATATACCTACTATTAAAATTAATTCAAATTTTAACAAATTATTCAACGATGCACTGTTTCTCAGATTTTAGATTTTTGTTCAATTTGACGTAATGCGATGAGAAATTTCATACAAGTATTCATACGTATTACGTATGTTTAGTCGCTTGGCAATGATTCACTTCTACAAACTTCTTTCGCTGTGTGATGTGTCAAAAAGTGACATTTACCTTAAAGGAATCACACGCCGTTATTCACTTTTATTAAACCGACTTTCTTACGCTGTGTGATGTGTCAAAAAGTGACATTTAAGGAATCAAAAGCCGTTACTTTTATTAAAATCAGCCGAACTACTGAACCGATTTAAGTAAAATATGGGGCTAACTTCGAGGTATACCCTATCCAATAAAACAAGAATCATCAAAATCAGACTACTCTGCAAAAAGTTATGCGTGGCCATACATAAAAAAGGGAAAAAATATATACATATATACATACACGTCGACTTGAGAATTTTCCCCCTTTTTTTGAAGCCTGTTTCCTGGATTTAGTTTCTCAATAAGACCTAAATTTGCGAAACCCAATGTTGACAACGTTAAATGTATTGGTGTTTCCTAAGAAACGTTTCAATCTTTAGTTCAGTTATTTATTTTACAATTTCAAACAGCAAAAATAAAATAAAAATGTGAGCCGTCGTGGGACGCCTGGCAGATGTGAAACATTTTTATAGCTTGAGCCCCCCGCGACTTTATCAAAATAAAATATAGTCTATAATCACTTAGGGATAGTGTAGCTTTCTATTAGATAATTAGTGAAAGAATTTTTAGAGTCGTTTCAGTAGTTCCAGAGAAAAAAATTTCTGATATTATATTACCCCTCTTCGCGAGAAATTCTCACCCTGCGAATATAATTAGTGAAAGAATTTTACCCTAATTTGCTCAAATGTATCCTATTTACCCCATTTTACCCTAATTTCCTCTATTTACCCCCATTTATCACAGTTAACCTAGTTTCCTCTAGTTTAATTTAAATTACACCAATTTACCCTATAGTTTACCCCAATTAACTTTAATTTACACCAATTTAGCCCAATTTACCCTACTTTACTCTAATTTAACCCAATTCACCCTAATTCTAATTTAACCCAATTTTCTCTAATTTACCCTAGTTTTCCCTATTTTACACAAATTTACCCTAGTTTACCCCAATGTACCTAATATTACTTTAATTTACCCCAATTTACCTTAAACTACTCTAAATTACCCCAACTTATCCTAAATTACCATAGTTTTCCCTAGTTTACCCCAATTTACTCTAACTCATCCTAGTTTACCTTAATTTACCCCCCAATTAACAATAATATACCCTAATTACCTTAATTTGCCCTGTTTTGCCCTTGTTTACCCTAATTGACTCCAATTTACCTTACTTTATCTTAATTTATCCCATTTTACCCTATTTTACCCCAATTCACCATAATTCAATTAACACACACACACACACACGTAATATAGCGATTGTGAGCTGCAGTATAGTGCGGGATGACGCGACGTAACATTTGAGACGCGACGTAACATTCAAACGATTTTACGCCCATGCCTAAAGATGTTTCACATCAAAAAGTGAAAAGACTTGTCTTTTATTCTGTTAGCGAACTTTGAACTTGGCCACGTTTTAAAGTTTACTACTTTTCATGGCCAATACATTTTGTTACTGAACTTGACCGCAAACATTAGATCTGAGCAGTGAGCACTTTTAACGTCCAGATATTCACAGGAAGAACTTGTCCTTTTTACAGAGATGTTTGTGTTAGTATAAAAGTTATTGCATTAATTTAAGTAACTAAACAACCGATCTGCTGATATTGGGTCAGCGGCCGAATGCAATAATGGAGGCGTCTTTTTTCTGAATTTGTTTGTGTAAAAGCATTTTAGGATTGCGTACGAAAATTTTCTTTAAACATAAAAAAATGGGAAAAATACCAAATAAAACAAGCCGTGAGGTGGGTCGTTTATTAGGACTAAAGTGCGACCCTTGAGGTCCACACGACGAACTTCCCAGTTTGATAAATATTTAATAATAATAATTAAATTAGATATTACACAGAAAAGTAATCATTTTAATCATTAAAACATCAATAATTAAAAAAAAAAAAAAAAAAAAAAAAACTGCTGAACCGATTTTTATAAAATTTATGTCGGATCAAAATGACGTTAACACGCCTCGATTGACACCCTTACGAGATATTGTGAAAAATCTACTTTTTTGGAGGTTATTTGGTTAAGAAAAAAGAACGGCTGAACCGATTTTGAAAAAATTTCTTTCAGATCATATTTACGTTAATACGCGTCGATTGGCACCCTAACGTAGTCGATATCATTTTTCATTCTCGAGATTTCGTCTTTGAAAGAAATGGCCCGACGACGACGTACGTACGTACGACACACACACACACACACACACACAGACATCTTTCTAAAAGTAGTGTAAAAATAGTGTAGTGACCTTGAAACATTAAAATTTTTTTTTCTTTTTGATTTCGATTTTCGGACCCATTACAATAACTTCCAGTGGGAAGTTAAAAAAACTGTGAGTAATATGATTTAATATAGAATGCCTGGTATCGTGGGCACCTCATGTGCCTATCTAAGGGTTAATTACGCCTGACGCGTCTGACGGTCGAATTCCCATTTAGCCCGTACCGTGGAGCGAGCGCTAAGATGTTTACACAAAATCAAAAACAATAATATAGGTACAGTCAAAAATAAAAAAACTGTATCTTTTATCGTTGTGGTTTTCATATGCGTGATTAAAGCACAACTGTAGCTCCGTTGTTATTTGAACAACTGAACATTGGGCAGAGAAATGCCTGGAGCGAGACGCACGCGATCTCAAACGAACCGAAACTAAGAGGCTGTTTTAAGCAATAACTGCCGCCCGTCGAAAAACTCTGTGCGAGAGTCTCTATGTATCGTGACGACCCTCTGGTGGCGGTGCTGCGGGTTACGAACAGGTAGAATGACCCGACTGTAATAGGTAATAATCAGTTGCAGCTATTTACAGTACATTACACGGATCTGTTGCGCTATTCTCAAAATTGGAAAAAGTAACATTGTACGCATGGAGTACAATTTTTGTTAACACGAGTATCATAAAGAAAACAATTAATAATTATTAGTGTATATTTTGTATTTGTTTTACATATGCAGGACGATTTATTGTACTTTGCCAGATGAACTAGCTGTAGAAATTCTAAGAAAAAATCTTATATCAACATAGGCCTAATTTATTTTAGTTACGGAGTTACAAGATTTTAAGATTTAACACATTTTAATTAAATGAATAATATTTAGCATACAAAAAATATTCGAAATGTCCTAATCTCAACTACAGAGAACCAAAGATTCTGTTGTAAATGCAAACATCTTTGATTTGGAACATTGTTATAGTACGAGAGATAACGACCAAAATTTTTGTCTCATAGTATTACGGCCAAAACCGTATAAGATCGATAGATTCGTTTACCCTGAATCCGAAAATACTAATTTCAGAAATTTTCCGCTTTAGGTCGGACCCGATCACACTTTCAAAAATGTCAACAAAATTTACCGAACTGTATCATAATATTAGCTTTGTTCCAACCACTCTGAATACCGTAATATTACCGTCACGCTCATGCGCAGTGGATAGAACGCGTTCCAACCGAACTTGTTAGTGTATTTGCCATAATATGGCACATACACTATTGGCGTCGGTCGGATGGCGGGACCTAGGGGTCGGACCAAAATTTCTCGACGTTTCATAGCCTCCTGAACAATTTGGCACCATTTTTGAAAATGTTTATATATATATGTATGTATATATTTATATATATATATATATATATATATATATATATATATATATATGTGTGTGTACACGATAACTCTCGACAGACTTAATCGATTGAAACGAAATTTGGTACACACATTGGAACCCATCACCGCAAGAAGCCTATTTAAAATGGGCCCGATCAGACCATTTTCAGGGTTGTATTTAGGGGTTCCAAAAAGTTTTTGGGCCCAAAAATACCGAAAAAATTGTCAGAATCGTTTCAAAATTGAAATTTAACTCTTTAGTAAAGATTAAAACGTGCTGCTAAAATTTTAATAAAATCGGCCCGACAGGACCGGACTTTCAAATTTTATGAAAACAATAGTTTGTTGATACGGATTTACTTATGGAAGGGTGTATTTAATGTGGTACAGAGGTTGCATTGATAATAATATTGAAATTAAGAAAAAAATATTATTTTAAGGGATGTATTAAGGGGTTAAATTTTTTATTTTGTCCAAAAACAAACTTAAGTTCACGTATTAAAGCCACATGGCCTGTATTAGCAAATACACTATATTGTCGGCAGGGTTTGGCACTGCGACCCGAGTTTTTTATCGTTTGTGGACGATTCTTAAAGCGTTTCAACCGATTTGTGATAGTTTGTGAACGGTTCCTGAACGTTTGTCTCTGTTCAATACCAACTTGAGACAGTTGTTTATTCATTTGTAATTTGTTTTATTTTTGCTTTGTCTCGTCTATAATCAAATATCTCTTTATTCTTCATTTATTTGTTTTGTTTGTTTTTGCAAAATTATTAATTTAAATATTTATATTTGAATTCTTAGTTATTTAATTATATTTATATTCGTGTAATTCTAAAAATTTAAAATAAGTAAATGTTAGACGAAAAATACAATTTTTAACAAACGCTCAAAAACATCACGACTACAAATTAATAATTTGAATATATTTTTTATTTCCAAAAAAAATGTAGCTAGCTATTTTACTAAAAAAAATGTTTTTAACAGTTAAAACATTTAGTACGTTTATTTATTTATATTATTCTTACGACGAGCTATCAAATAAGTTATTCATTTTCAAAATGTTTTTACCAACAAAAAAAACCTGAAATTAGGAATTTACATTTGACAAATGACAATTAATATATTTTGATCATATGCATGGTCATGGAGGCAATGATTTGATGCACAAAACGGTCACAAAAGCGTTCCAACCAATGTCTACGTTTGTACCGGCACAGAATCGTACAAGGTTGACGCATGCGCACAAAACCGATAAAAACAGTTTCGTTACCGTTTGAAAACGATCCATTTATAGCAGGTTGGAACATAGCTATTGTATTCCGTCTGATTTTCAGAATATAGTTGAATGATAGATTTAAGAAATTGAGAACACGTTTTTCAGCCGCCAGTAGCGTAGCGCGTACCCAGGAGACCATTTGAAAAAATTAAAAATGAAACAAAAAAATAAAATTGTAGCAAACCGTCTGAAAATCTTTTTTACAAGTTACATGATTTTGGTCGTTGTTTCTTGTATTATTATATTTAATTCAATTCTAAAATCGGTTTTACCAGATTCATAACTTTCTCTTAACTCTACGACAAAAATAATTTTAACTGTACGATCTAGTTTAAACGGTAACTGGTTTTAGTAAATACTGGTTGCAGCTAGTGAACTGAGAACTGGAATTAACTGAAAATTTTTTGGATAATTCTAGAATTTACTAAAAGACTTTGTGAATTCTAGCTTTGACTAGTTAAAACTAGTACCTATTGAGACGGAAGGCAAACAATTAGTTTTGACTAGGGTTTTAACGGTAACATTACTATAATAATTTTTTGGGATAGGTATGGACGTTGACAAAATGCTTGCTAATTATTGGCAGGGGGGAAAATGAAATCATTTAAAAAGATGTAGAATTTAAAATGATAAAAATAATATGTAAATACCATAATGCTGAAAAATAAAATTCTAAAACGAAGTATTTTGGAGATATACTGTATTACGCTGGATTGCAGAAAGCATTATCAAGAAATTTGATTTGACCATATGACCTTAGATTATGATCATTTTTACAGTTTTTATACATGCAGGAACAGTCTAATGTCGTTGTGAAACTCTCTTGCTCGGTTGCACAAAGCGTTGTAAAAAAATCTAATTTGACAATGACCTTAAACTGCGATAATATAATTACGGTTTTTACACATGCAGGAGCAGTCTAATGTCGTGAAGCTCCTTGTAATATAAAACATTATATTGTATTCACATAAAAAAACCAATTGATCTACATAGAAAAAAATCGCTTTTCTAGCTAAATTTTAAACAAACTGCGTAGAAAAATGATGTTTTGAAGAAAAAATTGTACAAAAGCTATGTTAAAAGGGGCCTGCATTTGTGAGTTATGAACATTTTGTCAAAAAATTATGTACCCCCTTTTTGACCCCCCTAGGGGTAGAATATCGAAAAATCCTTTCTTAGCGGATGCCTACGTCCTATAAGGAACCTACCTGCTAAATTTCATGTTTGTAGGCTTTATAGTTTCTGAGATTTTATGATTATTGAGTCAGTTTCCCTCCCGATCCCGAATTAAAACACGGTTGGAAAGGGGAAACGGGTGGAAGGACCCGCCAACCTTTCGTGTTTTGACATCTAAAAATTCATATTATCTTTAAATTAAAAAAAAATCTTCTAATGCATGACGTCTAAATTTAGCTCTTTTTTCCGCCCCTGCATACCTCGGCCCAACAACCCTTGCCTTATCTTGTTGAGCGATGGCTCAATGTACCTGAGATTCGTCAAATAATCTTCTAACAGTTCACGGAGACTTTTGTGTGACCGTCTCTTGGACTATTAGTGCCCTCTATAGTCTATACGCTAATAGACGAAATACTCATAACATTTCAGAAAATATTGCAATTACAACAATGACAAGGATTTTGCCTGCAACTTGAATTGCGGGCCCCTTTTAAATATATGCATACACAGTTAAAACAAATTCTTATGAAAAAATATGTGTGGTCACAATCTAAGGTCATTGTTAATTGTTAAATCAAATTTTTAACAACGCTTTCTGCAACTGAGCATCTGTCATGTAGAACAATTAATTGTATACTCACACATAAACAAATAATTTATCTACATAGAAAAAGATAAGCTAAATTTTGATCAAAATGTGTTGAAAAATGTAGTTTCGAAGTTTAAATTCTACAAAAATATATGTTAAATAAATGTAACGACAGTATAAAAAACATAATATCTTTTTAATCGATCAATTATTTGTCGAGCAGGATCGATTTAAAAATTCTACAATGCTTTTCTTATGGAGAAATAATATGTGTAATCACAATCTAAGGTCATTGTCATGTCAGATTTTCTGATCATGCTTTCTGCAACTACTACTCGCTCGTTCGTTCGCTCTAATTTATAATTAAGTGCCCGCTACAATAAATTCTAATTCATTGAATAATTTTTATTACTGGGTATTTTATTTCACACCGCTATTCACATAAACTAGATTTTAATCCTATACTTGGAATCAGTCCTATTAGCAGCAAAGCGAAGCCGGACCGTACTGTTATTGAGATATAATGTAGCCAATATCATCTGCATAATATGTTAACGGAGAGTCTAACGAACACATTAGTGAGAGTTTCATCAAAATCCGTTCAATAGTTTTTGAGATTAACCCATACAAACAAACAAAGAACACAAACGTTATTCTTTAAATTAGTATAGATAAAATAAACATTTCAAATTTTATAGTTAAAAATTAATCATTTTCATTTTTATTGCAATTGATAGGAGTTATAATTTAAAAAAATCGTACAAAAGCTTTTTTTGCTTTTTAGTGACATCCAATAACAACTTCACATTTGAAATTACGAAATTCATGATTTTTTCCAATTTCCTGCCTTTAGACGATCTATAAGTGTGGGAAATTTAATAAATGAGGTTTGTGGTGTATGATTAAACCTCGCAAAAAATCAAACAAAAACAACATTTTCCAAATTAGTTCAACCGTTTGGGCTGTATGCGCGATACAAAATAGCGTAATATGGAATAACGGTCTAACCAACTGCAGACTAAGGAACTAAAAGACTCACAATAGGTACTTTCCCAAAATATTTTTTACATATTCTGGTCGCCTTTTAAAGCAAAAAATGAATTCGTTTATGTAGATTTATGTCAAAAATTGTAATTTGCACTTTTAGTATTAGCAACCACAAAACACGTGTTTGCCTTTAGCGTCCAAATAAACAAAAACTGTACAAACGGGAAACACAAGCTGTATTAATTGGTACACAATTTGCGGTCAACCCTGTTCACAGATGGCAACTGGAGGACGCTGCTCATTTCCCACATGCAACGACAATAATGATAGTTATTCTACATCTACACTACAATATAAACGGCTCGATACAATTATTATCATACAATAAGAATTATACATAGCATTATGCTTCCTAAGTCCATGTTCACACTGGAGCAACTAATTAATAGAATATCCAAAATCTATATAGGTACAGAGTCCTGAAAAATGTATTTAAACCTATTTTATTTCTTAAAGAGCATTGGATATCTAAATAACTTCTGCACTCTTCATCTCAAATCATATCCCCTCGCCTAAAAACGGTTATCGATTTTCTGAAGCTATTTTTAAAGCTAAAGAATTCTAGTAAAAGCCAAATGAGGGGCCAAGAATTAGACTACAAATTCCAACAGATGAATTTTTTGAAAAAAAAAGTTTTGGCTACGTGTAAAAGATTACGTAATTTATTGTTTTTTTTAAGTTGTAAGTTTTCCAGGAAAATTGTCTATTTTTCGCTTGAAGAATCTTTAGTGTGATTCTTGGTCCTCCATTTGGTGTTTACCGAAACTCTTTAGTTTTAAAAAGAGCGTCGAAAAAAGAAAGATGAAGAGTGCAGGGGGTATTTGTAGGTATCGAATGCTCTTAATGAAATCAAAACTATACTAGAACAACATTTTTGACTGAAAGAGTATAGACTTGGGAGTTTGTGTCACAATTTTTGACAGTTGACAAAATGAATTAAGCGTTGGTCAATAGCACAATGCTTTTTTTGTAGTGAGAAATGTATTCAACTTAATTTAGTCATTGCTGTGCCATTCCTTGGCCATCAAGATTTCTGGAACTACAAAGTGTCAGCCCCAGATTTTTTTCTCTGGGGTTATTTAAAAAGTAGAGTAGGTACTTACATATGTGAATAGACCCAGAAATCTAGAAAAGCTGAAAATGAACAAAAATGAAATAAATACATATTTTTTGTTAACCGTTTACTTTAGAACGGACGGCGGTCATTCGCGATGCACCATATTCACAACATAAAAATCTTCCTGCATCCTTCTAGTTCAAAAATATGTACCTATTGTTTTATTGTTTACACTTTACGTTAATCATCTTTTTAAAATGGGCTAAAACAATTCGCCGGACCCTGCATTTAAAACACAGGCCGTTTTCTCTCGACAGTCCGCCAGCGGGCTATAAAAAGACCTCAAATTAAGTATATAGAATGTGAAAAAAATCACTGTAACTATAAGTGGTTAGAGCAAATAACTGAAGATCTAAAGTTATCCGGTTGCCAGGGCCCAGGTTTCGGATCGCAATGTTTTTGTTTTTTATTCATCAAATATTCCGTTAATATTTTTTTTTTACTTTAAAAATTAATTTATATAACACATGCACGCTTTTAGTGTTTTTTCGTATCAGTTTTGCGGACCTTAAATGACCGTTTATTGACAAGTGACGGCATAATCCATTATGAAACGCTTTTCGATGAATAATGGAAAAACATTTGAAAAACCCGTTATCTAATGAACAATATGTACCTTTTTTTGGTGTTATAAATGAAATATGGTTACTATGGAAACAAAGTGAATAAATATTGTATCGAGCCTAATGTTTTTATTATGAGATGTACTTCTGTCAGTGACATTAAATTATTCAGTTAAAGTCTAAAACCATGCATGTGTTATATAAAGTATAGTATGCAACACGTGTGCTAAATATTTATGCGTCAGGCGCGATGTTTTCACCACTCGTATTCGGCTCGCGATGCTCACTCGCCAAGGCTCGTGATTGCTCTCCTACTACTCGTGCTGCAAACATCGTGCCTGACGCATAGAGATGATAGTCACACAATATACTATTAAATACTTACATTATTTAAATTTTGTACGGAAAAATTTTGAAACACTAATTTTTAGAATAAGAAAAATTTTAAAACGATTTATAAAAATAAACTGATTTAATACTTTCTTAGTTGTACGGAGCCTTCTGCGCGTGAGTCAAACACGCACTTAACCGATTTTTTTAATTTTTCCCCTCTGGGACCGAAATTGATTTATCGCCCCGGAAAATCTAGTCCATTTGCTGAGAATGCTTCTGTATGTCACATAATTACCAGAGATTCACCCACTTGGATATTGTTGGTAATAATTGTCCAGCGATAAAAAAAAATTGGGTGATGGTCCCTGCGAGTGGCCGTTTTGGTAAAATGGACGCTATCTTTGAAGCTTATTGAAAATGCACTGCATAAGCATGTGAAATGTCATTTTATATGTTTTAAAGGGTGCTAAATACGTTAAACACATTAAAAAACATTTTAACTAAAATCTTATATAGGTACCTATGTACAGGTGCAGAGGTAGACCATCCGTATGCATTAAAACATTATGATTCTGGATTTAGCCACGGGGCGTGCTAAGCCGGCCAATGACAGTCGTTGTCCTATTCTGAGGTGCATAATGTTATTTTGTGTTATATTGTGCGCCAGATTAAGAGTCAGAATGTCGAAAGTATTTTTTCGCAGATATCAATTCAATTAAAAATGCAATAAAAAACCATATTTGCGAAGATATAGGAATAACAACACCATTATTGTTATGCTAATGCTGAGAAAAGTGCATATTTAATTAAATAGCTTTTCAGAAGCGTGTAAACTGTAACTTGTTAACGGTTGGAGATAAAAACACATCAAATAACTATAAAAAATGTAGGAAATTTTGTCAGATACAATTTTTATGCATGGAAGTTTTTCGTAGGACCAACTATTTTCGAGATATATGCGAAAAACTGAAAACAGGGACCTTTAAAGTGCCCTCCCGGGGGTCAAGGACTTTTAATGTTTTTTTTACTAACCAGTCCAAACATAGTCCCGAAGTCGGTTTTTGCGCTTTTTGATTTTCTGGCTAGGATCATTCATTGACTAGACTATACCCCGTCCCCTTGTTCGGATCCAGTAGATTATCTGACTTTTTTACACCAGAACTAATTAATGGTTATTTGAATTTTGAGAAGTAAAATCTAAATGCAACATTTTTATTTTTTATGCCAGTTAATAACGTGCGGACGGAGTAAACGAATTATTATTAATATTTTAGTCTTTTATAATATGCAATGTTGATCAATACCTCAAGAGTTGCACTTGTCCTAATACAGGACCCACGGCTCATATTTTTGATGTACCTATTTTTATCTAAATATAAAGACGCTAAAACCTCTGGTAGAGCTGAGCAGTTTTTAAAACTGAGGTCACGTTGTTCTAAATGATATGGAAAGTTTAGTAGTCCGGTCAAAATAGACCAAAAAATAGTGGTAAGTTTACAATAATTCGCATAGAGCTAAATATTGGGATAGCTCTTTGGTACACTATTATAAGTAAAATATCAAAAGTCCCCATCGATCCCACGTGTGCTAAAAAATTTATTCAAGGTCAAAGGTCGCAAGTATCGTTTTTTTGCATTTTTCTCGTATTGCTTATTTAAGTACCCGCGGCTTCCTCCCACTCGATTTTACATAACGGAATTATGCTGCTTTCCGATGGCTTAACATAATGATTTGTACATTAATTTTAAGTTAACGATTAATAATAATTTAATTGAAATTAGAGCAGTAGTTCTCTAGTATAAGCAACCAAACATACAAATCGACAGCACTGAAACAGGCAGACAGGGAGACAATTTTTTTTTCGAAAATTCGATATTTTTACTTGACATCAATTATAAAGGCCATTCGTAAAGTAATTTTGTAAAAAAAAATCACAAGGGTTAAGAGAGTGCGAATTAAGTACGAGCTGTATGCATTTGCATACTGCATAACGCATTCTAGTAATAGTAGCTACATTTTTAATTTTTTTTACAAAACTTCTTTATGAATAGTTTTTATAACAATTATAATGACTATTCGTAAAGGAATTTTGAAAAAATAATTTAAAAGTATGGCCATTCCGGGGCTACTCTTAGTAGAGTGCGTTATACCTAATGCATACTCATACTTAATCCGCATTCTCTCAGCCCTTGTGATTTTTTTTACAAAATTACTTTACGAATGGTCTTTATATTGATGTCAAGTAAAAATATCGTATTTTCGAAAAAAAAATTGTCTGTCTGTCTGCCTGTTTCAGTGCTGTCGATTTGTATGTTTGGTTGTTTATAACTAGAGAGCTACTGCTCTAATTTCAATTAAAATTATTATTAATCGTTAACTTAAAGTTAAACTTAAAATTAATGTACAAATCATTATGTTAAGCCATCGGAAAGCAGCATAATTCCGTTATGTAAAATCGAGTGGGAGGAAGCCGCGGGTCGACCGCGGGTACTTAAATAAGTAAAACTCTGAATCGTAGACAAAAAATGTTTACACCAAATTTGTAGAGAATTGTATCCTCTACAAGATTGTATAAGCTATTTTTTATGATTATATGCCAAATACACTTACTCCGGTAATTTTAGATATTAAAATCACCCACCTGCAGAAAAATTCCCAGTTAGCTGATTTTTTTTTATTTACCTTCGTTATGGTGTTTTAAAAAACGTGTAAAAAGTCCCCATCGATATCGTGCCGGCGTTGCCAGATATTCGAGGTTCAAGTTCACGATAGACGGTTTTTTGCGAATTTCTTGGTTCCGTTCCATTTTTTGTAAAAAATGGTTATTATCAATCTTATAGAGGACGACATTATCTACAACTTTTGTATAAACATTTTTTGTCTACGATTTATAGTTTGTCTTATTAAAGTACCCGCGGCTTCCTCCCCCTCGATTTTACATAACGGGATTATGCTGCTTCCCGAGGGCCTAACATAATAATTTGTACCATTATTTTAAGTTGAACTTAAAGCTAACGATTAATTATAATTTTATCGAAATTAATGCAGTAGTTCTCTACTTATAAGCAACCAAACATACAAATCGACAGCGCTCAAACAGACAGACAGACCGACAACTTTTTTCGAAAATACGATATTTATACTTGACATCAATTATAAAGACCATTCGTAAAGTAATTTCGTAAAAAAAATTTACAAGGGTTGAGAGAGTGCGGATAAAGTACGAGTATGCATTTGCATATTTTATAACGCACTCTAGTAATAATAGCCACATTTTTAATTTTTTTTACAAAATTTCTTTACGAATAGTCTTTATAACAATTATAAGGAGTATTCGTAAAGGAATTTTGAAAAAAAATTAAAAGTATGGTTACTCCGAGCTATTCTTAGTAGAGTGCGTTATACGGTATGCAAATGCATACTCGTACTTTATCCGCACTCTCTCAATCCTTGTAAATTTTTTTTACGAAATTACTTTACGAATGGTCTTTATAATTGATGTCAAGTATAAATATCGTATTTTCGAAAAAAATTATCGGTCTGTCTGTCTGTTTGAGCGCTGTCGATTTGTATGTTTGGTTGCTTATAAGTAGAGAACTACTGCATTAATTTCGATAAAAATCATTATGTTAGGCCCTCGGGAAGCAGCATAATCCCGTTATGTAAAATCGAGGGGGAGGAAGCCGCGGGTACTTTAATAAGACAAACTATAAATCGTAGACAAAAAATGTTTATACAAAAGTTGTAGATAATGTCGTCCTCTACAAGATTGATAATAACCATTTTTTACAAAAAATGGAACGGAACCGAGAAATTCGCAAAAAACCGTCTATCGTGAACTTGAACCTCGAATATCTGGCAACGCCGGCGCGATATCGATGGGGACTTTTTACACGTTTTTTAAAACACCATAACGAAGGTAAATAAAAAAAAATCAGCTAACTGGGAATTTTTCTGCAGTGGAAATCTAAAATTACTGGACTAACTAATAACTAAAATTAATGCTGTAAAAAGTCACAGCCTTCTTACCGTCGTCTTACTATCACAATACTATGACGACGATTTGAATAAAAAATGTTATAAAATTTTTGTAAAAAAGTACATTTGACATTTTATTCTGAAACTAAACAGTAGATGACAGTGGCGAATGTTAAGTGATGCCATCATCCCAACGTAGTGCCGGTTCTCATAATGAATCTCCAGTTCTTGTAAGCGAAAATGCACCGATTTTGGATACCAACGCGCCCATTGAACTCCAATCAGTTGATAAAAAGCTCACAGTTCTTGAAACCCATGGCTATGTCCTAGGGAAAACTATTGGACAAGGATCATATGCCACAGTAAAGGTAGCTGTTGACTTTTTTCGCCTTTATTTTTCATCATACTTAGATTTTCCTAATATCAAAATTTCTATAATTTCTGATTTTAAAATTTTCAGAGAACCAATATTTTTCAAATCACATTTTTTTAATTTTAAATGCATTAGTGCGAATATATTTTATATATTTTAATTGGCTTAAAATATCATTTCATTTCATTATTGTTATTAAATTATTGTGCATTTTTATAAGACTTTTTATTTTATTTATTTGTTTCAATGGCAAAACTAATAACAGTAATTTTGTTATTGTTTTTGTACAATACCTAATTATGAATAATTGTTTTATTATTATTATCATGGTTATAAAATGTAGTGTGGAATTGTTATACAACAGGATGGTTCAGTTTATATCATCAGGACTTCATCACCCGATAGTTCATCGAAAATTAAAGGCCATTTGTCTAATAAAAATATATGCTCAAGTTTTGCTTTCTTTTTGATGTACAGGGTATTTTTGAGGAAACCCGTACGCACGCCTCTGTGTCCTAAATATAATATTTGCAACCACTATTGTTAATATTATTATTAAAAAAGAATGCAACGAAAATTATCTATGCAGAATTTCAAAAGGCTAACTATTTTATTATTGATTTATAGTAGATTATTTAAAATAATTTATTTTCTGCAACACCCTGTACATCAAAAAGAAAGCAAAACTCGACCATATTTTGTTAGGCAAACCCAACATTAATTTTCGATAGACTATCGACCGATGAAATTCTGATGATATTAACTGGAGCTCACAGTACATTATTATACTTAAAAGTTTAAAGCAATATTGTAATTTATAAGTCTGTGAAGTAGATAATTGAGATGTTTTTGGTTGAAATACAGAGTTAAAATAAAAGTCTGAGACATTGGGAATCGACATGCAAAATTAAACATTTACAAATACGGACTCTTTTTTGTGTCTCACGACGAGGTATAGATACGTACGATATACAGGGTGCCTTATTTCTTGACTGTCATACGGGTTCCTTCATTATTTGTGATGGTAGAGAATAGGTTAAATTAGCAAAGTAGTGCAGTTTTTCAAAAGAAACTCAGTCGTGAAAAGATAATTGATATACCGGTTGTCAGTAAAAAGTTATATGGAAAAACCGAAATTTTCAATATTTTTATTATGCTTCGAAGATTCATCACATGGAATCTACACAAGGAATATAAGCTTCATGTAAACAAATATCGTTCTAAAATAAGATGGCAGTAGTGTTCTGTGCACACCGAAGACAGTGGAGGGAGTAGAGGCTTCTGTGAAATGAAAATAAGATGGCGTTTATTATTGTATTTACCATAAATATGGCACATTAGCTCAGGAAATGAAAGGAAAAAAACACCCGATGTCGCAAATAATTCCCAAGGAGCTGAATTTTTCACAGATGGTGGAACACCTTTTAGACATGTATTTTTACAAAAGTCCCCGGTTATCCCCCTTGTGCTTCCCCCGCCACCCCCTTTTGAATATAATTTTACAAGCCTTACGGAAAACGCTAATATCTCCTTAACCAATGTCTGAAATCAGACGACTTTTTTTTTGTTTTGTTCCTAATTAGTTACTCTAAAAAATTTTCCCTCTTCAATTTTGCGATAAAATCAGTATATGCTTTGCAATTTATTAATAAAGAGAAAATATCAGTTTTTAAAAGAATATTTCACAAAATATTTCCATATAACTTTTTGCTAAGCCTGTTAGGGTAAAAGTTGTTCAAGTAAAATTTGTAGACAATATTTGTTAAAATGATGTATATATTGATAGACTTTAGTTAATTATAGGGCAAGCGGGCTGTTAATAATGAGCGCAGCGGTCGGACGCATAGCGATAAAATTAAAAAAACTTATGAATTGTATTTATTTATTTGTAATAAAATTATTTATCTAACATTGTAGCGTTTTTAGGGTTCCGTAGCCAAATGGCAAAAACGGAACCCTTATAATTTCATCCTGTCCGTCTGTCCGTCCGTATGTCACAGTCATTTTACTCGGAAACTATTGGCACACTATAGATGCATTTTGGAAGGTAGGTGTTTTCTATGAACTGCTATACAATGGTTAAGTGAAATTACGGAAAAAATAGTGGTGGCACACCATACATGTAACTGAGGGATAAAAAAAATTCCAGTGCACATAAGCGTGTGGGGTATCATTAGATAGGCCTTCAAAAATGATGTAGAAGTTTCAAAATGACTTTTTTATTTAAGTCAACAGTTGGTATGTAAATGAAGTAGAATTTATAAAATACTTCCAACGAAAATCGGTTTGAATAAGAAATGTTGTGTAGTTTTTGAGATACATTGTACCTTGCAAAAGGTAGGGTATAAGATATTTCTTGCCATACCCACTACAAAATAGCTACTTACGATGTATGTATAGCGGCCTTTAATGAGTCATTTCAGTGTTTTACTTTCCGCACTAGTGCGGGAAGTACACGGTTGCCATAGGAACTTCTGTTTATTCGCTCTAAACGTCTGCGTGCGTCTGCCATTACTTTCTCACGAACTTCACGGCATACTGTAGAAGTAAAGATGGCAACACAAATTAACTGTCAAATTTTTTTGAAAATGAAGTGAAAAGTAGGTATTTTGTAGTGGGTATTGTATCAAACCCCAAGATGTTGCGCCACTGGCGACGGCGGAAGCATCGACAATGAGTCGAGTTGCCGTGGCGGGGAACGGTGTCGCAGGTAGGCGTAATACCAGGAATAATATCGAAGATTCCGGACGTTTCTACAGACAGCGAGAATACGCTGTGTGCGCGCCGTGCTGCACTATATAAAGCCGCGAGTGCTAGCGATCTGGACAGTCTACAACCAGCGTTGTAATCAATTCCTCGTTGTGCAGATAAATGAGAAATAAATAAAATGTTCTGTGAAAATATACCTGTGTTAAAATAAATATTCGTGTATTGTTTGTTATAATTCCGTTTAAGTTTCATTGTTATCAGTTTGTAATTAATTGTCAGAGTTGACATTTTCGTTATCGTTTATTATTGTGTTATAATTATTATAATTAAGTATTGTAAATAAACATTGTAAATAGACATTGTATATAAGTTTTTAATAAATAAATAATTTAATTCCGCCAAATCAAAAACAGTTTCGTTACACTGGTGTCAGGTACGAAATGTTACAATTACCACAAAACACCAAACCATAACAAACACTCTCGACGTACGTTTCGCCAACCAAGTTGGCATCATCATTTTTTATTGGTGTCAGGTGTGCGGTTTGAACAATTCAAAATGGCGGCAAAACTGTTGCGTGATTTGAAAGTGGTGGAATTGAGAAGCGAACTTGAAGAAAGGGACCTGGACACCTCAGGTCTAAAAATGGTTTTACAAGATCGGCTCAGGGAGGCGATGCTGGCGGAAGGCAAGGACCCCGAAACCTTCAAGTTCGAGGTACCGGGCAGTGAGCTGGCTAGAACAATGGAAGAAAACCTAGCCTAAAATGCTAGATCAGTGGAAGAAAAGCTGGCTAGAACAGTGGAAGGAAAGCTAGCCGAAAATGCAAGAAGAGTAGAAGAAAAGCTGGGTTCAGTGGAAGAAAAGCTAGCCGAAAATGCTAGATCAGTTGAAGAAAAGCTGGTAACAATGGAAGAAAAGCTGGTAACAATGGAAGAAAAGCTGATCGAAAGCTCTAGAATAGTAGAAGAGAAAATACAGGTGCTGGAGGCAAATACTAAAATGCTCGAGGAACGACTAGAGGTGCTGGAAGGAAGGCGAACACCTGCAGCGCTACAGAGTCCGATCAGCGAACTGAGGAGCAACAACGAAGAAGAAAGGGAGGCGGCCACGACGCGAATAAGGATCAAACCACCAACGTTTGACGGAAACGTGTTGTGGTCAACGTACCTCAAACAATTTGATGCTGCCGCGAGTGCCAACGGCTGGTCAGACAGAGAGAAGGCTATCTCTCTGGTGGTGGCTCTGCGTGGCGACGCTCTAAATATCCGGCAGGCGATCCCAGCGAGCCAGCAGACAGATTACCAGCTGTTGGTCTCCCGGCTGGAACTCAGATACGGGGACGCTCACCTCCAGCAGGTGTACCACGCACAGGTGAAGAACCGCACCCAAAAGAGTGGGGAGACGCTCCAGCAGGCCGACATTGCGCGACTAATACGGTTGGCGTACCCGACAGCGCCCGACTCCTTCCTCGAACAACTGGCGGTGCAGACATTCATTGACGGACTGAGGGACGGCGAAACACAGCAGGGCTTGAGGTTGGCGCGACCAAGAACCATCGATGATGCGCTTGCCCACGCCCTGGAATTCGAAGCCGCCAAGCACGCATCGCGAGGCAGTGGGCGCGTTCGAGTCGTAGGAGAGGAGACCGTGGACCAGCTGGAGGAGCTGGTACGAAGAATCCTCAGGGAGAAGGAGCGCTGGAAGAATGCTTCAGGCGAGACGCGTGGACCCCGTTGTCAGGACGGTGGCGAGCGAGGGCACATACGACACAACTGCCCTAAAACCGGTAAACAACAGCAGCCGGAAAACAAAAAGAAGGTCGACGGGAAGGGGCAGACGTCGACCCGGAGGAGGAGTGCCCCGGAGGCCATCATCCAGGTGGTGTCACCTAAAGACCGCACAGCCAGTATATTCGTCGATGGGAACGTCGCTGGGCAGAATATTCCGTTGCTGGTCGACACGGGCGCCATGAGGTCAATTATACGTCCTGATGTAGTGCGAAAATCGACGAAACTGTCGCCGGCGAAGATGCAACTACGGACGGCTACAGGTGACCGGATTTTGACGAACGGATCGGCAATGATGACCATCAGCGTCGGAAGCAAGAAGCTCGATCACGAAGTACTGGTGGCTGACGTCTCCGACAATTTCATCTTGGGAATGGATCTCTTACGAAAGTTCGGTTTCGCGTTGGACCTGAAGGAGGGCGTCCTAAGAATCGATGATGAAGAACTTCCCTTGCACCCCATGGAGGACTCGGTGGCAAGAGTCTGGCTAAAGGAAGATGTGACCTTACCAGGACGGAGCGAGATGATCGTGCGGGCCAGTCTGGATGGAGACCTCCGGGCAGGGTGCGTGCGAGCGATTGAACCAGTATGCGACAATAAGGTTTATAGCGGTGTACTGGTGGGAAAGGCACTGGTTAGGGTCGGAGAATCGGTACCGGTGCGAGTGATGAACGTCAACAGGGAACCGGTGACCCTGAAGAAGAGTACCCTGTTGGGACAATGCGTGGAGAACACACGAAGACCACCTGCTGGGGGCGACGTCGAGAAGCTGGCGAAGATGGTTGTCGGCTCGTGTGAAGATCTGGGCGAGGCGCAGTCGAAAGAGGTGCGAAAGTTGATCCACCAATATTCGGATGTATTCGCACTTGACGACGGGCAGAAAGGGCGGACCAGCGTAGTGCGACATAGGATCGACACGGGAGATGCTAGACCGGTGCGACAACACCCAAGACGACTTCCACTGGCGAGACGGGAAGAAGCCGAGAAAATTGTCGCTGACATGGAAAAACAAGGAGTCATCGAGCCATCAAGCAGTCCGTGGGCATCACCGGTGGTTCTGGTCGGCAAGAAAGACGGGTCAACGCGATTCTGTGTGGACTATCGACGCCTCAACGACGTGACGAAGAAGGACAGTTACCCCCTTCCCCGTATCGACGACACATTGGATACGCTGTCGGGTTTTCGGTGGTTTTCGACCCTGGATCTGAAGAGCGGCTACTGGCAGGTCGAGCTGGAACCGCAAGACCGCGAAAAACTGCGTTCACAATTGGTACGGGGTTGTGGCAGTTCACGGTTATGCCCTTCGGGTTGTGTAACGCGCCGGCTACCTTCGAGCGCCTGATGGGGACTCTCGTGGAAGACCTGCTTGGTGTACCTCGATGACGTAATTGTGGTCGGTCGTACATTTGGCGAACACTTGAGGAACTTGGAAGAAGTGTTCCGAAGACTGCGAGGCGCGAACCTGAAGCTAAGCCCCAAGAAGTGCCACCTGTTTCGGACGAAGGTACAATATCTCGGACACGTCGTCTCCCGTGACGGAATAGAGGCCGACCCGGAGAAGATTCGAGCGGTGCAGGAGTGGCCGACGCCGAAGGACAAGCACCAGGTTCGAAGCTTCCTTGGATTATGCACCTACTTTCGTCGGTTCGTCTCGGGCTTTGCAAACATTGCGAAGCCATTAACAAGGCTATTGGCGGCGTGCTCTCTCAAATTCAGGACGGCACGAGAGGGTCATTGGCTACTTTAGCAAGGTGCTGTCGAAGGCGGAACGAAACTACTGCGCGACCAGGAAAGAATTGTTGGCGGTGGTTAAAGTCAGTGGAGCACTTTCATAAGTACTTGTACGGGCGGATGTTCCTGTTGAGAACGGACCATGCCGCATTGAAGTGGCTCTTACAATTTCGAAACCCCGAAGGACAGGTCGCCAGATGGATAGAACGGTTGCAGGGATATGATTACGACACGGAGCATCGTGCGGGCGTTAGTCATCGTAACGCCGATGCCCTTTTCCGAAGATCCTGCCCGGAAGACTGTCAACACTGTTCTCGCCTGGAAGAGAAGACCTGCCACATCGCAAGAACCACTGTGGTGAACGACGATTGGTTGCCCGATGAAGTTCAGCGGGAACAAGAGGCGGACCCGGAATTGAAGATGGTGCTGAGATGGAAGCACGGTGGAGAAAGACCGACCTGGGAGGTCGTTAGTCCGTTAAATAGGGCACTGAAGACATACTGGGCCCAGTGGGACTCCCTGACGGCAGAGGACGGTCTTCTAAAGCGGAAGTTAGAAAGCGAAGACGGCACGACTGTGAGGCACCAGCTCGTAGTGCCAAAGAGCCGAGTGTCGGAGGTGTTACAACGCCTCCACGACGGGGCCTTGGGTGGCCACTTTGGCGTAAAGAAAACCTTAGAAAGAGTCAGAGAACGTTTCTACTGGGTCAACTGTAAAGACGACGTCCGCGAATGGTGCCGAAAGTGCAGACTGTGTGCCGCCGGTAATGGACCTCTGGGGAAACGAAGAGCACCGATGAGACAGTACAATGTCGGAAGTCCGATGGAGAGGGTGGCCATTGACGTGGCTGGACCATTCCCTGAGAGCGACGCAGGAAATAAATACATCTTAGTGGCGATGGACTATTTCACCAAATGGGTCGAGGCCTATGCGCTCCCAAACCAAGAAGCTGCGACGGTTGCTGAAGTCCTGGTCAAGGAGTTCTTTAGTCGTTTCGGAGTGCCATTGGAGCTGCATTCGGACCAGGGCCGTAACTTTGAATCCGCCCTCTTCGGAGACGTCTGTCGCCTGTTGGGAATCTGTAAGACACGAACCACGCCTTTGCATCCGCAGTCTGACGGGATGGTGGAACGCATGAACCGGACGATGCGAAAGTATCTGGCGAAGGTGGTGCCCGACCACCAGCGGGACTGGGACCAGTATTTGCACCTGTTCCTAATGGCGTATCGTGCATCGGTTCACGAAACAACCGATCAAACACCGGCCAGCGTAATGTTGGAGCGTGAGCTGCGGTTGCCCTGTGATCTTGAGTTAGGGTGCCCACCGTCGGACCAGGAGGAAGCTGGAGACACGTACGTCGCCAAGCTGAGGCGAAAACTGGACGACATCCACCAGCGGGTCCGCAAGAATAGCCAACTGGCCAGCGACCGGATGAAGAACCGTTACGATGTGAAAGCACAGGAGGGCGGGTTCCAGCCAGGAAAATTAGTTTGGCTGTACAACCCGTGCAGACGTCGTGGTCTCTCACCAAAGTTACAACGGAGCTGGGAGGGCCTGTACCAAGTAATGAAGCGGATCAATGATGTCGTCTACCACATTCGTAAGCTACCGAGGGCGGAACTTACTGGAAACAAATGAATTCCGAGAAATGTGTTTGTTTGTTGGTAATCGCGCGAAAAATAAAGAATGTACTAGAAAAATCGACAGACATTGTTCTTTAGGTATATAAGCGGAGACGAATCGACAAACAAGGCAGTCTACAATCAGCCTGTGATTTAGTGAGTACTCGGTGCGCCATACGAAGTGCGGGAAATAAATAACAGATAAATAAACATATACCTGTGTTAAAATAAATATTCTGCGTATTGTTAAGTGTGTCATTGTTAAGAATTGACATTTTCGTTTTGTGTACTTTCTTTTGAGTTTATAATTATTCATTGTTATTAAATTATTATATATTGTCATTTACATATTTTGATTACTGAAATAAATGATTTTATTCCGCCAAATTCAAAAACAGTTTTGTTACAATATCAATTCCGAATTGTAAAAGAAATTAATGTGGTATTTTTTGTTATAACTTATTGCGTTCTCAGTATCGATTCTAAGTGTACAGAGTATTATTGTTATTATATTTTGAAGTTATCTTAACGTTGTCAGTTGATGACGTAATTCTTGTTATTGTTTAATTTTAGAATTGTTTGTGGCTTCTCCACAATTAAACAAAACCATTAGCAGGTTTAGATTCAGATTCCAAATACTAACTTCGTTTGGTCAATGCACTATTAGTTCTTGCCGTCATATTTTTTTATTTTTTTGGTATTCTGTAATTCTGTGTATTATGCAAGCACATAATCTGTGTAACCATTTGTTTATTATTTGATCCGAGAGCTTGTCATCTTAAATTACTTGTTTATTAGTTACGTTTGGCGTATATTTTTTGCATGTACGAACCCTTAACAATTTTTTTTTCCAGTTCGAAGCCGACGTCTGGGAGGCACTGCTTAAGAGGAGAATTCTCGGCTTGGCGCCCTCTCTTTTTTCGATTAGCTTTTCCACAAAATTTATTTAGCTGAATTCTCCCCACTTAGGTACATCAACCTTAAGGTAAGTTCATGTACGAGAGTGAAAGACCCGCCAATCCCGCTAGCTAGCCGCGTAGTGGGGCCGTTAAGCGTTTCAACCTTCCACTTTGTGATAGAGAGATGACACTCGGTACAAATGTTGGTCGGACCCATATCTTCACTTGAAGACGTGAAGGCATTTTGGGCCCCGCGACAGGGCCCCTAGACAGGGTGGTTGCTTAAATTTCAGGGGCAAAACGCCTGTAACTTAGCAACAGTTCCTCGCACAGCCCTGGGGGTAGTCTCATTGGATTCAGCGCACTCAATTTCATACGAGACAGCCCTCAGACTAACTCCGAAACCTCCACCAGCCCGCGTATAGGGATGAAATACAAGTAGTCCATTGAAATTTTAATTTTTTTTGGGCTACGTTTGCATTTTGGGTAGGACAAGGTTTTTTCTCTCGTTGCGTGGGAGGGGGCGGTATAAGTTTAAAAATGAGTTTTCGGGGTCGACAGCCACTCCATTTGGCCGCCACCTTGAAAAGGGGGTGTAGTGGGGCATTTAAGTGTTTAAACCATGCATGACGTGATAGAGAGATGCCACTCGGTACGAATGTTGGTCGAACCCATATCTTCACTTTAAGATATGGAGGCATTTTGGGCCCCGCGACCGGACCCTTAGACAGGTGATGGTTGGGGTCGTTAAGCGCCTAATCTTGCACGACGTGATAGAGAGATGCCACTCGGTACGAATGTTGGTTAGACTCATATCTTCACTTTAAGAAGTGGGGCTACTTTGGGCCCCGCGACTGGGCCCATAGACAAATTGTTTGCATAACTTTCTGAGGCAAAACGCCTGTAACTCGGCAACAGTTCCTCGCACAGCCCTGGGGGTAGTCTCATTGGATTCAGCGCACTCAATTTCATACGAGACAGCCCTCAGACTAACTCCAAAACCTCTACATTTTTAGAATACGTTTGCATTTTGGGTAGGACAAGGTTATCTTCACTTTAAGATGTGGAAATATTTTGTGCCCCGCGAACGGACCCCTAGACAGGTGATGGTTAGGGCCGTTAAGCGCTTAATATTGCACTTTGTGATAGAGATATGCCACTCGGTACGAATGTTGGTCGGACCCATATCTTCACTTTAAGATATCACCTGTCTAGAGGCCCGGTCGCGGGGCCCAAAATGCCTCCACATCTTAAAGTGAAGATATGGGTCCGAGCAACATTCGTACCGAATGGCATCTCTCTATCACGTCGTGCATGGTTTAAACCCTTAACGGCCCCACTACACCCTCTTTTCAAGGTGGCGGCCAAATGCGGTGGCCGTCGACCCTGAAAACTCATTTTTAGGCGCGATCTTAGCGAAGCTAGAAGCGCTTTGTCTGTACGTCTGTGAATCTGTTAATCTGTGAATCTGTAACGGATTTTTTGTATCAGTCGTACAGCCCAAACGGGTTAACCGATTTTAAAAAACTTTTTTTTGTTCGATTCCTCTCGGGGTCTATTTGATCCTAACGTCGCCCGATTTTTGAATTTTGGTCCCAGAGGGGAGCAAATTAGAAAAAACGGTGTTTTTTGCTTATAGTTTGCTCAATTTAAGTCAGATCGATTCGAAACCTGTCTTAAACGAAAGAGCAGAAAATTTTAGATAGATTTCATGTATAATATTGTGTCAAAACAGTTTTTTTATACAGATTTATATGATTATTAAACTAAATAAATGCGACTTTATCTAATAAATCGCGAACTTGTTTCGGTTGTCCTTGTCTGTTGCACAGTGTGATATGGATATTGGAAGATAGCGTATGCTCTATCTTATATTGCATTATTTCAATATATAGTCGCGTCAATGAATACATAAAACAGGCAATCTTCGGAAGTCCTCAAGAACAGCTCCGATTTTGATGATTTTTTTTTTGAAAATTTTGTTTTTTTATATTATTTAAAATCAGAAATCTTTTGGAGCGGGGACGGAATTATTTCTATTGTTTAAACAATATTTATACTATTTATGCAGGAAAGAAATTTTTTTTATACAATATCCATTGAAAACTTGGATAAAAGAGATATTTATGTTATTTTTAAATTATATCTCAATATACCAACAAATTTTATAAACAATTTTAAGTTTTTTTTTATGTAATAATGACATAAAATTAATTTGTGGGACAAAATTAAAAAATCTTTATTAACTGAAATTTATTATTTTATTTACAAAAAAAAGCAAATTTAATTTTCATTTGTATGTACTTTGCGTTTCAGAGATTTCATCTTCTTCAAGTGTTGGGTGGTTATCACAGTCACTTCTACTGCAAACATGTTTTTACCTTTTGACATAAAATTGAAACACTTGTTGCGAAGTGCTCTGTAGAGTGACCACTTTCAAATTTTTCAAATTTTTTTACTCACTTAGATAACCCATGAATAGGTCTACAGTAAACTTAATATTTCTCGAACACTCTTTTTAGTAGAGCACTTCGCGTCAAGTGTTTTAATTTTATATCAAAAAGTAAAAACATGAACATTAATGTTTATAACTTGAAAATTTTTCAAGTTAGTGAGATTGAACCTTAAATTTTTTATAGGTTACTAGACGGACATTTTTTTATTCGGTATGGAAAGTACTCGTAACACGTGTCAAAAAAAAAAAAAGTAAGGCTCTATGATGATTTCAACTTTGACTGGCTATAGGTTCTAAATTTTTAACGATATCGATATGGAACAAAAATCACGATTTAGAGCGTTCCTTGCTTTATGAACATGTGTATTTTCAATTTAAAATTCGATAAAGAACACAATAAATAAAGCTATTGAAAAGGACATTACGCTTTAACAATTGGTTTCCAAGGCTACAAAAAGCGCGTCCGATTTTCAAGAAGCTCTAGCGCGCTTACTATTTGTACCACAGAAAATTTGTAGGGATCAAAATTGTAGGAAATGTAGTCTTATTTAAAATGACAGAATCTTTTTTGAGATATTTCGAAACAGGCTCATTAAAAAGTTATATGGAAATATTTTGTGAAATATTCTTTTAAAAACTGATATTTTCTCTTTATTAATAAATTGCAAAGCATATATTGATTTTATCGCAAAATTGAAGAGGGGAAATTTTTTAGAATAACTAATTAGGAACAAAACAAAAAAAAAGTCGTCTGATTTCAGACATTGGTTAAGGAGATATTAGCGTTTTCCGTAAGGCTTACAAAATTATATTCAAAAGGGGGTGGCGGAGGAAGCACAAGGGGGATAACCGGGGACTTTTGTAAAAATACATGTCTAAAGGTGTTCTACCATCTGTGAAAAATCCAGCTCCTTGGGAATTATTTGCGACCTAAAACCTTTATTTCCCGGGCTACACGTAATGCATACGTTTTTCTTGACCCATACAGCGAATTTTTATGATGTAAATATTGAATTATTGTTCAAAACTTTTTTCTATCATCTACTTTTTATACTGAAATTAATATATGAAGAATTTTTAGGAAAAAATAGAGACAAAAGTAAATTTTTTATATAAATATCATAGATATTTTTTAAATAATATCAATAATTCTTTCCCCGCTCCAAAAGGTTTCTGATTTTAAATAATATGAAAAAACAAAATTTTCAAAAAAAAAATCATCAAAATCGGAGCTGTTCTTGAGGACTTCCGAGGAAAAGGCTTCATTGACGCGACTAATAGTTATTCAATTTTTTGACTGCTGATGTTTGAATTTAAGTTTAAAAACCCTGGCCTACTGAGTTAAAATGACGTGTAACTAATTATTGACGTCGATCGGATCGGACCAAAATTTCTCGACGTTCATCATATCTTCCCGAACAATTTGACTTTCTCTGTCTCTATGTCCCTTTGTACGCTTATAACTCGATAACCACTGATCCGATTTACATGATTTTTTTTCAAGTAAATAACTTCTTATGCGACTGCGAGTTTTAAAATATTCTGGCATCACGCAAAAGCAACCGAACTGATTCTCAAATAAAAACGTATGTTCTGGCATCACGCAAAAATAAGTAGGTAGTAGATGCTTTGTTTTTTAAACGGTGGTTTTATTTAGCTTGATTCCGTATATTTGTTACAAATCTTGCGATCGATTGAGTTGAAATTTTGCACACATGTGTAGCTCCGGTGACAATACAATATTATGGTAACTAGCTGACCGGCCCGGCTTTCGTCCGGGTGTAAATCGTACTTCTGAATTTTCACCCACTTCCCGTGATCCGATTGAGTTGAAATTTTGCACACATGTGTAGCTCCGGTGACAATACAATATTATGGTAACTAGCTGACCGGCCCGGCTTTCGTCCGGGTGTAAATCGTACTTTTGAATTTTCGCCCACTTCCCATGATCCGATTGAGTTGAAATTTTGCACACATGTGTAGTTCCGGTGACAATACAATATTATGGTAACTAGCTGACCGGCCCGGCTTTCATCCGGGTGTAAATCGTGCTTTTGAATTTTTACCCACTTCCCATGATCCGATTGAGTTGAAATTTTGCACACATGTGTAGCTCCGGTGACAATACAATATTATGGTAACCAGCTGACCGGCCCGAGTTTCGTCCGGGTGCAAATCGTACTTTTGAATTTTCACAGGCAAAAGGTCTTTCTCCGGTAACGTTTCGGATAAATGTAATAAAATCAGACTAAAGAAATAAAGCAGACTAAAAATTATTAGATCCTTTTGAAAATTAATATTTGAGAGTTTTATAGGACACAAAAAAATAAAATGTCGTCAGATTTCAAAATGGCGGCCATATGTACTTTTTTGTAAACATTATCCGATTCTTTTGAAAAATAATATTTGAGAGTTTTATAGCACACAAAAAAATTAAATGGTGTCAGATTTCAAAATGGCGGCCATATGTACTTTTTTGTAAAAATTATCAGATCCTTTTGAAAATTGATATGTGACAGTTTCATAGAACACAAAAAAATAAAATGACGTCAGATTTCAAAATGGCGGCCATATATACTTTTTTGTAAAAATTATCCGATCCTTTTGAAAATTGATATTTGCGAGTTTTATAGGTCACAAAAAAATAAAATGACGTCAGATTTCAAAATGGCGGCCATATATACTTTTTTGTAAAAATTATCCGATCCATTTGAAAATCGGTATTTGAAAGTTTCATAGGACACAAAAAAATAAAATGGCGTCAGATTTCAAAATGGCGGCCATAATATATACTTTTTGTAAAAATTATCCGATCCCTTTGAAAATTGATATATGCGAGTTTTATAGGACACAAAAAAATAAAATGATGTCATATTTCAAAATGGCGGAAATATGTAGTACTCCTTTGTAAAAATTATCCGATCCTTTTGAAAATTGATATTTGAGAGTTTCATAAGACACAAAAAAATAAAACGACGTCAGATTTAAAAATGGCGGCCGTATGGACATTTTTGTAAAAATTATCCGATCCTTATGAAAATTGATATTTGAGAGTTTCATAGGTCACAAAAAAATAAAATGATGTCAGATTTCAAAATGGCGGCCATATATACTTTTTTGTAAAAATTATCCGATCCTTTTGAAAATCGGTATTTAAAAGTTTCATAGGACACAAAAAAATAAAATGATGTCAGATTTCAAAATGGCGGCCGTATGTACTTTTTTGTAAAAATTATCCGATCTTTTTGAAAATTGATATTTGAACGTTTCATAGAACACAAAAAAATAAAATGACGTCAAATTTCAAAATGGCGGCCATATGTACTTTTTTGCAAAAATGATCCGATCTTTTTGAAAATTAATATTTGCGAGTTTTATAGGACACAAAAAAATAAAATGATGTCATATTTCAAAATGGCGGTCATAGGTACCTATATATTTCTTTGTAAAAATTATCGGATCCTTTTGAAAATTGATATTTGAGAATTTAATAAGACCCAAAAAAATAAAATGGCGTCAGATTTCAAAATGGCGATCAAATAATAACTTTTTAATTGTATTATTTATATCTTTGATAAATTCGGTTTTATATACAATGCGTAAAAAGCATAGCTTCTGTCGGGTGTCTTACGACACATCATGACTTTTTTATTTAGCCGGTTCCGAGTAACGCTTAATAGTCAACCGTTGCTATGGAAAATTGTTTAAAAAATTCACTGTACTATTTTTTCTATGTAATCCAATACATATTTATATTAGGTCTTATAGTTCATAGCCTACTACAAAATTATAAATCTTCTCAGTGTTATTTTCCCTATGTTCAAAAAACCGTTTACACACAGTACCTACATGAATATCGCGCCTTGTAATTCTTGAATTACTTGTATGCTCCAAAATTTTTAAACTTATACCATCCCCTCCCACGCAACGAAATAAAAAACCTTGTCCTACCCAAAATGCAAACATAGCCTAAAAAAATTTAACATTTCAATGGACTACTTGTATTTCATCCCTATACGCGGGCTGGTGGAGGTTTCGGAATGAATTGTGAATTATAGACGCTCGACAACAAAGATCATTAGCGTCTGTACAGAAACGAAATGTAAAACAAAACAAAAGTAAAAACAATAAAATAAAAGCAGAATCAAAAATTGACACACAAGAAAGTAAAACAATTATAAGTACAAATAAAATGTGTCATAATAATATAATGTAGTAATAAGATATACAGAAAAAATCATAAAGGCTGTAAAGAGGCCTAAATGTACATAAATAAATAAAATCAGATAAACCGGTCAAGACCGGTTTTCTTTAAAAATTGAAACAGCAGATCGACATAGTTAGGATCATTTCCTAAAACAACCGACAGATCACCTGACAATCCGATCTGCTGTCGTGTGTCCCTAAACTGGACACACTCTATTAAAATATGCGAAACGGTGACACGAGTGTCACACGTCTCACATACGGGCGGTTTCTCACGAGCCATCAAAAAACCATGTGTCAATCTACAGTGACCGATGCGCAGCCGTGTAAGGACCACTTCCTCCCACCTGGAGGTACGGCAAGATGTGAACCATGGGTCAACTGTAGATTTTATAGACTTTAATTTGCTTTCATTGACAGCACTCCATTCATCCTTCCAGAGTTGCTGAACGGCTGAAATCAGTATGCACTTGAGTTCGTCACCGATAACGCAAAATACACTCTGACCGTTATTTGCAGCGTGTTTAGCCGCAGTGTCCGCTAATTCATTGCCAGCAATTCCCATGTGGCCGGGAACCCAACAAAACCGGACAGTGGTTCCACCTCTTTTCAACGAGTACAATTTGTCTTGGATTAAACAACAAAGAGGGTGGCTGCGATAGGAACGCTGCAATGCCTGAAGCGCACTCAAAGAGTCGCTGCAAATAACATATTTGTGCGGACCGTGCAAATGTCTCAAGGCCTGCAAAATTGCATATAACTCTGCAGTAAAAATACTGCACTCTTGAGACAACTTGTATCCAAAACTGTCGTTATCGGTGACGAACGCGCAACCAACTCAGTCGAGAGACTTCGAGCCATCCGTGTAAACGGAACGGTAGTCTCGATTCCGATCCAGCCATGCCAGGAAAAGCTGGCGATAGAGCTCTGGAGTTGTTGTATTTCGAGGATGAATGGAAAGTGACATGTCGATGACGGGCTGAGGAATTAGCCACAGGGCCACAGAATTACGGCCGACTAAGAGTTCTAGGAAGCGCCAAATGAAGTTCATCTAAAAGAAGATTCAACCTGATACCGAGAGGACGTGTTGCATTTCTTCTCCGTCTATACAGAGAAGAAAAACGAGGTTGGAGGTTTCGGAGTCAGTCTGAGGGCCTGTCGCGGGGCCCAAAATGTCTTCACGTCTTAAAGTGAAGATATGGGTCCGACCAACATTCGTACCGAGTGGCATCTCTTTATCACAAAGTGCAAGGTTGAAGTTGGATTCGTCGCTTGGCGGCCCCACTAGCGGCTTTTTCCAGTCAGGAGAAAGTTAACGTTATAATACATATGACAACTGGTTTTTCCAAGGACCGGAAGTTATCCCTTTTTACGGCCCGGCCCACACCAGCCTGCCAACCATTGTGTTCTTCTTTTAAGCAGGGCTTAAATTTCCCAAATCCCCGTGAACTGACCTTTACGGCGATCCATAGGATTTAAGTGTCACGGGCTCTCCTACTATTACGGAAAATTAGAATTCCGAGCTTACAATAGATCTCACAACGAGCGCTCTCGTCGATATTAATATAACTCTGCCCCCTGCACACAGTCTACAGAATGAAGGTTTATAATAAACGTTTCCATATGAACGCTATTAAATTAATTATTTATTTACGTCAAAAGCAAGTAAACTGCCAAAGTAAGGATTGCATAAAATATTGTTTGCTACAAGTGCGGGAAATGATTTATTTGGCATCGATTATTTACTGAAATCGCCACTGAGTGTGTCTGTGTCTTAGGAATACAAGTGCGGATAGTCGCCCGATCTAAAGGCGGATTGACTATCCACACGAGTTCTCCTGTGACACAGCATACCCTATCGACTTGTTCTGTAACTGCCCCATGCTATAATTCGCCACTCTCCGCACTTGTAGCATAAATAGCTATTTAGCAGTTTTAATTGTTGATCATAATATTATTATAAAGCTGTTTTGATCATTATTGGTTTTGCATTAAAGTAAAAAAAAATGGGAAAACTCTCACTAATATGCAAGTAGACCATTTACTTTCTTGGTAAAATGTTTTAAATATGTATAAATGTATCTATTATTATTGATTTTAACAATAAGTGTATTGAAAAAGATCACCTTTTTATTTATAACCAACAAGGTAGCAGCCAGCGAACGTCATGGCTGTAACGTCGCAATTAAAATTGTCAGTAAATTTTCTGCGCCGTCCGATTATCTCAAGAAGTTTTTACCACGTGAAATTGAAACCGTCAAGGGCTTGAAACATCCAAATTTAATAAGATTTTTGCAAGCTATTGAAACGACCCATAGGTATTTTTATTTTCTTTAAAATAATAGATAATAATATATTATCGTTTAGTTGATTTTTAGTAACATAATATATAACATTAATGGAAATGGCATTATCACCTCTGTATTTATTATTATATTATAAGTAATTATTTCCGAATGAGATTTTATACAGGGGAGGCAACTATCTGCTGTGTAATTAAGCGAAATAGAGAAAAATATCTCATACAGATAGTTTGTATTCAAATACTTTATCACCTAAAATAGTTTCTTGTTGACGGCTGATCAGTCTAGACTCTAGACTCTAGTGGGATGTTGCAATAGTTTATAAAAAAATAAAAGTAAATAAAAGGAAAAAATCACCCAAAGTCGCAATTAATTCCCATAGAGCTGGATTTTTCACAGATGGTACACCACCTTTAGACATGTATTTTTACGAAAGACCCTGGTTATTCCCCCTGTGCTTTCCCCGTCAACCCCTCTTGAATGTAATTTTGCAAGCCTTTCGGAAAACGCTAATATCTCCTTAACTAATGTCTGAAATCAGACAATTTTTTTTGTTTAGTTCCTAATTAGTTACTCTAAAAAATTACGTCTCTTCAATTTTGCGATAAAATCAATATCTACGTTTATTTAGATTTTTTCATGAGAATAACTGTCGGATTAAAACTTTTGACGCAGTTAAGCGTCCTCCGCGGAGTAGATGAAGAAATCATATTTTTGCTCATTGATTAATTATGGGAACTGTCCGCCATCTTGGCTTTTGTGTTTTTGTCAATTTGCACGCGTATTTTGAATTTCTCGATAAAAAAGGTGAGTAACAAATTTGTAGACAATTTAATTCTCTACAATCCTCATATAGTCAATATGGTTGAAAAAAATTATTTATTGCTAATAATAATCAAAAAGTGTGAAAAATTTGGAGAGTGGCGTAGTTTTTCAACTTTTGGACCATTTTTATTCAAAATAAGTGGCACATTTAAATGACAAAGTTGTAGAGGACTCATTTCCCAACAGCTTCCGTGCAAACAAGTTTTTCGTACGACGTGTGGATCACGGCTGGGAACGCGTTCAACACAACAATTTGGGGGAACTCGCGCTACTGAACACAATATATTATGCAATCCATTTATTTTGACGTAGCTATGGTTATTTGAAACGTCAAATGCGTAAGAAAATTCACTTTTGTCGGGTGTCCCACGACATTTTCATGTTTTTTTTTCCCCAAATCGTTGTGTTGAGCGCGTTGCCGGCCGTGATCTACACGTCGTACGAAAAACATGTTTGCACGAAAGCTGTTGAGAATTGAAATTCTCTACGACTTTGTCATTAATTAAATGTGCCGCTTATTTGCACTAAAAATGGTCCGAAAGTTGAAAAAACTGCGCCACTCTCCTAATTTTTCACACGTTTTGCTTGTTATTAGCAATAAATAATTTATATTAGAAATCGTGTCCATCGTGATTATAATAAAATTAAGCAAAATCGCAGGATAGTGGACAAAATAATTTGATTTATTAAATTAAATGTACGACGTTTCGTCTATAGATTTAGACTTTTTCAAGTACAATCGGGCTTGAGAATAGCCGAGAGTGTAGCGGCGCTGTTGTTTACATGGCGTTGCTATGGTTCCTCTATTACAAGTCCCCAGTTCCCGAGTTCTAGCCCGAGAGCTGGTAAAAGTGTCAATTAGATTTTCAATTTATTATTAAAAAAAAAAAAAAATAATGAATTGAAAATATGAATTGGTGCTAGGCCCAAATAACCTTAGCTGTTGGTGGTCTTTAAAATACAATTTACAATTCAAGTACAATCATAAAAATAACAATATTTATGAAAATTAATATTAATTACTAACCATAGCAATTAACATAAGATAGGGTACATAAGACAAAAACATGGTAACAAATTATGCTGACTATAAATTTTAACAATCAATAATAATAATAATACAAAAATTAGTATAATTTCATAATATAATTGTACTGACTACTTAAATTTTGAGTGTCTGTTCTATAATTGATTGAAGTGTTTTTTCTAATAAAACACATTTTATTAGAAAAAACAATTCAATCAATTATAGAACAGACACTCAAAATTTAAGTAGTCAGTACAATTATATTATGAAATTATACTAATTTTTGTATTATTATTATTATTGATTGTTAAAATTTATAGTCAACATAATTTGTTACCATGTTACCATGTTTTTGTCTTATGTACCTATCTTATGTTAATTGCTATGGTTAGTAATTAATATTAATTTTCATAAATATTGTTATTTTTATGATTGTACTTGAAAAAGTCTAAATCTATAGACGAAACGTCGTACATTTAATTTAATAAATCAAATTATTTTGTCCACTATCCTGCGATTTTGCTTAATTTTGCAATAAATAATTTTTCTAACAATATTGACTATATAGGGTGTCCCAGGCGAGGTTGGCTAGCATGGGTATATTTGATTTTAGTGGAGATAGAAAGCCGATTAAATGGGTAAAGTAGTGCAGATTTATGTGCTCATTAACATCACGTCGAAAAAATAATGGAATTTGACACACTATAGATTTATTTAGAAAGTAGTGAAAATTGCCGTTTTTGAGAACTGCCCTTAACTTTTTATTTATGAAGTTTTCGAAATTTTCTTAAACCATCTTTTAATAACTTTTTAAGATCTTTTTAGTGGCGTAGGTTAAATTTTTTTATATCCACTACATAATGAGATAGGTAGTGACATACATTTTGGTTTTTTTATGGACGTTATATTGGATTTTTAGATATTCGAGTCTGCTTATTTTTCTGATTAATTTGATGGTTCATATGTCACATTTAAAAAATTTGCAATTAACGTCCCATATTAAAGACATTAAAAACAACTGACAGTCAAATATAATTAAGTAGTGCCAAATTTTAAAGTAATTTTAAAAATTTTAAAGTAATAAATCGTTGTTTAGTAGATTTCACTGTCAGTTGTTTTATGTGTCTTTAATATCAGACGTTAATTGCAAATTTTTTAAATGTGGCATATGATACACCAAGTTAATCAGAAAAATAAGCAATAAGCCAAAATGGCGTCCATAAGAAAAACCAAAATTCATGTCATTATCTCATTATATAGAGGATAAAAAAAATCTTAAAAAGTAAAAAATGGTTAAAGAAATTTTCAGATATCTTCATAAACAAAAAAGTTTTGGCCAGTTTTCAAAAACGGAAATTTTCACTATTTTCTAAATAAATGCATAGTGTGTCAAAATTCAATTGTTTTTTCGACGGGACGTTAATGAGCACATCATTCTTCACTACTTTGCCCATTTAATCGACTTACCTGAGACACCCTGTATAGGTCAGTCAAATAGAGGTCAGTTGGTGGAAGTAAATGTTGGAAAGCGGGAGATCGTTTTGATCGCTTCATTTGACGTCAGGTAGAAGTATCCTAGTTTTGCACGGTCCCTCGACGCGAGCTTACGTGAGGCCATCAAACAAACAACGAAATTTTACCATTTTTTTGCTTTTCTCCAAATATCTCAGAAACGGTCGACTTGAAAGATTCTTCTACTATGTTATGTTTTATAGAGGATTATATTTTCTACAATTTTCATTCCCACAATTTTTATGTTAATGGTAAGCGCAATACAGCTTCTTGAAAATCACGCGCTTTTGTAACCTTGGTATAACCATTGGTTAAAATGTAATTTTCTTTTTACTCCTGTAATTTTAGACATAAAAACCACCCATCTGCGGAATAATTCCCAGTTAGCGGAATTTTTGTATACACCTTCGTTATGGTGTTTTAAAAAACGTGTAAAAAGTCCCCATCGATATCGTGCCGGCTTTGCCAGATATTCGAGGTTCAAGTTCACGATAGGCGGTTTTTTGCGAATTTCTCAGTTCCGTTTCATTTTTAGTAAAAAATGGTTATTATCAATATTGTACAGGACACAATTCTCTGCAACTTTTGTATAAACATAATAAACATTACGATTCAGAGTTTTACTTATTTAAATACCCGAGTCTTCCTCCACCTCGATTTTATATAACGGGGTTATGCTGCTTCCCGATGATTTAACATAATGATTTGTACTTTAATTTTAAGTTGAACTTTTAGTTAACGATTAATAATAATTTACGTGTGCTAAAAAATTTATTCAAGGTCAAAGGTCGCAAATATCGTTTTTTTGCATTTTTCTCGTATTGCTTATTTAAGTACCCGCGGCTTCCTCCCACTCGATTTTACATAACGGAATTATGCTGCTTTCCGATGGCTTAACATAATGATTTGTACATTAATTTTAAGTTAACGATTAATAATAATTTAATTGAAATTAGAGCAGTAGTTCTCTAATTACAAGCAACCAAACATATAAATCGACAGCAGTGAAACAGGCAGACAGACTGACATTTTTTTTTCGAAAATACGATATTTATACTTGACATCAATAATTATAAAGACCATTCGAAAAGTAATTTTATAAAAAAAATTACAAGGGTTGAGAGAGTGTGGATTAAGTAGGAGTATGCATTTGCATACCGTATAACGCACTCTAGTAATAGTAGCCATATTTTTTATTTTTTTACAAAAATCCTTTACGAATAGTCTTTATAACAATTATAAAAACTATTTGTAAAGGAATTTTGCAAAAAAATTGGAAGTATGGCTACTCCAGACTACTCTTAGTAGAGTGCGTTATACGGTATACGAATGCATACTCATACTTAATTCGCATTCTCTCAACCCTGTCAATTTTTTTACAAAATTACTTTACGAATGGTCTTTATAATTGATGTTAAGTATAAATATCGTATTTTCTAAAAAAAAATGTCTGCCTGTCTGTCTGTTTCACTGTTGTCGATTTGTGTTTGTTTGCTTATAACTAGAGAACTATAATAAGAAGTATTAGAAATACCTTGTATTTTTAATACTTCTTATTATTCATATAGTGACTCGGAGATCTAACACTCTAAAAATGTATCATACTGCATTAATTTCGATAAAATTATAATTTAACGTTAGCTTAAAGTTCAACTTAAAATAAATGTACAAATCATTATGTTAGGCCGTCGCGAAGCAGTATTATCCCGCTATGTAAAATCAAGGGGGAGGAAGCCGTGAGTATTTAAAAACAACTCGGGTCGCAGTGCCAAAACCCTGCCGACAATATAGTGTATTTGCTAATACTGGCATTGTGGCTTTATTATGTGAACTTAAGTTTGTTTTTGAACAAAAAAAAAATTAACCCCTTAATACATCCCTTAAAATAATATTTTATATTTAACATTTTAATCGTTACTAAAGGGTTAAATTTTGAAACGATTCTGAGAATTTTTTCGGCATTTTTGGGCCCAAAAACATTTTTTAACCCCTAAAAACCACCCTTAAAATGGCCCGATTTGAACCATTTTAAATAGACTTCGTGCGGTGATGGATTTCAACGTGCCTACCAAATTTCGTCAAAATCAATTATCTCTTTCGAAAGTTATTGCCCGCACACACATATATATATTATAACAGGGTAAATACGCGGGTAACGCTAGTTAAACAAAAAAAAATTTTTTTTTAAATTTTATTAACGTAACAAGTACCACATTATACGCGGGTACCGCTAGTACAAAATTAAAAATATTTCGTAACTATAAATAGTGAATATCAATTTTTGACAACACATTGGTGCGACGGAGAGAACACGATCCCATAAGATCCTTTAGGCTAGCATGAGACGGGTAGTACGGTCATTTGCAACGTGGAGTAGGCTCTGTACAGCGTATGACGGACAAGAAACTGTTGTTGGCGGCCTGACGTAATGAGTGCGAGACGATACCCACTATTTTTATTGTGTGTGTAAGAGAGAACGCTAAGGTAAGAAATTGAATTTTTTTGTTCAGAGATGTAAATTTTGGCACGTCAAGAGAGTCGAGGCGGTGATGACGATAGAACGGGGAGACGACCGCTAGGCTATACAGCGGCTGGAAGAATGATTTTTTATATCAAAAAAACCGATTCTTTCCTGGACGCTGGGCTTCTGCTGTGGATTTGTTACGCACTTCGCTAGCTGATTAGTTTAGGAAGGATTGTTGCATGGAATAATTAAGAATTATTACGTAATTCATCGTTTCGCCAAGTGACTGTTGATTTTAATAGAGTTGCGTTTATATTACCGTCGCTACGATTTTAAATGACAACGTTGCGTCCACAACTAACAAGTTTACGTTCCCGAATTGCTAGTGCAAGTATAAATTCTCTGTGAGGATTTGTTGTTCTGTAACTAGCGTTTTATGGCTGTCATAACGTGACAAAAAAAATTATCGACTCTGTCACTGGTTAGCCACGCATAAGGTATATTACGTGCCCGTCTCAATTCTGGTTCTGTCCAGGTTATAATTTAACGTTCCGCAATTTAAGGTACCAATTTATTGTTTAATTTACCGAAAATTTAACGTATCGATTTAGTGGCGTCAACAAAAATAATTAAAGATTGCATATCTTGGGTTTCGATTTGTGAAACTGTGAATACGAGATCTCCCGTTCTTAAACTTTTTATCTGTTAATGTTAAGTGTGAAATAATCGCTATGTCACATTGCGTTCTGTTGCGATTGTCGACTATTAGTCCAGTCACGAGAGGAAATCCACCTTGCGTTTTGTGCAGCAAATGATTTTATTTTTTTGTGTCCTCAAGCATGTTTAGAAGATGTCAAATCCAAGTTTGCGACCTCTAAAACAGGGCGGGGGAGTTTTGGTGGGCTAAAAACCATGATTTTTTTGCACTTTTTTTGATTTCTTGCTTATAACATGGAAATAGCTGGTCCTATCGAAAAAATGATCCTATTCAAAATTAAAGGGCACAAAATTTTCTTCAAAATGCTCTAGTCAAATATGTTTATGTTCCCATTTTTACTGGCTCTACAAAACTTAGAAAATCGCCAAATTTTACCAAAATGAAAAAAAGCATTTTTTCAAGCTTTTAACTATTGAAAAACTCGAATAGCCTATAACCTTCCTTAATAAACGGGCTATCTAACAAAAAAAAAATTTTTCAAATCGGATTGGTAGCTCCTGAGATTAGCGCGTTCAAACAAAAAAAAAAAACTCTTTTTTTGTTTGAACGCGCTGATCTCAGGAACTACAAGTCCAATTTAAAAAAATTTTTTTTCGATAGATAACCCGTTTATTAAGGAAGGTTATAGGCTATTCGAGTTTTTTTAAATTTAATCCCAAAGGGGGTAAAACGGGGGTGTAAGATTTTTTGTTATTACAAAAAATCTTACACTCACGTTTTACCCCCTTTGGGGTTAAATTTAAAAAAAACTCGTATATCCTATAACGTTCCTCAATAAACGGGCTATCTAACAAAAAAAAATTTTAAATCGGACTTGCAGTTCCTGAGATTAGCGCGTTCAAACAAAAAAAGAGTTTATTTTTTTTTGTTTGAAGGCGCTAATCTCAGGAACTACCAGTCCGATTTGAAAAAAAATTTTTTTTTAGATAGCCCGTTTATCAAGGAAGGTTATATGCTATTCGATTTTTTTTAATTCAATCCCAAAGGGGGTAAAACGTGAGTGTAGAATTTTTTGTTATTACAATAAATCCTACACTCCCGTTTTCACCCTTTGGGATTGAATTTTTAAACAACTCGTATAGGGTCTCAATGATTACTACTTTGCTTCTTTTACAGACTGGTAGTTCCTGAGATTAGCGCCTTCAAACAAAAAAAGAGTTTTTTTTTTTTTTTTGTTTTTCTAAATTCTGTAGAGTCGGTAAAAATCGGAACAAAAACATATTTGACTAGTGCATTTTGAAGTAAATTTTGTGTCCTTTAATTTTGAATAGAACCATTTTTTCGATAGGACCAGCCGTTTCCATGTTATAAGCAAGAAATCGAAAAAAGTGCAAAAAAATCATGGTTTTTAGCCCACCAAAACTCTCCCGCCCTGTTTTAGAGGTCGCAAACTTGGATTTGACATCTCCTAAACATGCTTGAGGACACAAAAAAATAAAATCATTTGCTGCACAAAACGCAAGGTGGACCTATCTTTTTAAGCTCTCGTGACTGGACTATACAAGGTGATTCTGTAATGTGTACCATAAATGATACAGGATGTACCTACTGTCAAAATAATACGAAAACCAAGAATAACTTTTATTCCAAAAGTGCTTCCCTAACAAGATACAGGGTGTTAAAGGGTCGATTTGAAGAACACTTATTTGCTCGTATCTTTTAACTGGGCTGAACAATTTAATTCATTTTTGGTAGACATCTACTACATAATAAGGACCGTAAACGGATAAAATTTTGTTGCATTTGGACAACCCAGTGGCGTAGAATTGGGGGTCATGTGACACTTTTTCCTCCCAAAAAAAGTTGCTGTTGGGTTTTTTCCATTTTTCTTTGTTTTTTTAGTATTATTGGTTCAAATATAACAAAAGAGGTACACTTGTTTCATTTGCCCAGAAGCGTCCGTTTCCGAGATATTCTGACTTGCGTGTCACTATGTGAAATACCAGGCTGCAAAGTTATCACAGAAAAAGTTTAATTAACAAAAAAATAAAAATTAGTAAAAATAAAATTAAAGTAAGTTTTCAAAGTGTCCTTATTATGTAGTAGATGTCTACCAAAAATGTATTAAATTGTTCAACCCAGTTAAAAGATACGATCAAATAATAGTGTTCTCCAAATCGACCCTTTAACACCCTGTATCTTGTTAGGGAAGCACTTTTGGAATAAAAGTTATTCTTGGTTTTCGTATTATTTTGACATTAGGTACATCCTGTATCATTTATGGTACTCATTACAGAATCACCTTGTATATAGAAATGTCGTCCCGATTTTAGTGTTTTTGTTTTTTTGGCAATACCGTGTAATGGATATTAATTTGAGCTTATCAATATCTAGAAATAACTTCAATATTCACTAGTAATGTACTGCAATCTAATAACTTTGAACCTTATTTAGTAATGTACGCTATCGTACGGCGAGGCGCCTTACTTGCATCCGAGACGCATTGACTGCACGCTCCGGCTGTAAGCGCTCGCGTCTCTATTTCAAACCATTGAACCTTGAGCTTACCAGCGAAAGGCGTTCTATCGTTCATACACATACCGGGTGAGTTGGACACATCGACCGCCTAATACACAAATACCAGGTGAGGTCGAAACATTGACCGCCTAATACACACATACCGGGTGAATTGGAAACATCGACCGCCAAATACACACATACCGGGTGAGTTGGAAACATCGACCGCCTAATACACACATACCGGGTGAGTTGGAAACATCGACCGCCTAATACACACATATCAGGTGAGTTGGACACATCGACCGCCTAATACACACATACCGGGTGAGTTGGAAAAATCGACCGCCTGATACCCATACTGAACATGCACAAAGAACGTCATAGAACGGTATGCTTATCCATGTACGTCCGTATACTTTTGGATCTTTAATAAAAAAACACAACGTAGGGAAGGAACTGACCTATTGCTGTCCGCCCTTTCTGTTCTTTCTTTTTAAATGAGTGCCCCGGTCTGTTGTAATAATTAAGCACGGCAACTTCGAGTCCGTTAATATATTTTTTTTGTGATCAATTATTGGCGCGTTGCTAGAGGCGTCTAACAATAACTTTTTTTGGATTTATAATGACAAAAGTATAAATAAATAAATGTTTACTTTTCTCGAACTATATATGATCTAAAATATTAAATATTATAAGATTTTTTCGTTGGAAAGCAGCCAATTATATAATTGTTTCGAAACATATAGGAAAAAATCATTTTACCAACCAGTGGTGACCACTGGTTGGTAAAATGATTTTTTCCTATATGTTTCGAAACAATTATATAATTGGCTGCTCTCCAACGAAAAAATCTTTCAATTGCATTTCAGCCGTATAAAAAACTATTATTATATTAAATATTATATATTTTTGTAACTTTATGTACTTACCATTTTACTTTTGAAACGAATTATACTTATGGTTTATGAAATTTTCGCAAATTTATTTAAAACCCAGCATAACCCCAAGAAAACAATGTAACAAATGGTGCACGTAACCAGGATATTAACAAATTGTACCAGTGACCAATCGACCTACAATAAATATAGACCTATTCGTACTAACAAACTATAAGGTGTAAGGGTTACGAAATGGATATCGACAGACTTGCTCGAGATGAGCTAATATGGGAAGTGAACGCCAGAGGGATCCGAATCGACCCCGAGATCACAGTAAATTATTTACGCAAAAATTACGTCATTTATTAAAAATAGGCCAGACCGGCGCCAATCTAAGTCGATCATTAACTAATGAAGAATGCGAAAACGAACTTAGCGTCTGGGAAGAGAAAATTCGGGAAATTCAAGATTTACTAAAAACCGAGCTGAACGTTGGAAGTCTGAAAAAGATTAAAACAAAAATTTGGCACATCGGTAACCGTCTAAACCTTATAACTGCAGAAGAATATTACAACCGACGATTGCAAATCTTAGAACAAATAGTTCGATTTCAAGAAGACTTAGATCAGTCTGTTATTCGTCCCGATATCCCGAGACAATAACCCTCCAAGAGACTGAACCCAACGAATCTTCACCAACGCCACCTGAACAAACTCAATCCGAACAAGAGATCGACCAAAATAACATCAATGTCGAACAGCCAAATGATTTTGCTGCCCGTTTACGCGCATTAAATCTAGACCTCACGACCCCCGCCCGTTCATATAAAACAATTCCAATTTATAAATGGCGAATTAAATTCACTTGCGACGACCACAATAGTTTAGAAACATTTTTGGAAGACGTAGAAGACCGCCGCCGTGACAACAATGTAAATACAGCTGATCTCTTACAATTAGCTTCGGGATTGTTTGGAGGCTCAGCGCTGCAAGTTTACCGACATGCTCGCGATAGATTACGCACGTGGGAGGAGCTCGTGCGAATATTACGCAAAGCTTTTCAAGACCCGGACTACGATCACCTACTACGAGTCGAAATCGATAAGCGAAAGCAAGGGCCTACAGAACCGTTTTCCGTTTATGTTGCAAAAACGTCATGTCTATATAAACGTATGGAGCGTCCGCCTGCCTATTGTGAACAACTCCAAACTATTGAACTTAATTGTTTACCGGCCTATCAGGAACAAATCAGCCTGATAGAACCTAGAACAATCGAAGAGCTAGAAACTTTAGTGGCACGATTAGAGCGAGGCCGACTACGCGCACGCCGTCAAACAGGCCCGCCTAGTCAACTATTAGAGCCAGACCTGTCTAAAGTGCCCAATATAACAAACACGACAAACAATAATGTACGGATGATTCAAACATCGCGGTATAGCCCAGCTCACCAAATAGAGGTTGTAAAAACTCAAAATGCACCATTTCATTACAAATGCTGGAATTGTCGCCAACCAGGACACGCCTACCGGAATTGCCCAGCCCCGCCTAGACACCAATTCTGTAATACATGCGGATTGCACGGAACTACAACACATAATTATCCCCGCTGTCGCCAAACACCGGGAAACGCCCAACAGGCACGTTAACGGGTCGCAAACGTCGCCTGAAGACCTCTAAACCGACCTTAGAGAAATTTGCACCGAGAGCCGCCCAAAATTTAATTACAAAAATGCCAGGAGACGCCCGACCTTACCTATATGTTAATATTGGTGGAATCAACTTTCCCGGATTGTTAGATTCAGGAGCTAGCAGAACGATGGCTGGACCGAGAGGGAGATCGCTGCTCACTGAACTAGGATTCCGGACTCAACCTGCGCATCACTATACAATCCAGACCGCTGATGGGACAACGTATCCCGTCACACAAGAAATGAATGTACTAATGACTGTATTCGACCGAACGCGCCTCATTACGGTATTAGTAGTGCCCGAATTACAGCACGACCTAGTGCTTGGTATCGATTTTTGGACTACCATGCAAATAGTACCCGATTTCAGTAGGAGAACATGCACTTATTCAACAAATATAGAACACGTAGCAACCATCACGGCCATCACGCCCAGAGAAAATTTAACATTTCAAAGTTAGACCAGTTGGTACAGCGAAACTTTGACATCATGGGAGAACGACTAGGCTGCGCACCTCTAGTATCACACGAGATACGCACGACCGGCCCGCATATTAAACAACGATACTACCCCGTCTCGCCGTTTATTCAAAAACAATTGGACAAAGAATTGGATAAAATGCTCCCCTGTAATTTTGATCCCAAAACCTGACGGAACTAAACGCTTCTGCGTCGACTACCGTAAACTCAATGCGGTAACCGAGAAAGATAGTTATCCACTCCCCTACACATCTGTCATTTTAGACCGTTTACGAGACGCTAGGTATTTGTCATCCATTGATATAAAATCGGCTTACTGGCAAATTCCGGTTTCGCCAGAGTCACAGCCCATGACAGCCTTTACTGTGCCCGGTCGTGGATTATTCCAATTCACAAGGATGCCCTTTGGATTACATAATGCTCCGGCCACCTGGCAACGATTTATAGATCGTGCACTAGATAGCGATTTAGAACCGTACGTTTTTTGTTATCTGGATGACATAATAATTGTTACACAAACGTTCGACCAACATTTGAACATTTTAAACACGATTTTCGAACGTTTAAAGACCGCTGGAATCACAGTTAACCAAAACAAATGTGAATTCTGTCGGCCCGAACTAAAATATCTGGGACACATTGTGGATGTACGAGGTTTACGTGTCGACCCCCGCAAGACCGAAGCAATAGTTAATTACCCCCGGCCAAAGAACGTGACCGGTGTACGACGATTTTTGGGGATGGCAAGTTGGAATAGACGTTTTGTGCCAAATTTTGCGTCTAGAACCGCCCCGTTAACGAAATTGACTAAGAAAAAGCAGAAATGGCTTTGGACCGACGAAACGGAAGCTGCCTTCCAGGATCTTAAGCGAGCGTTAGTAGAAGCTCCAGTACTCACTTGTCCGGAGTTTACGCTACCATTTCGAGTGCAGATCGACGCTTCGGCCTACGGAATTGGTGCCATTCTTTCACAAGAGACCGACGCAGGCGAAAAGGTTATCGCCTACGCTAGTCGAAGTCTGAGCCAAGCTGAACAGAAATTCTCTAGTACAGAACGTGAAAGCCTAGCCATATTATGGGCTACTGAACACTTTCGCGCCTATCTAGAAGGGAGCAAATTCACAGCAATAACGGACCATAAATGTCTGCAATGGATCCACAAACTAGACCACGTCAAGGACTCATACGGACGTTTAACCCGCTGGGCCCTCCGACTCCAACAGTTCGACTATGACGTACAGTACCGGAAAGGTAAAGAACACGACGGACCTGATGCGTTGTCTAGAGCGTTATACGAGCCGCAAAGTGACGTCGTTCCTCTCGACGCTATACATTTTCCAATACAGTTACACGACCACTGGCATAATAAAATGATTACCGAGATCCAAACCCACCCAAATGATTATCCACGATGGAAAGTCCAAGATTCCAAAATTTATAAACACATTACCGACCGAAATCATTTCCCGAACCCCGCGTACGAATGGAAATTGGTTGTACCATCCGACCTACGATCAGAAATACTTAAACAGTTTCACGATGAGCCGACCGCCGGACATTTGGGCATTAATAAAACATTCGACCGAATAAAGCATTTTTATTATTGGCCCAAAATGAACATTGACATAGCACGATGTGTACATGAGTGCCGTGTCTGTCAGCAATCGAAGCTCGAAAATAAAGCGCCCCAAGGATATATGGGACACGACCGAACCGCAGATGTACCCTGGAGAACGATTAGTGCCGACCTAAAGGGCCACAAATATTTACTAGTTGTTCAGGATACGCATACGAAATTTGTTCTGTTATTTCCGCTACGCGCTGTAACGTCGAAATTAGTCGCGCAACATTTAAACGATTCTGTATTTATAATGCACGGTATCCCAGAATATCTGATTTCCGACAATGGAGCAGAGTTCACTGGGAAAAATGTACGCGATCTACTAAAACGATATGGAGTAAAAGCATTGTTAAACGCCCGGCGACATTCACAGGCAAACCCGACAGAACGCGCCAATGTGAAAGATTGGATCCTGAAAAGAAATTATACGCTGTCCGATGCTGCCCACGGATACGCTTCGAAATTATCCCCCGTTGTGAGGGACCGTTCAGAATTAAGAATAAAATTTCGCCTATAATTTATGAACTGGAGAAAGATAATGGTAAAACAATAGGAATATGGCATGTTAACGATCTAAAAACGTTCAATCAAGCCATGAACTGAACGATAATTAGTTACAGATGAATTTCTAAAATCATTGCATAATGCAATGTCAAAATACTGACGCAACATTCACTATAAAAAGGCTGGCGATCGAGATAACTAAATCAGTCACAAAATGGATTTCTTAGATATCGACGACGTGCCATCATTCGACGACGAATATTTGTGTACGTCGGAGCGCACACCGAGATTTTCACCCATACCGGCCATGTTATCACCGATACCTGACACACCGCCAGATAGATCGCCGAACCAGCCAAGGACACCTATTACACCGCAGGGGCGGATTCCGTGGACGCCGCCGCCAGGCTCCACCGACCGCTCGCCAATAGAGTTGTTGCCGTGGAGGTTAACAGGCCTGATCCTTTCCCCGCCGAAGTGCCGGAAACTTCCACCGCCAACTCCAGAGGCTTTACTCAAACCGCCTGCACCGATCCAGACATCGCCTGCAATAGCATCATCAACGACGCCGCTAACCCCCAAGACGCCGACACCACCGCCTACGCCTACAGTGCCGACGCTTCCCGTCTGGAACCCCGGACGGACAAAGCGTTGCCGCAGGAAGACCCGAATGCCCGATGGACGCGTCATTCGGTTCACCCGGTACGCGAACGGAAGTGTCCGCATGGGACAATTTATCCCCCGCCCTTAAAAAATTGTGAAGGGTAAGTGTTATGTGTAAGTGAACAACATTTTTTTTTATTATTATTTGAAAGAAAAAAAAAATTTTATTTGAATTTTGTGTATTTTGAACTTTTTGTCCGCTTTAATGGAGAGACCGATGACTGTATTGTATGTTTTTTATTTATTTTGTTTAGCACCGTCGTAATTCTGATATTTTTTTTTGTTGTTATTATAACTTGTACTTTTGTCCATCAGTAGACTAAGAATTTTTTTTTTAATTATAGGACATCATTATAGGACCAGGTGAACGTACCAAATGGTAACAATGACCTAATAATCTCATATCATTGAACGGACCGGGAGAGTGTAATGGATATTAATTTGAGCTTATCAATATCTAGAAATAACTTCAATATTCACTAGTAATGTACTGCAATCTAATAACTTTGAACCTTATTTAATGATGTACGCTATCGTACGGCGAGGCGCCTTACTTACATCCGAGACGCATTGACTGCACGTTCCGGCTATTAATTAATTGGCTTGGTCTGGTCGCCGTAGGGTGGCAGGCCTCTCGATTCATATAATCGTTCATTTATTTAATAAATAAATGAGCATTCATTGAGTCTGTGACACGCCATGTAGTTGACCCTCTGTTCATTTTCAATTACATTTGAACTAGAACCGGGATTAAATTCCTTTCTTGAGCTTACCAGCGATAGGCGTTCTATCGTTCATACACATACCGGGTGAGTTGGAAACATCGACCGCCTAATACACACATACCGGGTGAGTTGGAAACATCGACCGCCTAATACACACATACCGGGTGAGTTGGAAACATCGACCGCCTAATACACACATACCGGGTGAATTGGAAACATCGACCGCCTAATACACACATACCGGGTGAGTTGGACACATCGACCGCCTAATACACACATACCGGGTGAGTTAGAAAAATCGACCGCCTGATACACATACTGAACATGCACAAAGAACGTCATAGAACGGTATGCTTACCCATGTACGTCCGTATACTTTTGGATCTTTAATACAAAAACACAATGTAGTGAAGGAACTGACCTATTGCTGTCCGCCCTCTCTGTTATTTCTTTTTAAATGAGTGCCCCGGTCTGTTGTAATAATTAAGCACGGCAACTTCGAGTCCGTTATTATTATTTTTTTGTGATCAATTGTTGGCGCGTTGCTAGAGGCGTCTAACAATTACTTTTTTTTTTTGATTTATAATGACAAAAGTATAAATAAATAAATGTTTACTTTTCTCGAATTACATATGATCTAAAATATTAAATATTATATATGTTTGTAACTTTATGAACTTACGATTTTACTTTTAAAACGAATTATACTTATGGTTTATGAAATTTTCGCAAATTTATTTAAAACCCAGCATAACCCCAAGAAAATAATGTAACAACCGTTCTCTTTGGGCTAACGTTTCGATTTTAGTATTTTCTTTTTAGCGTTCCGTGATCGATCTACGTTGTATGTTTTTTGTTGTGTATGTTTACGGTTACTTTTGGACTGCTGGTTCTGGCTGGGTTTACTCCCCGGATATTGTTTCTGAATTTTGATCCGGAAGAAATCTTCCTTTATTACTAGTCCCAGTAGTCAACGGCTTTTGGGCCTTTTGGATATTTTATTGCTTATTTCCACAGGTACGGACGATCTGTGAGTACGTGTGTGTCCAGTTGTCCTGGCGCCCTTTTCAACTTTGTAGTCGGTTTAATTCTGGATACTGACAGTTGTCTCAAAGTGATTTTAGTATCCAAAGGTTTAGTGTATTCTCCAGATTGTCTTTAAGTTACCGTTTTAAATTGTGGTTTTATCTAAAGTAACGGCTCATGCTGTCTTAGAGTACGTTACCTTTCAATTTTCGTAACTTGTTGTGTTTGTTTACGTGTCGAGTAGAAGGTGGTGGATTTTTTTTAATACAAAATTTTTTTAGTGGTCGGAGGTCGGATTTTTAAGCCTAATCTGGGGCATTTTGATTATAACATCAATTCAGTACTGGTGAACCGTGGACTCACGTCCCAGCGCTGCATGAGCTAGTCGCGCGCTGATTAAATTCAGAATTAAATAACTTATGTTCCCAGTCACCAATAGACCAAATATAAAGTTATAATGTATATATATATAAATATATAACTACAGAAATGTTGTGGGAATGAAAATTGTAGGAAATGTAATTCTCTGTAAAACATTATATAGTGGGAAAATGGCTGATATCGACTGTTTCTGAGATATTTCAAAAAAAGCATAAAGGGTGGTAAAATTACGGGGTTTTTAAATGCCCTCGCGTAAGCTCACGTCGAGGGACCGTGCAAAACTAGGAGACTTCTACTTGACGTCAAATGAAGCGATCAAAATGATATCCCGCTTTCCAACATTTGCTTCCACCAACTGACCTCTATTTGACTGACCTATACAGGGTGTCTCAGGCGACGATAGTAGGTCGATTAAATGGACAAAGTAGTGAAGAATTATGTGCTCATTAACGTCCCGTCGAAAAAACAATTGAATTTTGGCACACTATGCATTTATTTAGAAAATAGTGAAAAATGCCGTTTTTCTCCATAGAGTCTTATTATTACTTATCTTTTTTATCAAGAAATGCAAAATATGCGTGAAATTCGACAAAAACACAAAATCCAAAATGGCGTATAGTTCCCATAATTAAATAATTAATTAATTAATAGACAAAAATTTAAATTCTTCATCTACTCCACGGGGGACACTTAACTGCGTCAAAAATTTTAACCCGACAGTTTTCTTGCTTTTTATATCGAGTTTGATCTAATGTGATTGGGCTATAATATTACCAGATATTGAAATTTGAATTGGAGTAAGTACCTACTAAAGAGAAATAAAGTTTGTAAGATGTTGAAAGTATTTTAAAAGTGTAACTTTCATTATCATCAAAACCAAAGGAAAAGAAGTTTATAGATTTTTCCTTTGCCAGGAAACGAAAAAATCTCCCTTAGTTATTCCCAATTGTTACGAAAAGGTGTTAGAGGGTCCCCGGGATCTGTAGCACCTCGCTGTCAGACTGCTCTACTGCGCTCTTCAAACGGAATGAATGAATAAATTGTAAATTATAAACGCCCGACAACTGAAGTCATTAGCGTCTAAAACAATAAATGTAAATAAAAACAAAATCAAAATCAAAAATTGACACACAACAACAAAGTAAAACAATTATAAGTACAAATCAAATGTGTCATAATATAATGTGGTAATATATAAAGAAAGATATAAAGAAAAACCATAAAGGCTGTAAAGGCGCCTAAATGTACACAAATAAATAAAATCATATAAACCGGTCAAGACCGGTTTCCTTTAAAAAACGAAGCAGCAGATCGACATTGTCAGGATCATTTCCTAAAACAACCGACAGATCACCTGACAATCCAATCTGCTGTCGTGTGTCCCTAAACTGGACACACTCGATTAAAATATGCGAAATGGTAACACGAGTGTCACACGTTTCACAGAGGGGCGATTCCTCACGATCCATCAAAAAACCATGTGTAAGTCTACAGTGACCGATGCGCAGCCGTGTAAGGACCACTTCCTCCCACCTAGAGGGACGGCAAGATGTGAACCATGGGTCAACAGTAGATTTTATGGATTTTAACTTGTTTTCATCGACAGCACTCCATTCATCCTTCCAGAGCTGCTGCACGGCTGAAATCAGTACGTTCTTAAGGTCGTCACCGATAACGCAAAACACGCTCTGACCGTTATTTGCAGCGTCTTTAGCTGCAGTGTCAGCTAGTTCATTGCCAGCGATTCCCATGTGACCGGGAACCCAACAAAACCGGACAGTGGTTCCACCTCTTTTCAAAGAGTACAATTTGTCCTGAATTAAACAAATAAGAGGGTGGCTGGGATAGGAACGCTGCAATGCCTGTAGAGAACTCAAAGAGTCGCTGCAAATAACATATTTGTGCGGACCGTGAACATGTCTCAAAGCCTGCAAAATTGCATATAACTCTGCAGTAAAAATACTGCACTCTTGAGACAAATTGTATCCAACACTGTCGTTATCGGTGACGAACGCGCAACCAACTCGGTCGAGAGACTTCGAGCCATCCATGTAAACGGAACGGTAGTCTCGATTCTGATCCAGCCATGCCAGGAAAAGCTGGCGATAGAGCTCTGGAGTTGTTGTATTTCGAGGATGAATGGAAAGTGACATGTCGATGACGTGTTAAAATGAGCCTTCCAATTTTACGACCGGTCAAAAGTGAGTCCTAAAAATCGAGCAGTGTCTTGTACAGAAATCAAAGTGTCATATAGATACAAGAATGGTTCTTGATAACAACTACGAATGCGGTAAAAGTGCACACACTGGGTTTTCCTAACGGAAAATTTAAACCCATTGTTGGTTGTCCAGTTCTGGATGCTATTAATGGCGAACTGCAGGTGACGTTGTCCAGTACGAATGTACTTTGACGAGCAGTAGATCGCCAAGTCGTCAACGTAGAGCGATGACTCTACAGACGATGGAATGCTGTCAATTATGCCATTAATAGCGATGGAAAACAAAGTGACACTAAGAACCGAACCCTGTGGAACACCATTCTCCTGTACAAAGACACTAGACAAAGTGTTGCCGATACGGACTTGGAAGTAACGCTCGAATAAAAAATTATTTATAAAATTCCCAAGATGTCCTCTGATACCCCAGTTGTGTAATGTTCGGAGTATTCCATACCGCCATGTACTGTCGTAAGCCTTTTCAAGGTCAGACAAGACCGCTATCAAGTGCTGTTTATTAAGAAAGGAGTCCTGTATTGCGGACTCTAACCTGACTAGATGATCCATAGTTGAACGGTGCTTACGAAAGCCACACTGGGCATTCGTGATCAATCGTCTGGATTCAAGAATCCAATCCAATCGTCGGTTGATCATACGTTCGAGGAGTTTTGATAAACAGCTAGTCAGTGAGACAGGACGATAACTTAATGCTTGTTTCCGGTCTTTACCGGGCTTCAACAACGGCACTACAATAGAATTACACCAAGCTGTAGGAAACGTATTGGTGTACCAGATTAAATTAAACATCTTGAGAAGGAACGTGGATCCGGAAGGAGGTAGCTTTTTCAAAAATTGGTAATGAATATCATCAGAACCTGGAGAAGTATCATGGCAATCATGCAAACTCGACTGTAGTTCCCACGAGGAGAAAAGTGCATTGTAATTCTCCTCATTTTGTGAGGAAAAGTTTAATGCAACTTGCTCTGCTTGAATTTTCTGAGCAGAGAAAACCTCTAGATAGTTTGCGGAACTCGAAACTTTTGCATAGCATGAACCCATGTGATCTGAGACTTCATCAGGCGTCGTAATAATGTCATTTCCCATTACCAATCCTGAAATATACTCATACCTCGCGAGCGGGAGTACAACTTCTTACAGTGGAAACAAACTCACTCCATGACTGCTTCTTACTCACTGCTATAATACGTCTGGCAATGGAACGCTTTTGTATGAAAATGATACGATTCTCATCCGTCATATTTTTTTTAAAACAACGGAGAGCCTTTCGACGTTCACGGATGGCATCCCGACAAGCCTCATTCCACCAGGGAACGGGCACACGTCGCGGTGCCGTGACGTGCGTGGGACTGCAGCATGCCGCCTCGATGACCGCATCCGTGAAATGCTCCACAGCAGCATCTACATTGCCAAAGTTCATTTCGACGACATTTAGCACTTCTTGGAAGTGTGACCAATTGGCTTCTTTTATTATCCACTTAGGAGAGCGTCTTTCATCCACATGGAATGAAAGAAGCCGACAAATGATAGGAAAATGGTCACTGCTACAAAGATCGGCATTTACTTCCCATTCACAGGATGAGGCGATAGAAGAAGAGCAGAGAGTAAGATCGATAGCTGAAAATGTCCCATTAGCAGCCGAGAAATGTGTATTGGAACCTGTGTTCAATACTGTTGGATAATAGAAGAATATTTAGTTATTCATTATTATTAATTAGAATACAAATGATTTAGTTAAAAATGACAACTCTGTAAATATTATATAATAGATCACAAATTAGATAAGTTTATTAACTGTATATTGTATAATTATAAATATTGTAAAAATTATTAATGATCTTTAAAATAGAATATAATTTGATTTTGAATAATAAGCATTAAATAAATTATTGAATATAAAATAAATTTAAATAAGATAGAGAAACACAACATGGCGCAGTCGGTTATAAATTAAAATAAAACAGAAACAGTTATGCCGAAAAAGAAAACTAAAAAACGAACTAAAAAAGTTGTAAAAGAAGAGGAAGAATTAGATGAAGAAGAAACAACTCAAAAAGAAGTTGACTCGAAAACAGAAGAAAGTGAAGAGGAAATAATGGATATAATTACAAATTTAAAAGTTCCCGACCCATTAAATTTAAATGGGAACATATCAGAAAATTGGCGCAAATTCATACAACGCTATAACATTTATATAAAAGCCTCGCAATATAACAAATTACCAGAAGAAACTCAAATCAATATTTTTTTAAATATTGTAGGAGATGATGGAATAGATATATTTAATAATTTTAACATCTCGAGCGAAGAAAAATCAAAAATTGACGTAGTCATAAAGAAATTCGAAGAATACTGTAACCCGCGAAAAAATATTGTCTATGAGAGATTCGTTCTGATGAAAAGGCAACAAAAAGAAGCTGAACCTTTTGACAACTTTTTAAAGGATATACAAAAACAAATTAAAAACTGCGAATATGGCAACCAAGAAGAACAAATAATAAGAGATCAAATTGTTTTGAACATAAATGACCAAAGATTGCAAGAAAGATTATTAGAAATTGAAAACCTAACATATCAAAAGGCTGTAGAAATTTGTCGATCTGCAGAAATCACAAAAGCACAAGCAAAAGAAGTACAAACTAAAATTGAAATTAATACAGTGAAAAAAGAAAAGAAAAGTTTTGAAGCAAAACCAAATGAAAATCAAGAACAGCACACAAATTACAATCAAAGACGAAAGAAAAAATTAACGACTGTAAGAGATGTGGACGGGACCACTTAATAAACGATTGCCCGGCATATGGCAAATTATGCAACAAATGCGGGAAAAGAACTCATTTCAGCAATAAATGCAAATCAAGGCAGATTAATGAAACATCATGCGAACAAGATGATAATTTTGAAATATGTGCAATTAGAAAAATACAATCTCTTCAAAAAGATAATTCGAAAGTCTGGTTTGAAAAAATTTTAATTGAAAATACACTAGTTGATTGTAAAATAGATTCTGGATCTGAAACAAATATCTTGCCACTAAAAATATTCAAGAAAATGAACACAAAAGAGATAAAAATTCAAAATAATAATAATACATTGGAAGCGTACGGTGGTTTTAAGATAAACACTGTTGGTTCAGTAAATCTAAAATGTGAAGCCAATAATATGAGTATAATTCAAGAATTCATTATAGTGGACAAAAATGTGAATCCAATCTTGGGTCTAGCGACGTCGGAAACTCTAAATTTTATAAAAAGAGTACATTCAATTAACTATACAAAAGATAAATTTATAAATGAAAATTATGAAATATTCAATGGAATTGGAAAGTTTCCTGGAACGAATAAATTATTTGTAAAACCGAACGCTCAACCTACAATTAAAACTATAAGAAGAATACCAAACAAAATAAAGGATAAACTAAAAGAAACTTTAATTGATCTAGAAAATAGACAAATAATAACTAAAGTTGAAGAACCCGTCGAATGGATACACAATCTCGTAATTGTGGAAAAACCAAACGAACAATTAAGAATTTGCCTTGATCCCAAAGAATTAAATAATAATTTAATAGAAGAAAATCATCCTATCCCAACGTTAGAAGAAATATCATACAAATTAAAAGATATGAAATATTATACGGTATTAGATCTCAAGGAAGGATTTTGGCATATTGAACTGGATGAGACATCAAGTAAATTATGTTGTTTCAATTCAATTTATGGAGTATACAAATTCAACAGATTACCTTATGGATTAAAAATCGCAGGTCAATTATTTCAAAAACTAAATGAAAAGATGTTTGGAGACATACCGGGAGTAAGCATATATATTGACGATATTCTTATAGCAACGAAGTCTTTACAGGAACATAAGATGATTTTAGATAAAATAACTGAGAGAGCAAAAAATTCAAATATAAAATTTAATAAAGATAAACTGCAATTTCAAGTCGAAGAAGTAAAGTACCTAGGACACATTTTCACAAAAGATGGAATGCGTCCGGATCCTCAAAGAGTGGAAGCTATACAAAACATAAAAAGCCTCCAAAATAAAAAAGAATTGCAAAAAATATTGGGCATGATAAATTATTTAAGAAATTTTTTTCCAAACATGGCAGGAAAAACTGCACCATTACGTGCATTATTAAAAGAAAATAATATGTGGACATGGTTGCATACACATGAAAAAACTTTTCAAGAAATTAAAGATACGCTTTGTAAAGCACCGACCCTAGGAATTTTTGATGAAAATAAAGAAATCATAATACAAACAGACGCTTCGCAAAATGTTTAATGCAAGATGGTAAACCAATTTGTTATGTTTCTAGAAGCCTGACTGAATGCGAGACAAGATACGCTCAATGTGAAAAGGAACTATTGGCAATATGTTACGCTTGCAGAAAATTCCATAACTATATTTATGGTAAGGAGTTCAACGTGCAAACTGATCATTTACCATTAGTCGCTCTATTTAAAAAAGATTTGTCAAATATAAACGCATCCAGGCTACTAAGAATGAGACTAAAATTAATAAAATATAATCTGAAATTAAATTATATACCAGGAAAATACATGCATATAGCTGACATTTTATCACGTTCACAACTAAAAAATACAAATGACTACAAAGATGAAGAAAATTTAACAAAAATCGTACATTCGATAAATGTAAGTGAAGAAAAACTAAAGGAATTACAGAGAGAAACCAAAAATGATTTAAATTTGATAAACTTAAAAAACATGTGTCAAAGAGGCTGGCCAAAGTCAAAAAACAAATTAAATGATAATTTAAAAACATTTTGGAATTACAGAAATGACATTTATCAGGAAAACGGATTAATATTTATAAATAACAAAATCATAATACCACAAAATTTAAGAAAAGATATGCTCAAATTATTACATGAAGGTCACATGGGAATGCAGAAAACAAAGGAACGAGCGAGACAACTAATGTATTGGCCATTCATAAACAGAGACATTGAAAATCTCGTTCAAAATTGTCGTATATGTGAAAAATTTAAAAGCAACAATGAAAAAGAACCTTTAATTCAACATGACATTCCAGACAGACGGTTCAAAAAAATAGCATGCGATATTGCACAATTTGGGAATAAGAACTACTTAATAATAAGTGATTATTACTCAAAATGGATAGAAATATGCCCTTTAAAAAATAAAACATCTCAAAGTATAATAAAAAACTTAAAAATAATATTTTGTAATCTTGATATTCCAAATGAAATGATAGCTGACAACATGCCATTTGGGTCATTCGAAATGCAAGATTTCGCAAATAAATGGAATATGAAGATCATCACAAGTAGTCCAAGGTATCCAAGATCTAACGGAAGGGCAGAAAAAGGAGTGGATATAGCAAAAAGAATATTAAAAAAATGTCACGAAGAAAAAACGGATTATTACATATCTTTACTGGAATACAGAAATACGCCAATTGCTGGCATAGGATATAGTCCGGCACAAATGCTAGATTAGATTAGATTTACACGGGGTGATAAGACATTAGATATCTCACAATCACTGCGACCTATAAGATCTTTTGTGAGTCCCCTAATAGTTTATTCCCAGTCGGGTAAAATGCTTTTTATGAACCTTATAACCTTTCTGGGGGCTTCTCTCCATATGTCTTCAGGCTTTAGGAAAGGCCTGTTAAGATGTTGCAGCCTTTTGGAGAACACTGCTTCACATTCACATAGAATGTGTTCGGCAGTTTCTTTTGCTTCTTTACAGAAGCGACAGTTGTCATCCTGAACTTTACCCATTTTTGAGAGATGGTATCTCAAAGGGCAGTGGCCTGTGAGGAGTCCTGTCATTATTCTCAGTTCAGCTTTGCTGAGAATAAGGAGTTCTTTGGTCCTTGTGGTGCTATGCGAGATAAATCTCTTTGATTGTTTCAGTCCTGGAGTGGACTTCCAACGAGAGATTTTCTTTTCTTCCTCCCATTTGCGAACCTCTAGTTTGATGTGGCTTTTAGTATAGCCACAGAAAGGTTCTGGGCCTATAAAGGTTTTAGTTCCTCCTTCTTTAGCGAGGGAGTCTGCTATTTCATTGCCTTCGATGCCTGTATGCCCTGGAACCCACATTAGGGTTACTCTGTTGTATACACCCAGTTTATCAGCACAAATGCTAATGGGTAGACTTCTCCGTACGAAACTTCCAGTTAAAGAAGAAATACTTATCCCGAAAATACCCGAAAATTTAAAAGAAATATTAGAAAAAAGAAACAAAGGAATAAAAGAGTATCATGATAAAACTGCAACAAAAAGAGACGAATTTCAAGAAGGTCAAGAAGTTACTTTCAGGGATAATAAAATATGGTCCAGGGCGAGAATAAAAAAGAAACTTTATGCGCCTAGATCATATCTCATTACTACAAGTAACAATCAGGAATTAAGAAGAAATAGTCAACACATTCGAAAATCTTATGGAAAGTAATTTAGAGAAAAAGGATGAAGAAATCATGGAAGGGAGGTGTTGGATAATAGAAGAATATTTAGTTATTCATTATTATTAATTAGAATACAAATGATTTAGTTAAAAATGACAACTCTGTAAATATTATATAATAGATCACAAATTAGATAAGTTTATTAACTGTATATTGTATAATTATAAATATTGTAAAAATTATTAATGATCTTTAAAATAGAATATAATTTGATTTTGAATAGTAAGCATTAAATAAATGATTGAATATAAAATAAATTTAAATAAGATAGAGAAACACAACAAATACGACCAAGTTTTTATTCAGAATCATCTCCATTAGCCTTCCATGAGCATCCACGTGATTAGAACCCCAAGTGGGATTGTGGGCATTAAAATCCCCCATGAATATAACGGGGCGTGGAAATTGGTCTATAACAGACGCAATGGTTGCAAGTGTCAGTTGTCCTAATGGAGGAATGTATATTGAACACAAAGTTACCGGATTCGGCGCATAAAGTCTGACAGCGATGACCTGTAAGTCAGATTGTAATGGGACATTTTCGGAAAACACATTATTTCGGACTGAAACTGCCACTCCGCCACTGGCACGTTCAACGAATGGTTTATCTTTACGATAAATCGTAAAACCACGAAGAACCGGAGTGTTTGTGTCTTTCAAATGTGTTTCCTGTAAACTAATAGCAGTAGCATTATGATCGTTAAGGAGGAGTTTCAATTCACTGAAATGAATATTAAAGCCGTTCATGTTCCACTGTAAGAAATTGAATGGTAATTATAAGAAGATAAAAGCTACCTCTTTTTATTCCTCGCCACCTCACTACGGTGGTGAGGAGGTCGGGATATATTTTCGTTCATAGCAAAGTCTGCACTGCTGATAGTGGTCGATACGTGTACGTGTAATAGTCATAGTATGACTATTACCCCGGTTTAAGATAACCTTGGTTTTCTTTACCGGAGAGGTTTTATTTTTTTCAACAAGAGATTTTGTTGGTGATACGCCTTCTTAACTGGCGATCTTGATCTATTGTCTGGACTCTTTTTATTTTTAATTTTATTTGCTTTATTGGCAACAATTTTGGAACTGGAAGGGGAAATTTCTGTTTTGTGTAGACATGTCACATGTCTGTGTTGACATGTCTACTTTGACGATTGGAACGGCAGCAATGGTTGCAAAAGATCGTGTGAATGATGGGACGGATTCTCGGTATTTGCGTTTGGCCTCTGCAAAAGAAATTTTTTCAGTTGTTCTGATTTCTTGAATCTTGAACTCCACTTTGTATTGTGAACATTCTCTAGATCTTGCAGAGTGAAATCCGTCGCAATTAACGCAATGCGACACCCTTTTGCATGGAATATCTTCATGTACCGGTTGACCGCAATTATCACAGAGACTGGCAAAGCTACAGTTGTTCTGCGAATGACCAAACTTTTGACATTTATAACAACGTAAGGGAGATGGTATATATTGACGTACTTTTAATAAATAGAATGCAGCTTGAACAGACGAAGGAGACTGTGGTGTACAGAACGTGAGAATATGGGACGGTGTAGGTACTAGATGACCGTCTCTACGCGTATTAATTCTGTAAACGTCTGTAACACCCTGGTCTTTAAGTTTGTCCTTTATTGTTTCGACAGTGCAATTGGGCAAGTCAAAACAATAAATAATGCCTTTGGAAAAATTAAGCTGTTTATGTAATTCAATTTTTACTGGTACGTCAGTAACCATATCTATCGCTTTAATGCTGGTAGATGCCAAAATCTTGTCAGCCTGTTGCTGTGACGAAGTTTCTATCAGTAAGGAACCATCACGCAATTTTTTGACACATTTCATCGTTCCATATAACACTGTAAGGTGCTTACTGATATAAAAAGGGCTATCATCATTGAAACTTCCATTTTCTTTGCGCATTAACAAAAACTTATTACAAGGAGTTATGGTCCTTGGATCGTTGCCAAATAACAAGTTCAAATTTTCTTCATTACTACGCCCTCTCTTAGAGGGAGGGCTGGTTAAAGGAGGAAAGTTTTGCATAGTATTCCTATAAAATTTATCACCCGTGCTCCCCGCCCACCACGGAGCCCAACAAGAGGACGATGACCGCAAACCGGTACAGAGCGCCAGGGCTACTCAGGGATATAGTCAGCTCAAGAGACGGCGCCACTCCATCCAAAGACACTGGCTCACCCCGCCGGGATACTAGATATCCACGACGTTAGCCGATTGACTAGACTGGGTTAGGTCTAGCCGCCCGTTTACAGCGAAGCGGAGGCCAAAGCAGTGTGTTGGTGCACCCAGGCGAACCTCAACTGCCAGGATCCTCTTTTTCGCCTTACGGGTCACCGCGCACGGCAAACACGCAGGTGTACTATTAGGGACTACTTCAAACAAAGGACAACAACACAAGTGTACCCATAACGGAGGGACAAGACCGCTATCAACAACAAAAAAGAGGGAAGAACTGAAGAAGAAAAAAAGTTGCGATTGTCCTTCCTTCATAATAATCCCTAAATAAATCACCCAGCCGGATACACAACCGACTGGTGCGGGTTGGGGCCCCTGGGTCGCCAAGTCCCAAAGAACATTGTAATGCAATTGCGATAACTCAACAACGACATTCCAATGTTCCCCTGGGGGTCTTCAAACGGATGCTTGCTGACCAGTTGTTACCAAGTGTAACTGCTTTTTTATATTCTCCTCTTTATTGCAAACTAAACATTTTGGCATATTGGAATTCTATAGCTATTTCTTCATCAATTGAAGTAGAGGGCTTTGAGGCACGTAACTCTTCTTCATAAAGTATTTTACTTCTCTATCCCTATTACAATTAGGGTACTTTTGTTATAGCAGTCAGAATTCCATATTATGTTTTTTGATTCGTAGGCTCCTCAGACAAGATGTCATTTAAAACATTAGCAATAGTTATATATTATTCACTATCATTCCATTTTGCTCTTTTCTTCATAATCCTGTCGCCCACGTACAGGTTTAATCGCACAAAAGGTTACCGTTTGCCTTTATGAAATTGTTAAAGATTACGCCACTGTCGATAGGTCTTACAGATCCCAGCTCATACGGCGTTGGAACGCAGTAGAGAATGGCTAAACATTGCGCGCGTATATCCAGCCATAACATACTACGATACAACGCTAGCGCGCGTTCAGACATACGCGATGTACACGTACTACGTTACAACGCAATCGCCGTGTACGCACGTCACGTCAGCTTCCATCACGCGCTGCTCGTACCTAACCAACACAATTATGTTATAGGCTAGTGCCAATACCTTTTTGAAGAAAAAAAATTAATAACAGGCAAGTACCAGTCGGAAAATTTAGTTAAGGTTGTTATAACTAAGGGAAGAAACAAAAATTAAACTCGAGATAATGGGAAATCGTGAAATGGAGTGCTTTTTAGGGGTTGAAAGTGGTTTCTTGCGATTATTGGCGAAACTTGACCTCCTAGTGGAAAATGTTCAACACACAAGTTGTAGATAATAAAAAAATCTAAAATTTTCTACAAAAAGTTTTCAACATCTCAAATTTCCCGAGAAAATGGCCGAAAACCGATTTTTCGTTTTTTTTTTCTTGTAAAAATAACTCAATGTACATGAAATTATACCTTTTTTTGCATTGAACAAGCATGATTTTTTTGGAATCTAGGAAACGTGCAGTTTCCAAGATATTTGCATTTTTCGGAAAAAAAAACAAAATCTTCCACGGAAAACTTTATTAGTGTTTTTTTCGATTTAAATATTCTATCTGATCTCATTTTAACCATTGAAATGTCTACTTTAAAATGGTCTATATATGTCGATGGTTTATTTTTCATGAAACCGCTCAAAATTGAGAAAAACCAAAAAAATGACTTTTCGAATGACGAATTTTTCAAGACCCATTTTCTCAAGTTGAAATTTATACGAAATCCTAGTCTGCGGTCCCTTAACGATGTAAAGAATTTAAGTTTCTAGGTCAACGCTATCAAAAGATACGGCCATTTTGTCATCTCATCAAAAACCTATAGGGTACTTCCCGTTGACCTATAATCATAAAATTTGGCAAAACGCAAGGTCTCGCAGCACAAATAAATGGGAAAATCCAAAAATCACAAAAAATGAAAATTAAAGGGGGTCCTATACCTATTTTGCGAATATCAAAATAGGTATATAGGACCCCCTTTAATTTTTACTTTTTGTGATTTTTGGATTTTTCCCTTTACTTCTGCTGCGAGACCTTGCTTTTTGCCAAATTTCATCACTCTTGATGAGTGATTTTGCGAATATCAAAATAGGTATAGGACCTCCTTTAATTTTTACTTTTTATGATTTGTGGATTTTTTCTTCTACTTGTGCTGCGAGACCTTGCTTGCCAAATTTCATGATTAAAGGTCAACGGGAAGTATCCTGCGATTTTTCTTAATTTTATTGTACCCTATAGGTTTTTGATGAGATGACAAAATAGCCGCATCTTTTGATTGCGTTGACCTAGAAGCTTAAATTCTTTAAGCCTTTAAAGGATCGTAGACATTACCATTTCGTATAAATTGCAACTTGATATCTCTATCCGTTCCTGAGAAAATAGGTCTTGAAAAATTCGTCATTCGAAAAGTCATTTTTTTGGTTTTTCTCAATTTTGAGCGGTTTCAAGAAAAATAAACCATCGACATATATAGACCATTTTAAAGTAGATATTTCAACGGTTAAAATGAGACCAGATAGAATATTTAAATCGAAAAAAACACCAATAAAGTTTTCCGTGGAAGATTTTGGTTTTTTTTCCGAAAAATGCAAATATCTTGGAAACTGCACGTTTCCTAGATTCCAAAAAAATCATGCTTGTTCAATGCAAAAAAAGGTATAATTTCACAGAATTTCATGTACCTAGATCGAGCTATTTTTACAAGAAAAAAAAATTAAAAACCGAAAAATCGGTTTTCCGCCATTTTTTCGGGAAATTTGAGGTTATGATGAAAAATTTTTGTACAAAAGTTTTAGATTTTTTTATTATCTACAACTTGAGTGTTGAACATTTTCCACTAGGAGGTCAGGTTTCGCTAATAATCGCAAGAAACCACTTTCAACCCCTAAAAAGCACCCCATTTCACAATTTTTCATTATCTCGAATTTAATTTTTGTTTTTTCTCTTAGTTATAACCTTAACTAAATTTTCCGACTGGTCCTTGCCTGTTATTAATTTTTTTTTAGCTTCCAAAATCTGCTTTTGGCACTAGTCTATTAATTCTTGTTTTTTTGGACGGCGCGCTTAAATTATTACTTTTTTATAATTAAAGGATAAAAAATGTCCGCAAAGAGTAATATTTTGCTCTTACTGCAAAAATTAAGTGGAAACGGTGTTGTCAACAATAATATTACAAGATAAATAAAAATATGATACATTTTTAGAGTGTTGGGTCTCCAAGTCACTATATGAATATTATGAAGTATTAGAAATACCTTGTATTATGTCCGTCTTATGACTTCTTGTGATTTAACACGACGCGTTTCAGCAACGAGTTGGTATCTTCAGGTGTGGTTCAATTTTTTTTAAAATTACACAAAGTATCCGTAACACGTTATAATATTAAGCACATGCGTATTATGTTGTGGATTGTGGAGTAGTGATTTAAATTTCGAAATTTTATGATTTATATAGTAGGTAGATGAAATGGAAGTGTGAGTGTGTGTATGTGTTTATGTAGACGATTGATGAGTATTGGGTGTTTGTGTGTGTTGTTAATTATTGTGTCTTATATTATGTTCGATTTTAACGTTAGTTTGTCATTAAGAATGTTGGTATTGTCGAATTTTGTGGCTTTATATATTTCATATTCTTCGAGAGTGTCCATGTGTATACCTTTACTGCAAATATGTAATGGAATAAAATTTGTTTCAAAATCGTGATATTCATGATTTTGTGAAATTATATGTTGGGCGTAATTTGATTTAGCATTTAACAAGTTTCTTTTAGGAAGATGTTCTTTGAAACGTTCTTCAAAAGGTCTTCCAGTTTGCCTTATATAGAATTTATCACATGTGCTGCATATTATTTTATAGATACCGGTGTGTTTGTTTTTAGGTGTTTTGTTTTTTGGGTTGAGGATGTTTTTGATTTTGTTGTTTGCACGGAAGCTTACTGTGTAATTGTATTTTTTAATTGGTTTTGTATAGTGTAAGGTTTTAGGCGCGATCTTAGCGAAGCTAGAAGCGCCTATATACACTCGCTTTGTCTGTGAGTCTGTAACGGATTTTTTGTATCAGTCGTACAGCCCAAACGGGTTAACCGATTTTAAAAACTTTATTTTGTTCGATTCCTCTCGGGGTCTATTTGATCCTAACGTCGCCCGATTTTTGAATTTTGGCCCCAGAGGGGAGAAAATTAGAAAAAACAGTGTTTTTTGCTTATAGTTCGCTCAATTCAAGTCAGATCGAAAGAGCAGAAAAATTTTGGATAGATTTTATGTATAATATTGTGTCAAAACAGTTTTTTATACTAATTAAACTAAATATATGCGACTTTATCTAATAAATCGCGAACTTGTTTCGGTTGTCCTTGTCTGTTGCACAGTGTGATATGGAAATTGGAAAATAGCGTATGCTCTGTCTTATATTACGATTTTATAATATAGTATTTCAATTTTTTGACTGCTGATGTTTGATTTTTACGATTAAAAACCATGGCCTACTGAGTTAAAATGACTAAGTAACTAAGTAACTAATTATGGACGTCGGTCGGATGGCGGGACCTAGAGATCAGACCAAAATTTCTCGATGTTTCATATCTTCCTGAACAATTTGGCATTCTCTGTCTCTATGACCCCTTGCACGCTTATAACTCAAGAACCACTGATCCGATTTATGTGATTTTTTTTTGAAGTGAAATAACTTCTTATGCGACTGCGAATTTTAAAATATTCTGGCATTACGCAAAAGCAACCGAACTGATTCTCAAATAAAAACGTATGTTCTGGCATCACGCAAAAGCAAGTAGGTAGTAGATGATTTTTTGAAGCTATGCTTCTTAATGCACGTTTTATATGGGGACCTAAATCACAAAAATTATCCGATCCTTTAAAAATTAATATTTGAGAGTTTAATAGGACACAAAAAAATAAAATGGTATCAGATTTCAAAATGGCGGCCAAATTATGTACTTTTTTGTGTAAAAATTATCCGATTCTTTTGAAAATTGATATTTGAGAGATTTATAGAACACAAAAAAATAAAACGGCGTCAGATTTCAGAATGGCGGCCATAATATGTACTTTTTTGTAAAAATTATCCGATCCTTTTGAAAATTGATATTTGCGAGTTTTATAGGACACAAAAAATAAAATGACGTCATATTTCAAAATGGCGGAAATATGTAGTACTCCTTTGTAAAAATTATCCGATCTTTTTGAAAATTGATATTTGAGAGTTTCATAAGACACAAAAAAATAAAATGACGTCAGATTTCAAAATGGCGGCCATATGTATATTTTTGTAAAAATTATCCGATCCTTTTGAAAATCGGCATTTGAGAGTTTCATAGGACACAAAAAAATAAAATGATGTCAGATTTCAAAATGGCGGCCGTATGTACTTTTTTGTGAAAATTATTCGATCCTTTTGAAAATTGATATTTGAGAGTTTCATAATACTCAAAAAAATAAAAGGGCTTGAGAATAGCCGAGAGTGTAGCGGCGCTGTTGTTTACATGGCGTTGCTATGGTTCCTCTATTACAAGTCCCCAGTTCCCGAGTTCTAGCCCGAGAGCTGGTAAAAGTGTCAATTGGATTTTCAATTTATTATTAAAAAAAAATAAAAAATAATGAATTGAAAATATGAATTGGTGCTAGGCCCAAATAACCTTAGCTGTTGGTGGTCTTTAAAATACAATTATTATTATTCAAAAAAATAAAATGACGTCAGATTTCAAAATGGCGGCCATATGTACTTTTTTATAAAAATTATCCGATCTTTTTGAAAATCGGTATTTGAGAGTTTCATAGGACACAAAAAAATAAAATGACGTCATATCTCAAAATGGCAGAAATATGTAGTCCTCCTTTGTAAAAATTATCCGATCCTTTTGAAAATTGATATTTGAGAGTTTCATAAGACACAAAAAAATAAAATGACGTCAGATTTCAAAATGGCGGCCGTATGTACATTCTTGTAAAAATTATCCGATCCTTTTGAAAATTGATATTTGAAAGTTTTAAAGGAAACAAACAAATTAAATGGCGTCATATTTCAAAATGGCGGCCATATGTACTTTTTTGTAAAAATTATCCGATACTTTTAAAAATCGGTATTTGAGAGTTTCATAGGACACAAAAAAATAAAATGATGTCAGATTACAAAATGGCGGCCGTATGTACTTTTTTGTAAAAATTATCGGATCCTTTTGAAAGTTGATATTTGAGAGTTTCATTGGACTCAAAAAAATAAAATGACGTCATATTTTAAAATGGCGGCCATATGTAGGTACTTTTTTGCTAAAATTATCCGATCCTTTTGAAAATTGATAGTTTACAGTTTTATAGGACGCAAAAAATAAAATTACGTCATATTTCTAAATGGCGGCCATAGGTATATACTTCTTTGTAAAAATTATCCGATCCTTTTGAAAATTGATATTTGAGAGTTTAATAAGACACAAAAAAATAAAATGGCGTCATATTTCAAAATGGCGGTCAAATAATAACTTTTCAATTGTATTGTTTATATCTTTGATAAATTCGGTTTTATATAGGTACAATGCGTAAGAAGCACAGCTTCTGTTGAGTGTCTTACGACACATCATGGAAAATTGTTTAACAAATTCACTGTAGGTACTATTTTTTCTATGTAATCCAATATATATTTACACTAGCCGTTACCCGTGACTTCGCCCACGTATTTTACGATTTAGAATTTATTATCCCCCCGTGAGAAATTTTTTTCCTGCGAAGCGAAGCTAGGCTGGTAGTGTTTATTTGCTCGTTCGCTCGGATTTTATTAATACATTACTCACTCGCTTCGCTCGTTTGCTTGAATATTATTAATATATTACTCACTCGCCTCGCTCGTTCACTTGAATATTATTAATACATTACTCACTCGCTTTGCTCGTACGCTCGAATTTTATAAATACATTACTCACTCACTTCGCTCGATCGCTCAAATATTAATAATACATTACTCACTCGCTTCGCTAGTTCGCTTGAATATTATCAATATATAACTCACTCGCTCCGCTCGTTCGCTTGAATGTTATTATTACATTACTCACTCGCTTCGCTCGTTCGCTCGAATTTTATTAATACATTACTCACTCGCTTCGCTCGTTCGCTCGAATATTAATAATGCATTACTCACTCGCTTCGCTCGTTCGCTCGAATTTTATTAATACATTATTGCTCATCTACGATACCTATATAAGGAACTCCTGTGCAAAATTTGTTATCCCTCCGCGAGAAACTTACCCCCTAATTTGTTACCCCCCCGCGAGAATTTCCCCCCTAATTTGTTATCCCCCCGCGAGAACCTTCCCCCCTAATTTGTTATCCCACCGCGAGAATCTCCCCACCTAATTTGTTATCCCACCGCGAGATTCTCCCCCCCTAATATGTTATCCCAGCGCAAGAATCTCCCCCCCCTAATTTTTATCCCAGCGCGAGAATCTCCCCCCCCTAATTTGTTATCCCCCCGAAAGAATCTCTCCCCCCCTAATTTTTTATCACCCCGCGAGAAATTCCCCCCCTAATTTGTTATCCCCCCGCGAGAATCTCCACCCCTAATTTGTTATCCCCCGCAAAAATCTTCCCTCCTAATTTATTATACCCCCGCGAGAATCTTCCCCCCTAATTTGTTATCCCCCCTCGAGATTCTCCCCCCCGTGTAGCTTTCTATTAGTGAAAGAATTTTTAGAATCGGTTTAGTAGTTCCAGAGATAAAACAAAAACAAATCTATCCCACGGGAACCGTACATTTTTCCGGGATAAAAATTAGCTTATAGCATTCTCTGACCCCTAAACTACCACTATGCAAAAAATCATGTCGATCCCTTGCTCAATGAAAAACAAAAATAAAACTATCCCACGGGAACCGTACATTTTTCCGGGATAAAAAGTAGCCTATGTGCTATTCCAGACTATAATCTATCTCTGTACCAAATTTCATCCAGATCCGTTCAGCCGTTCTGGCGTGATTGAGTAACAAACATCCATACATCTATAGTTAGATTAGGTCTTATGGCTCATAGCCTACTGAAAATTTGTAAATCTTCTCAGTTTTATTTTCCCTATGTTCGGCAAAACCGTTTACACACAGTACCTACATGAATATCGCGCCTTGTAATTCTTGAATTACTTGTATGCTCCAAAAAATTTTTATCTTTAAGCTTAAAAGATTTCTCTTCGGTTTACATCAACATACATTTTAGGATTCCGTAGCCAAATGGAAAAAACGAAACCCTTATAATTTCGTCCTGTCCGTCTGTCTATCCGTCCGTCCGTATATCACAGCTTTTACTCTGTGACTATTGGCACTATATAGACGACATTTAGAAGGTAGGTGCTTTGTATCGCTATACAATGGTGAAGTGAAATTACGAAAAAATAGGGGTGGCACTCCATACATATAAGTGAGGGAAAAATTCCAATGTGCATAAGCGTGTGGGGTATCGTTAGATAGGTCTTTAAAAATGATGAAGAAATATCAAAATGACTTTTTTTTTAAGTCAATAGTTGGTGATAAATGCGATTCTAAAGTCTTAAAAAGTATCCCCCCTCCTATAACTTTTTAACTATGTGGTAGGTAGTAGAACTTATAAAATACTTTCAACGAAAATTAGTTTGAATAAGATATTATGTTGTGTAGTTTTTGAGATACATGGGATATTTTCGGCCGACTACGGAAGCTTCACTGTGCGTGGTCCGAATTTTTAAATTGCCGAATCACATAACTACTTTTTGCCTGACGAGAATCACGCTTTTTGTCACTTTTTAATATAATTAATAAAACATATTAAAAAGAGAACAAAAAATTTTGGAGCATACAAGTAATTCAAGACTTACAAGGCGCGATATTAATGTAGGTATTGTGTGTAAACGGTTTTACCGAACATAGGGAAAATAACACTAAGAAGATCAATTTTGTAGTAGGCTATGGCCATAAGACCTAATGTAAATATGTATTGGATTACATAGAAAAAATAGTGCACTGAATTTTTTAAACAATTTTCTATAGCAACGGCTAAATAAAAAAAACATCATCGCCTATAAATGAAGATGTTATTACGGTACGTAATGTAGATCGCGAACGCGACTTATTAAATCGTGAGAGACAATTATTAGAACGAGAGCGTGCTTTGCTTGAAGAAGAGCGTAGATTAATGTTAAACAATACGACAACATTTTTGCAACCAGGATGCGATAGTATCCGAAGTTCTATGCCCGATTTTAATCCGACGGCTTACAACGGACTGACGGCAAAACAAGGGTGTCAAAAACTCGAGGATATAGCTACTGTTTATAATTGGGATAACAAAACCCTCCTGTACCATTCTATAAGCAAATTACGCGGCGCGGCAAAACTGTGGTTTGACGGAAACATGCGAAGAATAAACGAATGGATTACTTTTAAAACTGAAATTATTCGCAGTTTTCCGGTATGATGCGATGAGTCTGACATCCACATTCAATTAATGTCTCGACTCAGAAAGCCGAAAGAAGCTGGGAAGACTACGTTTACGAGATGACAGCCATAGCGAGTCGTTGCGACAGCATCAGCCAACATGCAATCCTAAAATACGTGATCGGCGGGTTAGGTGACCAAGAATTAATTAAATCGTTATCACTTGTGAGATTTCACGATCTGCAAGAACTGCTTGTTCAAATAAAGTATTACGAGGGAGCAATGTCACAATCTCAACAACGACAAAATATGAAAGCACGTACCAAAATAATGACTGAGTACACGTCTCAGAAAACTACAATAAATGCAGAAACGACAGCAAAGGCAGAGCAGAGGACAGTTAAGTGTTACAATTGTGGCCGACAAGGACATCTGTCAAGAGATTGTCGAGATAAGGATAAGGGGCTTAAGTGCTTTCACTGCAACCAATATGGACATATCTCAAGAAATTGCCCGAACAAAAATACGACAGCGAATGCCATATTGATACGAGCACCTAACGACGGCAACATGATGACGGTGGTTCAAATAGACGACGTTGAATTTACTGCTCTTGTTGATACCGGGTGTGACGTCAATTTGATTGCGGTTGACGAATTTTTCAAGCTAAAGACGTACGATATCAATAAAGATTTAATTAAGCTGACCGATATAGGTGGCTACGAAGTGAAAACATTGGGTAAATTTTTGACAACAATTGTCATCGACGATAAGCCGTACGATACGCAGTTCCACATTGTTCCAAAAGCAACAATGAAACCTGAAATTATCCTGGGGAAATAATACCTCAAGCATGTCGACGTGATGATATCGAATAGTCAAATTAAATTCAAGAAAAGACGTGAAGACGAAGACCTTACGCAAATTATGCTAATAGCTGAAGAAGAGTTAAATATTGAAGAAACTGTAGACAAAGAAATAAAAGAAGAGATAAAAGAAATTGTCAAAACTTATCAGCCAATAAAAAATTTATTAAAAAACAAAAAACCCGACTGCGTAAAATGTTTTTAATTAAAAATAAATCGATATAGATCCTAAACGGTCAGTCGAATCGAAAAATGTTGAGGGAAAACTAATAATGATTTTTAAATACCTATTCAACGATACCCCACTTGATATAGTTTGTTGACTTTCATTTTTTTCATTTTCACAATATGGCGTCCTGTGGTCGCCATTTTGAATTTTCACTAACGTCATGTCATTAGTGACACTCGCCGGACTAAGGGGAATCGATTACGTTGTGAATCATAAAAATCGGCCCAGGCGTTTCGTCTGTGTAGTGCTTCAAAGGAACATACAAACTCACATACATACATACATACATACATAGACTGTTAAACACATTACCACTCCTTTGCGTGCGCAGTCGGGTAAAAAATGAAAAAAACGACGAGTATCGAGTCAAAATTAATACCTACCGATAAAGTTCCCGTATACCAGAATCCCCACAGAATGTCAATCTGGGAGCAACAAGAAGTCGACGCGCATGTAAAAACCGTAAGCGCCAGCGAAACAGTGCAAAAATTGGAGTTGCAGCTAAAGAATTCGAAGACTATTGTACTACGAACAAAATCGAACATATTCGAATAACAACCGAAGACGACGACGACGGCCATGATGACGATGACGGCGGCGACGACGACGATGACGGAGACGACGACCACGACTGCGACGACGACGACGACGACTCTCAATGTTATAAACACGTAAATAAAGTGCAACAAGCGCTAAATAGCACATATCAAAGAAGTATTGATATGACGCCGTTTGAACTACTAACAGGTGTTAAAATGAAGACTCCTGAGCAAATAGATTTGAAAAGGCACATCGATGAAGAAACTAGACGTGTCTTTGAGGAAGAACGCGATGAACTAAGGCAGCAGGCCAAATCGAAACTTCTTAAGGTACAAGAAGAAAACAGAAAATCATTTGATAAACGGCGAAAACCTCCGTTTGCATACCAAGTAGGCGACGTTATAGCAATAAAACGTACACAGTTCGGCACTCGACTCAAATTGCGACGAAAGTTCCTGGATCCGTATAAGATAATCAAGATTCTGCCAAACGACAGGTATGGCGTTGAACGAATGGGCGACGGCGAAGGTTCCATGAAGACGACCGTCAGCGCAGACAACATGAAAAGCTGGGGCGACCGATTTGAAGACGAATCATCCGAGTCGGATGACGATCAGGACGGCCGATTGTAGGAAGCTGGCACAAGACGTGACTAGACAACACAGACGATGTACAGTCGCGGACTTAAAAAAGTTTACACCTGTATCATCCAGTTACCGGTTTTTTTAATTTTTACATATTGTAATTTGGCTTTTGATAGTAATGTATCAATTACTAAGGTTAGGTACATCCTAAAAATTCAATAAAAAATTATTATCAAAACATCTCAGTTGTTTATTATACAATCCAAATTAGTCAATATTTATTCAACTAAAACCTAAAAAGATTTGATAATATTTGATACTAGCAAATTCCTTCCTCCAATCTTGCAATAATTCTTCGTTTTTGTTCATCGTTTTAATAATTTCGAGGCAATTAAACAACAATTATTTCTTTTAATTTTTGACATTTATATTTACCGATATTTACCTATTAAAAACTAAATTCATTGCTTAGTTACTGACTTTTTGTGAACTTACACTGAAAAGAATGAATTGTGAATTATAGACGCTCGACAACATTTGTCATTAGCGTCTGTCTTACACTGAAAAACTCAAGTGTAAGGATTCGATCGAGTGCCTTCAAGATGGATGGATGTGAAAAACGGTTTTTGTAGCCGGATAAAATAAAATCATCCTGAATGTCCGGAGTTTGTCTGGATGAGATTTCCGATTTCGATTCTCGAGTTATTGTCGTCTTTCGTTAATAACGAATATTTTTGAAAGTAAAAAGCTCTAAGTGAAAAAGTGCAAGCACGTGGTCCAAGAACGTGTTGTAAAGTGTTCTTGTGGTTGCTGATATTGGAATACTTCTTTTGGTACGGAGATTGAAGTTGCTATCAGTTCCTAATTCCACTCGGTAAAACTTCAGCCGTCTCTTCAGATTGCCCGCCGTTCACCGGCTTACCATAGCGTGATGGTCATTGCATTGCTACAAGTACGTCACGGCAGTTGCGGTAAAGGTACTATAATTTCCATTTAATAGCTGAAACCATCGGAGTTTGCCTTAATGTTTTGCATTTACGATTTTCCGTTCACAATTTACAGTTAACGGTAGCTTCAAATAAATCTTGTTCAATGAATTTCGCTTTTAGACATTCCGACATTTTGAATTACGCGTAGGTTTGTTTCGTAACTTCGTTCATAAAGGTTACTATTTTTTATTTTAAATCTTTTGTGAAGTTAAATTGTGAAAGTATATAGTACATTAATTCGTCGTTACCGACCGGGTGGCGTTCAGTTTTTGGCAAGTCTTCAACTTGTTTTCGTGCATGCGCGCTAAACATATCATTTTGTTTATGTCAGCTGATGTTTACTAACCCAAAAACATTACATTTGTTACTATTAGCTTACGTGCTTTTAATTATTAAGAATCAATGCTGTATTACTGTTTCATCCTTATAATAATATTGTAAACATTAATAGTACTTTTCAGAGGGTTGAATCGTTTGTCGATTTTAGTATTAATTCGATTGCAACTGGCGATTTTCTCGCTATCGGATTCAGTTCATACTTCGTTTTGATATCGGGTACATTGACCCCTATACGATCGACAGGTGATTCATAAATGACCGTGTATTATATTTTATGATGACGAATTGATTGGTCAGTGGCTTAACTGTTTCATTGTTTACGTTACTTATGCAAATTCATGTAAGCTTTTTAGTATTGTTGCTTATTTCTGAACTTGTTGCACTTTAACGCTATTCTCCGCACTCGCATATTATGAATGTACTTCTTCGAATCAAATGTTTTAATGTGTTTGTTTAACAGATACCAGTTTCGAAAAGATGACAGTTTATAATTTATTTGTTCGATTACGATTTTCCGAACTTTGGTTTCTCGATAAAATTTCGTTACTTCATAGCTAGATTCTGTGACTCTTAAAATTTCGATATTGATAATTGATTAATGTTTTTGTCGATTCCAGCATTGAACTGGATTTTAAGTTCGACAATTTACTTTCCATATCGAACGTTTAGTTTACGCTTCGCCTTTTTTTTTTTGTTTGTTAACGATTGTAGCGTTCGGCTATCTAGAACGTTCCGACTAATGAGAATAGCGATTGCGTATTTCGAAACTGTGTCTTTGTTAGTTATTATATATTGTTAGTTAGTAAGATATATTTTTCAGAGTGTACTCCCTGAGATATCTCACGAGTCTTGATTTTTTATATTTCTCTGGCATTATACCGGTATTGTTACTATTGTTATTTTTTTTGCACTGATTAGCAGTTGTGAAGCAGCTCGAGATTATATCCCGTCTCTCGACAGGATATCATCATTCACTTGTTGTTTTTTTGTTGTGTTTTCAACAGCTCAGTAACAGCTTCTAATCAGTGTTTTAATTATTGTTTTTAATCATCAGCGAATGTTTGACGCCTCACGCCGGTCTTCATTTTTATAACCTAACATCTGTTAACATTTTTTGTATTTGAGTCAGAACCTTCAGTTCAGACCACACTTGTAATCGACGTCTCCCTCAGAGACCTGGATTATTTTTTTCGTCTACAATTGTTTATTATTGTATCTCGAGTCCTCATTTCGTCTTCGGAGAAACCCCTGTGTCCCCCTTCTGTTGTAGCTGGCAGCTGAAGGTGTTCTCTTGTGGTGTCCACCAGCTTGGCGCCCTGACATTCCCTGCTTTAGCTTAACACTGACCTAAAGGTTAGCTTAGGGTACACCACTCTCATTCTTCACACCAACTAAACAGGTAAGGTTTCTTCAGTCTCTTTGAATTAAGAACCACGCCCACTCCGCTGTCTTAGTCGTGGCTTTGTAGCGTCTGAGAGGAGCAGACGTTATAAATTTTATCTATCCCCGTCTCAAAAATCATGTTCTCTCCGTCCCACTCATTGTAAAAAATTTTAATTTTTAAAAACTGCATATTTCAAAAAAGTCCAGCAGAGTTCGTGTTAACAAGTTTAGATGCGAAACTCCTGACCTTCTAGCTATGCAATGTCATATACCGGGTGTCATCGAAAATAAGGACGGAATTCCAATGTTGGGAGCAAATCGCAATCTGTCGACAGTACTACAGGGGTTGGATTTCACCCAAAAAATATACAGAGTATGCCAAAAAGTTTACGAAGAAAAAAAATTTTAAATACATTTTTTGGAACGGACATTTTAATCCGAACGCTCTGGGGAGGTCCTAGGGTCATTCTGGGGCTTAATTTTAACCCTGTTATAATATACAGGGTGTCCAAGTTGACGTTGGCTAACATGGGTAACTTTGTTATTAGTGGAGATAGAAAGTCGGTTAAATGGGCAAAGTAGTGCAGAATTATGTGCTCATTAACATCCCGTCGAAAAAACAAGTGAATTTTGACACGCTATGGATTTATTTAGAAAATCGTGAAAATTGCCGTTTTTGAAAACTGGCCATAACTTTTTTATTTATGAAGATATCTGAAAATTTCTTTAACCATTTTTTGATAACTTTTAAAGATCTTTACAGTGGCGTAGGTTAAATTTTTTTATATCCACTACATAATGAGATATTGACATGAACTTTGGTTTTTCTTATGGACGCCATTTTGGATTTTTAGATATTCGAATTCTGCTTATTTTTCTGATTAATTTGGTGTATCATATGCTACATTTAAAAAAAATGCAATTAACGTCCCATATTAAAGGCACTATAAAAACAACTGACAGTCAAATTATACCAATTCTTCATGGTTTCCGGGCTTGTAGGCCGTGGTCCGGTGGTATTTCTACCTAATTAGTCAAATTATAGTTCAGTTCTGCCAAACTACGATTTATTATTAATTTTACACTTAAAATGTTCGCACTACTTAATTATAAGTTGATTGTCAGTTGTTTTTAATGTCTCTTATATGGGACGTTCATTGCAAATTTTTTAAATGTGGCATGTGATACACCAAATTAATCAGAAAAATAAGCAGAATTCGATTATCTAAAAATCCAAAATGGCGTCCATAAGAAAAACCAAAGTTCATGTCAATATCTCATTATGTAGTGGATATAAAAAAATTAAACCTGCGCCACTGTAAAGATCTTTAAAAGTTATCAAAAAATAGTTAAGAAATTTTCAGATATCTTCATAAATAAAAAAGTTATGACCAGTTTTCAAAAACGGCAATTTTCACTATTTTCTAAATAAATCCATAGCGTGTCAAAATTCAATTGTTTTTTCGACGGGACGTTAATGAGCACATAATTCTGCACTACTTTGCCCATTTAACCGACTTTCTATCTCCACTAATAACAAAGTTACCCATGTTAGCCAACGTCAACTTGGACACCCTGTATATATATGCAGATTGTATCAAATTAAACCTGTGCATAGGGCGTTCTGTGTGTAAGATAGAGATGATATATAAAGCAATAAGTAAGAACGAGATAAAACATCCCTAATTGGAAGTTTCTGTAGTTACTGTTGATAGCGTCATCTTTGTTTTGTGATTTTATCAATAATTTCAATAGTCTTATAGTAACCATAGTAACGACTAACGATTTTGACAAAATTTACAGAATGGGGATTTTTTAAAAATAATCTGACAGATATCTTTAATGTATCACTCAGGGATAAAAAGAAGACTAAAAAGTAAAAAATAGATATTAGTAAAAAAAACTTTTTAGAGACAAACTTTTATTTAAATGTACGAAAAAGAAAAAAAATAATTTTTAATAATTTATGTTCATAACTATAAAAGTGGATCGTGAACTCTTGGCTCTAAAAAGATTTTTTACTAATATTTATTTTTTACTTTTTAGTCTTCTTTTTATGAATTTCACTCAGGGATAGTTCAGCTTTCTATTAGTGAAAGAATCTTTAAAATCGGTTCAGTAGTTCCAGAGATAAAAATTTATGATTAATTATATCCCCTCCCGATGCAAAGCGAAGTAGGGCTGGTCGGACTGACGACGTTACCCCATTCTATAAATTTTGTCAAAATCGTTAGTCATTTACTATGGTTACTGTACTACTGAAATTATTGATAAAATCACAAAACAAGGATGACGCTATCAGGTTGTGTGGATATTATAGCAAGAAAAACCCAGATGATACGCCACTGGCGACAATCGACGCATCTGGAACAAATAACAATGTGTAGGCGTGGCATTATACCGAAGACACAGGTAATACCCAGAAGGATCTGGAAGGTGCGCGAACGTGGTGGGGGTCAAGTTGCTATAAGTACAGCAGTCACCAGAGAACAACGGACAACGTGTGACAGTTGAAATAAATATTGTCCTATTGAAGTGTTTTCACTTTGTTTGAGAAATACTGATCGTGTAAACAGTGCTGACTATTGAAATTGACTTTTCATTGTTAATAAATTATTGTATATTGTTGTTTACATTTTTTAATTATTGAAATAAATAATTTAATTCCGCTAGCTTAAAAACAGTTTTGTTACAATATTATTATTATTTACAGACTACAGTAACTATAATTCCTATTAAGGATCATTTATCTCGTTCTTACTTATTGCTTTATATATCATCTCTATCTTACACACAGAACGCCCTATGCACAGTTTTAATTTGATACAATCTGTATATATATATATATGTAAGACATGGCTGAAATAATAAACTCTAGTTGATTGTACAATATTTAATCGCACAATTACAATTTCAAATACGTAATGATATAGTTAGTACAACTCAAAGTATCAATATTTTACCGTCACATTTTATCTCTTAAACGTCCTGTCCACACACAACACTCTTCTGTTATTGTTTTAGATCTGTCTCTGTCTGTCGGTCTGTATTTCTTTCTCGTTGCTCCGGATTGGATTACATCTCGGCCTTCCTGATGATCAAGCCGCCCTCGGCTTGCCGTAACCTTTTCATCATGTCGGTCGCCCTCTTCTAGATGATCTTTGGGGTCGTTGTCTTGGCGATCTCCCGAACTTGAATCGTTGCATTCCTCTTCCGGACTTGACTCGTTGATGTCGTCTTCCGGACCCGAATCATCGAAATCTTGACTCGAAGGTAACTGACACCATTTCTTCATACGATCAGAGCTGTAAACTTGCTTGAAAGTTCTCTGGCTTCGTGGTGCTCCCGGGACGTCTTCTAGTAAATAACGGTCGTTGGGCAAAACCGATGTCACTATATACGGCTCTTTAAACTTTGGAGCCAGTTTCTTAGATTCTCCTGTGGCATTCGCTTCTCTCTCGACTAACACCAAACTGTCGGTTTGATACTCGGTCGGTTTTCTTTTCGTAGCGTCGTGTCGAACCTTTTGCCGAGATTGCTCGGCATCAACACGTTCCTTGGCGTCTAGTTGTATTTTTTGTACTTCATCTTCGATGGTATCATTAGCCTGAAGGGCTAACAACAATTTGTGCTTTTCTGCGATATTTTCGCTTATTTGAATATCGTTCTCATCTATTTCTTCTCTCGCTTTCTCCTGTAAATCGGGTCCATACTCATATAATATCGTTTCCACTTGATTTACTTCGGGTTCGTACATTGGGTTATGTCCAAATTCAAGGACATCTCCTTCTTTGATGTATACCACATGGGGTAATTCAGTGAAAGTTCGTCCAATCAGCGCTTCAACACTTTGAGCGGTATCTGGAACTATTCTTGCCGGTACGTTTTTAGCCAATACATTGTCGACTACGATATCAGATATTACAATACCTGGCGATGTTATCTTAAATTGGTCGGATCCAAAACCTTTTAGCTCGACAATTTCTCTTTTAATCGTGAAATCCGCCTCAATTACGCAGCTCGCTTTTAAAGTACATTCTGAACTACCGGGATCAATCATAGCATTAAACCGCTTACCATTTATCTCTATTGTTTTCAAATATTTCTGAATGGATTTGGTTTCGAGTGAGTTGATGACGTGAACTTCTTTTACTTCAGCCGCTCGTTGAGCTGTACAATGTTTCTGCGTGTGTCCCACACCATAACAGTTGAGACAACGTAGTTCTCTTCTTGGTTCTGGACAGTTCATGGCAATGTGTCCATACCCTGAACAAATGTAACACTTAAATCCTTTTATCTGTTGATTTTGGGGCTGAATATTCGTTTGTTGATCTCGCCCTGTTTGTTCATCTGATTTTGTACGCTTTTGTTTTTCCTCTGATTTCACATTTTCACTTTTAAATCGAGTAAGACGTATTTGATTCACTCGGTCCACTCTCTTCAGATCATGCATAAGATCATCTAAATCATAGTGTTCTTTAACAAGCATTATGTGACATAATTCTGTAGACCACAGTCCTGTTAGCACTTGCTCTTTTGTTTCCTCAGTGCTTAATTCAAGTGATTTGCACAGCTTAACTTTTTCGTGAAAATACATATCAATTGTGTCATTTTTACCTTGTACTCGTCCTTTCATTTGGTCCCACCTTTCTGTTACACTTAACTCAATTGCAAAAGTTTTGCTAAATGCCGCTTCGAATGCCTCCCATGTTTGGAGTTCATTACATCTGGTCGCATACCGGTGTTTTGCTGGACCAATTAGGCTCATACGTGCTGTTTCCAACGTCATCTCAGGTGGCCATCTGTGTAACATCATCATACTCTTGACGTTACGTAACCATTCCTTAGCTTCTCCCACAATTTCTCCATTACACTGTCCTACAGCTTTTGACAGAACAGGCATGATGTGGAATGACGCAGGGAACGCCGTGGAATTATTCATTTGGTAAACTGTTCTTTCACGCGTGAACAATTCACGTTCATATTCTAATAGTTTGCGTTCGCGTCGTAAAATTTCGCGTTCACGGTCCATCAGTTCATGTTTAAAGTTATCTCGTCTGATATTTCGATATTCTGGGTTAGCTCGTCTGACACTGTTCAGATTATAATCACTAGACGCCGCGAGTGGCTTGTCTATCTCTCGACTTCTCTCAATGTTACTCAAACTAAACGCACGATTCATTTTAATTGTTCAAAATACTGTCAAAACTCAGAATATTAAAACTTTTAATCTTTGGTCGCACAATATTTCAGATTTTTTTTCCTCAATGACATTAGTGGTCGGAGGTCGGATTTTTAAGCCCAATTTGGGGCATTTTTTTATAACCTTAATTCAGTACTGGTGAACCGTGGACTCACGTCTCAGCGCCGCATGAGCTATCCGCGCGCTGAATTTATTCAGGTGGTATTATAAAAAGTTCACCAAGAGAGTTTTAAACTCTAAAACCAAATATAAATTTATAATATATATTATAATGCCAGGTCCCTAGGGGTTGAATCTAACCTGGGTCAATTATATTTTATTTGGGCCACGGCTGCTCTTATTGCGGCGCTGGGTCTGGGAACGTTGATAATAAGTGATTCACAAATACATCGTATCAAAAATCCAACTCAACGCTTGATTCAAATTGAGTGCAAAAAATGAAAAAGGCCCAGAACTGGGCTTAAAAATCCGACCTTCCAACCACTAAAAAACCACCACCTTTCACTCAACATATAGGACGCATCACAATAAAAAGAAGATCCTAACAATTCAATAAAGGAAACCACCTTAACAACACGGGATCCCAAATGTTGCCAAAAACACCACAACTAAAAATCGTAACTACTAAAATTTCAAATCTTCACGAAGCACTTCCTAGGAGTAATCAAGGGATAGGTTTGAAACTCAAGGGTTACCGACTGAAATTGTTAGGGCGCCACGACTTATGCCCAAGAGCAGTCCTACTCAGTTGTCGACGCTGAGAGTCTCTGACCAGTCACCAGCAAGGCACTCGTGAAAATTTGACTAAAACTAACCAACATGCAATAATTATCATCAACCACAGAAATACGAAAAACCGCTCGGCACCGTGAAATCACTGAAAAGCGTTAATCCTAAAAAATATTCAATAACAAATAATTACGCGATAATTCGGTAACCAATAATATTCGGTATTCGGTAGGCGATAATCGATACTGAAAATAATTATCTAGACTTCGGTACTCCTCCGTAACATAATATGCATTTCTCTCATGAAACTAGCCAACACACTTATAAAATTTTACCGACCATCAGCAAGCGGTAAACTTCAGTTTGACACAAATCCACAAACACATTAAAAAACGAAGACAGAGCTGAAATGGGCAGAAAACACTTTGATTCGAAGTTAAGAATAGCGATAGCGGAATAAAATCAACAGCCAGTAATTATCAATCAGATCCACAGATCAGTTAATTTAGGATAAGCTGTACTTTAGATAGCTTTGTTCTAGTAAAATATCGGAATAATATTAAACACTGTACGCCACTAAGTAACCCAAATTGATTGGCTTGCAGGGAATATTAGCTAAAAACAGGACGCAAATAACTTCAAGTAAATTGCTTTTCAAATTATAACGAGAAATCTATAAACGGTTTTTAATATAAACATAAGAAATACAATCAATATGATTAAACACCTATACCGTAGGTGTTTAATAGGTGTTTAATCATATTGATTGTATTTCTTATGTTTTTTTAAATTGCTTTTGTTATCGAAATTGATTGTTGACACCAAAACAATAATCGACGCTACTGATAGCGTAAGTATTATTTGTTAAAACGCAATTTTAATAGACAAATAACGCTATCCCCCAGTTCATTATTTAATACGGGGTCATTCTTTTAAATAACATATCCTGGTGACATTTAATTGCTGGGAACACTCCGCCTGGAACGACGCTAAATCCACTCTAACAAAACATAATCTGGAACGAACCAAAGCTCCAAGAATAAAACAATACACGGAAAAATAGGTATCCACCGGGAAGGAAAACAATTGGCGGGAAGTTGGGAAATACGCAACAATACTAACAAGCAGCAGAAATATAGCCTAACAAATCCGATTATAACAATCGTCAAACAATTAATTTTGCCACAGTGTATTTTTATGGACAATTCATATGAGATCCACTCAGCTCTGTGTCCCCATAAAAACAGCCTCTTGTGTCTGACGGCTAGCGTGGTCGCCATTGTTTGTCCTCACTCACAAGCATATCGTCGTACCGACTACGTGACGTCACACACTAGCTCCGTAGTATCGCGGTGCTCTATCTCTATTCCGCACGCATAAGTCGCTAGCTGTCCTTTATCTAGTGTCAAACCAGCACTGATTCGGATCCCATTTGCATTAACTTGCATTCAAAATTGACAATGTTAAAAATCTAAACTTTGATAAAAGGTGCATAGGCTCGAAAATAATTTTTATCTGGGGTCCACGGAAGGCAATGTATACTAACCACTTGCGAATTCATTAACTGTATTCATCATTAGTTTTTAACAAAACTAATTGACGTAAATGATGCATAAATTCAAATCTTAATGCTTAGTTAACAAGTGCTCCCCCCGGACTCGCTGTACGACGAAGTTTTCAATATATTATAAATTTATATTTGGTCTTAGAGTTTAAAACTCTCTTGGTGAACTTTTTATAATACCACCTGAATAAATTCAGCGCGCGGATAGCTCATGCGGCGCTGAGACGTGAGTCCACGGTTCACCAGTACTGAATTGAGGTTATAAAAAAATGCCCCAAATTGGGCTTAAAAATCCGACCACTAAAAAAATTTTGTATTAAAAAAAAAATCCACCACCTACCACTCGACACGTAAACAAACACAAAAAGTTACGAAAATTGCAAGATAACCGTACACTAGAATGCACGAGCCGTTAAGTTAGATAAAACCACAATTCAACGGTAACTTAAAGACAAAAAAATACGCTAAGCCTTTGGATAATAAAATCACTGGGAGACAATTGGCAGTATCGCCCCCAGGGGGAACATTGGAATGTCGTTGTTTATCGCAATTGCATTACAATGTTCTTTGGGAACTGGCGAACCCAGGGAAACCCGAGCACGCACCAGTCGGTTGTGTACCCGGCTGGGTGAATCATTTAGGGACTATTATGAAGGAAGGACAGTCGCAACTTTTTCTCTTCTTCGTTTCTCTCTTCTTTTCGGTTGTTGTTAGCGATCTTGTCCCTCCGTTATGGGTACACTTTTGTTGCTGTCCTTTGTTTGTAGTAGTCGCTAATAGTACACCTGCGTGTTTGCCGTGCGCGGTGACCCGTAAGACGGAAAAGAGGATCCTGGCAGTTGAGGTTCGCTTGGGTGCACCAACACACTGCTTTGGCCTCCGCTTCGCTGTAAACGGGCGGCTAGACCTAACCCAGTCTAGTCAATCGACTAACGTCGTGTATATCTAGTATTCCGGCGGGGTGAGCCAGTGTCTTTTGATGGAGTGGCGCCGTCTCTTGAGCTGACTATATCACCGTGTAGCCCTGGCGCTCTGTACCGATTTGCGGCCATCGTCCCCTTGTTGGGCTCCGTGGTGGGCGGGGAGCACGGTTGATGAATATAAAAAAAATTATTATGAATAATTCCCCCCCCTTAAATAGTCATCCCTCTAAGAGAGGACGTAATGAGGAAAATTTGAGTTTATTGTTTGGCAATGATTCAAGGAGCATAACTCCCTGTAATAGGTTTTTGTTGATGCGGAAAGAAAATGGAAATTTCAACGATGATAGCCCTTTTTATATAAGTAAGCACCTAACAGGGTTATATGGAACAAATTGTTCAATTATACATTTTTACTTAATTTATAGCTTACTTACATTGAATTTTTCCTTTATATTATAATAATATATGCTGACTGGATATGTCCGCTAGACGTATTGTCTGCATATTGTGCTGTGCTGCCGGTGTGTTGACACTGCAGATTGCAGAACTGCGTTGTGTTCTCGATTAGGGCTGCGTCTGTATCTTCTGCAACTCGTTCCTTTGGATTTCCTTCCGGATTGTTGACCTTATTCTCTTCATTTTGTTCTGTACTAACCGGTCCAGCTGATGCCGTTTGAGCAATGATGACTTCTTCTTTGGACCCGGAACTACCCATATTTATTTTTTTTTTACTTTTATGGTCACTACACTATATACTATAATAAATTTGCCACTAGCACGGTCGCCATGTAATAGTTTTGGTTTTATATAATTTAGAAAATAAATAACTTTATCAATTTAATCATTATAGCCAGTTTTATTTTATTAATCTAAGATACAAATTATTAACTACAATTAATTACCTTGACGGACATAGTGACGTCTTACTAACATCTATTCTCTGTATGACCATTGTCATTGTTATTTATATTGATATAATTGATTAACTTGCGTATTTAAGCCAGTACAGTTCTAAGTACTTATTGTTCAATAACTATCTGACTTTGCATACCAATGACCTCCGTAATATTTCCTAGTGTGCAAATCTATATACATTAACTGTGCAATACTTACATACTACATCAGTCCCACGCACGTCAACGACACCGCGACGTGTGCCCGTTTCTTGGTGGAATGAGGCTTGTCGGGATGCCATCCGTGAACGTCGTCAGCTCTCCGTCGCTTCAAAAATAATATAACGGATGAAAATCGTATAATTTTCATGCAAAAGCGTTCCATTGCCAGACGTATTATAGCAGAGAGTAAGAAGCAGTCATGGAGTAAGTTTGTTTCCACTGTAAGAAGTTGTACTCCCGCTCGCGAGGTGTGGGAGAAAATCCGGAGGATCTCTGGAAAACAGAGTTTTAATTATATTTCGGGATTGGTAATGGGAAATGACATTATTACGTCGCCTAATGAAGTCGCAGATCACATGGGTTCGTGCTACGCAAAAGTTTCGAGTTTCGCAAACTATCTAGAGGTTTTTTCTGCTCAGAAAAATCAAGCAGAACAAGTTGCAATAAACTTTTCCTCACAAAATGAGGAGAACTACAATTCACCTTTCTCCTCGTGGGAACTGCAGTCGAGTTTGCATGATTGCCATGATACTTCTCCAGGATCTGACGATATCCATTACCAATTTTTGAAAAAGCTACCTCCCTCTGGATCGACATTCCTTCAAGACGTTTAATTTAATCTGGTCCTCGAATACATTTCCTACCGCTTGGTGTAATTCTATTATAGTGTCGTTGTTGAAGCCCGGTAAAGACCGAAAACAAGCATTCAAGTTATCGTCCTGTTTCACTGACTAGTTGTTTATCAAAACTCCTTGAACGTATGATCAACCGACGACTGGTTTGGATTCTTGAATCCAGACGGTTGATCACTAATGCCCAGTGTGGCTTTCGTAAGCACCGTTCGACAATGGATCATCTAGTCAGGTTAGAGTTCGCGATAAAGGATGCCTTTCTTAATAAACAAGACTTATAGCGGTCTTTTTTGATCTTGAAAAGGCTTACGACACTACATGGCGGTACGGAATACCTCGAACATTTCACACTTGGGGTATCAGGGGACATCTTGGGAATTTTATTAATAACTTTTTATTCGAGCGTTACTTCCAAGTCCGTATCGACAACACTTTGTCTAGTGTCTTTGCACAGGAGAATGGTGTTCCACAGGGTTCGGTTCTTAGTGTCACCTTATTTTCCATCGCTATTAATGGCATAATTGAGAGCATTCCTTCGTCTGTGTAGTCATCGCTCTACGTTGACGACTTGGCAATCTACTGCTCGTCAAAATACATTCGTACAGCACAACGTCACCTGCAGTTGGCCATTAATAGCATCCAGAACTGGACAACCAACAATGGGTTTAAATTTTTCGTTGGGAAAACCCAGTGCGTGCACTTTTGCCGCATTCGTAGTTGTTATCAGAAACCATTCTTATATCTTTATAATACGCTCATATCTGTGCAAGATGCTGCCCGATTTTTAGGACTTACTTTCGACAGAGCGTTAAATTGGAATGTATTTTAATATTTTAAAGAGGAAGTCGATGTCTTCCCTTAATATTTTAAAATTTTTAGCTAGCACTACGTGGGGTGCAGACCGTACAGTTTTACTACGAATTTATCGCGCTGTCGTACGGTCTAAATTGGATTACGGTAGCATTGTGTACGACTCAGCGCGTGAGTCGTACATCAGGACGTTAAACGCTGTTCATCACGCCGGGATTCGTTTGTCAACCGGAGCGTTTTGATCCAGTCCTGTTGTTAGCATAGCCGCAGAATGCGAAGAGCTGCCGCTGAACATCCGGCGGAAACGCAATCTGGTATCGTACGTTTCAAAGCTCCGTAGTCAACCTGATCACCCAAATTACAGTTGAGTATTTCAACCTCGTTTTTCTTCTCTGTATAGACGGAGAAGAAATGCAACACGTCCTCTTGGTATCAGGTTGACTCTTCTTCTAGATGAACTTCCGTTGGCGCTTCCTAGAATTCTTAAAATCGGCCGTAATTCCGTGCCCCCGTGGTTAATCCCTCAGCCCGTCATCGACATGTCACTTTCCATTCATCCGCGAAGTACGACAACGCCAGAGCTTTATCGCCAGCTTTTTTTTGGCGTGGCTGGATCAGAATCGAGACTATCGTTCCATTTACACGGATGGCTCGAAGTCTCTCGACCGAGTTGGTTGTTCGTTTGTCACCGATAACGACAGTGTTGGATACAAGTTGTCTCAAGAGTGCAGTATTTTTACTGCAGAGTTATATGCAATCTTGTAGGCCTTGAGACATGTTCACGGTCCGCACAAATAATGTTATTTGCAGCGACTCTTTGAGTGCTCTACAGGCATTGCAGCGTTCCTATCCCAGCCACCCTCTTATTTGTTTAATTCAGGACAAATTATACTCTTTGAAAAGTGGTGGAACCACTGTCCGGTTTTGTTGGGTTCCCGGCCATATGGGAATCGCTGGCAATGAATTAGCTGACACTGCAGCTAAAGACGCTGCAAATAACGGCCAGAATGTATTTTGTGTTATCGACCTCAAGAGCGTCCTGATTTCAGCAGTTCAGCAGCTCTGGAAGGATGAATGGAGTGCTGTCGATGAAAACAAATTAAAATCTACAAAATCTACAGTTGACCCATGGTTCACATCTTGTCGTCCCTCCAGGTACCCAATTCTTGAAATCATACGAATTTTAATCGCATACGAATAAAATTCGAACGATAGATTCGAATACGAAAGAAAATCTCATTTCTTGAACGTCTACGAATAAAAAATTCTGTATTCGGATCTTTTTCGTACAAAAAACTTGACAACGTTGCAAATTCATTCTAGTTCTTCTTTTTCTTTTCCAAATGCTGCTTGCCAACATCGAAAATGAGGTAAAAAGAAGAGATCAAGCTACATAACCCTTTTAATGAACAATAAGTTTGACAGCTGTCAAAATTTATAAAGGATTATATTTGAAATATCAGCTATTATATATTATTTATTATTATTAATCATTTATTTCTTTCAGATTAATTATTAATTTTTTAGTTTAATATACTGAAGATACTTAACAAAGCGAAACTGTTTAAATCATTTTTTGTCTATATCTATACTAATAATATAGAGAGGTAACATTTGTTTGTTTGTTATGGATAAACTCAAAAACTACTTAACTGATTTTAAAAATTCCTTCACCTATAGAAAGCTACAATTATAAGGAGATAAAGTATATTGAACTTAAAAATTATTGAATGTCCAATAAACAATACGCATGAAACAATTACCTAGGTTAGAATATCCGTAATTCGCATACGAAAAGTCAAATTCGTCTAGCTTTACCCATTCGATGTAAATTCGTATGAAAAAAGTCGCATGCGAATTTCAAGAATACCGATTATCAGTCAAATCCGCATACGGATTTATTTCAAGAATTGGGTCCAAGGTGGGAGGAAGTGGTCCTTACACGGCTGCGCATCGGTCACTGTAGATTGACACATGATTTTTTGATGGCTCGTGAGGAACCGCCCTTCTTTGAGACGTGTGACACTCGTGTTACCGTTTCGCATATTTTAATAGAGTGTGTCCAGTTTAGGGACACACGACAACAGATCGGATTGTCAGGTGATCTGTCGGTTATTTTAGGAAATGATCCTGACAATGTCGATCTGCTGTTTCGATTTTTAAAGGAAACCGGTCTTGACCGGTTTATTTGATCTGGGGCCACGGCAGTGGCCCCCGCCAAGTCGAGCAAACAACAGACGGCCGCTACCGTGTATACCTTTTCTCGAAGCAACTCAAGGCACTTTTCAACTTTCTATATCTCTGTTACAAATGCAAGTAGAAGGCTGAAAATTTCGCTAGAGATTATACCTAACGGTCTTAACTAATTCCCCAAATTACAAGTTTCTAATAAATATAGTTCAGAAAATTTCAACCCTCAAAATTGTCTATTTTGTCATCACTCACTCACTCACTGACATAGCGATCATCAAAAAGCTAGGGCACTTCCAGTAGTCCTAGAAAGCTGAAATTTGGTATGCAGGCTGGGTTTCACGTACAAGTAACGAGAAAATTCCAATATCTGTGTTTTTCCCCCTCCAACCCCTAAAAGGGGGTGGTGCATATTTCTATTATTATAGGCTAAGTCCGTAGTCAGAGAAAGCTGAAATTTGGTATGCAGGCTAGGTTTCGCGTACAAGTAACGAGGAAATTTAAAAATGTGTGATCTTCCTCCTCCAACCCCTAAAAGGGGGTGTTGCAGATTTCTATAGGTCCTTAGTTAGAGAAAGCTGAAATTTGGTATGCAGGCTGGGTTTCGCGAACAAGTAACGAGAAAATTAACAAATCTATGTTTTTCCCCCTCCAACCCCTAAAAGGTGGTGGTGCATATTTCTATTATTATAGGCTAAGTCTGTAGTCAGAGAAAGCTGAAATTTGGTATGCAGGCTAGGTTTCGCGTACAAGTAACGAGGAAATTCAAACATGTGTGATCTTCCCCCTCCAACCCCTAAAAGGGGGTGTTGCAGATTTCTATAGGTCCTTAGTCAGAGAAAGCTGAAATTTGGTATGCATGCTAGGTTTCACGTACAAGTAACGAGAAAATTCAAATATTTGTGATTTTCCCTTTTAAACCTTACAAAAAGAACTGAGATCCCATCAAAAATATTCTTGTAAAGAAAAAAAAATGCCAAGTCTCGCAACACTTTCGCCGTAAAAAGTTTTGAGATCCCGAAAAGTACCAAGTCAGCCATTCTATTACCTTTGACTATGAAGTTAGCAAATTACTCGATAGTTGTCTTAAAACTACACAGGTAAAATAAAGAATAATTTATAAATAATATTTTATGACTGTAAACTTGTAGTACCTTTTGAACTTGGCAATCACGTGGCATCAGGATATATGACACCGTGCGATAAAGTTTTAATAAAAACAATATCTCATCACAGTGCACCTATGCCACGTGATTGCCAAGTTCAAAAGGTACTACAAGTTTACAGTCATAAAATATTATTTATAAATTATTCTTTATTTTACCTGTGTAGTTTTAAGACAACTATCGAGTAATTTGCTAACTTCATAGTCAAAGGTAATAGAATGGCTGACTTGGTACTTTTCGGGATCTCAAAACTTTTTACGCCGAAAGTGTTGCGAGACTTGGCATTTTTTTTTCTTTACAAGAATATTTTTGATGGGATTTTATTTATTTGTATACATTTAGGCCCCTTTACAGCCTTAATGGTTTTTTCTTTTTATATTACTACATTATATTATGACACATTTTAATTGTACTTATTATGATTTTATTTTGTTGTGTGTCAACTTTTGATTTTGTTTTGGTTTTATTGTTTTTGCTTTTCTTTTGTTTACTTTTTTATTTTTAGACGCTAATGACCTCTGTTGTCGAGCGTCTATAATCTACAATTCATTCGTTCACAATGCCTGTACTAGCAAATACACTATATTGTCGGCAGGGTTTGGCACTGAGACTCGAGTTTTATATTATAAAAAAATAAAATTTCAAATTTCCACTTGATATTTATTTATATATGTTTTTATTATTGTCTCTATTTACTTAATATTAAGAACTGTAGGCAAGTACGGCGAAGCGAGAACAGCGGTAGGCGACTTCGTTTCGCAGGAATGAGGTTATAAATCATAAATTCTTATCTCGGGAACGACTGAACCGATTCTAAAAATTCTTTCACTAATAGAAAACTGCACTATCCCTGAGTGGTATAGGCTGTATTTTATTTTGATAAATTCCTACTGGGGCGGGGGATAATTCCTGTGGATCGTAACATTAATATTAAAAAATTTAGGCAAGTACGCGAAGCGAGAACAAAGACAGGCGACTTCGCTTCGCAGGGGTCAATTTTTCGCAGGGGGGGGGGTAATAAAATCATAAATTCTTATCTTTGGAACTACTGCCAAAAAGTACATTTTCGCATCGGATTTCTGAAAAATGCTATAATATTTGGAAAGTTCAGAAAAAATTCTACAGGAGCAGCGATCGAATTGGGACGGCACACCTGCAAAGAAATGAAATAAACAAAAATTGGGAAATGTAAAAAGCGAAATTTCTGATAATTTGAGATAATTCATTGAAATTACATTTGCAACACAAAACAGGTAAAATGTAATTTAAATGTGTACAGTACATGTTATTTACAAAAGGTTTTCAAAATGTGGAGATTCTCATTCTTGGCCTCCCAGATATCCTGCGATGAATTTGAGGGAAGGCATTTTGAAAATCTTTTGTAAATAACGTGTACTGTAGATATCACCTTAAGCAAAATGTAATTTCAATGAATTATCTCAAATCATTTCAAAAATTTCGCTCTTTACATATCTCAATTTTTTTATTTCATTTTTTTTTTGCAAAACTGACAGGTGTGCCGTCCCGACTGGATCGCTGGCCCTGTATCATTTTTTCTGAACTTTCCAAATATGATGGCAGTTTTTTAGAAATACGATGCGAAAATGCACTTTTTTGGCAAAAAATGTAAGTCAATTTTTTTTAGTTCGGCCTTGGATTTTTTTTGCCCCGTGGGGCATTCTGATTAGTATCAGTATGGGAATGTTGCTGTCAAATTTCAGTGGATAATGTCAAACAGTTTCAAATATATCGCATCTCAAAGTTTCAGATCAAACTTATAAAACACCTTGTATCTGTAAAACCACTCGTCAAAACAAAATTTCCTTGTTGATCTGGACTTGCCTTGACTTCCTCTATCGACCATTGGACTATGTCATATAAGTTAAATGTCTGGCATCGTCAATGAAATCTCGATCAATATGAAAACTTCACAAACTTTATATTTTAGTAAACAGAAGGATAATATTTAATTGTTGAAAATATTCAATTGTAATTAATGTAAATCTGAAGTGATGAAATAAAATTAATTAAAAAAAAATTGATACTTCAAAAATGTCTCTGAAAAGAATGAAATAATTTTGTACAATCACCTAATTATTGCTTTATTTTAATAGTCATATCTAGTAATTTATTTACGCCGACTCTTAATTAAATGTCGTATCAATTTTCTTTTAAAATTATTTTTTTCATTTTTTTACTTTAAAGAAGTACCTACCTTTAAATAACACAAAATAAACCTTAAAACTTTAAAACACACCGTCCATTCGCGAGTTACTTACCTATACGATACCAGAAAACAAGTACGATACACAATCGCTCGCCGTCTACAGCTGACATGCGAAAGATACTTCGTGGTTGTTCGGAAGTCCTCTTTTGAATATGACTAGACTCTTGTCGCGCGGAATGTTTAGCCATTCTGTACTGCGTTCCAACGCCGTGTGTGAGTTCCACTACAGTATACAATGCCAATACGCAGCCTGTCGTAACTATATCCAGTTGAAAATCTCCAAAAATGAGAATTCGCACTTTGAGGTATAACCGCATTGTTTCTGTATTGTTGTTATACACCTTTGTTCAACAACAACATGTAATAGTAAGTCGATGGAAAGTTGCCGTACGCGGTTTTAAGACCAGATAAAATTCGGCCATTTTGAAGATAATTTACATTTTTGATTTACCGTTTCAAACTTATACAGTTGTTAATGGTCCCTCTGTACAAACCAAATATCGATTATAAGACTTGATTCTGTTGCCAGCTTAGATTTTAAGACTCATTTGGTGAGTGACGAAAAATTGCAAAAAAATGGTATACTAGTTCCGAAATAAGTGCGGAGGTTTTGAAACTTTAGAAATTTGTAGATTTCAATGTCCTGAATGAAACGAGAAAAAATGCAAAATTTGATCGCAGCCGCTGAGCTGCTATATCCTACTATAAAAAACTCATGTAACATCAGATTCCAGCGATGTGATTGGTCGATATGTAACACGTGTAAAATCATTTATAATATAAAATCATGGCAACGGTCTAAAAGTTTTTTATATTGAAAAAATAAATTGTTTCTGTAAAATATTATAAACTGTCAAAAATAAATTTTTATTTTTAATTAAATTACTTCTAATTTTCAAATAATGTCTTATTAAACACTTGAAAAAGTTGAAATGGTTATTTGGGCCCTATCTGGAAACAGTTACCAGCAAGTTGTTGATATGTATAGTACGAAATGTTATAATTACCACAAAACACCAAACCATAACAAACACTCTCGACGTACGTTTCGCCAACCAAGTTGGCATCATCAGGAGATGATTAAAACTAAAGACTAAACACTAATTACTGCCTATTAGTAATTAGTGTTTAGTCTTTAGTTTAAATCATCTCCTGATGATGCCAACTTGGTTGGCGAAACGTACGTCGAGAGTGTTTGTTATGGTGTGGTGTTTTGTGGTAATTATAACATTTCGTATCTTTACACCAAAGGTTCCAACACTTTTTATTGATATGTATAGTGTTAAGTACAACAAACAGATACCTATAGTGCAAGTTGTAAAAAGAGCAGTTGATAATTTCAAGAATACTGGTTGCGTTAACACCAGGCATAAAAATATTACAAGAAATCGTCCGAGCCAGGCAGAACTTGAAATCCATGCTGGAATCATTGTTCATGTTAAAAGAAATCCAAACATAAGTGTAAGGCAATTGGCAAATGACGCCGGATTTAGCACTTATCGTGCTTATAAAATTTTAAAAGCAAATAAATTCAAATCGTAAAAATATTCCCATCATTAGGAATTACACGGGGACGATGCATTTCGAAGAATATCTTTTTGCGAAGAAATGTTCGAAAAATGCAATAATGATCCAGACTTCCTAAATAACATTTTTTGCTTCAGTGATGAAAAGACTTTTAGTTTGAATGGTGAACCAAATACTCAAAATTACCGTTGTGTTGAACGCGTTGCCGGCCGTAATCCACACGTCGTACGAAAAACTTGTGTGTACGAAAATTGTTGGGAAATGAGTCATTTAAATGTGCCACTTATTTTCAATAAAAATGGTCAAAAAGTTGAAAAAACTGCGCCACTCTCCTAATCTTTCACACTGTTTGTTTATTATTAGCAATAAATATTTATTTTTTTAAATATTGACTATATGAGGATTGTAGCGAATTAAATTGTCTACACATTTGTTACTTACCTTTTTTATCGAGAAATGCAAAATACGCGTGCAAATCGACAAAAACAGAAAATCCAAGATGGCGGACAGTTTCCATAATTAATTAATGGGTCAAAACATGATTTCTTCATCTACTTTACGGGGGACACCTAACTGCGTCAAAAGTTTTAATCCGACAGTTAATCTTTTGAAAAAATCTAAAATGATTGGGCTATTCAAAACAGATAATTTCATAAAAATTGACGTTTGTTATTCCTTATAATATTAATATTGATGTTTGTTATTAGGTACTTATAATATTAATACTACATAAATTATATATATGCAACATAAAATTTTTATTAGTATTTTATGTTATTACGAAAAATAAATTTTTTTATAAAACAATTGCTGATTTTTCAATTATTTAGCTGCAATGAAAAAAATTTTTAATGCCAATTATTGGGGATAAGCTAAGTACGAAACTTAATTTTCCTACCAAACTTATGTAATATAAGTTTCGAGCGACGTGATTGGTCGATGAATGTATCACGTAAAACGATTTAAAATAAAAAAATTACTATATTTTCATTATTCAAATATTCAATAAAATTTTGAAAGGTAATTATCGGATTATCTCTATCATAAAAAATTTGGAATTGATAGAAAATTTAATATGATAATATCACTCAAGACAATTGGTTTCGGTTACGCGAATTAAATGACAAATTTCTATTTGTCTTTAAAAAAAAATATTTTTTATTTATTTAAAATTATAAAATAGTTACAAAGTTTATATAAGTAATATTATTTAATTAATTATTTAATATTTTATGTTGCTTCTATTTTGCATACAGAATTTAATGGACTTTGCCCCACAACTGTTATAGTTTAATGTTAAGAATAAATCTTTGTATAATTATTATTATTTGAGATTGCTTCTGTTTTGCACACAGAATTTAATGAGCTTGGCCCAACAACCTTTCTTGATGAAAGTGAGATTGAATCTGAATAATTATTAATATTTAGTAAAAATCACAGTTTGCCCGAAATGGACTTTGTACTGTAAAATGTGCTATGTCCAGCAAAGTAAACTATGGGAAACAACTGTGTGAGAAAGTGTCTTATGTCACTTGTGCACATTGTCATATGAAACATGTCATATAATTCCTCCCTCCTTTAAAAGATTCGTCCCGAATCTATCTAAACTGTATTTATCCAAGTGTGCAAGCTTTCACGGCCGGCATTGTTCCAAATCTTCATGGTTTCCGGGCTTGTAGGCCGTGGTCCGGTGGTATTTCTACCTGACGTTTCGTCTACAACTGCGGTAGACATTCTCAAAGGCGATGTGGCAGCGGTCGAAGTGTCCTCCTTGGCGGCTCACAGATGAGTGAGCCGCCAAGGAGGACACTTCGACCGCTGCCACATCGCCTTTGAGAATGTCTACCGCAGTTGTAGACGAAACGTCAGGTAGAAATACCACCGGACCACGGCCTACAAGCCCGGAAACCATGAAGATTTTAAACTGTATTTCTTCAATACTTGTTTCATTTAATTCGGTATTATTATTTTTGGTTTTTCTTTTCCAAAAATTTTGTATGCAAATTTTTTGTTTATAGATTACAATAATAATTAAAACTAAAAATATAATACAAAATAAAGTTATATTACTAAATAATATATAATGATATTTATCTGTATCGTTATTATCTTCTAGTATGAATTTGTTATCATCTATTAATTCATGTAATTTCGATAGCTGTACTTTTTCTAAATTTATAGGTTTAATATTTAATATTTTGGGATTTTTATTAGGATTAGGTAATACTAATTCTGTTTTTATTTTTGCTAATTCTGAATTTTCATAGAATTGATTATCAATTTTAAAGTAACATCCTCTAGGGATTTCTATAAGTGTTATCCTTTTTAAAACAGGAATTGTTTTACAATTACTGTGTATTTTAACAGCTTTTTGCGTTAATACAATATAATGTCTTTTATCAATAACTTCAATAGTGGTTGTATTGGGAGTAATTATAGGTTGAAATGTACAGTCTTTTATCATTTCTTTACTTATTAATAATTGCATACAATCAGTACTTTTAATATGTGTTTTAGGTAACTTAAAATTACATAGCATTGATTTATCATATTTTGGACAGTTATTGTCGCTATACCAATAATAATCGTTATTCATTGTTATATATGGCTTTTTTATTTTAATAACATAATTTTGTTTTGTTGGTATCGGTATCAATTGATATTGTTTATAACTTTCAGCGTATGTGATTGGAATACTTAAAATAAAATTTAAAGTCATATCTTTACAATACACTGATGTTTCTGTGACTTGATAGTAATATCCTATATTATGAAGATCTACATTGAAAGGCATTTCTTGTGGAGAATATATTTCCAAAATTTTATTAAGTTGATTCAAAAAGGCTTTAGGTTTAATGACACTTGTGTGTAAATGACCATTACGTGCAAAAGTAAGTGATATCTCTAAATCTGTTAGAATTTGTAAAATAATTTCTAAACTCGTTAGTATAAGATTCGTAATTATAGTTCGATTGAAATTCCCAATTAATCTATTTAAATGTTTTTCTATTTCAAGGTGATTTCTGTTTAAAATAACAAGAGTATCATTAAATTTTTTCAAAATTTCTAAATTTAGTGTTAACTGTTTGTTGGTTGCTGAAACAATTTTATGTTGATTTCTTTTTAATTTTTCTATTTCTAAATCATATCGTTCGGCATCTTTAGAATCCAAATTACCTGTTACTAATTTTACTATATGTCCTAATCCATCGATAAGGCCACGTTTATCTCTGGTATGAGTTTCTGGCAATAAATTACTTAATTTATCATAACAAGTTTTTAACTGGTGAACTATTAGGGGTTGAAAAGTTATAAAGGTTAAAGTTTCGCTTGAGTTTAAGGGATCTAAAGAATTGTCGATGAAATTTAATCTTTCTAAAATTTGTTTAATATCAAAATAATGAACTAACATGTGTTTAGTCTTGAAAATTTTGGCTTCGCCTAAAAACAGGGGTAGAACACCGGGGTTGTCAGATATGTCCGTCAGCTGAAGTTCCTGGTTTAGGACTCTTGTCAGTATTGTCAGGCATAGTCTGTAATTTTAATGGTCTTTTTATTTGTTGTTTATGATACTCACCGGTATCTGTTAGTATTTTGTTACTATTATCAGTTAAACATTGTTTCGCTTTAAATTTGGGGAGTGCTTTATTTCTACTTTTTGATTTTAAGTAAATTTTTGATTTTGGGTCAAATTTTGGTGGATCTTCTAATTTTTCGTTAGCTTTTTCTATTCTAGTTTCTTTAATTTGTGTGCATTTATCGTGTATATTTTTATAAAGATCGGTAGTTGTTTTTTTTATGATTTAAAATATAATCGGAATAAAATTTCTTGTTTAAATCTATACTAAGTATGTCTGAATTTTCTAAATGTCCTGTTATTATTTCTAACGGTGTGAGTTTAGTAAGAGAATGGATAGTATTATTGTAGGCTAGTATTGCGTATTGCATTTGATTTTCTATAGTTCTATTTGGATTTGTAGAGTCTAAAATTCGTAGGTGTTCGATAAGTGTAGAATGTAGTCTTTCAACAGTTGCGTTAGATTGTGAATGTAATTTTGTTGTAAGATGTATAGATATTTTGTGAAGGGTACAAAATTCTCGAAAAATTGCATTAGTAAATTCGGGTCCATTGTCTATTTTTATCACTAAAGGTGTTCCGTGGTGACTGAAAAATTCAATGAGACGATCTGTGATAGGAATAACATTACATCCGGGAATTGAATAGGCTGAACTAAATTTTGAAAATTCGTCAATAATTGTTAAAAACATTGAAAAACATCTAATGACAGAATTTCAAAAGGTTTGTTAGGAACTGGAATCATTTGTAATTTTGGTTTTATCGGTTGTCTATCGTACTTGTGTACTTGACAAGTTTCACAATTATTTATATATCTAGTTATATCTTCTTTCATAGAAGGCCAGTAATACCTTCTTTGTATATGCAACAGAGTTTCATTTATACCTCTATGATTGGTTTTAGATAGGTGATAATTATTTATTATGTCTTGTTGTTCTAATTGATTTTCTACATCTTCTAAAATTTTGATTGTTTGAAATAATTGATAAGCTTGATTTTTAAATGTTTTCTGCAAAGTTTGAACAAATTGGGGGTAATGTGTTTTATTCTCAAAATATAGACCGTATCGTTTTTTTGGATTTATATATTCTTTAAATAAATTTATTACATATGTTTCCAGGTTTTGGATAGGGATATTTGCAATAATTTTGGTTTTTTGGAATCGTGTATATTTACTAATTTAGGTTTTTGTATCTTAGACAAATTTGTAAATTTTATTATAATTTGGTTAGCGAATAAATTTATTGGTTTTTCGGATATGGGGATCTCTAGAATAGGGTTTTCTTGTTGGGAATGTACTGTATTGTCAGAGTCAGAGTCGTTTTCTTGAATGATATTGGGTGTGTCAAAATTTAAGGATGTACTAGGCACTGGGTTAAGATCTTCGAGAAGTATTTCTTCTAAATCTTGTAGGTCAGGTGGGTGTTCTATATTTGGAAATAAGGACATATTGTCAGGGGGATCTTCAGTTTCTTTATTGTGAATTTCAATTCGGGAAAGGGCATCAGCATTTGTGTTTTTTATACCTTTTTTATAAACAATGTTGTAATCGTATTCTAGTAATTTTAATCGCCATCTAACTAATTTTGAATTGGGTTCTTTTAAGTTAAATAACCACTGTAGTGGTTGATGGTCTGTTATTATAGTAAATTTTGTTCCAAAAATGTAAGGCCTGAATTGTTTTACAGCATATATTATAGCGAGAAGTTCTTTTTCTATTGTTGAATAATTCTTTTCGTGTTCATTTAAAGTTCGGGATATGTATGCTACTGGTTTATCTGATCCAATGGGTCCTTGACTTAAAATTCCTCCTATTGCTAAATTTGAAGCGTCTGTCGTAACGTTAAAAGGTTTTGAAAAATCGGGGTAAATTAATAATGGTTCGTTAGCACAGTAAATTTTTACAAAGTGAAAAACAATTCAAAAATTCTTTATCATGAATTACTTTAGCATTTTTTCTTAAACATTTAGTTAATGGGGTAGTTATTTTTGCAAAATCTTTAATAAATCTTCGATAATATCCAATAAGGCCTAAAAATGATTTTATTTCTTTTTGTGTTTTGGGTATAGGGAAATTTTTTATGCAGGAAATTTTGTCTGAATTTGGTTTTATACCGTCAGGTGTTATTGTATGTCCGAGAAATTTAGTTTCTTTTAACAAGAAGTCGCTTTTGTCTAGTTGAATTTTTAATTGTGACTCGCGTAATTTGTCGAAAACTAATTTTAAATTTTGAATGTGTTCGTTTAAAGAAGTAGAAAATATTACAATATCATCCATATAGATGAGGCAGATCTTGTTAATTAAGCCGTTAAATACTTCGTTCATGGTTCGTTGAAACGTGGATGGTGCGTTTTTTAGTCCAAAAGGCATTCTCAAAAATTCAAAGTGTCCGTTTTCGGTGGTAAAAGCGGTTTTTTCTATGTCGCGAGGGTCCATCTGAATTTGATGAAATCCGGAAGCAAGATCGAGGGTACTAAAATATGTAGCACGTCCTAATTTGTCGAGTAAGTCAGTTATATTCGGGATAGGAAATTTGTCGTCTATGGTTTTTTCATTTAATTTTCTGTAATCTACTACCATACGCCATTTTGTTTTTCCTGAAGCGTCTTGTTTTTTGGGAACTATCCAAACAGGACTGGACCAAGGGGAACAGCTAGGTTGGATTATATTTTGGTTCAACAATTTTTCTGTTTGTTCCATAACTTCAGTTTTGTGTACATAAGGGTATCTGTATGATTTAGTGAAAATTGGTGTTTCGTCAGTTGTCCGTATAACATGTTTAACTTTGTTGGTAAAAGTTAAGGGTTCACCTTCAAAATAAAAAACGTCTGGATATTTTTTACATAAGTCTAAAATTTTAATCTTTTCTTCTGAATTTAGATGATTGGTCCTAATAAGTTTGGAAATCGATTCTCTCTTGCTGGGTTGAGTTTCGATAAAGTATGACTTTATGGTTTTCGGTTTAATTTTATTTTCACTATTGTTATTTCGAATATGTAAATTAATTTTGGTGGTGGGTGATATAAGTACTAAATTATTAAAATCTAAATTTATTTTTAGTTTTCTAAAGTTATCGATGCCAATTAATCCGTCAAAATAATTATGAAAATTAAATAAATGGAAAGTTAAATTTTGATCAGAATTAAATTCAGTAAAACTGGGTATATTTATAATACCATTGCAATCATGTTTGTTAAAAATGGTTGTTACAGTAAATTTTGATTTTACAATTTTATTTCCAAAATATTTTATTGCTAAGTCCGGGTTTATGAAGGATTTTGAGGAACCTGTGTCTATTAGTAATTTTAAAGGTGGGTCGCAAATTTTTATGAATGGAAGGTTATCGCCATTAGTGTAACTTACTATTCTGTGGGTTGATTCGAGGCGTCTTCTGTAAAATTTGACTCGTCTTCGAAATTTTCGAATTGGTCTTGTGACATGTAAAGGTCTATAAAGTCAGTTTCTTCGTATCCGCTATTTTCGGGATTTTCTAACTCGGTATCGTCTGTTTCTATATTATAATTTTTTAGCTGGGGTGTGGTGTATGTTGTAGAAATCGACATAGGTGTAGGTTTGTACGTATTTGTTATCTGCTGTGTGGGTCTGTATGTATTCGTATTGCGATTCATATTATAATAATTATTAGGAATATTTGGGCGGTTTGATTTTAATAAGGGTGAATTATTGATTTGTTGTGTGGGTCTATTATAGGATTGCGGTTGTTTTTGTACAGGTTTATAAAATGGGTTTTGGTTTTGTGTTGGAATGAAATTGGGTTTTTGTATGAATTGTGTATGTGGTGTGTATTGTGTCCTATTCTTTGGTTTTAGGTAATTTAGCTGTGAGTCAACAGAGTTGGCTTGAACTAATTTTTCCTCGTCTTTTATAATTTCTAAAGCTTTAAGAATAGTGTCAGGTCTATTCGATCGTACAAATTTTCCCATAGGTTCTTTTAAACCTCGTAAAAATGTCGTTAAAGTGAATCTAGTGTATAACGAATGTTTAATGCGTTTTTCTTCGTTTCCGTCGTTTATTTCTATATAATTTATTATGGTGTCCAATAAATTATTACATTCGTCGAAGAATGCAATGTAAGTCTGATTGGGTTTTTGTTTCAAAAGTAGGAGATCACGTACTAGTAAATCTTCAGACCGTTGGTCTGCGAAATTATCTGTTAATGTTTGTTTTATTTCAGACCACGATTTTGCTCGTCTATTATTTATAGCTATTTTGGCACGGCCCGTAATTTTCGATAATACGCCATTTAAAATTCTAAAATTTTGAAAATTATCGCGATCGGGGTGACTATAGTAATTTATTAATTGATCCGAAATTCTAAGAAATTCGTGGAGGTGTTGAACATCTCCGTCAAATTCTGGTATGATTTGTAAATCTCTAGTGTCGAACAGGGGTACATGTTGGTTTGTATTTTGCGTCATGTTGTTAATGGGGTTTAAATTTACGTTATCGTCAGATTCTAAATCTAATTGAGATAAGGAATTTATTAACTCGTCAACTGAAGTCATAAGATGCGGAACGATTTACAATTTCTTAAATCTATTATACAAAATTATTGACTTACAGTATTACTGATGTTTTCATAGTAGTTGACTGTTGATTGTTGATTTGAAGTTGGTTGAGATGAGCGGTGAAGACAGCTGTTGTTGATCGATCGGACAGCAACAATTGATCTTGACTTGTTGTTGCGGCTTACCGGCGCAACTCTTGATGCTTTACAGATGTATTTGTATTTAACAATTATTAGTTGATCGAACTTTGTTTAGTTTGATTAATTTGTTTAATTTTGTTTAGTTTTAACTTTGTTTAGTTTGTTTTAGTTTGCTTAATTATTTATTTGTTTCTTGTATATTTAAAATTATTTGTATATATGTTTCTTGAACTTATTATTTTTATTTAAGTATTGGTTTTATTTATTTTTAAATATTTGTTTATTTAGTTTCGTTTTATAGTTCGAATATTGCGTAAGGAATTAAAATTCTCCGTAAATTTCAATAATTAGCCCTGTTGAGGTACGTCGCAATATCCTACCGACTGCGCCAATTAAATGACAAATTTCTATTTGTCTTTAAAAAAAAATATTTTTTATTTATTTAAAATTATAAAATAGTTACAAAGTTTATATAAGTAATATTATTTAATTAATTATTTAATATTTTATGTTGCTTCTATTTTGCATACAGAATTTAATGGACTTTGCCCCACAACTGTTATAGTTTAATGTTAAGAATAAATCTTTGTATAATTATTATTATTTGAGATTGCTTCTGTTTTGCACAAAGAATTTAATGAGCTTGGCCCAACAACCTTTCTTGATGAAAGTGAGATTGAATCTGAATAATTATTAATATTTAGTAAAAATCACAGTTTGCCCGAAATGGACTTTGTACTGTAAAATGTGCTATGTCCAGCAAAGTAAACTATGGGAAACAACTGTGTGAGAAAGTGTCTTATGTCACTTGTGCACATTGTCATATGAAACATGTCATATAATTCGCGCGCGGCTCAACTCTACTAGTTGTAAAAATGGCGCAACAACAGTGTCTTTGAAATATTTCTCCCGGCCACATGGGAATCGCTGGCAATGAATTAGCTGACACTGCAGCTAAAGACGCTGCAAATAACGGTCAGAGCGTGTTTTGCGTTATCGGTGACGACCTTAAGAACGTACTGATTTCAGCCGTGCAGCAGCTCTGGAAGGATGAATGGAGTGCTGTCGATGAAAACAAGTCAAAATCCATAAAATCTACAGTTGACCCATGGTTCACATCTTGCCGTCCCTCCAGGTGGGAGGAAGTGGTCCTTACACGGCTGCGCATCGGTCACTGTAGATTGACTCATGGTTTTTTAATACCTCGTGAGGGACCGCCCCTCTGTGAGACGTGTGACACTCGTGTTACCGTTTCGCATATTTTAATCGAGTGTGTCCAATTTAAGGACACACGACAGCAGATCGGATTGTCAGGTGATCTGTCTGTTGTTTTAGGAAATGATCCTGACAATGTCGATCTGCTGTTTCAATTTTTAAAAGATTATTTGATTTTATTTATTTGTGTACATTTGGACCCCTTTACAGCCTTTATGGTTTTTTACATTATATCTTACTACATTGTATTGTATGACATATTTTATTTGTACTTGTAATTGTTTTGCTTTGTTGTATGTCAACTTTTGATTTTGCTTTTGTTTTTATTTACATTTATTGTTTTAGACGCTAATGACCTCAGTTGTCGGGCGTCTATAATTTACAATTCATTCATTGAAATATTTCGCTTCGGGTGCATCATACGGCAAAAATGTTCTATTGAAAATAAAATAGTAAGAAATTTTCTACAGAATATGTCTTTTACATTTTTTTCTCTGCACTGAATAGTTTCGATGCAACATCTGAGCGAAGTCCAGTATTGTACAAACCAAATACTTTCTTATTGACTGATTCATCAACGCCCAGGTCAAATCGCTAAAGATATAAACTTAAAATTTGGATAGAAGATATTTCTTTTGTGACAAAAATACCCACCAAGAAGGGATTTTCCGAAATTCTATCCCTAAGGGGGTCAAAAGGGGGTGTGAAGTTTTTTGACAAAATGTTCATATCTCACGAATCGTTAAGGTGAAAGGTATTGAATTCAACTTACTAACTCCTTTTTTAAATAAGCGAACCCGTATTCGAGCATTATTTTAAATTCAACCGCTAACGGGTGAAAAGGGGGTATAGCATTTTTTGACAAAAAGTTCATACCTCACGAATCATTAAGGTGAGAGGTATTGAATTCAACAAGAATGGTAAAATTTCTAAGTTTTCCGGCCGATAAAAGTTGTTTTTTAGAATTTCCAGCTAATATTTATTAGTATAAGTATTATACCCTAAGATACCTTCATACCAAATTTGGTGCTATCCGCCAGGTATCGGTAATCTTTAAATACAGCTCTAATCCACCTCACTAATAGTGGAAGATGAAAGTTAAGCCGTTAAGGGTAGTTTGGACAAATGGAAATTTCGTTAGATGTCTGTTTTCATGTATGTACCGGCTAATCTTGAGAGCTATTAAACGGATTTGAATGCGATTTTTACTATTCGATAGTTTGTTTCTTTAGGAAGGTTTAAATCTATACTGGCTCTCCGGCCCGGCTTCGCTCTGATGCAAACAGGATTGCATCCGCTATACAGTACAGATTTATGTGCGGTTTTTACAATTCGATCATGAGTCTGTCAGTGAAGACATTTGTTTTTATGTGTTGGTAAATGCCCTGTCCGGCTTCGCATGGATTGAAATTTAACATATAGACATATTGAAATAATACAGCAAGAGCCCGCTGTTGGAATATAATCAATATTATGAATTTTATTGTAACTAGGATAATAATATTATGTAACCATATAATTATAATTATTATTTATAAACATTTTGAAAACTAATGACAATCAAAATTATAAATAGAAAAACTGATATACTTAGTTTGATACAAAATATAAAGTTTGTCAGAAATAAAAATCAAGTTTATTATCTTTTATTCAAAAATATCTACTCGCGTAATCAACTGTTGCTAACAGGTTATGGGCTATCACTAATTGAATAAAGGAAATATTTATTTATACGAAAATTATCGAAATAAAAATGTCGTTGGATACAAAATACTCAATTGCACGTTTAACTGCATCAAATTATTTCAACTGGCGTTTTCGATTAGAAATGCTATTAAAAGAAAAGGGAATTTGGTACACAATTAATGAGGATCGACCATCTACGATTACATCGGATTGGACAAAGGCAGATGAAAAAGCAATGTCAACAATATGTTTATTAATCGACGATGATCAAATTCAACATGTGCGAAATTCGAAATATGCTAAAGATGCATGGATGGCATTGAAAAATTTTCATGAAATAAATACACCCGGCAGTAAGGTAAGAGTTCTACGTGAAATAATGCGACAACATGCAGACGAGAACACTGACATGGAAACGCATGTAAATCGAATGAATGAATTGTTCCAGCAGTTGTTGTCTCTTGATAGTGAACTCAAACCGGAATTTATAATGAGTGCAACGTTGCTTGGTTCTCTACCAAGCAGTTATGATTCACTGATCACTGCATTAGAGGCACGATCGGATGGTGAATTAAGTTCATCGTTGGTACGCTCGAAAATTATAGAAGAATACCGTCGGCGTAATGAACGAGACAATATAGGTCAAACTGAGACAAGTGCTTTGAAAATTACGAATTCTAGTGCACCGAAAAAGACAGTTACTTGTTATTTTTGCAAACGAAAAGGTCATCATCGAAGTAATTGTGACGACTATGCAAAATGGAAGTCAAAAAAAGCTGGAATTCCTCCGAAAGTGAATGTTATAAATCACAATGAGGATTCCGATGAATTACTATTTATGCTTCCTACCGAATTGTTGTGTTATTTGAATAATGAAAACAGCTGGATAATGGATTCTGGTGCCACGTGCCATGTCACATGTAGACGTGAAAATTTTATTGATTTTGATGAGCGGCATACCGAATCGATTGCTGTTGCTAATGGACAACAAGTAGAAGCGTTCGGTAAAGGGAAAGTTCCCGTTAATTTTATTAATTGTGACGGTGTGATCAATCGAGTCACAATTGAAAATGTTCTATACGTACCATCGATTCAAACAAACCTTATTTCAGTAAAGCCGTTAACAATGAAAGGTTTTACAATTGATTTTAGTGGTGAATTATGTAAAATTCGATCAAATGACGGCAAACGTGAAATTGCAGCTGGTGATATTTATGGTAACTTGTATAAAATGAGAATTGCAAATCAAGTAAATACAGTTCAAGAACAATGTGTTCATCAATGGCATCGCATACTTGGTCATCGTGACATCGAAGTCATCAAGAAGCTACCATCAAGTGATCTCGTAATGGGAATGAAACTAACAGAGTGTAATTCCGGATGTGATTGTTCTTCGAATTGTATAACATATATTGAAGGCAAAATAACTCGTTTACCGTTCCCGAAAGAATCAACAAACCGTTCAACTGGCATTCTGGATTTGATTCATAGTGATATTTGTGGTCCTATGCAGACACAAACTGCTTCGGGTAAGCGTTATGTTTTGACATTTATTGACGATTTTTCTAGATATGCAACTATTTATCTGCTTAAAGAAAAATCAGAAGCCTTTTCAAAATTTAAAGAATTTCATCAACGTGTAAAAAATCAATTCAAACGAAACATCAAATGTATTCGTACGGATCGAGGAGGAGAGTATATGGGTAATGCTTTCATCACGTATCTCAATGAAAATGGCATTCAATCGCAACTGACCACACCATACTCTCCAAAACAAAACGGCGTCGCAGAACGAAAAAATCGTACATTAATTGAAATGTCAAGATGCATGCTTATTGATGCAGGATTGCAGAAAAGTTTCTGGGGTGAGGCAGTAAACACCGCAAGTTTTATTCAAAATCGTCTTCCATGAAAAAGTGCGGTCATTTACATTTTAGTTTACGTGGATGATATTTTGGTCGCAAGTTCTTCAACCAGTGTAATTAAAAACGTCGAGCAAGTTTTGGGAAAACATTTTGAAATCGAAAATCTCGGTGAAGTATCAAGTTACTTAGGCATTAGAATAACAATGCAAAATAGCTATTATTTACTCGATCAGCAAAATTACATTATGAAGATTGCAGAAAGATTTGGTTTATTGAATGCTAAAAACTCGGAGATTCCATTATCGCCATCATATCAAAAGGAAAAAGATGAAAACATCTTGCCATCAAATGAACAATATCGTGCTGCAATTGGTCATTTACTCTATGTTGCAATTAATACGCGACCAGACATTGCAGCATCAGTGTGCATTTTATCGCAAAAAGTTTCATCACCTACTACTTCTGATTGGAATGAAGTAAAAAGGCTAATAAAATACTTGAAAGGAAGTTCATCGTTACGACTGAAGCTTGGTGGCATCAAGGACGATGAAAATTTAATTGGTTTTGCTGACGCGAATTGGGCAGAAGACAATCAAACTAGAAAATCAAATTCTGGTTACATTTTCATGCTTGGTGGTCCAATTAGTTGGAGTTGTAAACGTCAAGACTGTGTGGCATTGTCATCAACTGAAGCTGAATTCATTTCGCTTTCAGAAGCATGCAGAGAATCGATATGGCTTCAACGATTACTGGCTGATTTCAGTTGGAAAGGCGATACGCGTACAAAAATTTATGAAGATAATCAAAGTGTTTTAAAGTTAATCGTTGATGAAAAACTAAGCAACCGTACGAAACACATTGATACCAAAAAATACTTCGTAAAGGATCACGTCGATAAAAAATCAATTATTTGTGAATACTGCCCAACCGAAACAATGTTGGCAGATTTACTTACCAAAGGATTACCAAAGACCAGATTTATTATATTAAGAAATCGTTGCAATTTGGTTAATATTGATTAAGGAGGAGTGTTGGAATATAATCAATATTATGAATTTTATTGTAACTAGGATAATAATATTATGTAACCATATAATTATAATTATTATTTATAAACATTTTGAAAACTAATGACAATCAAAATTATAAATAGAAAAACTGATATACTTAGTTTGATACAAAATATAAAGTTTGTCAGAAATAAAAATCAAGTTTATTATCTTTTATTCAAAAATATCTACTCGCGTAATCAACTGTTGCTAACACCCGCGACAGGTAAGAACGATCAGCGACTATGAAGTTTGGATGATGGTTACTTTGGCAGGTAGAAGGTAGCAAAGGTGCATAAAATAGTACCTCAAATTCGTTAAAGTATAAAGCTAAGTCTTTTTATATTTTCTTCGGAATAATATTAGAAATTACGTCGTCCATTACCAGACACTTAGTACGGTTTCAACCCCCTACCAGACACCCCTAAACTTCAATAAATTATGTTATAGTATAAAAGCTGAATTTTATATATGTTACTTGGGAAACTATCAAAAGATGATACCTCAGTAGCCAGACAGTTCTGACGGTTCTAACCCCTAGCCAGACAAACATATATAGTCCAATCAAATATCGAAAAATTACGTCTGAAATTGCGTTAATTAGAATTTTGATGAATTAATTTAAATGATAGATAGGGGGTGCTACTAGAACACTCCAGCCAAGTTTCCCTCCTCGGATTCCGCAAGGGGTGGCCACCATCTTGAATTTAAGGGATGAAATCATATATCTTGATAAATACTGTTTGCACGTGAAAAATTACTATCACAAAAATTATTAAGGAGCATGTATCCAACAACTTTTGTTTGAAAAATTTTTTGAAATTTCTTATTATTCAAAAGTTATAAATTCTCAAAAATAACACTGTTGGAGGTGGAAACGGTTTATTCGATTTTACAACAAAACGGTCAATCGGGGGCGAAAAATGGTTATGACAAAAGTTTTAGCTTTTCCCTATAATATAACATGTGTTCAACATTTTTTTTGCTTGCTTGGTAAGAATATAGAGGGCGCCAAAAGTCGACCGCCGCCAATATTTTTAAATTTTTGAATTTTGCACATAACAAATTAATTCCAGTCATCTCATTTTCACCAAATACATGATTAGGGGGTTTTCCATAGGGGTTTATCCATAATGTTTTAGAGTTTTGTTAACTTTATTTAAAAATGTAATTGTTTACTATAGGAGGAAACACTAGTTTTAGTAGTAAGAAATCCAATGAAAAAATAGTTTTATTATGTTCATAGCCATCTTATATTATAAAGTAAAAAATATGATTTCAATTATGTATTATTTGTAATTTTCATCGTTGTCGTCGATATCTTCGTCACTACTACTCCAGTCCGTGGCTTGATCGTTGTCAATATCGCCTTCTCCGTCAGTTTCTGTAAATATTGGCGGCGGTCGACGTTTGACGCCCTCTATATTCTTACCAAGCAAGCAAAAAAATGTTGAACACATGTATATTATAGGGAAACTCAAAAGTTAAAACTTTTGTCATAACCATTTTTCGCCCCCGATTGACCGTTTTGTTGTAAAATCGAAAAAACCGTTTCCACCTCCAACAGTGTTTTTTTGAGAATTTATAACTTTTGAATAATAAGAAATTTCAAAAAATTTTCCAAACAAAAGTTTTTGGATACATGCTCCTTAATAATTTTTGTAATAGTATTTTTTCACGTACAAACAGTATTTACCAAGATATATGATTTCATCCCTTAAATTCAAGATGGTGGCCACCCCTTGCGGAATCCGAGGGGGGAAACTTGGCTGGAGTGTTTTAGTGGCACCCCCTATCTATCATTTAAATTAATTCATCAAAATTAATGCAATTTCAGACGTACTTTTTCGATATTTGATTGGACTATATATGTTTGTCTGGCTAGGGGTTAGAACCGTCAGAACTGTCTGGCTACTGAGGTAACAACTTTTGATAGTTTCCCAAGTAACATATATAAAATTCAGCTTTTATACTATAACGAAAGTATACTCATAATTTATTGAGGTTTAGGGGTGTCTGGCAGGTGGTTGAAACCGTACTAAGTGTCTGGCAATGGACGACGTGAATTCTAATATTATTCCGAAGAAAATAGTAAAAAACTGAGCTTTATACTTTAACGAATTTGAGGTACTATTTTATGCACCTTTGCTACCTTCTACCTGCCAAAGTAACCATCATCCAAACTTCATAGTCGCTGATCGTTCTTACCTGTGTTGGGTACATGCGCAGAGAAACTTTCAGCTTTTATAAGATAACGAAGGTTTGGCTGTCGCGGGCGTTTGGGCTATAAGCTATTTGGACCATTTTTTTTTTCAATTATTCGTCACCGACCAAATGAGTCGTAAAATATGGTTACAACAGGCTGTGATCTGTAAGGCTTGGGTTTTTGTATCGACAATGGCGTAATCTGTATTAATTTCACAAATGCAAAGGTAACCTTTTTTGTAATTAGAATGTCGGACTATTACAGCGTATAACCGTTTTCAGGGTTTATATTATAATGGAATATGCAGAAAATGGTAGTTTGTTGGAGATTATAAGAAAAGAATCTCATATTGACGAAACACGTTCAAGAAATTGGTTTCGTCAACTAGTTGATGCTATTGCATATTGTCACGACAGAGGCGTTGTTCATAGGTATTTATTTAACTTGGAATTAATATTAATATTCTTACGCCTGTTTTACATAGATAGAAACATTTTTAAACGTTTTTATTTAGTTCCTAACTAACAATCAAATCTTGTAATCGCATTTTCACCAACTTCCCGTTAACCAATTGAGTTGAAATTTTGCACACTCTTGTAGTTCCGATGACAATACAATATAATGGTATCTAGCGGACCAGTTCGGCTGCGTATTGGCATTGTTTACTATAATGGAACGCACACATGGAGTTGGAACGCAGTAAAGAATAGCTAAATATTCTGCGCGTATATCCAGACAAACCTTCCTACGGAACAACGCTAGCGTGTGTTCAGACATAGTAAGTATTGTCTTCTGAAATGCATTCTGTAGGTACTGCGTTCCATTCCAACGCAGTGACAAAAATCGCGACTGTCGTAGGTAAATAGTAGGTACGTGATTCGGTGATATAAAAAAGTATGTTGATGTAAAATAGGCGTACGCTATGTTCTCTTTTTACGTTTTATTAATTATACAGGCTGTCCACGGCGACGTTGGCTAACATGGGTATCTTTGTTATTAATGGAGATAGAATGTCGGTTAAATGGGCAAAGTAGTGCAGAATTATGTGCGCATTAACGTCCCGTCGAAAAAACAATTGAATTTTGACACACAATGGATTTATTTAGAAAATAGTGAAAATTGCCGTTTTTGAAAACTGGCCATAACTTGTTTAGTTATGAAGATATCTGAAAATGTCTTTAACCATTTTTTAATAACTTTTTAAGATCTTTCCAGTAACGTAGGTTTAATTTTTTTATATTCACTACATAATCACATATTGACATGAACTTTGGTTTTTCTTATGGGCGCCATTTTGGATTTTTAGATATTCGAATTCTGTTTATTTTTCTGATTAATTTGGTGTATCACATGTCACATTTAAAAAATTTGCAATTAACGTCCCATATTAGGCACATTTAAAATAACTGACAGTCAAATTCCAATTAAATAGTGCGAAATTTTGAAGTGTAAAATTAATAATAAATCGTAGTTTAGCAGAACTGAATTATAATTTGACTGTCAGTTGTTTGTAATGTGTCTCTAATATGGGACATAAATTGCAAATTTTTTAAATGTGGCATGTGGTACACCAAATTAATCAGAAAAATAAGCAGAATTCGAATATCTAAAAATCCAAAATGGCGCCCATAAGAAAAACTAAAGTTCATGTCAATACCTGATTATGTAGTGAATATAAAAAAAATAAACCTACGCCACTGGAAAGATCTTAAAAAGTTATCAAAAAATGGTTAAAGAAATTTTCAGAAATCTTCATAAATAAAAAAGTTATGGCTAGTTTTCAAAAACGGCAATTTTCACTATTTTCTAAATAAATCCCCATAGAGTGTCAAAATTCTGCATTACTTTGCCCATTTAACAGACTTTCTATCTCCACTAATAACAAAGATACCCATGTTAGCCAACGTCGCCGTGGACACCCTGTATAGGAGTTCACTTTTTTAGGCGCGATCTTAGCGAAGCTAGAAGCGCCTATATACACTCGCTTTGTCTGTACGTCTGTCAATCTATGAATCTGTCAATCTGTAACGGATTTTTTGTATCAGTCGTACAGCCCAAACGGGTTAACCGATTATTAAAAACTTTTTTTGTTCGATTCCTCTCGAGGTCTATTTGATCCTAACGTCGCCCGATTTTTGAATTTTGGCCCCAGAGGGGAGCAAATTAAAAAAAACTGTGTTTTTTGCTTATAGTTCGCTCAGTTCAAGTCAGATCGATTCGAAACCTGTCTTAAACGAAAGAGCAGAAAATTCTAGATAGATTTTATGTATAATATTGTGTCAAAACAGTTTTTTTATACAGATTTATATGAAAAATATAATTTAAAAACGCGTTTTTATCTAATAAATCGCGAACTTGTTTCGGTTGTCCTTGTCTGTTGCACAGTGTGATATGGATATTGGACGATAGCGTATGCTCTGACTTATAAAAATTTGGAGCATACAAGTAATTCAAGAATTACAAGGCGCGATATTCATGTAGGTACTGTGTGTAAACGGTTTTATCGAACATAGGGAAAATAACACTGAGAAGATTTATAATTTTGTAGTAGGCTATGAGCCATAAGACCAAATATAAATATGTATTGGATTTCAAAGAAAAAATAGTACAGTGAATTTTTTCAACAATTTTCCATAGCAACGGTTGACTATTAAGCGTAACTCGGAACCTGCTAAATAAAAACAGTCATGATGTGTCATAAGACACCCGATAGAAGCTATGCTTCTTACGCATTGTATTTAAAACCGAATTTATCAAAGATATAAATAATACAATTAAAAAGTTATTATTTGATCGCCATTTTGAAATCTGACGTCATTTTATTTTTTTGTGTCTTGTTAAATTCTCAAATATCAATTTTCAAAAGGATCAGATAATTTTTACAAAGAAGTATATACCTATGACCGCCATTTTGAAATATGACGTCATTTTATTTTTTTTGTGTCCTATGAAACTCTCAAATACCGATTTTCAAAAAGATCGGATCATTTTTGCAAAAAAGTACATATGGCCGCCATTTTGAAATCTGACGTCATTTTATTTTTTTGTGTCTTATGAAACTCACAAATATCAATTTTCAAAAGGATCGGATAATTTTTACAAAAAAGTACATATGGCCGCCATTTTGAAATCTGACGCCATTTTATTTTTTTGTGTCCTATAAAACTCTCAAATATTAATTTTTAAAAGGATCGGATAATTTTTACAAAAATGACGTTACACTTTTCACGTAAATCGGATCAGTGGTTCTCGAGTTATAAACTTTCAAACGGACATACAGACAGAGAAAGCCAAATTGTTCAGGAAGATATGAAACATCGAGAAATTTTGGTCCGATCCCTAGATCCCGCCATCCGACCGACGTCAATAATTAGTTACAGGTCATTTTAACTCAGTAGGCCATGGTTTTTAAACACAAAAATCAAACGTCACCAGTCAAAAAATTGAATGACTATATTATAATGTAGCACCCGTTTTTATTTTAAGTCAAAGCATACGCTGTCTTCCAATATCCATATCACACTGTGCAACAGACAAGGACAACCGAAACAAGTTCGCGATTTATTAGATAAAGTCGCATTTATATAGTTGAAATTAGCAATTAAATGTGTATAAAAAAACTGTTTTCACACAATATTATACATAAAATCTATCTAAAATTTTCTCCTCTTTCGTTTAAAACAGGTTTCGAATCGATCTGACTTGAATTGAGCGAACTATAAGCAAAAAACACCGTTTTTTCTAATTTGCTCCCCTCTGGGGCCAAAATTCAAAAATCGGGCGACGTTAGGATCAAATAGACCCCGAGAGGAATCGAACAAAAAAAAGTTTTTTAAAATCGGTTAGCTCGTTTGGGCTGTACGACTGATACAAAAAATCCGTCACAGATTAACAGATTAACAGAATAACAGATTAACAGACAAAGCGAGTGTATATAGGCGCTTCTAGCTTCGCTTTAGATCGCGCCTAATAAAAACGGGTGTAATATTTTAATATAGTCTTTCAATTTTTTTACTGATGATGTTTGATTTTTGTGTTTAAAAACCATGGCCTACTGAGTTAAAATGACCTGTAACTAATTATTGACGTCGGTCGGATGGCGGGAGTTTCATAGAACACAAAAAAATAAAATGACGTCAGATTTCAAAATGGCGGTCATATGTACTTTTTTGTAAAAATTATCCGATCCTTTTGAAAATCGGTATTTGAAAGTTTCATAGGACACAAAAAAATAAAATCATGTCAGATTTCAAAATGGCGGCCGTATGTACTTTTCTGTAAAAATTATCCGATCCTTTTGAAAATGGATATTTGAGAGTTTCATAGAACACAAAAAAAATAAAATGACGTCATATTTTAAAATGGCGGCCATATGTAGGTACTTTTTTGCTAAAATTATCCGATGCTTTTGAAAATTGATATTTCAAAGTTTTACAGGACACAAAAAAATAAAATTACTTCAGATTTCAAAATGACGCCCGTATGCACTTTTTTGTAAAAATTATTCGATCTGTTTGAAAATTAATATTTGCGAGTTTTATAGGACGCAAAAAAATAAAATGACGTCATATTTCAAAATGGCGGTCATAGGTATATACTTCTTTGTAAAAATTATCCGATCCTTTTGAAAATTGATATTTGAGAATTTAATAAGACGCAAAAAAATAAAATGGCGTCAGATTTCAAAATGGCGTTCAAATAATAACTTTTTAATTGTATTATTTATATCTTTGATAAATTCGTTTTTATATACAATGCGTAAGAAGCATATAGCTTCTCTCAGGTGTCTTACGACACATCATGACTTTTTTATTTAGCCGGTTCCAAGTTACGCTTAATAGTCAACCGTTGCTATGGAAAATTGTTTAAAAAATTCACTGTACTATTTTCTCAGTGTTATTTTCCCTATGTTCGATAAAACCGTTTACACACAGTACCTACATGAATATCGCGCCTTGTAATTCTTGAATTACTTGTATGCTCTAAAATTTTTTGTTCTCTTTTTAATAGGTTTTTTTTAATTATATTAAAAAAAGACAAAAAGCGTGACTTTCGCCTGGCAAAAAGTAGGTACGTGATTCGGCGATATAAAAAAGTGGACAAGTGCGTGTCGGACCACGCACAGTGAAGGGTTCCGAAGTCGGCCGACAAAATCCCATATCTCAAAAACTACACAACATATCGTATTCAAACCAATTTTCGTTGAAAGTATTTTATAAGTTCTTCTACTTTAAATTTTGTCAGAATTTTCCACCCCATAGTTGAAAAGTTAGAGGGGGGGCACTTTTTACGACTTTAGAAGCGCATATCTCATCAAGTATTGACTTAAATAAAAAAGTAATTTTAAAACTTCGTCATCATTTTTGAAGACTATCTAACGATACCCTACACGCTTATGTGCACTGGATTTTTTTTCATCCCTCATTTACATGTATGGAGAGCCATCCCTTATTTTTTTTCGTAATTTCACTTCACCATTGTATAGCGATAGAAAGCACCTACCTTCCAAATTTCATCTGTATAGTGCCAATAGTCTCCGAGTAAAATGGCTGTGCCATACGGACGTATGGACGGACAGGACGAAATACAATAATTAATAAGAGCATGTGTAGTGAGTTTAGTACGGCTGAGGATATTATAAAGTTTTTTTTTTGGAACATTTTTTTTGCAGCCAAATTATTTATTTAAATGAGATATATTTTTATTAAACGTTTCGCCTTTCTGGGCATCATCAGTAATATTATGAAAATTTATACATATATACAACAATGAGAGTTGAGTTTTTTGTGGTTATAATATAATAATTATTAAAATAGACAATATTAGCCAAACCACAAATAAATACTTTTCTTATCTTAACGTAATCAGTCGGCGAACATGCCATCGTGATGTTAATCGTCAAACAATTAAGATATACAAGGAAAAAATCAAAGACCACTGTCAGGACTTGAACCCGAAATTCCCAGTTTCCGGCTGGTTGAGTTACCTTACTCACACAGTGCCCCGAGAGTGGGATCTGTTCTCTTCCTATATATACCTATTTCAACACTAAATCACACTTCATGCGAGAGCGGATTTAATTTTTAAGTTATAAATATAACTAATTAACTCATCAGTCGATACACGACCGTTTTTTAAATACAACAATGAGAGTTGAGTTTTTTGTGGTTATAATATAATAATTATTAAAATAGACAATATTAGCCAAACCACAAATAAATACTTTTCTTATCTTAACGTAATCAGTCGGCGAACATGCCATCGTGATGTTAATCGTCAAACAATTAAGATATACAAGGAAAAAATCAAAGACCACTGTCAGGACTTGAACCCGAAATTCCCAGTTTCCGGCTGGTTGAGTTACCTTACTCACACAGTGCCCCGAGAGTGGGATCTGTTCTCTTCCTATATATACCTATTTCAACACTAAATCACACTTCATGCGAGAGCGGATTTAATTTTTAAGTTATAAATATAACTAATTAACTCATCAGTCGATACACGACCGTTTTTTAAATACAACAATGAGAGTTGAGTTTTTTGTGGTTATAATATAATAATTATTAAAATAGACAATATTAGCCAAACCACAAATAAATACTTTTCTTATCTTAACGTAATCAGTCGGCGAACATGCCATCGTGATGTTAATCGTCAAACAATTAAGATATACAAGGAAAAAATCAAAGACCACTGTCAGGACTTGAACCCGAAATTCCCAGTTTCCGGCTGGTTGAGTTACCTTACTCACACAGTGCCCCGAGAGTGGGATCTGTTCTCTTCCTATATATACCTATTTCAACACTAAATCACACTTCATGCGAGAGCGGATTTAATTTTTAAGTTATAAATATAACTAATTAACTCATCAGTCGATACACGACCGTTTTTTAAATACAACAATGAGAGTTGAGTTTTTTGTGGTTATAATATAATAATTATTAAAATAGACAATATTAGCCAAACCACAAATAAATACTTTTCTTATCTTAACGTAATCAGTCGGCGAACATGCCATCGTGATGTTAATATTGTCTATTTTAATAATTATTATACATATATACATTAAAATGAACAAGTTATATTACGGTATTTGAAAATAAAGATAAATGAATGAATTAGATTCAAAATACTTACATTTTATAGTGAAATTATGATTTATGAACATTATTAGAAACAATGTTGTTGTTAGCGAGGATTTTAGACTACTGTTTCTATTTTCAAAATGAAGGAAAGTTATGGAAGCTATTGTAAGTGTATTGTTGTATATGTATGTAAGAGTGTATACTTGTATTCAGGCGTACCAATTGTATAGTAAAGGAACAACATTAGGATATGTAAAGTAGGTACTATTGTTTTAGAAGTACTATTGTCTAGATGGGGTATTTTTTTAACTTCCCATTGGAAGTTATTGTAATGGGTCCGAAAATCGAAATCAAAAAGGAAAAAAAATTTTTATGTTTCAAGGTCACTACACTATTTTTACACTACTTTTAGAAAGATGTCTGTGTGTGTGTGTATGTGTGTGTGTGTGTAGGTATGTACGTACGTACGTATGTATGTGTCCATTTCTTTCTAAGACGAAATCTCGAGAATGAAAAATGATATCGACTACGTTGGGGTGCCAATCGACGCGTATTAACGTAAATATGATCTGAAAGAAATTTTTCCAAAATCGGTTCAGCCGTTCTTTTTTCTTAACCAAATAACCTCCAAAAAAGTAGATTTTATACAATATCTCGCGAATAAAAAATTATATCGACTTCGTAAGGGTGTCAATCGAGGCGTGTTAACGTCATTTTAATCCGACATAAATTTTATAAAAATCGGTTCAGCCGTTTTTTTTTTTTTTTTTTTTAATTATTGTTAAAAACAAATAATAATTATGTTTTAATGATTAAAATGATTACTTTTCTGTGTAATACCTAATTTAATTATTATTATCAAATATTTATCAAACTGGGAAGTTCGTCGTGTGGACCTCAAGGGTCGCACTTTAGTCCTAATAAACGACCCACCTCACGGCTTGTTTATTTATATTTTATATAATGAGGGGTGTATCTGTTAAATTTTCTTTAATTGGATTTTTTTTTCTTTTAGTGTAAGAGGTTGAAGTATATAGAATTTAGGTTTTTTATATCAGTTTTATAATTAATAGCATTATTGTGTTTTTTAATTTGAAGCATTTCTTGAATTAGTCTTTTTTTGAAGTTTTTTTTCTGTTGTTAAGATTTTAGGTGATTTAAAATTAAAATTATGCAAATTGTCTACTGCGTGGTCACTTAATGCAGTATTCGGGCTGTTAGGTGTAAGTTTTTTTTTTGTGATTGAATTTTTGTGTTGGTTAATTCTGTTTTTTTTTTTGTTTTTTTTACAGAATTAACAATTTTACAGAATTAACCAACACAAAAATTCAATCACAAAAAAAAAACTTACACCTAACAGCCCGAATACTGCATTAAGTGACCACGCAGTAGACAATTTGCATAATTTTAATTTTAAATCACCTAAAATCTTAACAACAGAAAAAAACTTCAAAAAAAGACTAATTCAAGAAATGCTTCAAATTAAAAAACACAAAAATGCTATTAATTATAAAACTGATATAAAAAACCTAAATTCTATATACTTCAACCTCTTACACTAAAAGAAAAAAAAAATCCAATTAAAGAAAATTTAACAGATACACCCCTCATTATATAAAATATAAATAAAAAAAATACCCCATCTATACAATAGTACTTCTAAAACAATAGTACTTTACATATCCTAATGTTGTTCCTTTACTATACAATTGGTACGCCTGAATACAAGTATACACTCTTACATACATATACAACAATACACTTACAATAGCTTCCATAACTTTCCTTCATTTTGAAAATAGAAACAGTAGTCTAAAATCCTCGCTAACAACAACATTGTTTCTAATAATGTTCATAAATCATAATTTCACTATAAAATGTAAGTATTTTGAATCTAATTCATTCATTTATCTTTATTTTCAAATACTGTATTATAACTTGTTCATTTTAATGTATATATGTATAAATTTTCAGAATATTACTGATGATGCCCAGAAAGGCGAAACGTTTAATAAAAATATATCTCATTTAAATAAATAATTTGGCGGCAAAAAAATTTTCCAAAAAAAAACTTTTTAATAAGGGCATGTTATGGCGATTAATATCGTCTGATTTCCTTATGTTAATTTCACTAAAATAGTGAATTTGTACAGTATAGGAAGTAATAACAATAATTGATTGTTAATCTAATTGTTAACTAAATAAGATACTGTAAGTAATTTTCTCGCAAATAATTGAAATTATTACTAGGCACATCCGAACTATTTTGAGAAAAGCTGCATTCATTGTAGTGTTGTTATAAAAATAAAAATAATAATAGCCCTCGCAGTTTGTGGATTTGCGGTGTATTGGTGCTATATATAAGAAAGATTTAAGTGTCATGGGCACCGTGGAGTAACTGGAAACTTTCCCGACGCGATATTGGGTGTTCCGGGTTCGATTCCCGGCGGTGCATTTAAATTTTTCTTATGTAGCCTTTTTACAATAATTAAAAAGGGCATGTTATGGCGATTAATATCGTCTGATGTCCTTATGTTAATTTCACTAAAATAGTGAATTTGTACAGTATAGGAAGTAATAACAATAATTGATTGTTAATCTAATTGTTAACGAAATTATAAGGTTCCGTTTTTTCCATTTGGCTACAGAACCCTAAAAAGCATGTTGATGTAAACCAAAGAGAAATCTTCTTAGTTTAAGAATAAAAAAAAGGCGATACTGATGCTCTAAATTCGCATGTATTGATTACGTTTCGGGAGCACCGTTTTTTTCAGAGCTCTGTTTTTTTTTTGTATGCTTAGATTAGTATATCGTACAATCCAGTTTGTGTGTGTCTCCTGACTGAATGCCTGTATCCAATTATAACACCATTTATTTTAAAACGTTTTATCATTATCGTCGGAATAGCCACTCTTTGCTCTAACAGTAGCAGTAAAATTATTTTCATTTATCTTGTATCTGTTGACAACACCGTTTCCACTTAATTTTTGCAGTAAGAGCAAAATATTACTCTCTACGGACATTTTATAACCTTTATCCTTTAATTATTAAAAAGCAATAATTAAAGCGCGGCGTCCAAAAGAAACAAGAAACTGGTAAGTGTTGGTTAGGTACGAGCAGCGCGCGATGGAAACTGACGTACCATGCGTACACGGCGATTGCGTTGTAACGTAGTATGCGTAGATTGCGTTGTAACGCAGTAAAGAATTAATTATCTCTTTTCATCTGCATTAAAAAATTGCTCATGGAGAAATTTATGGTAGGAGTCTAAGTATGTATACGTCCGACGTCGGCGATCGTTAGTACTAGAGATGCGCCGAATAGTGGTTTCACCGAATACTATTCGGTTTAACCTTTACCGAATCGGATATTCGGCCGAATTATTCGGTTTACCATTTCATTGTTTTGCCGCGTAAACAGGCTCTAACATGTATGCTACGTGTCGCTGCTGGCTAGTTGACAAGCAAGCCGTACCTCACCGCCCGCCACCCGCGCACACCGCGTTATCACTTTGCTTCAAAACATCGCACGATTACGTTAAAAATACAAACAAAGGGGCTTATTATTACAAAAATATTGAACCGAATATATTTGGCACCAAAACCGAATAATTCGGCCGAATACAAATACTGAAAAAGATGCCGAATACGCCGAATACCGAACGAATATTCGGCGCATCTCTAGTTAGTACTAACAAGTATACCTACTGTTTCTGTACTCCAACAAGATACCATCATAGTGTAATGGTGAGGGCGCCTAGCATTCGCATGCCGCAAGTCAACACGAAGAAACCGGATTCAAATCTTTCAACTGACGATACATGAATTTTTTTATATAATGTGAATATTTTGGAATGAATTGCACATACCGCTAGACTACTAGCGGATGTGTTCTATTATCGCTTTGCGCGTCAGAGCTGAGCTTCGTTCATACAAGAAGTTATATCTAAATTAATTTCACACGATATCCATTCAAATTGTAGCTTTTTGAAAAGGGGAGAATCTGGCCTATAAAATAAAACCATTTTTAGATTGATTCGAGTTCATAATTATTCCTAAAATTGTAACTGAAAATTGCGAACAGCAGTTGTCGGTTGGTCTGTACGTACGTTCGTCCGAGCTCTACAGCTCACAATTCTTGACAAATCGCTTTGGTTTATGTTTTATTCGCTTTTAGTCCAGTCACTTTAGCATAAAAAGGGGGTCAACCTCGGAATGAGAGATAATAAGCTGAATTTTCGTATATACCATCATTTTGGCGTTCTAAAAGTTGTCTCAAAAGTCTCATAAAATCTCGTGTCTGCGTCGTAAGTTATTCAAGGTCAAAGGTAAAAAAAATCAGTTTTTCGCAATTATCTCGGTTTCTATTGCTCCAATGATGTTAACATTTATTATAAAAATTGTAGAGCATAAAATTTGCGACAAATTTTATTTGAAACATTTTTTCATGCGCTCAACCATTTTGAGATAGAGGGCGGTGAACGCGCAGCGCTCAGCCATACGTACTGTAATGCAAGGTCAACCGTGAATATCTGTGAATACTACCTTGAATAATTTGTGTTATTTATCAGTTAATACATTGTATTTAATAACAATATTACATATATTTAATATATTCATTTAATAATTAATTTTCATCTTCTTCATCGTCATATTCTGGACGTTCAGGAATTTCTGTTTCATTGTCGTTGACCTGAATCGTTGTTTCCAGACCTTCCAGAATTTCAGCGTCAAATGCACTCTCTTCCTCACAGTCACTTTGCAATGAAACAGCATTGAGGCAAGCTTGCCCATTACACTGGCCACAAGCTAAAGTGCATTGCAACCCCGATTTTCTACACCCGCACCTTGGAGCACATCCATTCTTACAATTACAAAATAGATTATTAAGTAATTCATCGGGAGCTGGTGGTAATATTGTTGTCATTGGCTCCAGGAATTCATTTTGGAGAACTCAACCCCATTCCTGGGGTTCTAAATCATGCCCTAACCATTTTTGAACTTGGTAATAGACACGGTTTATATGCTGATGGGCTGCGGCACTTGTCGGTGGAAGATTAGATAACTGGACAGTGGACAGGTGTATGAAGTTTTGTAGATTTAATGAACTGAGTATATCGAAGATGATCGAAATTATCCTCAGATTTTGGAGCATTGTATATCGCTAGTAGGATCCGAATTCCATTTTCGTATAATTGTTGGACAGGGCACTTTTCTTATAGAAAAACTTGAGCTAGTTCGTCGAAATTGGCAAGTTTTTCTAGTGATTTGATGAAAGTTTTTTTCTCTTTTTTAAACAGCGCAGAAGTTGTATCACATCCACTGAATGCATGTAAAAATAAAATATGTTTTTTAGAAAGGAGATATTTGTCAAAACTTTTTGAAGAATAGATTTGTGTTTTGACATTGCCTTTGCCAACTTTTTTAAAGAAAATGTCTTCTTGATGTAATTGAGTGCGTCCAATTAAAATAACTAGTAAATCTATGTCTTCTCCTATAATGATGGCAGTCCTCTCATTTTTAGATTCTTCGATAGCTGTTTCTATGATAAGAACATCAGCATCATCTCTCGCTTGTTTTGTTGTGATATTTACACTCTCAAACTTTTCAATGAGCATATCAATAAGTTTCTTCTTATTATATCGATTTGACAAAAACTTATCTTGGCTGATTGGCACAATCATTGTTTCGTCGAAAGGAATCCTTTCGTTCTTCTGCCCTATTGATGACATTGTCTTGAAATTCCAGAGTACTTACGTTACTGATCGTGCGTCGGTACTTTTTTTTCTTGACTCTGCTGCTGCATCAGCTGTTTGACCACAAAATAAACACAGTTTTTTTAAATCAAACATTTCTTTCCTTTTTTTACGAGGTACACTGGGTGATGGTAAAGGTTGATCTTCATCTAAGCGTTGTTTCGATGCCGCTATGGAATTTTTACTGATGTACACTTTTCGACACTGAACATGCACAGAAGTTAAAGTATTTAAAAAGTCTATGTGACCGTCATTTCTGTCGATACTAGCAGTTTTTAAAGTTTTCAAGCCACGCACTTCATTCACAAAATCACCTTCTGAAAGTGGCTTCTCACAAATAAAACACAAATCAGCCATAATTTTCAAAATTGTACGTCCGTCGTTGCCGAGATCTGAGACGAGAATAAACTCAGTGAATAGAAAGCTTTCGTATTATATAGGGGTCTGAATTCTCATTTTAGGTATAAACGTCATAAAAAAAGGTCGTATTATAGGGGTCCGTCTTCCCAGGTATAATCATAATAGAAAAATAAGTATTTAAAAATGTACACACTTTAAAGATAAAATACTTAATTATTTTTTCTACTTAAAATCTACTTTCAATAAATTAAGATATTTAATTTAATGAGTTTTTTTAATTACACGAAGTAGGTAAGTATTATTAAATGAATATATTAAAAATATGTAAAATGTTATTAAATACAATGTATTAACTGATAAATAATACAAATTATTCAAAATTCAAGGTATAGTAGTATTCACAGATATTCACGGTTGACCTTGCATTACAGCACGTATAGCTGAGCGCTGCGCGCTCACCACCCTCTGTCTCAAAAACGGTTGAGCGCATTAAAACATTTTTCAAATAAAATTTGTCGAAAAATTTATGCTCTAAAATTTTTATAATAAATGTTAACATCATTGGAGCAATAGAAACCGAGATAATCGCAAAAAACTGATTTTTTTGACCTTTGACCTTGAATAACTTTCGACGCAGACACGATATTTTATGAGACTTTTGAGACAACTTTTAGAACGCCAAAATGAAGGTATATACGAAAATTCAGTTTATTATCTCTCATTCCGAGGTTGATCGATAATTTGACTGCATTATTTGTTTACTATCTGACTAGAACCCTATTTAAATTTAGTAAAATGCGTTCACTAGTTTAATTTTTATAAACAATTTTTTAATATTTTTGACAGCTAATAATCCTATATTATTAAACGAGATAATCTTGTATATATACAGGGTGTCCTCAAAGACACTAAACACACGCCTACCACATGTTCCTGAGACCAAAATAAGCCGATTTAAGCAAACTTACCTTCTTACAAAATTGCTTAGTTTGGGCGCTATACGGCCCTGAAGTTACAATTTTGAAATTGTTTTCTTGTTATAAATTTAAAACGGCTTGTGCGATTTTGCTAAAATTTTGCACGTTGACATAGTTTTATGGAACAAAAAAACCCATATCAAAATTATGATTAATATTAATCCATAGGCGTAGAACTCGGGTTTTTTAATATTTGAACTTTTCAAATTTCTACGCCAATGGAAGAAAAGGGGTTCAAGTATAAAATTTAGATTCAGTAACTTATTTGCTACAAAAAAGCTATTCTTAATAAGACTCGATTACTCTCATGGTTTTTGAGAAATTTGCGTTTTAATAATTGGCAGTCATTTTTACAAAATGAAGTAAAGTTACTGAAATATGAATAAAAATAAATAAATATGTCATAAAAAGTGGTCAAAGTGTCCACCATGTTTACGCATACAAAGATTTATACAACGAAGAAAATTAATTTACTCTGTGCATAGCTTCTTCATTATCTCCAGTTTTATTCTTAGAAAAAAGCATGGCTATCTTATTTGTTTATTGATCAACTTATTATTATCAACGTATTTTTATTGATTACCTTATTATTAAAATACAAATTTCTCAAAAACCATGAGAGTAATCGAGTTTTATTAAGAGTAGCTTTTTTGTAGCAAATAAGTTACTGATTCTAAATTTTATACTTAAACCCCTTTTCTTCCATTGGCGTAGAAATTTAAAACGTTCAAATATTAAAAAACCAGATTTCTACGCCTATGGATTAATATTAATCATAATTTTAACATGGGTATTTTTGTTCCATAAAACTATGTCAACATGCCAAATTTTAGCTAAATCGCACAAGCCGTTTTAAATTTATAACAAAAAAACAATTTCAAAATTGTAACTTCAGGGCCGTATAGCGGCCAAACTAAGCAAGTTTGTAAGAAGGTAAGTTTGCTTAGATCGGCTTATTTTGGTCTCAGGAACATGTGGTAAGCGTGTGTTTAGTGTCTTTGAGGACACCCTGTATATACTCGTATATGTTAGCGAAAAATACTATTATTGGTTGTTGGTTATTATTTATGTTCCGTCTAGTTACTAATAGTTAATTATTGAAAGGCTAAGACGTCATTGCGAGAAATTCAGTCTACGGATGTTTGTTTATATAACGAAATGCTCGTGTCGCCATAAACGCTGGTCAGATAAGGACACAGAGAGGGTATGGATTATATTTTGTTAAAATAATACTTTGCCCGTTTTGAGTCGGGCTTTTGATTTAGATTACTTATTATATTTTGCTCTAACATCAGAAGTGGGATTAGCCCAAAGTGCTTTCAGTGTATAAAGTGTTTAGGTGTACAAAATATTATATAAACAGTTATTGTGGCTGAAGAAAGCCAAATGTTGAAAATTTTCAAAATGTAAAGTGAAGTTATTTCTTCAAACTCATTACGTCACATCGATAATGTGTCATTACTAATTTTCGATCCGAAAATTAGCGATTCCGGTGTCTTTGTGAGACGCAAAGATGTTGAAAGTTTCCTGGAAGATTTTGGATGAAGCCTGAGCTGTTGGCGAGAGCAGGAATACTACTTTCAGGGCAGTATTATTTAATTTTGATAATCATGAATTATGTTGTGAGTACGCTAGGAGCAAGTTTTCATTAATTCAAAATAAAACAGATCGCATTTATAGAGTCAGAGCTTATTTAATTAAAAATATCTTAAATTTGCGATGTTTCCGTACGCATGGGTGCGTTAAATAGTAAAATAAATACCATTAGCGAATTGATAAAGCTATTGTCAGGGTAATCAAAAAAAAAAATTCCGAAAACGTTCTCTAATCTCTGTTCAGCAGTGTAGTAGACACCAACTTGGTTACATTTGGTGACTTATGTTGACAGTACTAAAGATATTTTTAAGTTTTTTTTCAGTTGGTATGGGTGGTAAAAATACACACGAATTTCTGATAAATCTTTGTTCTTTAAATTTAAAATTGCTATGGTGAAAAATGAGAGTGAATATCTGTTACAAAATAAAAAAAAAAAAATGTTTTTCGTATCAAAAATTAGGCCATAAAGCTGAGTATAATATTACAGTATGATAAAAGAGACAAATAAGCCATCCGGTTCGCGATTAAATTGTAAAGAAAAAGTTGCTCATAGCAGGCAGAATTTTTCAATTAATTACTTTAGTAAAAATTGTAGTTTTGCAAAAAGCAGGATATGAAATTTTAACTTAAGAGCGTTGTGTGACTTTGCGCCGTTTGTTGGGGCTCTATAAAGTTTTGAATTTACTTTTACAATGACATTATAGTGCGATAATTTTTGCGATTGAAAGATTATAATCTTTGCGAATCGCTCATTTTGCGACAATTTATTATTGGAGATGCCTAACTGAAAGTTTATTTTGCGAATAGTTAATGGACGCTGCAAATAGGTCATAGACAGCAAAAATTTCAAAATGGGTCAGAATGGTCGAACGTATTCAAAAGACGGTTGTGTTAGCTTTTTGTAAGTGTTGTTCCCTTTTAGTTTTTTATTTTAATTGTGTGTTTCGTTATATTATGAACCAGCAAAGTACAGAGATTTATGGGTGCAAAGTTCATGAACACTATTGATGTGAATGTTGTACAGAAAAGGGGATTCAATTCTTTTGGACATTTTTTTGTCTATTACAGAAGTAGCAACGTAATTAAATAGAAACTTTTATCTGTTATATGATATTCTTAAAATATTAGATTTTTTTAATTATTATAAATCTTAATATTGTTGTTAATAAATTTTTATTGTCGTTCTATTGGGGTAATATTTGTAAAATGGCGTTCGAAGTTTAAAAAATGAATGTTGTTATTGAAAAGGATGAAATATTATTTTTTCGAAAGTTAAGAGTAAACAGGTGATTAATTATTCTAAGAAACGTTTTAATAAAACTAAAAAATGTGTCAGTTGAAGAAGGTGACTTTGACTATAGCACTCGTCCAAATTAGATCGCAAATGCGGAGGAGAGTGGTCCGAGGATAGCGAGACGGTAAGACTTGTTCACATAATTTTTATTCAAAGATTAAGACAATTGATTTTTTTTGTGTTTCTGGTTTTGAATGATTTGAAAGAATGGCACGTGTTAGCCATGATCGAGAAATAGAATGTCAAATTGTGGCTGACCAGACAAACGGAGGTTTTTGGGTTGCGGCACTGTGGCTGCATTCCATACCACGTCCCTGATCTCGTCAAGCATCTTAAATAATAGTTTGTGATGATGAGGTAGAAAGACAAACGAGAAAGGTCACTGAGCTTGCGTTGCAAGACAAACTGAGATCGTCCCTGAGCTTGTCTACATGTTATTTGGAGGTAGAAAGACAAACGAGAAAGGTCACTGAGCTTGCGTTGCAAGACAAACTGAGATCGTCCCTGAGCTTGTCTACATGTTATTTAGAGGTAGAAAGACAAACGAGAAAGGTCACTGAGCTTGCGTTGCAAGACAAACTGAGATCGTCCCTAAGCTTGTCTACATGTTATTTGGAGGTAGAAAGACAAACGAGAAAGGTCACTGAGCTTGCGTTGCAAGACAAACTGAGATCGTCCCTGAGCTTGTCTACATGTTATTTGGAGGTAGAAAGACAAACGAGAAAGGTCACTGAGCTTGCGTTGCAAGACAAACTGAGATCGTCCCTGAGCTTGTCTACATGTTATTTGGAGGTAGAAAGACAAACGAGAAAGGTCACTGAGCTTGCGTTGCAAGACAAACTGAGATCGTCCCTGAGCTTGTCTACATGTTATTTGGAGGTAGAAAGACAAACGAGAAAGGTCCCTGAACTTGCGTTGCAAGACAAACTGAAATCGTCCCTGAGCTTGTCTACAAGATGTTATTTGGGTATGGTAAAACAAACCCTAGTTGTGGCTGAGCTTATTATACAACGAAAAATGTTGAACTTTATTTTACAGATACAGATGATAATGAAGTACCTCGAGAGCGAGCTACACTGCAGGTTCGCCGTGTTAGCGAAAAATATTATTATTGGTTGTTGGTTATTATTTATGTTCCGTCTAGTTACTAATAGTTAATTATTGAAAGGCTAAGACGTCATTGCGAGAAGTTCAGTCTACGGATGTTTGTTTATATAACGAAATGCTCGTGTCGCCATAAGCGCTGGTCAGATAAGGACACAGAGAGGGTATGGATATCTGACTAGATACAATAATGTTGTGTCGACCAGCGAACGAGGCGCTGCGATATATTATATTTTGTTAAAATAATACTTTGCCCGTTTTGAGTCGGGCTTTTGATTTGGATTATTATATTTTGCTCTAGCATATATATGTAAATTTTTTCTCGAAAACGGCTCTAACGATTTTGATCAAATTTACCGAAAAGGGGTTTCGGGGGGCAAAAAATCGATCTAGATAGCTCTCATCCCTGGAAAAATTCGTTTTCCTATCGATTTTATCATTTTTAAAAACTTTTTTTTGACCTTTCAAAACATTTGAAATATGGTGAATAGGCTTTGGAGAAAACAAACTACTTTAATTGGGTTTTTAAGTCAAAAATTTTTTTGTCATAAATGGAAAGAACGCATATAAGTTTTACAAGAAAACAATTTTTTATTTTTATTTTTTTATAATAAATAAGAAGTTATATCAAGTTAAAAATAAATATTTAAACTTAGTACCGATGACGCCCGACAGTTCCCGAAAAAAACCCGAGCGCTTTGTGACGTAACTATGTTTAAGCTGACTCTATGTGACAGGTGTGATTTTGTTTATAATTTATTTATTCCTATTCTCAACGTCGGTGTATTGATTATTTCATTGAAAATGTCAAATCTCAAAAGTTTTTGGACCTGTTTCGTACCACTTTGTACAAACAATACAAAAACAAGTCCTGAAAAAATGTTTTTAAATGTGCCACAAAATGTTAAACGTCAAAAGCAATGGTTCCGAGCAGCACGATGTATTTGCCCTAAAAGTACGTCAAATTTTTGTTGTTGTGAAGATCATTTCGATGTAAGTATTTTATTATAATTATATTATAGTTAATAATGATTTATATCAGAATATAAATACAATGCATATTTATTATAGTTACGTACATCAAATAAAAATTTGTCAGAAAATTGACTCCAAATCAGAACTTTCAGAATTAATAATAAATTTGTATACTGTTATCAAATGATTTTTGTTTAATTCTTAGTTTTAAAAGTTATGTTTAGCTAGGTTATACATGTACTAAATGGACAGTGTAAATTGATATTTTGCAAAATATATGTCATGTTGATTGTTCCGCAGTCAAAATGATATTGAAATCTGTCACCATAAAAATATACACAGCAGGTATATTATCAGAATTGGCCTTTATAAACCCTTTATCACACATTACTAGAATAAATTTATAAACAATACTTTTATTTCACTAAACTTCAATAATTTTTACAGTTGACAGTACTCACATGAAAGCACATAAACATAATTACGTCACAAACGTGGTAACCATTCATGGAGTGTTTTGTAGTCACGTGATATTTTTTAAATTTTATACATTTTAATTAATTTATAATTAATTGTATATAAATTTTTAAAAAATTTTCTCATCGATTTTCAATATTATTTATGATTAAGTATTGAAATAAAATAAAAAAACTGATAATTATTTTTTATTAAACAACCCAATTATATAATATCTGGGTGCCGAGCTTTGCTCGGATGAGTTAAAAAAAATAGTACTTGTATGCTGTGAGATATTATTTTCTCAGAATATTATTCCGAAACGAATTTATTTCTGAAACATAATTTAAATAATTGTTTCTGTTAAATATTTTAAATACCTATGTGTATTTTTAAGCGTAAAAACTAAGTATCAACTTGAATCAAGCATTTTTTCCTGTAAATATTACTTAGGTCGCCATTTTCAAATCTACCGCCGTTATTGTTTTGTTGACTGAAGAACTCGCAAAAACCGATTTTCATAGATTGAATATCTTGTAAAAATGTTCGAATCAGATGAAATTCTGCTTGCCCGTTGCCGTTTCAATAATCCGTTTTTAAACATTGATGCCAAATATCAACTTTATCGAAGTACTTTTTCTCTGTGATGTCATCTTAGCAACTTCCAGTAAATTTCAAATATTTTTTTTGCATAGAAAGTACCTACTGAAAAACTCACAAAAATCGATTTTCGAAGAAATAGAATTCATATTATATCTTTTAATAACAAACGTCAGACTATAAACCTGCAGCGCAAAACATTTTTGCATGCATCTTCACCATAGTTTTTAAAAATCGATGTGTTTTGATATACTGCATGCCTGCGTCGCTAGAAGTGCGGTCCTTCGGGCCGCCGTGCAAATTTTTAAACAAAACTTTTTTGTATGTATTGTAGCAATTTGCTATTGCGAGCCCCTAAAAATAAAATTATTTCGAGCCTATGGAGTATTATTTCATTTATAGGATTTTAACATGTGGACCTTTGCGACGATAGATGACGTCAAGGCATACTGACCAGCAACTGAGACACGACTCTTGCAAACTTGAACAGAGATTAACAAGACTGGTTACATATGATCTCTATAAGTGCGTGAGACGAGAGCGTGTTTTTTTAATGTATAAAAGAGAGAACGCCTAAGAGAGATACAGATGATTCGTGTAAACTTTTGCAAGTCAGACAGACGAGGTCTGGCGACCGTATCAGGCACATCGATGTGTTAAACAATCAAAAATGAAATGATTGAATATCTGGCGAATAAAATACTTTTTATTTTGGGATTTTGGAGTTGGATTTGTGCGTTTCGTTTTGGAGCTATATTGTTTTTGGTTTGGAGTTTGGATTCTGCGTTGTTTCCTCTTTCGATTCCTGTATTGTTCGACCTTCCTAGTTTTCCTAATTCCCGAAAATTGATTTATTTTCCGTATTTCCATTGTTGGATTATTGTTTTCGATTTAGTTAGCTTACCGTGCAAGATAAACCATAAAGAAGTCAAGCGCTTCTCCACGTTTAGGGATTATAGGTTTCTGCTTTTGGATTTCCTTGTGGTTGTGTTGATTCTGGAATACGGGAATAATTTTATTTATTCCAGAAATTTTGAAGATTTTGCAATTATCCCGAAATTTTTAATATTCGCTATCATAAGTGACGACGCATAAAATATCCCAGAATATTATCATGTGTCTATCACAGTGGGATAGATATGGTACTACAATATATCCCGAAAATATTAAGGGATAAAATCTAATATTCTATGAACGTCTTACATTTCTGAATGTCTACCACTCTGCGTAGTACTGAGTCAATTTAGATATTTACGTCAGAATGAAAATGATAAATAGTGCGTCGATTGTATTCCTGTAGGATTTCTTGCACTACATTGGGAATTTTCCGGAATATTTTGAATCTTATTATGAATTAAGTTTAGATTCCACGTCGCCAGTTTCGCCGATTTTAAAATATTTATGTCCCGAATCCTATGCAATGTATTTTTTCGGGCACAGGAATTTCCGTACAGGCACGGATTAAGTGTGAAATGGATGTGTTGAGAGTTGTGAGGATGTGTTGAGAGTTGTAAAGATTTTGTGTTGAGAGTTATGAAGATTTTGAGGTGAGAATTATGAAGATTTTGCGTTGAGAATTCCGCTTAGCGTTTACGATGGAATGAGTAGGTTGTTGTGAGGCTTCGAGGCCTGTTGAATCGGGATTTTTGTCTCGATTCTTGGAAGTTTCGTGGGGCCTGTGATGGCAGTGCCGCTTTTATTTTTTGTATCTCGACTGCTGAGTGTCCCGATTTTGTGTTCGTAATCTGATGTTTTTGGCCTTTTGGGTTGAGTTGTCGTGTGGTATTGGCCTTTGAAATCGCCTAGGATTTTATTCTGTTTGTCTTGCTAGGGAGGTAACAGCGTTGGGCCTGGAATTAATATAACTGTGAATATTTTTCGGACCTCTATCGGCCAACGTGGTTATCGTCTACGAATTATCCCTAACTGTGGCCACTCTCTCTGTCTCAGTTTGAACGATCTGAGACTTACACAGTGTGGCCCTATAAGTTCTGGCGCCCTTCGATCTCTCGGTCGGTATCTGGCCCACTAATTTATTATCAGTCGAGTGTTCGGCTATAGTTAGGTGATCCTGAGTGTAGAGGTGAATTCAAATTAAATTAAATTATTATGGGGCACGAGTCATTGTGTGCATTCACATTTTGTGTTGTTTTAAGTGTCGAGTGGTAGGTGGTTGGGTTTTTTATTGTCCATTATGGGCTTTTCCTGTACTTGGATTTAGAGGCTGCTTCCCAAAAACAAGTGCGATTATACAACTAGTAAATAATTTTTGTTCTCAGACCCATGACCCCGCGCCTGCTGTAGCTAGCCGCGCAGCCGATTAAATTCGGGTCAGATGAGGAATAGCACAGGCTACAGTATCTTAACAATAGTTTTCAAAAATCGATGTGTTTTTACACAGACTCGCGTTGCCAGAAGTGCCTGTTTGTCATTGTTTACATATTGTGCAAGACACTTCTTATATTAGTGTTCATTTACAGTTTTAACCCTTGTGATATATTATACAAAATCTATGTAGAAATAGGCTTCGAATCGATCTGACAATTGACCGAGTTATAAATAAAAAAACCCTTTTTTTTAATTGCTCCCCTCTGGGACCAAGATTCCTACCTAGATCGATTTCTCGCCCCGAAAAATCCCCATTCTGTAAATTTCATCAAAATCGTTATACGTTTTTGAGAAAAAAAAGTCTAGGTAAGATTATACGTCATACTATATTTAACGTACATAAAATACATATTTTATATAGGTAATATAAAAATAACATACTTAGGTACCTATTTATTTAAATATTAGTTAAAACTACTTACATAATTATGTTTAGTTTTTATTTCTGTTATTTTTTACTATACAAATAGTTCACGGATTATTTTAATAAGTTAAAAATTCTGTCAGATAATTTTGACATATAAATAATGAAAGTAGTTTGTTTTCTCCAAAGCCTACTCACGATATTACAATGTTTTGACAGGTCAAAAAACCGTTTTTAAAAATGATAAAATCGATAGGAAAACGAATTTTTCCAGGGATGAGACCTAGCTAAATCGATTTTTTGCCCCCCGAAACCCCTTTTTGGTAAATTTGATCAAAATCGTTAGAGCCGTTTTCGAGAAAATATTTATATAGATACATAGAAACATAGATATATAGGTAGAAACATATATACAAGATTTACTCGTTTAATAATATAGGGGGATGTCAAAATACACTAACAGTGAATCTTTAACTTATTAAAACCGTGAATTATTTTGAATAGTAAAAAAATAACAACAATAAAAACTAAACATAATTATGTAAGTAGTTTTAGCTAATGTTTAAATAAATAGGTATGTTATTTTTATTTTACCTATATAAAATATGTATAAGTACGTTAAATGTAGTATGACGTATAATCTTACCTAGACCTTTTTTCTCAAAAACGAATAACGATTTTGATGAAATTTACAGAATGAGAAAATAATACAATATCAATATCTCACAGCATAATAATAATAATAATAATAATTACTCAGCCTGGAGTATCTTCACAATAGAATTGTACTGGGTACTGCTATCGCTGTTTGTAACAGCTCCGACCCGCTTCTACAGCTCGTGCGTGATCACGAATATGCGGGTGTTGGGGCGTTTCTGTTTCAAGCAGCAAACAGGGCTGCAAATGAACTCAGTCTTGATTTTGACTTCAGTTCCGCTAGAAAACGTAGAGATGCAGCATTTGTATCTCTAACGTCAGATCAAGCAAGGCATACAATAAAGAAGGCGAAGCAAAAATTCCTGCTTAAACAACACACCGATAAACCGATGCATGGGATTTATTATAAGAACATTGATACGTGTGGTTTATCGAAGAATCTGACGTTTGCCTTTTTGAGGTCAACTGGACTGAAGTCTGAAACTGAGGGATTTGTTTTGGCGTGTCAAGACGGCGTTATCAACACTCTTGTGTACCGCCGTATAGTTATGGGTGCGGAAGTTACAGACACTTCTTGCAGAGCATGTCGGTCGCATCCAGAGATGCTCATGCATCTCTTATCGGCATGCAGCTATTATGCAAGTTGCGCCTACATCCATCGCCACAATGCTGCTCTAAGAGTCTTATATTACCACCTTAGGCATCACTACGGTATTGATAAAACTCCCGTTCTGCCTGATGTTCCTGGCGATATTGAGTCCGTTGTCGAGAATGAATTATGTAAGATTTTCTGGAATTATTCTTTCAGTAACTACCAGGCAACTTTCAACCACAAAGCCTGATATAGTTCTCCTGGATAAAACTACACGATTTATGTATGTCATCGAGTTCTCAGCTCCTGTATGAAACTAACATAGTCGCGAAGGAGACTGAGAAGCGGACAAAATATCAAGATCTTCTCTTTGAGCTCAGGAAGCAGTACCCAGACTATTCTGTTAAATTAATTGTCCTTATAATTGGTGTTCTTGGTGGAGCCAAACCGTCACTGTTGGCAAATATAAAAGCTATCCTGGCATGTCAGCGTAATGCTGAGTCACTAGTCTGCCGCATGCAAAAGGCTGTGCTTATTGGGTCGCTCCATGCACTTCGTGCGCACGACCCAAACTCACTGTAATCGCCCATTTCATGGTTTGAGACGCGGTTATAGTTTCACCTTGCTCCGCAAGTATCCCTTGTGTGACGGTGACGAACCTGAAGTTTAGGGTGCTTGTGGATGCAAAATTCTTAAGGAATTCTTCCTTCTCAATAATAATAATAATAATAATATGTTCCTGGCGATATTGAGTCCGTTGTCGAGAATGAATTATGTAAGATTTTCTGGAATTATTCATTCAGTACTACCAGGCAACTTTCAGTCACAAAGCCTGATATAGTTCTCCTTGATAAAACTACGCGATTTATGTATGTCATCGAGTTCTCAGCTCCTGCTGAAACTAACATAATCGCGAAGGAGACTGAGAAGCGGACAAAATATCAAGACGTTCTTTTTGAGCTCAGGAAGCAGTACCCAGAGTATACTGTTAAATTAATTGTCCTTATAATTGGTGTTCTTGGGGGAGCCAAACCGTCACTGTTGGCAAGTATAAAAGCTATCCCGGCTTGTCAGCGTAATGCTGAGTCACTAGTCTGCCGCATGCAAAAGGCTGTGCTTATTGGGTCGCTCCGTGTACTTCGTGCGCACGACCCAAACTCACTGCAATCGCCCATTTCATGGTTTGAGACGCGGTTATAGTTTCACCTTTCTCCGTAAGTATCCCTTGTGTGACGGTGACGAACCTGAAGTTTAGAGTGCTTGTGGATGCAAAATTCTTTAAGGAATTTATCCTTCATAATAATAATAATAATATTTATTTATTCCTGTGACACAAATGTATGGAATAGGTCATAAAGGATACAATAAATTACATTGTTGTAGAAAAAATTCCTTAATAGAATAAAAGGAGTGCTCAAGTAACAGACTCTTGACGATCCGCTTCAAACGAGTCAAACTATTTATTGACTTTACATTTGCCGGTAAATGGTTATATAGTTTCAGAGGCATAATATTAGGACCTTTAGCAATTACATTTAAGTTATATTTCCGAATAGCCAGTTGGTCTTTATTCCGAAGGTAATGGAATGTGGTGTCGCTAACTTTAGCAAATGAATCAATATTTTTCTTCACATATGTTGTACAATTGTAAATATATAAAGAAACAACTGTTAAGATCTGATAACGTTTAAACAGAAGTCGGCAAGAGTCTGTATAATTTGCGAATGTTTCAGTTTTTTGTTTTTACTCGAAGGACCGAAATGTAATCAAATTTAACTCGCAAACAAAATTATTTTTTGTAACCTTTATTATATATAACACTTACAACAATTACTTAGTTTAAATTAGAACAGATTTTGTGATTTGATTTATTTATGTATGTTGACCGATTTTTTTGATTTTTCAAAGACACTATTGTTTTTCTACTTATTTTTCTTAGTTACCAAAAATTTGTTTTATTAATAATAGAAACAAACTGTTCGATCTGGAACATGCACCCCACGCCGGATGCGTAAGCATTTTAAATTGAAATATAGCAAATAGAATAATTAACCTTTAAACATAAGTAAAATTAACTTGTTTACGGGACGATGAAATTCGCCTTTCTCCGTTTTGAGAAGAGCTGAACGAACTAAACCATCTGTTTTATTAATAAAAACTTTAAGAACTCTGGCTTTTGGCCATGATAAAGGAGGCGTGGAATCTTCCTTTATTAGAACCAAACCACCAACAGCGATATTGGGTTTAGGAGTACACCATTTTGTTCTTTGTTGTAATTCAGTTAAATATTGTTTTGACCATTGATTCCAAAATTGTTGTTTTAGTTCAGTAATTCTTTGCCACAGTGATAATTTGTTCAATGGTATATTACATATGTCAGGTTCATGAATATTTTGTAAAGATTCTCCAATCAGAAAATGTGCAGGTGTTAAGCACGTCAAATCATCAGGGAGATCACTAACCACGCACAAAGGGCGTGAATTTAGTATGGCCTCAATTTGAGTCAGAACGGTATAGAGTTCTTCGTAAGTTAAGTGAGCATTTCCTAGTTGTTTTTTAAGAAGAGTTTTTACTGACTTGATTCCAGCTTCATACAACCCCCCCATGTGACTGGCACACGGTACTGTAAACTTCCAGGAAATATTCAATTCGCTGGTAAAATTAATTATTTTATTATAGTCATTTTGGTTTTTAAACATATGATAGAGTTTTTGCAACTCATT